>CM053611.1:69899202-69919711 GCA_028646535.1 Procyon lotor
ACAAACCATAAGAGACTCCTAGACTCACAAAACGAACTGAGGGTGGCTGGGAGGTGGGTTTGGGGGAGGGTAGGGATAGGGTGGCTGGGTTGTGGACTTTGGGGAGGGTATGTGCTGTTAAGTGCTGTGAAATGTGTAAGCCTGACGATTCACAGACATGTACCCTGGAGCAAATAATACATTATATGTTAATAAAAATTAATTAAATAAAAAAGAAATAAAAAAAAAAAAAGAAAAATCCTGGTGGCAAGAAATGCCCTCATGATTAAAATTGTAAAGGCATGTAACAAATAAATAGCCAGTTGTTTAAAAGTATGTTACTAACATGGAGGGCATTGTGAGAAGGAAAGGAAAGGGGAATGGGGGGAAATCAGAGGGGGAGATGAACCATGAGAGACTGTGGACTCTGAGCAACAAACTGAGGGTTTTGGAGGGGAGTGGGTGGGCAAGCCTGGTGGTGGGTACTGAGGAGGTACTCTTCAGTACTGTTGTAGGTACTCCCATGTATTTTTGGGAGCACTGGGTGTGGTGCATGAACAATTAATCTTGTAACACTGAAAAAATAAAATAAAAGTATTTGGGAAAAAAAATAGTTTAGGCCTTCTGAAATAGCCAAAAGCATTATTGGATTATTGTAATATTTTGAGAAAATTCTTTTTAATTAAAATTGAAATATTGGCTGTCCACTTAAAAAAAATGTATCACAACATATTTGGAAACAGTGTTACAGGAAAATGATCCCAGATGTTTTCTGAGAAGTCATGAAAGCCCATTTGAAAAATACTGATATACAGTAATGTATATGTGGGTGTAAGTTAAATCTATGTGTATACACACATTCATGTATATCTTTGCACACACACACATACACACGCATACACACGCACGCACTTATACATGATGACAAGAAAATAAACCAGAGTAAATGTGGAAATTTTGGGAAAGAAATTGATAACTCTGTAAACAATTTGCTAAAGTAAATCACTGAACTTAATGGTTGAAATGAAACACAAGGGAGCAATTAGGTAGAGTAAAGGCAAATAAATAAGACCAAACTTCATGCATATGTAATGCTTTTTCAGTGCTGCTGATAAGTTTCAAGAAAAGTTAACTTGACTAGTTAAATCTCAGGAAGGAGAAGTATTAAGACCATTCCTCAGAATCCAGATGCAGTCCCAAGCTCTGTTTTTGTGTTCAAAAAACAAAAGCGAATGGGGTGAAGGTGGAACTTTACAGAGTAGCGTTTTTTTTTTTTTTTTTTACAAAGTAGCTTTAAATAGACCATTAGAACAAATACTAAGATTTAACATTTTTCTAAAAGAATTAATCAACAGAACAACGAAAATATGACAAAGATTATTTGAATAAAGTATTTGATGACAACGAATTAAAAATTCTTAATTAAATAATTATCCTGTCCAACGTACATTTTTAAAAGTTGGAGCTATTCAAGAAAAATAAAAAATTATCAGAGTACTTCCAAAAAAATACTTATTGAATCGTTTATTGCAGAAAATTTAGATGAATAGAAAGAAATGAAATCTCAATTCAGTCTTCTGTATGTGGAAACATTCAAAGCAATAAGCAAATTGTATATAAATTGGAATAAAAATTAGTATAGAAGTGTATAGATTAAAAAGGAACTAATAAAGTCATTTACTTAGAATTATGTAAACTATTGCAAAAGCTCAGCAAGATAGAAAATAAGCATACAAAATTAAGAGCTTTCCATCACACAAACAGAAAAGTATTAGATAAGTATTTTTAAAAGTTTCCATTTAAAAAGCAGTAACAACTTTATCAATTTATAAGTAAATAATTGGGTAGCAAGTTATGACATAACCTACAAAACTTCACTGAAGTTTCTAAAACAAAAACTAAGTGGAAAATAAACCATATTTAAAGATAGACATGCTCAATATTGTAAATATTTTAATAATCCAATGTAGTTTGTAAATGAACTCCCAATTTGAATCTCCACAAGATATTTTCTGAACTTGATAAAGTGATTTAAAATTCATACGGAGGAAGAGAGGCTTAAGAATAATCAGGTGGCACCTGGGTGGCTTAATTGATTAAGCCTCAGACTCTTGGTTTCGGCTCAGGTCATGACCCCAGGACGATGAACTCAAACCCCATGATAGACTGTGCTCAGTGCAGAGTCGGCTAAAGTTTCTCACTCCCTCTCCTTCTGCCCCGCTTCCCGCACACTCTTTCACTCTTTCTCTCTCAAACAAGTAAATAAATCTTAAAAAAAAAAAAAAGAGAGAGTAACAACCAGGAAAATCTTGAAAAGGAAGAAAACCATTGAATGACGCATTCCCCTTAACATCAAAACAAAGTATAGAACTAAAATTAATTATTAAATGTTGTATATTAAATGTATAAATAACTGCTAACAGAGCTAAATTTAATTATTTATCAAATAATATTATATCATATAATTAAATAATTAATAATGAATGCTCGAACAGGATAGTACAAGACAAAATGGATTAATCATATATAGCTCAGTAAAGTTCTGAACTTTCCCTTGTAAAAATGTGGAAAATATGTGATGTGGAAAGGATGAGCTCAATCAATGTTTTGGGAACATGAAAAGGTATAGAAGTAGAGCCCTACCTCAAATCATTACATTTCAGCTGATCTATAAACCTAAATAAAGGTATTAAAGTATTAGTAATGGATGTGGTGGACTGTATTTACGGTTTTAGGGAGAGGACTTCCTCTCCCCAAAGCAAAATACAAAAAGCAAATGCCAAAGGAAAAGACTGGCAAGCTTGTCTAAATTGAAACTAAAAGTAAAGTGAAAAAATGATCTTTACCTTAGGAGCTAACATTTACAACCTGTATAACATAATCCATTAATATGCAGCAAAATGTGAGTGTGTTGCATAGTTTGCATAATGTCTATATCCTTCAAACTTAATACACTGAAGACAAACAACCTAGCAGAAAAATAGGTAGGGAAGACTTAACTGACCAATAAACATAAAAATATGTTTTACTTTGCTAGCCATCGGGAAAACAGATTAAAATAAAATGATTTCTCAGTTTTTGATCTCATAGGCAAAATGTTAAAGTTTAATAATATCAACTATCAACAAGAGTGTGAACCAATATGTATTCTTTGTATTACAGATAGAAATGTCAATTGGCAGAGCCCTTTTGGTGGACGACTTGGAGGGCTCTGTTAAAACTGAAAATATGCAAGCCCTAGCTTTGTTTACAGAATGAACAATTGGAAACAAGGTGAATGGCCATTTCAGTGGGCAGAGGAACTACGGAGTTAAGCAGATTTTTATAAACTAGCATGACTAATGTCTTAAGTCATGACTAGGTAAACAAAAAGACAAAAGATCAAAACAAAACAAAACAGAAAGATTGCAAATTAGTACATTATGATGTGCTATTTTGGGAAAAAGCCAATGAAAAACAAGACTGTGTAACTTTACAAATATAAATACAGAGGAAAAGTTCTAGATGGATGCCC
This sequence comes from Procyon lotor, assembly GCA_028646535.1. Taxonomy (NCBI): domain Eukaryota; kingdom Metazoa; phylum Chordata; class Mammalia; order Carnivora; family Procyonidae; genus Procyon; species Procyon lotor. Next base: position 69,902,696 of record CM053611.1, read on the forward strand.
ATGTATTTCATAACAATGTTACTTCTATGGAGGGGCAAAGGGGACAGAAGGCAGGGAGAAGGCAGAATATGGAGAAATTATATCCTGGGATGTCTGGGACAGTTGACATTTTTCTTGTTTTAATCACTGATCGACTTACCTATACTCAAATTGCTTTTCCTTTCATTCCATTAATCCTAGTTACATTTTTGGAATAATAATAATAATAAATAACATTCATTAAATTGTGCCAGGCATTATTCTAAAGAGTACTCCAGATTAATTTATGTATGTTCCCTATGAAGATTGTTTTCCAAGATGTTTACAACAGGGTATTTTATTCCATCTGCTCTTATAATGTAACATTTACATCCATCCCATTGAGAAGTGGGATCTATATTCTTTTCCCTTGACTCTGAGTCTGTACTACAGTGGCAGAGACACAATGCAGCTTCTAAGACTAGGTCAAAGGTGGTCCAGATTTCACTCTCGGGATATGTGCTTTTGAAAACCAGCTACCATGCTGGGAGGAAGCCCAGGATACACAAAGAGGCCACATCCAGCTCTTCTAGCTACAACTCCAGCTGACCTGTATCAATTATGTATTATTTCATAATAAATCACACCAAAATTTAGTGGCTTAGAACAGCAACAAGCATTTTATTATAATCTCTTATGGTTTGGGGCATTGACTTGGATCACTTTGTGGTTCTTACTCAGGATCTCCTGTACAGGTGCCACCAGACAGTGCCTGAGCTGAAGACATCTCAAAGATTTCCTCCTTTCCATTTCTACTACTTAATAGTAGCTCATTTAAGGTCACCTTCTAGAACACCTACATGTCCAGGCTTCCTCATGGTGACAGGGTTCTAGGAGTGAGCATCCCAAAGGAAAGCCAGGAGGAAACTGCATAGCTGTTTCTGACCCATTCTTGGAAGTTACATAGCTCCCATTGGATCGTGCTTGAGGTAGTCACAGAGTTCTTCTCAAGGTCAAGGAGAAGAGATATAGATTCCAACTCTTAGAGAGGGAGTGGCAAAATCGCACTATAAGAAGTTGTGGGATGGGAGATGTCATTCCAGCTATCTTTGGAAAATACAATCGGCCAGAGTCCACAACAATGCTGTTAGCATCTTCATTTTACAAATAAGAAAATGGAGGCACAAAAAACATAAGTTTACTTGTTCACCGACACCCACACATAGCATCCATTGGAGCTAAGATCTGAATCCAGGCAGTCCAATTCCATAAATTCTTGACCTTTTATTCCATGCTGTGCTGCTTCTCTCTAAAAAAAAATACATTCTTGTCTGCACTTTTGAGGCAACATAATTTTATCTTGTTTAATATCCTGAGAAAATGTATATAAAACTTTTACAACTGGCCTTGGTACCTATAGTTTTTAGTGAATACTAGTTATTTCCTAGCTGGAAAATGGAGATTCTTGCTAGATCTATGGATATATGGGGGGTGGGGGCTGGGGGGAAGGGCATGAAGTGGCAGGAGGGATGTTCCAAGTAAAGAAGAATGGTATTAAATTGGGTTCAAGAGAGCTTTGATTCCTTCAGGCAACTTTTCAGTAGGCTGAAACTCCCCTTAGCCCAGCCGGAACCAACCTTGGGCATACTGGCCAGACAGAGAAGAGGAGACCAACATTTCTGAAACACCTGTATTGTGTCAGACACTGAGGTAGCTGCGGAACATTCATTATCTCAATCAAAAGGAGATGTTCAAAGCTTCTAACTGGAAGACATTCTGATAACATATTCACAATTTAACTTCAAGAAAATCAGGGGATTTTTAAATTTCATCCAGAAAACTTGATCCCACCAGCAAGAATTAACATCTTTAAAAAATTATTCTTATTATTTTTATTGAAGTATAGTTGACATACAATGTACTATTAGTTTCAGGGATACAACAGAGTGATTTGATTACTTTGTACATCACCTGGTGCTCGCCACAATAAATATAATCACCATCCGTTACCATACGATATTACTACAATACTATTGACTATATTCCCTGTACTGTACTCTTCATCTTCATGACTTGTTTTATAACTAAGTTTGTTCCTCTTCACCATCTTCACCAATTTTCCCCTTCTCTCTCCACTCTTCTTCCCTTTTGGCAGCCACCATTTTGCTCTATTTATAGGTCTGTTTCTGTTTTAGATTTTGCATATAAGTGAAATCATATATGTTTTTCTCTGTCTGCCTCTGACTTATTTCACTTAATGTAATACCCCCTAGTCCATCCATGTTGTTAAAAATGGCAAGATCTCATTCTTTTTTATGGTTGAGTGACGTTCCATTGTTTGTGTGTATGTATGTGTATGTGTGTATATACAATCACCATATATCTATATCTATATCACATTTTCTTTATCTATTCATCTATTGATGAAAATATCCAGTAAGGGGCTAATACCCAAATATATAAAGAACTTATACAATTCAACACCCAAAAAACAAACAATCTAATTAAAAATGGACAGAGAACCTGAGTAGACGTTTTTCCTAAGAATACTTATAAATGGCCGACACATGAAAAGATGCTCAACATCACTACTCATCAGGGAAATGCAAATCAAAATCATAATGAGATGTCACCTCACACTAGTCAGAATGGCTAGTAGAAGACAAGAAATAGTAAATACTGGAGAGGAATTGGAGAAAAAGGAACCCCCATGTACTGTTGGTGGGAATGTAAATTGGTACAACTACTGTAGAAAATAGTAAGGAGGTTTTTAAAAAAATAAAAATAGAACTACTCTATGATCCAGTAATTCTACTACTGGGTGTTTACTCAAAGAAAATGAAAACATTAATTGGAAAAGATGTATGTACCCCTATGTTTATTGCAGCATTATTTACAATAACCAAAATATGGAAGAATTAACAACTTTTAAAGGATTTATAACACTTTATTTGTGCCACTATAATTATGGTGTTTTTTTACTTTAACATTTATTATATAGCTTGATCTCTATCAGGGCCAAAAAAAAAAAAAAACAAAGGCTGCATTCATTTTCATGTTGCTTACTACATCTTGAATATAGTTGGGGCTGGCTTGAAAAAAACTAAAAATTGAATAAAAGTCTTGGTCTTGAACATAAATTTGCATGTTCAAATATATTGTTTCTGGTACAGAAGAGCAAATTACTAAGTTATATAATTGTGTCCTGCCAATAACAAGCTTGTTTAAAGAGACTTGTATCTCAATTCATAGCACTGGGTAGAGATTTATGGTACATTCTGTGCTACCAGATGTGCAAATGTGCCATCTGGTGATAATTTGCTCCAACTATATAGACACAATTCTTGGCACATTTAAGTCTTAATAACGCAATGCTAGATATGTTGGAATCTTCCTTTGTTTCTTTCCCTTTCTCTCTCTCTTTCTTTCTCATTTTCTTTCTTTCTCTCTTATACAAATCACTACTGACAATGAGAATGAATTCCAGTAAAAAAATGAAAAAAAAATTGAGGTGTCACAACAAAGGCTGAGTCAGTAAAAGTCTTTCCGTGGAATTTGTACAAACACTTAGCTAGACTGAGACTAGCTTCCATGCTGCCAAAGCAAGTATCAGCACTAAATCTGGCACCCTTCTTTTTGGCCCTGAATTCAAACACAGTATGAAATCTAAGATGATTTTCTCGTCTGTGTTACCAGTGAAATCGTATGTGGGCCATGTAAAACAGACAATCATCTTCATCTTAGCCAACTATAATTAAGTAACAAATGTGCAGGATTATCTTATCCCCCAATTAGTTTTATTGTGTATTACTTGTCTGAAATCATCAACAATATTTTTAAGTTATTTTTTTAACAAGCAAGGGAAATGTGATCGAGTGAAAATAGTGCTAAGTTGGGGATCCAGACACTTGCCAGTTCTGGCACTAGTCTAGCAAGGACACCCTATGTAGCCTTAATAGGTTGTTTAATTATGCTATTTCCTAATTCATAGAGGGAATATGTTCTTTCACAAATATTTTGAAATTATCTTTAATCCACTTTAATGGATAAATAAATAAATAAATTTTATTTATTTATTTTATTTATTTATTAGGTAAATAAAAAATATTTTATTTTTATAAATAAATAAATAAATAAATAAATAAAAATTTATTTATTTTAGGTAAATAAAAATTCACCAAACTTAACTGTACCAATCTGTGTTTTGACTAATGCATGTAGTAGTCATTTAACAACATCACAATCAAAATATGGAACATTTCCACGGTCCCAAAAAATTCACTTGTGCCCCTTTGCAGTAAGTCCACTCCTAGCCCCTAATGCAGGATTTTACGTATTAGTATTTTATTTAGAAGTTTTTGCATCTATGTTCGTGAAAGAGATTGGTTCATACTTTTGTCTCTTGTAATATTCTTGTTAAATTTTGCATTTAGGCTATGCTGGGCTCCTTAAAAGAGTTCAGCTACACTAATATTAAGAACTTATACTTTTCTTTTTTTTAAGATTTTATTTATTTATTTGTCAAGTGATAGAGAGCACAAGCAGGGAGAGCAGCAGGCAGAGGGGGAAGCAGGCTCCCTGCTGAGCAAGGAGCCTAATGTGGGGCTTGATCCCAGGACTTGGGGAATCATGACCCAAGCCAAAGGCAGATGCTTAACCACCTGAGCTACCTACGCATCTCAAGAACGTATATTTTTCAAAAGACATCAGAAAGAGAATGAAAAGCCACAAAATGGGAGAGAACACTTTCAACATACACAACTAATAAAGGATTTAAGTCCTGAATAGAGAACTTCTGCAGATGAATTAAGTGAAACAAAACTGAACAGGATAATGGAGGGAAAATGGTAAGCACCCTACAAAACGGAAAATCCGATGACCAATAAGCACATGATAAGATAAAATAATAAATCTCTCTCTCTCTTTTTTTAAAGATTTTATTTATTTGACAGAGAGAAACACAGCGAGAGAGGGAACACAAGCAGAGGGAATGGTAGCGGGAGAAGCAGGCTTCCCGCCGAGCAGGGCCCAATCTCAGGACCGTGGGATCATGACTTGAGCCAAAGGCAGACGCCTAACGACTGAGCCATCCAGGCGCCCCAAAATAATAAACCTCTTTAACTTTCTGGAAGACATGAAATTGAAACTAAAATAAGATGCCAACTACTGCATATATCCTCTAGGTCGGGAAAAATTTTTTAAAATTGGCAACATTGTCTTTTAAATGTAAACATCCACAGGCTTCGCAACAGTCTAATCCTGAGCAGGTAGCATAGAGAAATGGCATCATATGTGCACTAGAAGATATGCATCAGAATATTTATATCAGCGTTGATTTTAATAGCAAAAAAACTGAAAACAACACAAATATCCACTGACTGTATAATGAATAAATAAGCTTGTGGTAAGATGCCAAACAAATGAATATTACAAAGCAATAAAAATCAGCAAGCTAGAGCAATACACAATAATGGAGATGAAATTAACCAATATAATGTTAAATGAAAGAAGAAACTCTGAAAAAGAGTGAGCTATGTGGAGGTGAGCCTTCAAGAATGCTTTTATGGGACAAACCATAAGAGACTCCTAGACTCACGAAAGGAACCAAGGGTGGCTGGGAGGCTGGGGGGTAGGGATAGGGTGGCTAGGGTGTGGACATCGGGGAGGGTATGTGCTATTGTAAGTGCTGTGAAATGTGTAAGCCTGACGATTCACAGACATGTACCCTGGGGCAAATAATACATTATATGTTAATAAAAAATAAATTTTAAAAAAATAATGCTCTTATGGTTTATTTCCAAACTTGTTTGATCATTCTATAAAGGCTCACTTAATAATTATTCACTACGTTGTACATTTAAATGTCTTTTTCTGCATGTATGCTATATTTCACATGTTTTTAAATGTTTATAAGCATTTTGAAGTGAACTCAATTTCTACTATACATGTCTTTATGAAAGCACATACTGACAATAACATTCTTAAATTCCAAGATTTCATAACAAATATAATTGTGTCTGAGAATTTAGGTTCTCAACCATTTGTAATTATCTTCAGTGATTTTTTTTTTTTTTGAACAGTACACTGTTAGCTCACAAGTGTAGTGACAGTGAACTTAAAATACAAGCTAATGTTCTTTAAAAGACTTTTACATTTAAAAAGCCAGTGGACTGGATAAAACTCCAAATGTATGAGTATTAGTCTGTGGTATCATTGTCATCTCAGTTACAATTGATTTAGCTCCTCTATTATGAGAGAAATACTCATTATTATTCCATAAATAAAAGTTAATAAGGAAAAATTAACCATTAGGGAAAGGATGTTTCCTATAACTCAATAAAAAATGGGACAGATTAATCTTATTAGTCTGAGAGAGGCCACTGTGTAATATTAGTCATGTATTCTAGAATATTTTGTGTTTTGTTGGCACAAGATGATTAGGAATATAAATAAAGAAAGACATCTTTATAGTTCTAGTCAGTCAAAAGCAAGTTTTCTTTTCCCTCAGAATTCACTGAAATGATTAGTGATCTATATGTATTGAGATGTTTCTTTGTGGTTCAGTATGCTTTTTGGGAAAGATGAGAAATCTTGCAGAAAAAACATGAACTTTGGAATCATGTAGAATTGAGCCTGGACAAGTTCATTTTTCTGAGCCTCAGTTTCCTTATCTACAAGAAGGGGAATAATATTAAGAATCTTCCAGGCTTGTTGTGTGTATTAACATTGAAAAAAAAATTTATGGCATATGGTAGACACACAGTGAACTTCAGAGCCCCATTTTCTAGTTAAGATCTTTTCCAAATCTATGACTCCATTCTTAATTTAAATATAAAACCTATTTAAAATTTAGTATACTCACATTATGTAAAAATCTTTCACCCAGTCTCGTTTTGGACATATTAGAAATAAAGAATAACATATTGAAAAGAAACTCATAGTGTTACAGTCAATTAATTTTAAAAATACAGTGACATATTTTGATTACCATGTTCTTTTCTGAAGATATTTAGGAAAAAGGCAAAAATCTATCTTGAGAGAAGTCCAGTGAGTCTCAACTCTAGGACCAACAGTAAAATAGGTAGAATAAACAAAAACAACCCCAAACCCCCACGAAAACCAAGATGGTTTCTAATCTAATGATCCCACTAACTAGTTACATGACCTTGTACAGGTCATGTGTCTTCTTTGAGTATTAGATTCCTTAACTCTAAAAATAGTACTAATACCTGTGTTGCCTCTTTCACAAGATTCTTTTAAGGACCTAAAGCGGAAAGAGGAAAAACAATACCTGATTAGGAATCTAAGTCCTTCGATTTAATTAGAAGAATAAATGATATCTGGTAATATTGGACAAGAGGAAAAAAATACATGAAGTTTGAATATCCAGTGAATCTTCTTCTGCAAAGTCTTTTCTAAAATACAGGAATAATGATGCTAATAAAAAAGATGAAATCCTTCACATCAGCAAAGCTTCCAGACTTCAGAGCAGAAAAGCAAGCCTGGCTCTGGGAAATCCACAGTCTCTCTGTACCTGAGTGTTTCATCTATGAAATAAAAGGGCTAGAATAAAATTTCTCCAAAGTTCTTTCCAACTCAAACTTTCTATGATTTCATTTGAGGAAAAGACTTAGTAATTGGATAATACCCTCCACTTTACATCAGCATAATAAAGTCTCTTTGTGAACCAGAAGGCAGGATAAAATAAGTGAGTGAAACAGAACCTGAAATATTAAACTAGTTTAATCAGAATTAGTGATTTTAATGATTGCAAATCCACAAAACATCTGTGCAATGCTTCTCTCGAAATGGAACAATCTACGTGAAAGCATTTTGGAAACCAGAAGATGCTATGCAAATGTAAACTATTATTAACATCATCATCCTCTTCTTTACTTGAGCCCAGAGACTTGGCAGAAGTAGCCCACACATTTCAGCTGTGACCAATCACCCAAGGTGGGCCAGTGGGGAGAGGGAAGAGGACAGAGGAAGAGGATTTGCTTTCCTGTTTTCTAACTTCCCTTTGTTCCCTGAGCATGTATGTCCGTGATAGAATACAAGCATTTTTCCCCTCAGGCATTAAGAGATCATTACTTCCAGATAGATAGATAGATAGATAGATAGATCGATCTTTTGTGTGTTTAGGAAATAGTCACTTTAAATTCTCATTCCTTGATTTGAGACATTTTTAAACAAAGCAGGTGGTGTGGCATGTATTTTGCCATTGTATCCAATATTTTCCATATTCCAGCTTATTTCTTTTCTTTTCTAAAATGAGCTGTAATTTGTATAATTGGAAAGTGCTTTAAAATAAGAATTGCTAGTTATGAGTCACTGCAATGATGTTAGACAGCCTGGCAGTATGACTTGCATTTGACTGTGAGAGAAACCGAGGGGTTGAGACAGAGGTAGGGTAAGAACTAGACCTCCCAGGCTGTCTGCAGAATGCCAGATCTCTGGGAAAGAGTTATAGAATGGTAATCTGGAAGATGCCTGACCATGGACAAACCTAGCAGCAAAGGCACCTAAAAAATCTTAGTAGATGAGTTCGTGCTGTCTTAAAATCATCTGACCTGGCTCAATGGCATATTAGAAGTTGCTTGTTTAAATTGAATGTTCATTTGCAAGAACCTTTTGGGAAATCATTGTGACTAATTATGAAGATTATTATGAAGCAAAGCGGGGCTAGCACTCGCCTGAGTTGTGTTTTCATCAGCTCTCATCTTTCTCCTAAGAGGATAATTGGATAAACAGTGCATCTTGGCCTACGGATGGAGAGTGGGGCGGGCTGGAGAAAATTGCGCCTTTACTTTTTTTCTTCTCTGATTCCTAGCCATTATAGCCTTGGCTAAGCCATTAGTCAAACTCCCTCGCGGCACAACAGGGATAACGTCAACATTAAAAGCTCCAGAGCAAATAAATAACATTATTTATTTCCCTGAAGTTTTCCTAAAATTAACTGCTCGTCTTGGCTCAGGAGAGAGGGTTTGCAGCTTGAAATGTTCAGTTTTTTTCAAACTGAGTTTGAGAATTTCTCGTGTGCCCACTAATAATTATAAAAGGAAATCAACTGGCATGCTGGAATGCACATGATTAAACACTAATGTGCGGAGCTCCTGTGGCCTGGAGAGGTTTTAATGGCATCACACAGCCAGTGCCATAGTCTGGCCCAAGTGGGGGAAGGGAGCTTCAATCCCTGAGTTGGGGAGGGGGCTTGTTTTCAGGTGGAATGACAAGCCAGAGATGTCTCTTCCTGCTGTAAGAACTTCAGTCCTCCAGCAAGGCACCGGGAAAGAAGAAGAGTGAACAACCAAGTTCGATGGTAGCACAAAGCATTCCATAGCCATTGCTGGGGTCAAGAAAAAAGCCTAAGACACATCAGCGACAGGGCTTTGAAGCAAGCGGGCACATTCCCACACAGAGTAAGTAGGGAGAAAAGAGCATGACGAGAACCTCGGAAGACTGAATTAAGACTATGAATAAGCAATGCTATCAGAACCCATGACATTCTTCGGATGGCTTATTGGCACCAATATTACCTATGTAGTAGGGTAAAAAAAAAAAAATTAAATTGTTATCTTAATAGTGAGAACAAAAATAAAATAAGATAAAATAATAAAATAAAATAAAATGAAATAAAATAATAAAAAAGGTCAAGTTCCTCTTAGGGAGAGAACTCTTAAGAACACAGCATGGTAACTCTCTCTGGACCTGGAAGGGGAAGCCTGCCAGCAGCTGCAAGAGGGCAGCAGAGCACAGTCAGGCCCCCTGTACAAGAAGCTTTAGGAGTTTGCGATCCCGGGACTAGGAAGAGGGTAAAGAAAAGACTTTTCAAGAAGAGCCCAAGAAGACCAAACTGCACGGTAGGAGACTCGGATGGAAAGGGTCCAGTGAGAGCCTGTGCAGGGACGCAGGAGATTTCCAAAGACCCATAGAAAACTGAGATGCTAAAAAACAATGTTAAGCTGTTTGAGGCTCTCCAGGCTCTGTTATCCAGAACCTTTAGTAAAGTCGGCCACTTACCTTGTGCAGGAGTTGTGCGTGTTGGGGGGAAGATACCAGCCCGGGGCTGGAAAGTGGGATATGGCAGCGAGTAGAGCAGCACCGAATAGACAGCAGGACCTCTGAGCCAGGAGGACTGGGTGAAATGTAAAGTGCCTTCTCCCTAGACTTCCAGGACCCAAAGGAATCAGTGGGGCAATGACAGCCTCCACCTCAAGTATCCCTGTCTGTCTTCTCTGCACAGCAAGTGTGAAGAAATTAATAACTTCGGGGTTGGAAGTGGATGAATTAATGTTCCGATCTTCTTTTGTCTCTTCTGGAGAGAAAATTTTGAAGTGGGTTTCACATAGTTTCTGAATGAGTCCCCAGTGGGACTGAGCCCTATTTGCCCACAGCGGTAATATACTCCTTATCATACTCTTCCGCTGTCTTCTTGTCCTGTCTCACTTTACCCTTTTCTACACCTGTGCTTCCCGCCACCACCTGTCAGGAATTACCTGCTCTCAAATTCTTAACTCGGCATCTGCTCTGGGAGAAAGCCAAAGTAACACGTCTTCCCACCCTTCTTCCCATCCCTACTCTGTTGATCCTGGACACAATGACTCCTACCAGTTTCTTCCAAAAGCATCCTTTGCTTAGGCAAACATTTACATGTATATGTTCATACGTACATTCCATATCCTAGACAACAGTTTAAGACATCTAAGTCGCTTTTATTTTTATTTTATTTTTTTCTAGTCTCAGTTATAAAAAGGTATATCTGTACTTAAAAGAGAATAGATCTTATAACATTATTAATCACATTCAGAAATCATGCATAATATATGCCGTTTAGTCTGAATTTTGTTGCTCGAGGGCTTACTGTTCATTAGTAGCTTGTTTTATCAGACTCATTTTATATCAGTGCCTTTATATTTTCTCACATGTATACAAAATTCCGGAGCTCCCAGCAAAGTAGTTCTTATCCTTGAAGTAATAATTCCAGAATTTTGAAATATCTGTTGTGAAAAAAACTGAAAATTAACATTACGTTTTAACCAATTTTGATTTTAATGGTGCTATGTCTTAAAAATGATTTTAGCATTCACGCGTTCTATTTGTTGTGCTGGCTACCCATGTGCCAAATCAGCAACACTAAGTTAGTTCTTAGTAACTTACCATTCCTTCTGTTGGGAAATGTGGTTTTCTCCAACATATGGCTGTGATAGTAACTATTACACTTAATACTTCTTACTGTTAAATTGGAAGAGAATGGTCTTTTCTGATGCTAATTCGACCTATTAGTGCTTGCCTAGAGTTGAAGATAAATCTTTCTAGAGGCTTATACTATGATTACTATGCTGTGATGACTTCCAAAAACACACACACACAATTCCCTGGGAATTCAAAATGGAATGGATACCACTTGAACTAGCAATGCAAAAATAGCAACTAGTGGATTTATCTTTCATCCTTCAGTTTTATAGACTATTTGCATTTGGTACAATTATATTCAGATGATTGAGTATCCCAGAAACCACTTTTTTAATGAGTCAAGGTATTTTAGAAAGGGATGTACAAAATCAACTATGTGATCACAGCTGAGTTCTCGCTTTCTTTGGGTTCTTGCAAAATAGTTTGTATTTGCAGATGTATCTTCACATTATTTTCAAATGCCACGCATAACATTATGGCTGCATTCAAAAACAAATATTAGGACCCTGTTTTAGTCTCCTGCCTGTTACAGACAGACATCTCAAACCATGTATTCTTTTCCATGCAGAAGTTTTCAGCTCTGCTTCCCTAGTTAGCAAATTCAGTGGCATCCCTCCTTCACCATCCCGCTAATACATTCTGTGCACAGATTCCATCCCAGGCTTCCTTATCAAAACCCGCTTTTGGGAAATGTATCTGGAACTAATTCACTCTACTATATAACTTAGTGATATCATTTGTTTTTTGGAAAATTGGGAGTCACGGGGAAACAATTCTGTTTGGAACATAAAAAAATTGGAGCTTGTGGCAAATTTTAAATATATGTGTAACTGTTTTACCGAGTAGCTTCAACATGGGTTTATAACATGAAATGTTTTTCTTTTTCTCCAGTCACTGTTTTCAATCATGCTCTGACAAATGTCACTTCTCTATTCTTTAAGGACACCTTGGAAATGTGCCAGACCTTTCACTGAAAGTCTAGATCTGTTTAAGACTCTCATCTCATATGGGCTTAAATCGCATTTGCTACTCCTCCTACCCACACCTCCTCTGTCTCCCTAGTAGACCAGACTTGTGTGGCTGAAAGATTTGGAGTGGGGTGAAAGAATGGTCTGATCCTGGTTAATTCCTTCCCTTTCCAATCTGAAAGCTCAGTTCTCCTGAATTGAGAGATTGGGAGGAAAAATAAGGGAAGGAAAGATCTTTGGAGTAGTTGGTCACCTGCCGGTGATGAGGAGTCAGCCAAGGTCTCAGTCAGGCTCAGGTCAGTTGTGTGTGCTCTTCTGACACAACAGTCTCCGTGGAGATTCCACTCATGCCTTTCTTGGGAAGGATTTAATTCTTTTCTCAGCCTTGTCAACCACTGGGACCCTCAAAGAGGGGCGGCCTTGTCTTCTTTCAGTCTCTCCCAAGTAGTTCATGTCCCAGTGCCCCTCAAAGTTGTGTTCCCCTCTCTCCACCCGAGAGCCTTGGAGAATTGGACTAGATTGACTTTATCCTCTTGTAAAGCATACCACACAACCATCTGTGATTGCTTCTCAGCTGCCAAATATTCTCTCAAGTCTTCTGCCTTTGCAGAAAATATGGTGGTATCAATAAAGATTTTTACATATACCCACAAATTTCAGGGAAGGTGCATCAAACCCTCCCAGCAAACCCCCCACCATGCTCTGCTGTTGCCCAATGGCACCACCAGGGTAGGACTGTAGTCAGGAATGAGATTCTTGTCTTCCCATCTCAGACAACTCTTTGGGGTAGGCAGAATTCTCAGGCAGCCCCCAGGATTCCTGCTTCTTACACACATGCCCTAGATGATGCCCTCTCATTGAGTGGACAGAACCGGTGAGTGTAACGGGCTATTACTCCATGGATAGGTTATTAATTAGTTGATTTCAAGGTCATCAAAAGAGAGATGTCTGGATGGGCTTGATCCAATCAGATTAGCACCTAAAAAGAACTATATCATCCCTTCCAAAAGGCAGAGTGATCACAAGTGTGAGAGGGGCAAAGGCAAGGGACCCCCGGGACCAGAATGGTCTAGAAGCTAACAGTAGTTCTAGGGAGACAGCAAATGAGACAGCAAGACAACAGGGATCTCAATCCTCCAAACATACAGAAATGAATTCTGCAAACTTTCTGAGGAAGCTTGAAAGTAAATCTTTCCCTAGTTGAAACACCAGATGACAACATAGTCTGGCTGGCACCTTGGTTTCAATCTCGTGAGACTGAGCAGAGGACTCAGCTAACCCATATGTGGGTTAGAGATAGTAAGAGATAATAAATTTATGTTGTTTTAAGTCATTAAGTTTGTGGCTATTAAGTCACTTGTTATGCAGAAATAGAAACTCTTATACCCTCTCTTTTCCCTTTCTGTTCTTCTCATATCCTCTTGAATGAGGTGGGGGGAGGGGCTCCGTGCTGGCATTAAATCTAGGAGATACAAGGCCAGTTCAGCAATCTTACAGCAAGCCTAGAAATGTCTGGCTTAATTCCTTGATGACTCACTTCACAATGGCAGAGATGCAATTCAATAAATCCCTTTTTTCCTCAGATAGGATTCTTACTCACAAATTCAGCACATCAATATATTAAATATACACTAATGTCTTGTTACATAGGCATTACTGGCTATTTTGGTAGCTTTCTTATACTGTTCACTTAACTTGGTTTATTCACAAAATTAATACATGGAAAAACAGTCTTTATGTTGCAGAGCACCATGCATTTGGGCAATTAAAATGTCGTAACATTCATTCAACATTTGTTGAGAAGTGCCCCCGTGCCAAGTCTTTGAATTTGCTCTTAAATATCTATCACTGCTGACAAAGTGAGCCTCAGGTAACTGAACCTCAAGGAACCAACTCATTCAATAAATAATTATTGAGCAACCCGGAGATAAAAGCTGAGGAAGGGATAGTCCTCATCTTCTAGGGGTTCACAGCATCCTAGAGATGGCTACATACATAAATAAATCTTCAAAATGCAATGACAAGAGTAGGCATGCTATCAACGTCCGGTAGCATAAGGGCTACTTTGTTCAGAACTATGTGTAAGCCAGGCAATGTATGCAAAATTCCATGCACGTGGGCTTATTTATGAGAAAAGAATCTGTTACTTTATCCTATTTTCTGACAAATCCATAACCAGGCTCACAAGAGAAGAGTGTCCCAACATACCCAAAGACAAAGAGGTAACATGCTATATTGCCTGGTCCAGTAAATAGATTGACCTGGTTCCCTCATAGGGTATGTGTAGGGCATTCCGACATCTCTTCATTAGGACTGCTTTTGGAGAAGATCATAAACACGTAAAAACAATAACACCCTGAGAAGACAGCCAACAAAAGATTTATTAAGCAAGGTGTCCTAAATTTAGGAGGAGCAATATCATCCAGGTAAAAAGACTACTCCCTTCCAGAAAAGCAAGATGAAAAAAAAGCAACTCTCTTGATACAAATTTTGCCCAATGGAACCACACTAAGAACAGCAGAGGCTTCTTTTGATGCATCATTGTGATTATTTTAATTTTATTAAACTTTGAAAACTAGGCTTGTGCCCACTTGAGTAACAATTCTTTACGTTTTCATATTTTCATTTGTTGAGTTGATACAAATGTATCCTGCAGAAAATAAAGAAATCTGAAACTGGAGAGGTCAAGAGGTTTAGATACAGTCTGTTCAAATGTTCTATGGGTGTTTTATAACATGCTTGCAGAACCCCAAACTGCAAACGCAAAAATGGTTGTGGGACCATTTGAAGGTGTATTTCTATCATTCATGCCAACGAGTACTGCTTGCTATCGTCACTGATCATTTTGCATCAGATTCAGTTATTACTTTCTAGGGGCAAGTAATTTGCTACAGCATAGTTTTGCTTAATGATGCAACAATTAAAAAATTCTAAAGTTCTACTTTACTTCTAAGTCCCTTTCTTTACTTGTAGCAGATATTATTTCAGCCAGGGAAATAATCTAATATTGTACATATTTCTATAGTAGCAATTTTCCTATGGTATAAAAATACTAGACTTCATAGGAATCAAGGACCAAAAAGCAATGCGAGCACCTAATCTTAAATATTTGATATATTATTCTTAAAACATCATAATCATATAATTATATATAATAAAAACAAATTACGATATATATACATTGCATCTGTATTTATAAAATTTTTAAAAGCATAATTATATTATACATAATAAATTATGTAACTTATATATAAATATATAATACATAATACAAAATTAAACATTTCACAGTTATCCTGACAAACTTATAAGATAATATACACAAAGTGCCTAACATAGTGCAAAGCATATAACTGGTGCTCAATAAATAGATTATATAACATAGAATTATATAAAGAATTCTATATTATAGATTATATAATTATAAATAAAATGAAATATAATTATATACTTATAAAACTATCATTATAATTAAATAATGTAGTTACATAATTAAAATTGCAAGTTATAATTACCATTTCTAAAAATTATTTTAAAATCCCATCCTCACATTTGTGAAACTAATTCCTCTCCCAGTTACTAACTTCCCTTCAATGCTCAAAATATTTTGAACCTATGCATGTTACCTTTTCAGAGATTGTTTCCATTTAATAGTGATCAGAGCTTCAAAACGAAGTTAAGAAATATGTAATTTGAGGCATGAAACAATTTTTAAGAAATCAGCCCTCCTAAAGCCCTTGAAATATCTTCACTCCTCCCATGCCCTACTCCATACATAGATTAGACTGGTATGTATGGTCAACAAGGCAGTTTCTTGAATCTTCCCATTGTAGGAGATTGACTGCATAATTTCTCAGAGAAATTCCATACACCACACAATTTTGTAGATATTTGTGTGGCCTAAGATCAGCAATCCTAGCTCAGGACTCAGAGATGCCCAATAACCATGTGGTTAATCATGATTTCCAGAGTGAAGGCTTCTTTTCCCAGTCTGATTTAATTACAGCAAGTTTGCAGACATAATTAAGACATAATTATGACACCATCTTCTCCTCCCAACCATTCTATTCTCATATTAAGGCAGCATTTTAAAAGCGCAGCTTTGAATCTGGTGTTGTCCCCCATTCAAATATCTCATTTACTCATGTGGAAATTCACTGATCAGGTCAAAATTATCTCGGGTTTTGACAACATTCCATACCTCAACCTCAGGACACTTTGCCTTTCCCTCGAGAGCTTTACCTGGCCGCCCTTTGGGCTGAACGGTGGTGAGCCGATATTGGGTTCATTTACATGTTTCATAAAGTGTTGTCTACTGGCTACAGATTTGGTTGTTTGTGAACTTAAATATCAGGGGGAAGAGCCGTGTTTCCCCTTTTCTTCTGCAAATTTTGTGCTTTCCACACCAGAGAAACTCCTAGATGTGTATCTTATGAAGGAAGTTCTGCACCACCAAACCAGCTATCTTATTTGCTGTTTGTAGTCTGACTGCAGAACTGAGAGGCCCCTGCTGTGTGGCATCTCTCAGAACACCGCTGTGCTCTCTCTGGGGCCAAAAGGTTTTTAATTTTGTGTGTAGTGTCTCAAAGCGCTTATTTTACAGAAGGAATTACCTGAACCGCCCAAAGTTATTGTATCACAGAGTTATTGCGACAAGCTTATAACAAATACACAGTGGCTAACACAGTAGGAGACACAGGACAGGTGCCCAGTCAACAGACGCTTGGGCTAGCTTGGCCAGGCAGGGGCCCATCTCACGGTAAGTCGGCCCCCGCAAGACTCCAATAAATGCCGCACGCTGGTCCCGCCTCCATTACATGTGTTGTTTAAAAGCTATTGAAATACAACGGAGGTGCAATAAACTGACACATTGGAAGTGTACAATCTGATGAAT
>CM053611.1:69920211-69946222 GCA_028646535.1 Procyon lotor
TTTTTTTTTTTTAAAGATTTTTTTATTTATTTGACAGAGAGAAACACAGCGAGAGAGGGAACACAAGCAGAGGGAATGGTAGCAGGAGAAGCAGGCTTCCCGCAGAGCAGGGAGCCCGATGCGGGGCTCGATCCCAGGATGCTGGGATCATGACCTGAGCCGAAGGCAGATGCTTAACGACTGAGCCACCCAGGTGCCCCCAATCTGATGAATCTTAACACATGTATTCATTTAACCCGTGAAATCGTCCCCACAGTCAAGTCAAATCCATTATCCCCAACCCATCACCCTGTGTCTTCATAACCTTTCTCAGGCTGCCTACTTTCCTGGGTAACCCCTGACTTGCTCCCCATCACTAGAAGTAGGTTCATGTTTCTTAGACCTGTACATGAATGGCCTCTAGAACTTGAGAGCCTCGGGGTACAGCCGCAATGAGCTGAATGCCACCAACAATTACAGGAGCTTGGAAGAGGGCCACGGGTCTCAGACGACATTGCTCCTGGCAGCATTTTTGAATGCAGTCGCTGAGATGCTAACCAGAGGACCAGGCTAGTCCGCACTTAGATGTCTGACCTGAATTCAGGAGCTGTGAGATAAGAAATGTGTATCACTTTAGGCTGCTTAATTTCCAGTAATTTGTTATATAGTGATAGGAAACTAACACGCTGCCCCCACAATGAGTTCGTCCAGGCTACCAGTTCTGAATATTTTAAACTGTCCCATTATACCCGAATGAGAAGTTTTTCCCTAATGGGTCTGAAAGCACTTTCATAATAGCCTTCCTAAACTGCAGCCAGGAGCATTAGCTGCAAATTTCTTTTCTGATGGCGTTGGTCTGCCGAGATACCGTAGCTGCCCTTTCAGTGTTCACAGTATCTTTCTTGGGCAGTTGATCATTCTGACGACTGATCACATCTCTGCACACATTCGCCAAAGAAAGATGAACTGGAAAGCATTTTGAAGATCGGCACTGGGAACAAAAGAATGATGGGTATCAGAACTCTCTCTTTCTTTGCATTTCCTTTTCCTCTTTTGTTCCCTCTCCCTTAGCTCCAAATGAAACTGAAAGTACAACAGGAGGGGCGCCTGGGTGGCTCAGTCGTTAAGCGTCTGCCTTCGGCCCAGGTCAGATCCCGGGGTCCTGGGATCGAGCCCCGCATCGGGCTCTCTGCGCGGCGGGGAGCCTGCTTCTCCCGCTACCATTCCCTCTGCTTGTGTTCCCTCTCTCGCTGTGTTTCTCGCTGTCAAATAAATAAAATCTTAAAAAAAAAAAAAAAAATGAAAGTACAACAGGAGCCAAAAATATCAGTAAGGTATACTCGATGGATTTGATTGACATTTTCTACTGCAGGTGAATTCTAGAATTCTTTTTTTTTTTTTTTTTTTTGAATTCTAGAATTCTGCATGGCTGCTTTGTCTGAGTGAGAGCACAGCCATGGATACCTGCCCTCAGGCTGGCCTAGAGGGTAATGTTCCAAGATCGTGCTTTCGGTATAAACACGCTATTTATAACTGTAACTGTTCTGCTATTTACATGTACACCTTTTACTTTTTTGGGTACACTATTTTGGTTAAAAAAAATAGACTTTAGAGCCAACCGATCCATCTCTGAATCTCCCAGTTACTTGTCATCTGCTTCAGCATAAGTCAGCTAACCTCCCTGAGCACCAGTGTTTTTATCTGTAAAATGAAGATAAAACTACCATCAAGTGTGATTGTGAAGATTAAATGAGATAGTGTATGACCTGAATTTAATAATGACTGGAACATGGCCATTAATGTTATTAATATTAATGGGTTAATATGGCAAAATAGTAACAGCAGAATCTCAAGGTAAATTAAAACTCTGCACATTAGTAAATTCACTTTAAGAAATATAAACATGAGGCTCCTGGGTGGCTCAGTGGGTTAAAGCCTCTGCCTTCAGCTCAGATCATGATCTCAGGGTCCTGGGATCGAGCCCCACATTGGGCTCTCTGCTCGGCAGGGAGCCTGCTTCCCCCTCTCTCTCTTTCTGCCTGCCTCTCTGCCTACTTGTGATCTCTCTCTCTTTCTTTCTTTCTTTGACAGAGAAGGAAGGAAGGAAGGAAGGAAGGAAGGAAGGAAGGAAGGAAGGAAGGAAGGGAAGAAAGAGAGAAAGAAAGAAAGAAAGAAAGAAAGAAAGAAAGAAAGAAAGAAAGAAAGAAAGAAAGAAAGAAAGAAAGAAAGAGAAGAAAGAAAGGAAGAAAAAGAAAGATCAAATATTTATTAACAACTTATCTATTATTTGCAAAGTATTATGTAAGGGAAGGACAGAATTCTAGGCTGGACAGAGTAGTATTTCTGAATCATAAGTCCTTTTTAAATAAAAACATTCTGGTGTGCCTCTGTATTAATCTGAACAATTTTTTATTGTAGTATCACACACACACACACACGCGCGTGTGTGCGCGCTCGCCTGCATGTGCGCCTGTACAATTTCTTACGAAGTATATTATAGGTGATATCTTATTGATTTGCTTGTCCCACATGAACATTATAATAACGGTTACATCACTATTAAGCACTGTCCTATGCAATTTTACAACATCTCATTTAACCACAATAGGCGTAGTAAGTTGAATTATTATACCTAACTGTCCAATTGACTGAAAATACAGGGAAAAGAGGCTTTGGAAAAGGTACAGAGCCAGAGATATATATTAAGAACAGATAGTTGAAGAAATCATGAATATAAGACTTCAAGATAAGGGACGCCTGGTTAAGACGTCCCCAACCATTTAACAGTTGGTTAAGCGTCTGCCTTCAGCTAAGGTCGTGATCCCAGGGTCCTGGGATCGAGCCCCATATGGGCTCTCCCTCTGCCTACCGCTCCCCCTGTGTGTGTGCATCCTCTCTCTCTCTCTGACAAATAAATAAATAAAATTTTAAAAAGAAATAAAACTTCACGATAAGAAAACTCCCTTCTCTTCCCCCATGTATAAGGCTAAGACATCTACCCCTGAGCCCCATTTGAACCACAGTCTGTTTAACTCAAGGACTGTGCACTTACCACTACCTTGTACTCAGATTAAGTCCGCAGTTAGGCCTGGGTCTATTGGTAATGAAGTTAACAAGTTCTGGTGTTTGAATACTACCCTTTAACCCATACTGGGAAAAGTGGATACAATCTGCAGAAGACTTGGACCTCCTCATGCATGTCTGGTTAGGTCTGGAAGCATCTGCTGGGGGGGGTGGGGTGTGTGAAATAGCCACTGTAGTTTTGACTGCAGTCAAGGACATTTGAATCTAGACTTAGATGCTCTGTTCTTTCTACCTGTGTGGATTCCCTGAGAGACCATCATAGAAAGCAAAGATAAGAGGAGAGCTGTTTCTAGAAAGCAAGTCTAGAAAGGAAGATTTAAAAATAAATGCCTATTTGGGAGACAGTCTTTGGGTTTCTGTAGTTTCCAATATTCTGTTCACAGTTGTCCTCCTAGTTTTGTGGTCTAGGGAAATATTATAAAATCTTCAAGACCAAAAATTACATGCTGATCTTTCCAGTCAGCCAATTGCTTTGCCAAACAAAACAGAAGTTCTTCAAAAATGTTTCTGCCACTTTGGAGTCCTTGAGTACCATTTAACTTCAGGCTTGGCTATTCCGTTCTTAGGAAAGACAGGAGGGGATAGTCACTGAGTTAATACGCAAGTCACCCAATGTCTGTAAAGCTAATAAAGAGCCATGCTTTCTTTCTTATTCTTCCCCATTTATACCTGAAAGTGCTCACTCTGGCAAAATATTGCTCATAGTTTCCCAATATCTGTTTACCCTTTTTCTCTGTTGTACTAACATCATCTGGGGTCATGGCTGCCCAACTTAAGACCTCACTTTCCAACCCTCCTTACAGTGAGGTGCGGTCATTTTGAGAAATACATTCGTGAAAACTGTTACTTAAGCTGCATTGAAAGGCTGAACACGTATGAACATGGCCTATGAGTCCAGGAACTCGCTGAAAAAAATTCAGAATGCTGGTGTATATTGGCTGCCTTTTGAGGGTTTGTTTAAAGCAAAGAGCTAGAAAAAAGAGAGTCTCAACCCGGAAATAAGAAACTTGTGAGCATAGATGGGAGGGAATACACTGAAGGAAGTTTTGTTCTGCATGTGGCCCTCAATCTAAATGGACAAACAGTCCAGTAATTTCGAAGTATGCTTCTAGAGGTTGATTACACCTGAATCCAGAACTGAAACGGGGCTAAGTAGTGGCTCTAAGAAGTTCACGTCTTAGTGAACCTGAGAGTGTGGCCTCAGACAGTCTGGTTCACAAGCAATAATCAGATTAATTTTGTGACCTTCCCAATCAACCCTAGTATTTTGAATGGCCTCAAATAGGCTACTAATAATGTGGGGGAGAATGCGCAAAGGCACAGTTCCAGGAAATAAAATAAAAGGTCTCCAGATGTAAGAAGTGTGACTAGAGGATATCTTTGGCTACCTGCTTATGAAACCCGATTGCAGCCCATAGACAACATGCCTACTAAGATTTTATGCATTGCTAAAGAAACCACATAGAGCATGAAAAAAGTCTGTGTCTGCTCATTCTGGAAAGCAACCCCTGAGTCTGAATCTCCCAAGAGCAACATAGGCTCCAATGCTCACCTTAAGTTACCATGGAGGATGATCAGCAAGGGAGAATATCCAGAGGGCACATTCAGGGAACACGGAGCGTAATGGGGACTTTCTTCAGAGAACAGAGCCAAAGGTTTCAAACGAACTAACCCAGGACTAACCAAACTGCCAGACATTGAGGCGTCGCAATGTCCTCCTCAGTAAGATTAGGTGATTGCTGAAATCCAGTGATGCCTCTAGAGTTTCCTATTCTTACCTGCTTTTGATTGAGCATTTTTAGTATGGATATACTGTCCTTCCTCTGCCATTTTTATTCAGTTTGGGTGTAAGACCCTCAAAGGGCCACAGACAGGGTCTATTCTTGTCGTGGCTGACGGACCATACTAGCCCTAAGCTAGGATCTGATGTGGACGATCCATTATGTCTGCTATGTGTTGCTTATTCTTAAAAATCCCATGAAGGAGAAATACATTTTTTTAAAAGATTTTATTTATTTATTTGACAGAGAGAGAGAGACCACAAGTAGGCAGAGAGGCAGACAGAGAGAGAGAGGGAAGCAGGCTCCCTGCTGAGCAGAGAGCCCAATGTGGGGTTCGATTCCGGGACCTTGAGATCATGACCTGAGCCAAAGGCAGAGGCTTTAACCCACTGACCCACCCATGCACCCCGAGAAATACATTTTTATATTGTTTCTACTACTGTTAATTTCAAGTCTTTGTTACAATAATTATACCTCTATCTTAACTACATTCTAACTCTGCTGTCTTCATTGCCATACAACATTGCACAAAGAAGGATCTTAATCTTTTCTCCAAAATCCTCATTCTCTTCTTCATAAGATATCTTCCTGGTGTGTTTCTACCATAATCACGAAAAATTGCATTTTTCCAGCCAGCATCTTACACAAACGGTTAACATCAACCACATGAACTTTCCTTTTAGACTCTGCTTCTACTGTCATTTTCTACCTGGTAGGCCTGAACCTTGCTGACAAAATGGCGGGATTCCATTCAAGCTTCATCTAAACAACAACAAAATCAACATGTGTCTTGAAAAATCAGACCCCAAAAAACCACCCTATAATCCTGGATGTTTCCTGTGGTTAGGAAGCTTTTCTCACTTTTAAAACAATTGAAGCACTTTTCTCTAAATATATGTTTTTCAGTATTTTGTTTAGTCTATTTATGAATGAATAGACGAATGTATATACCCATACTGAACATGCTCCTTAGTATACATGTGTTTCCAATTCCAAACGCTGGTCTTCACAGACAGTGTGGATATTTTAGTCTCTCAGAATGCCCTATGACTTAATTTAGTCATCCTTTAGGGAAAATAAATGGTACTTATTCATTTATACTTTCTTGCCTAATGACCCCAAAATGACCACATCTTGAAATCTTCAGACATCCATCTTCAAATGTTTATTGATTCTAAAAGAGATAAAAACTATGGCCTTGGCTTCTCTGGATTGGAACTGAGGAAAGGGGAAGGTATTGAGCTTCTTCTGTGGGTCTTGCATTGTACCATATTCTTTGTATAAATTTTCCCATTTAAAAATCTAAACTACTTTGTGAAGTAAGTGTAACAGGTAGGGAATTCAGACCATAAACTTAAGAGTGCAAGAAACATAAATTTCTTTTTCTTTTTAAAGATTTATTTATTGGGGCACCTGGATGGCCCAGTGGATTAAGCATCTGCCTTCGACTCAGATCTGATCTGAGGATCCCAGGTCCTGGGATTGAGCCCCGCAGCAAGCTCCTTGCTTAGTCGGGAGCCTGCTTCTCCCTCTCCCTCTGCCTGCCACTCCCCCTGCTTGTGCTCTGGCTCTCTGACAAATAAATAAATAAAATCTTTTTTTAAAAAAATTGAAAGCATCTAGAAGAAAACATAGGGGAAATTCTTCATGACATCAGTCTAGGGATGGATTTCTCAATATGACACCAGAAGCACAGATAACAAAAGCAAAAATAGACAAGTTAGACTACATCAAACTAAAAAGTTTCTGTACAACAAAAGAAAATAATTAACAGAATGAAAAGACAGCCCACAAAATGAGAGAAAATAATCACAAACTATGTATCTGATAAAGGGTTAATATTCAAAATGTGTAAGGAATATATAAGCAAGTGCTTCAATTCAACATCAAAAAACAAAACAAAACAACAAACAAAACAAATCAGAAACCCAAACAAAACAAAACAGAAATAACCCCCTCCCCCCCCCACAATTCCAGACTAAAACATGGGCAAAGGACCCAAACAGACATTCCTCCAAAGAAGATAAAGAAATGGCCAGCAAGTCCATTGAAAGATGAACAAAATCACTCTTGGGGAGGGCAAAACATCCCCAGGGCACAGGAAACAGAGAAGAGGAGAAACTAGACCCAAGGGAATAATTCAGTTGCTGTCTTTTCTATGGAGGAAAACCTTGGAGGTTTGGAAGGATTTTGGGAACGCGTTCGTTTCTATCCTCTGAGTCAGAACTTGGAAATCGGAAAAGCAAGACAGAAGCTGTTGAGGAAGTAATAATGAAGGGTTTCTCTCCGAGGCCCGCGATGACTTACAGAAAGCAGCCGCAGATCAAGAGAAGGGCCTGCGGAAGTTCTTGCGGAAGCTGCCAAGTACAGGCTCGCTGCTTGTAGGGAACAGGCCAGCGGAAGCAGCGGCAAGACTGTTTTGGCAGAGCAATCACTCACAGCCACCCAGGAAGGAAAACGTCCCTGCATTGTGACGAATTCGAATGACAGTTATAGGCTCTAGCTGTCAGGAAGACTGTCTCCTGGCTTCGCGTAGTGTTACTGTAATAACAGGTAATTAAGAACCAAAGGTCTAATCCCTTCCCCCCCACCCTCCATACGGACGCAGGTGCAGAAGGGACATGGTCTGGACAGGCAGTGTTGGGCTGAGCGTAGTTTGCCAAAGCCGGCCAAAGAGAGAGGGCCAGAGGGCGGGTGATAAAACCCATCCAAGAGAAAACAGCTGCCAAGATTGAAAGAAGAGCCAAAGCGGTTGTCTGATTCTGTAGGGCAATCACAGGTGGCACATAGGAGAGAAGCCAAAATGCACAGGAGCCGATGAGATATAAGGACAAAATCAGAAGTAAGAGGTTAGTGGGCACAAGGTAATATCCATCTGACAAATATATAATACAAATATTTAATATATAAATATAAATATATAAACAAATAGAAATATATATAAAGCCTGTTATGTGCCAGGCAAAAATCACAGGCAAAACGCCATAATGAGCAACACAGGGTGCTTGCCTTCAAGAAACTTGGGGTCTACTCAGGAAGAGTAATGTGTCTCGTGGGCGTGCACAAGTATCGCACCTCACTCAGTCTTGGGAGTCAGAGAAGATTTCCAGAGTGTATGACATCAAGGTTTATATCTAAATGATGAGTTCAGTTAGGCAGGCAAGATGGCTGTCAGGGAGGGGTGGGGAAAGGCAATGGAGGGGGAGCAGCGGGAGAGCAGAGTTCCAGGCCAAGGGCAACACGTTCAGAGGCTTAGAATCAAGAAACAATACAAAGACCTACCAAGAAGCTGGAAGCCTGCAAGTGAGTGCTAAAGGTCGAGATCGTAAAAATGACACCACGTAGAGGAGTTTCCACTTTATCAAGTGGATGCATAAGTAAGCATCCCAAATATTTGGTTTCAGACAATCCTGGAATGCAGACGGTAGACTTCTGGGAGGTGAGACTGAAGGCCGAGGTAAGAATGTAGGGTGCTCCGTCAGAGACACAGGCAAGAGGTGACAGTAACCAGAACTAGGACAGTGGCAGTGGGTATGGGAAAAGTAGATGGGTTCTGAGATACAGAGGAAGAATTAGGAGGATGTGTTCAAGGATTAGATGCAAGATTCAGGGAGCTCCAAGGATTTGGAGTTGGGTAAGAGACTGGGGTTCTAGAACTTTTTCTGTCAGTAGGGACAAACCCATCTTAGGTCCATCTTCCAGAGACCTGTGTGGGCCAGCCTCCTGCGTAAAGACAAGGTCTCTGAGGACTCCTGGTTCTTTGAACAAAGCTTCTCTGAGGATGAGGGAACATCAGAGGAAAGTGAGGGCTTGTCTGTTCTGATCTGTGGCAATAACCCCTGAGAGATGAGTGACAGAGGAGCAATCACAAATATAATCCTCTCAAAGGCGGACAAGATCCTGGCCTGGCTGCAGGGGAAGCAACATCAAAGCTTGCCATTTAAAAGGAACTCTGTGGAGCCTGATTTTGTAAAATAAAGGCTATTTTTGTATTTCAAGGACCATACATCAGATTAAGCTCTAAAACCTAATAATGGCGGTAGTACAAAACCAGACATAGGAGAGTCTAAGAGGAAAAGACTGCTTGTCAACTCCACTACCAATGTCTTCATAGGCCCCAGTATATTTAATGAATAGCAAACGTGAAGCAGTCATCTTGGAAGTTGCCAGTTTACTAGAAGCACACTTACTGTAGGCAATATCCAGTCAAGATATCCAATCTGAGATTATGATTTTCCATTATTTTGATGAAATAAAGATTTAAAGAGTCTTTCCTCATCACCCTATAAATTGAATCTTGCATGCTGTCAAACATCTATAAAATATCTAAAGTATCTAGATCTACTATCCCCATAATAAAATATTACATTCAATCTGCTATTCGATATCACGTTTAAATATGTTAACTTTATACTTTCTATATAAACATATTGTTAAGAATCTTAGAGTGGAATAACCTTACAGATTTTGGAAAGCACAACTTAAATGGAAAAGAAAATTTTGATTGTAGGAGCTTAAGAGTGCAAGAAACATAAATTTGGTACTGCTTACTAATACATTTACTGTGATAAATCTCACAGATTTAAATAAATAAAATCTTAAAAAAAAAATTTGGTACTGCTTACTAATATTAACAAGCCACATAAAAATTGAGAAGCTAATGTTAATAGTATTTTTTAATTTGAAAATTACGTTTTGATATTTGATACATTTGTAACAACTAAATTGGTTCTCTCTGAGTACTTTTTGTATGTAATGCAATCTATCCTTCGGTGAAATACTGGTTTTCTTCCTTCCTGAATCTTATCCTTCTAAAATAGATGTTAACTTTCTATTCGTTAAGATAAATACACAAAATTCATATTTAAATAGTTTTAATATATGTATTAAAATCCTAATTATTCTACACTAAGTATATGTGGAATTGTTTATAGGATAGCATCTATAGGATACATATACAAATTTACTATAAATTTTGGTGAAACTCCTCAACTTACCCATATTTGGATGCAGTCTAATAAGTTAACTGTGTTTACATATTTTCATAGGTGAGGTCATTATTTTATAAATTATAATTTTTATAGCACTTTTAGGTTAAGTATAACCAATCAAAAGTCTAAAGAAAGACTCCATAAACTTTCTGTGGACAAAATTATTACTTCTCTAAAGCATTGAAATGATGCTTAGAAACAAAAACATCTTCGGAAAAAGCCTGAGCACCCAGTAAGGGGCAAAAGGGGCCCCGCCCCGGTATTCCTGGAGGCTAGAAATGCTCTCCAGGGCAGGGGAAGGTTGCTGCCCTATGCTAATTGAGTTTTAACAGCAATCACTGGCCCATCAGGATTAGTCAGGTAGAGAACCTTATAAGGCCAAACTGAATTTTGGCTTTGTTTAGAAGAAGCTATTTAACAGAAGAAGCTATATGATAAGGCAACATGAATTTGAAAATAATAAAAATTACATTGCTTTTGAGAGAACAGATATTTACTGTGATGCAAAAACACTGAAAAAAAAATGCTGAGCTAACAAATTCGACGGGACGGAAGACGGGGAGGGTTAGTTGTCTAAACTAATCCTTCATTTATCTAGCTGAGTTTCCAAGTTCCCCCACTAAGAAAATTTTGGAAAAAAAGATAGGCCCAGGCGTCAGAAGTAAAGGGCCATTGGGAGAAAGCTGGGAATGGGCAGGAAGCATATTGGAGGAAACTAACTCAGCAGTAGGCTTGTTCTGATGGGAGCAACCAGATAGTTGAGTGTCCAAATGGTTTAGCAAAGCCAGAGGGGAGGGAAGCAAATGCTAGGATCAAGAAATACTAATGTAATGTAAGCAGTGGGGGTCCATACAGCAACAATTCTAGAAGAAAATTAGGCGGGGCATAGTCAAATCGCAATAGGTTCTGAACTGGGATTGGTTGTTAAGGAGCAGAGCCTAACCTTCCAGTGAAGGTGACGGAGAAGGACTCCAGCCAGGGAATCAAGAACCAGGCAAGTACACCAGGGTTCTGGAAAGAACTTTCTTAAGAATATTAGGACAGGAAATAAAAAATAGGAGCCAGGAACATTGGGGTACAGTCTCAGTTCTGTAAAATGGAAAATAGAAAAATTCTGGTATGCATAAAAATGCATGCCTTACTAACTATGCCACAAGCAACACAGGTGATTGAAGGCAAAATTAATCCAGAGTCTCACCAGATTCCCCCAGCTCTCCCGAATCCCTTTCTCTCCATCACACCTTCCAAGATCCTGCCATGCCCCATAGATTCTTCCTTTGCAGTGTCTCTCAGTAAATCTCCTACTTTCCATGCCTCACTACTGCTCTCTTCTAGTTGTCTTTCATAATTTTTTATTTGCCTTAGATCTTTCCCCATTCAATCCAAATTCTACCCTGATCCTAAAGTTCCTTTTCTAAACCATATATCTGCACGCCCCACTCCCTTGACCGAAAACCTTCAACAATTCCCCGTTGGTAATTTTCAACATTATTTGCCAGCCAACTGACATGATAGATGAAGTTGAAATGCATGACATGATTCCATGGATATAACACGATTTTGAAAAAAAAAAATCCAAAAATATTTTTTAGGGAACGAAACCAATTTTATAGCATATTTTTGTTTGGGGAGGTTTGGGACGCTTAAGCATTCACAGAAGCATATTGTAAGCATTTGAGTAATAAATGTGGCCATCAGTCATCTATTCATGCATTCATCCAACAAATGCTTGTAAATGCCTACAATGCCACATACTACTCTGGCAGTATGATGGTGACCCAAGCAGACAAACTTCACACTCAGGGAGATCACAGTCCAGTGGAGGAGGCACATACTGGTGCCCTGAACAAATAATTACTTACATTTAATATAATTATTTACATTATAGTTGCTAAAGTTGCCACTAAGGGGAAGCATGGCACGTTAGGACACGACATAGAAAGGAAACCTCCCCCTCTCTGTCTCGGGAGGGAGGTTGGGAGAAAGTCACCTGATGAAGTGAGATTTTAACTGTGATTTGAAGCATGTGTAGGAGTCAGTTCCAGAAAGATGAAAGAAACTGGGTAAGAGTTTCCAGGAAGTCTGGCATTTAGACAAGCCTGGTTGCAGCCTTGTGAGCAGGAGAGAAAATGTGTTAAGATGTGAGCTGCAGAAGCAGGAAGGTTTCTGGAGTGAGCAATGGGTAAATTACAGTGTCTTAACGATTGACATAAGTAACTAGAGGAGAATCAGGCTTGGCGGTGGGGGAGGGGGGTGGGGAGACATCACACTCATTACCTGAGCTCAGTTTAGATGTTCAGTTTCAGGGAACACTGAGATCTTCAAATAGAAACGTCAAGGAGGAAGGAAACTCAGAAGAGATATAAAATTCAGTTTAGAGAAAGATAGTTCCATTTCATTAAAGTCAAGATGGTATTAAAGTCATCTTAGACTGATTTACCCAGGAAATGCACACAAAAGAAGAAGAGGGTCAATAATGTATCCATTAGGAATTCTAACATTAAAAGATGAGGAAAGAGAGGACTAAAAAGCTGAAGGGCCAGAAACTATGATGTCACAGAAGCCAAAGGAAATGAATGACTCAAGAAGTTGAGAACAGTTTATTGGGTTGGAAGTGATGAGTGGTCAAATGGGGTAAGGACTATCACATGTCTTCCTTCTATAAAACTATTCCTCAAAACAGGGTTGTCAGGCTAAAGGTGAACCAGAAGGAAATTCAACTGATCTCTGACTCTCAGGGGACAAGGAAACACTTTGGGTCTGAGAAGGAGGGGAAAGATGGTAATTCATGGGAGATTGTGATACTAAGCTGTGCACCTTCCACTCCCCCACCGTCCCCCTGAAATGTCTTCCTGCAGTTGGTTATAAAAATTATTTATATGATTCTGTGAGACCTAATATAAAGGTGGATTCCTCTAGAAAAAGTTCGTATTTGCCTTAGACTAGGGTCTAGAGCACTACAATTTTAAAGTAAAAGTATGACTTGAAGTTTTTGGTGTTGGGTTTTTGTGGGAGATTTTTTTGATCAGCTAGGACTAAAAGTAGCTTGAAGGGACAGATAAAGTAAATAAGATGACATGGTACATCTCCAAAGAACAAAAGAGAGTTTTTAGGAATGGGAAACACAATACTTGGAGTCTCTTTTTTAAATGATGGAAGAGATTAACAGTAGGTGAGACATAGCTGAAGAAAGATTCGGCAAGCTGGAAGGAGGTTCAGCATGCCACAGAGAAAGACAAAGAAATGATTTTTTAAAAAGGTTAAAAAATGAAAAATACGGAGCGATGTAACGTAGATACACTGTAATTCTGGAAGGAGAGAACAGTGATAATAAAAACATGCAACATTTGAAGAGATAATGCCCGATTATTTTCCAAAATGGATAAAAGACAACAGTTCCTACATTTAAGATTCTCAAGCAGAACAAGTAAAAGAAAAGCCACGTCTAGAAACAACGTAATGAGCACTTAGAGTATTAAAGCTAGACAGAGGATCTTCAAAGCCACCAGATTACTTTTAAAAGACAAACATGGCCTGAAATCTTCCACTGCAACAGTAGAAGCCTGATGATCATGGAATAATGTCATTGATGCACTGAGAGAACATGACTGCTAAAATAAATGTTTGTGTTCAGAGACTAAAATAAAATCAGGATACTTCTAAACAGAAGAGATAGCTTGCCACTACAGGACCATTTTACTAGAGGAAATTCTTTTTTTTTTTTTTTTTTAAGATTTTATTTATTTGACAGAGAGAAACACAGCAAGAGAGGGAACATAAGTAGCAGGAATGGTAGCGGGAGAAGCAGGCTTCCTGCGGAGCAGGGAGCCCGATGCAGGGCTCGATCCCAGGACCCTGGGATCATGACCTGAGCCGAAGGCAGCCGCTTAACGACTGAGCCACCCAGGCGCCCCTAGAGGAAATTCTAAAGCAAGAATTTTAGGAAGAAGGTGACTCCAGACAGAAAGTTAGGGTACAAGAAGGAATGAAAAACACATAAGACTGTCAATTTATGAGTAAACCTCAATGAACGGCAACCGTTTACAACGATACACTCTTATAAGGTTAAATGCAAGAATTAAATTACACAAAAACAGTTACATATAACAACGTAGGGTAAGTTGAACTGTTCAAAGACTTTTAAAAATATTATTATCCCAGAGAAAGGTAGTTATTGATCAAACTTAGACTTTAGTTTTCTTTGGTTTCAAAGGTAATACCTAAATAATAGAAACGATGTATAACTTCTAAACAATTGGGGGAAAATGTACTAGGAAAAAAATCTTAATTGTAAAGAAGGCAAACAATGAGGAAAAAAAGAAAAACTATGGGCAAAAAGAATATATGACAAGAGAGTAGATGTAAAGCCAAATATAGCAGTAAACACAGTCAGTGCTAGTGTCTAAAGACTAGACACAGAGTCAGTGCAATTGTCTAGAGTTTAAAAAGGTTGTCAGGTAAAAAGAGCATCTCAACATATGGATGTAGAAAAGCTGAAAGTAAAGAAATAGTGAAATATACCAGGCAACCTTTTTTCCAAAGTCGATATTTGTCAAAGAAAAGATAAAAAGCAAAAAGCATCACAAGATACAGAGGACCGCTTCATAATAACGAGTGGTACAATTGAATAGAGAGAGAAGATCACTTCATATTTGCTGCCATAGGCTCAAAATACATGATAAAAAATTGACAAAACATTTAAAAAAGTTTAAACGTGTGATTTTAAAGCCCTTAAAAATTTAAAAAAATTTTTAGATGTGATGCAAATCACATTTTTAAATTTAAAAAAATTAAAACGTGACAGTACATTGAAAACTAATGATGTACTGTAAGGTGACTAACATAACATAATAAAAAAAAAAGGTGACAGTGGCGTTTTCCAGAGATGAATGCAACTCATTCATCTCTGGAAAATGTGGGATAATTGAATTATCCCACATAGGGGATAGAGGTAGAGCCCATTTCTTCCCGTGCTTGAGCCTAGGCAGGCCCCATCACTATTTCGATCAATAGAATGTGTGGAAGTTGGGGCATTGCCTTTAAATGGTTAAACAGTTTCCACATCCTTTCTTCTGAGTCTGTATATATGTATACATATGGAAGAAAAAAGGAAAGAGAGAGAAGAAAAAGTGGGAAAGAAATAATAACATGGAGAAAGTGTGCATAAGCAATCTCTCTAAAAGTCTGGCTATGATGGCGACAAAAGACAGAGACATAGAGGGCGATGCGGAAGTGAAGTTGAAGAGATTTTTGCTGCTTTGGTTTGGTTCAGTTGAAGATGGCCGCTTTTGGACTTGTTTGAAATGTTGGAATCCTGTCAGGAAGGATCCAGAAGTAACATAGAAGCTGAAGAGATAGGAAGAGGCTTTACCTAAGAATTAACACCACTCAGTGAGGCCAGAGGAGTTGGGAGTTAGCACTAAGGGAGGGAGAATTCTTCTCCTTTGAGAAGAGGGCTTTAGAGTTCCCCTTAGCTTGAGCAAACTTTAGAGAAGTATGTTCCTAACTGTAGGCTCCTAGCCTCCCTTTTCTTAGTATATTTACTTCAGAAAACTTGCAGTTGTAAGTTCTTTCTGTAACCCCTTGAGATGTAAATTTTCTACAACCCAGGCATGTCCAGGAGGCATCTTTCTGAAAAGTAATTATCAAGGAAGATAGGGCCCCTATCTCCCAGTCTCTGCGGGAGGGTGGAAATTTAACTTCAATAAGTTAGACAATCAGCAGACACAGATGGTCTAACCCTATTGACCATCCTCTTTCCTAATGACTTCCAGGACCTTCCCACCAGCTCAGCCCAGTGCTTAAAAACTCTGCCACTTTTGTTTCAGTGGAGTTGAGTTCAATCTCTCCCCCATATTGCAAGAGTCTTGAATAAAGTCTTCCCTGCTGTTTTTAACAAGTGCAATTTCTCTTTGACACCTGCAGTGAGAGAGAAGGAAGGATAGGTACAAAGGCTTTTGGATTTGCAGATACTGTGTCAGGAATTTGAAGGAGTTCCCTATGATGGCCTTGATTTGTGACATAAATACAAGGCAAGGCTACCCAAAGGAAAGGAAAAGAGAAGTAAGGAGTACAAAGGTGGTCAGTGTCTTGAGGAAATGGGAGATAGTCTGAAATGGTCAGGGGGTAAAATGTAGAAATGCATTGAGAATGCTGGGGAATACTGAAGGCCCAGTTGAGGCCAGTAGTAGTGAATGTATGATGATATGTACTGTGACTTCTGTCATTTCATAAGGGAAAAAAAAGAAATGCAGCTATTTAACTTTGAATATTTAGACTCTATCACTGAATCTTATTCATGTTGTTTTTTTTTTCCTCATGCTTTGCCTCCTCATGTAATATTAGTGTACTTTAAGGGAGTAAAAATAAACCACATTTACCACAACACATGTTTTGAATCCCCTCTTGCTTTTTTAACAGGAAGTTCAATATCCTCAGGATCTCCCTCTTTGAATAGCCCACCAAATTCTTAAAGATGCTACATGCAACCTCCTTGTGAGTCACTTTTCCTGAGGATTCTAAGGGATGAGACTTGGGTTTTCTTACATATAATTATTATCGCTGTCATCTTTCTGGTCAATTGGCTGTGGTGGGTCTTCTTTCCACAGGTTACCGTGCCAGCTGCTGACAATTCCTCTAGACAAAAATACTCACATGTCCTTCTTCCTCCCCTCCTGAAAGTAGGAATGTTGCCACTTCACATGACTAACTTTTTCACAGAGGTTTGCCCCCAGCAGAGCCTGAGCCCGGGGGGGTCTCGTTAATTCTCTTGACACAGCCTCTTCTTCCTAGAACACAGGAAAACTTCAGGTGTGAGGGGAGTAACATGAAGAATGAGTCATGTGCCTCACAGTATACCAGGAAGCCTGGGGCTCAGTCAAGTCTATTGTGACAGACTTCTTCCTCCCTTGTGGAGGAAGATACAATCCTTATTGTATCTTAAAGACCTCAGAGTCTCTCCTCCTCTAGAACAGCTTCCTTAAGAGATCCTTATCCCTAATCCTTGAGACAAATATATATATATGACCTCAGTAATGGATTCAAACATTTGATTAATGGGCTCATGGACTCCATGCATAAGAAGGAATATAACTGAATGTCTCTCTCCATGTCATTGAACAATTTGAGATAGTAAGAAGCTTCTAGAAAATCACTTGGCCAAAGTGTGGTTGACTCAGAGCATGCAGATGACCTCTCAGGGACAGGTTTGCTTCACATCACAGCCTCAATTCTATCCCACGGGCCAAAGTTTACTGATACTTGACCTATAGGTGCTATGAAGTTTACGTCCCACCAACATTCTTATGTTGAAGCCTTAATCCCCATTGCGACTGTATTTGGGAATAGGGCCCTTAAGGAGATGAAAAGGTTAAGTAAGGCTATAGGGTGGGAATCTACTCTGATAAGGCTGGTGCCCTTATAGGAAAAGAAAGAGGCACTAGAGCTCTCTCTCCCTACCATGTGAGGAAACAGAGAAAGCAGCCATCTACAACCCAAGGAAATTGTTCTCAACCCTGTTGGTACCTTAATCTTGGACTTCCAATCTCCAGAACTGTGAGAAAATACATTTCTATTGTTTGAGTCACTCTGTCTATGGCATCTTGTTATGGCAGTCTGAGCTGACTAAGACAACAGGATAAAATAAAAACTCTTTCATGTGATATTCAAGTCTGCCCCTAGGCAACTCCTCCCCAAATTTGATGTCTTATGAAAAATGTACTGTCCTGCTTATTCTTCTAATGCCCCTCACCCCATACTCCAACTTTTCTTCATCTTTTAAGACCCCATTCTCTGAGAGATAGCTATCATAACTGAATTGTGTTTCACCAAAGGATATGTTCAAGTCCTAACTCCTTGGTACCTGCAAACACGGTCTTATTTTGAAAATAGGGTCTTTACAGATACAATCAAGTTAAAATAAGACTATACTGGTTTAGGGTTAGCCATAATCAAATGACTGATGCCCTTGTAAGAAGAGGAAAATTTGGACATAGACACACAGAAAGAATACCAGGCAATGATGGAGGTACAAATTGGAATTATGCACCTACAAGCCAAGGAACAGTGAGTTTTGCCTGCAAATAGCAGAAGCTGGGAGAGAGTCATGGAAGAGATTTTTTTCTCAGTCCGTAAGAAGAACTGATCTTGCAAACACCTGGATTTCAGACTTCCAGCTACTAGAACAGTGAGAGAATAAATTCCTTCCTTCCTTCCTTCCTTCCTTCCTTCCTTCCTTCCTTCCTTCCTTCCTTCCTTCCTTCCTTCCTTCCTTCCTTCCTTCCGTCCTTCCCCTGTGTCTTTCTTTCTTTCTTTTCTTTCTTTCTTTCTTTTCTTTCTTTCTTTCCTTCCTTCCTTCGTTCTTTCTTTCTTTCTTTCTTTCTTTCTTTCTTTCTTTCTTTCCTTTCTTTCCTTCCTTCCTTCCTTCCTTCCTTCCTTCCTTCCTTCCTTCCTTCCTTCCTTCCTTCCTTCCTTCTTTCTCTCTCTCTCTCTCTCTCTCTCTTTCTTTGTAGGCTCCATGCCCAACATGGGGCTTGAACTTATGACCCTGAAATCAAAAGTCTCATGCTCTACCCACTGAGCCAGCCTGGTGCCCCAAGAGAATACCATTCTATTGTTTAAAGCCACCCAGTTTGTAGTACTTTATTTATGGCAGCCCTAGGAAACTACCACAATAACAGACTATCTTTCCCTTTTCTCTGATCTTGACAGATTTCATTGCTCCCTATATTTGTCCTATAGGACCTTATGATTCCCTCATTCTAAGAATAGTCTTAGAGGGACTATTGTATATGCAAAGCGCCCTGCTAAAGTTTGAGGGTACAAGAGACCAAGACAAAGATGCTGATTTCATGAAATCGAATGGAAGAGACAGACAAGAAATTCCGGGAAACAGACAAAAATAAGTGTACATTACAATAAAAATTAAAAGCAAAACATAGATGGAGTTTAAAGTGGGGAATTTAAGGCAACCATTATCTTTCAAAAGAGGTGACATTTAAGCCAGAGGAGAGGTTCTCTGTAGAGCAAATAGCAAGCAGCGGAGTTCTGAGTGAGGAAAGCATTTAGCTCCTTATGGAAACTGACAGCCCAGACTGGGAGGGCCAGTGCTATGAGATGAGAGATAGACAATGACCTGCAGGGCTTTATTACTGATTTCTAATTGCTCTGGTGGCTCTGAATTGGATGGGGATGGTGGGGTCAGGATGGAAGTACAGGGAGTTGGTTGGAGATCGTGGCAGTAACCCAGTGTCTTAGGCTGGGACAATGGCGAGGGAGAGATATGGGCAGATTCTAGATTTACATTGGAGTAGAAGCAGCAGGAACCCCTAATGGAACAGTGCATACCATTATGCACTTAAAGCCTTACATTTAGTTTGCCACTTATGTTTCTCTCTCCCCTCTGAAGTTCACGGTTTTGATGACAGATACTGTCAGAGAAATCTTTGAAATTCTAACATTGAGCGCAAAACTTAGTAATCATTTATTGAGATAAAAAATAAGCAAATCTTTTACTTTGCATCCTGTAAACACGATTTATGTCTAAAAGATCCAGGTAAGCCAGAGGTATGACCATAACATTCAGACGATCCAGTTCACTGTTGGTCGATGGTGATTGTACTCTGAAATAATAGTGTCCAGGCTCTTAAGGGATGGCTCTGCTACAATCATGTGCTACAGAAAATCACTTGAAATGAGACCACTTTATTTCGGGGGAAGAGACCAAAGTGGGTCTGAAATCATTGTAAACTTCCTTTTTATTTATTTTGAAATCATTGTAAATTTTAGTAATCTCTTAAGTACTTTGCATTTCCCACAAGCCGTGGTTTGTGTTAGGGGGGTTCTAATTTGGCTGCTCTGTGGGTGGTCTCTTCTGGGAGTTCCTCCTGGTTAGTTCATCAGCTGGTACCATCTCCTCCTCAAGGCAGGGTACAAGTTGCAAGGTCAATGTGAATAGCATCTGCAGCAAGCTCATAGCTGGATCAGCCTCTCTTTCCTCTTGCCCATCGTGCGATGATCTCTAATGACCAAGTGTGGTTAAGAGCTCAAGACCATGTTGCTTTATTGCACACAGTTGGAACAGAGCATTAGACTAATCTCTAGGTTTTTTGCTGTGGCTTCTAATAAACTCGAAAGATACCCACGGCCTTAAAATGTGGAGTGTATCACTCACTGAGGTGAACTGTTAAGATGTCTCTTCCCAGTTTTGCTTCATTTAGTCACACCAGACAGCTCCTAGGCCAAATCCAGGCTGCTGCTGTGTTGTTTCTGTTTTCTGGAAAACTGTAATAATGACAATAGAATATCTTAAAAGTACAAAACTGCATCCAAAGAATATTCCATTTTTGTATTTCTTTTTTTTTTTTTTTAAAGATTTTATTTATTTGACAGAGAGAAACACAGCGAGAGAGGGAACACAAGCAGAGGGAATGGTAGCGGGAGAAGCAGGCCTCCTGCAGAGCAGAGAGCCCGATGCGGGGCTCGATCCCAGGACCCTGGGATCTGACCTGGGCCGAAGACAGACGCCTAACGACTGAGCCACCCAGGCGCCCCTCCATTTTTGTATTTCTTGTGAAAAGACAAAATGGAACCTCTAACCATGCGGAACTGCTTGTGGCCTGGTTGAGAGCTCAGGAGAAACCCGTCCCTTTCCTTGTATACTGGCGGTGGCCCCTGTACACTGGTGACTGCTGGTCCACCTCACTCATTTACATCTTTTGCTTGGGACCTCTGTGCTTTTGTGCTCTGACCTTTTGGCCAAGGGACACTGAACCATCTGGAGATTGGAAGCCTTGGTACGTAGTGTTGGGCACTCTGGGGTCATGAGTGAAAGACAGAGAGGACATTGCAAATAGTCTGAGCGAGAACACGGGACACCAAGCTCTGGTCCTCACCTTCCAAAGAACACGCTTCTCCTTATTCCCACTTGTTTTAAGGTGGGAAGCTGGGAATTACCCTCTTCCCTGGAGAGCCCACTGCAGGAGCCCAGGCCCGCCGAGCTGTCGTACTGCGATTCTTTTCAATCTCACCTGCTAGCTATTTGCTGACAGTGTGCTTAGAAAGCCAAAATGATGGCCTCAGCACCGTCCACAGTATGATTCAGAGGACAAACATTCAGAAACATGAGAACAGACATGTTTAATCACTTTCTACAGACCCTCGCATTTGATTTATTTGTTTAACTGTTTTCTGAATAGGTAAAATAGTCACATGAGTGAGCATATCAAAACAAGAATTTTGATGAGAAAATTTCCCATGGGAACCCTTCTAAAATGAAACTTCCAGAACCTTCTCTGACATGATAGCTCAATAAATTTAATACTAGGTGATTTAGGAAAATGTATTCTAGGGTCAATAGACAAGTAGATTTCATTTTAATATCAAGGATCAGCACCCTGCAATTCAATTGAAATCTCCTAAGGAATTCAAAGTGCTTTTATAGATTATATCACATTTTCAGAGCATATAAACTAATCTCTATTTGAAGTGGCTCTCAAAGTGAAATTTAAGAACTGCCATCACTGCTATATGAAGACTTTACTTTTATAAGGATACAAATGGCATAAATAATAATTTCAGTAATATTTCTAAATCTCACTAAAGGATGGCAAATGTGCATTTCTTTCTTTTCCCATCCTTTTTTTTTTTTTTAATTTTATTTATTTATTTGAGAGCCAGAGGGGAGAGGCAGAGAGATAAGGAGAAGCAGACTCCCCACCGAGCAGGGAGCCTGACAAGGGGACTAGATCCCAGGACCCCGGGACCATGACCCGAGCTGAAGGCAGATGCTGAATCAGCTGAGCCACCTAGGTGCCCCTCCCATCCTTTTTCATACTCTTTCAGCATGGGAAAAAAAGCAGATGGATTAACTAACGGACACACAGTCAGTCAAAGAAAGAGTGACAATAAGCAATAGATAATTAGCTAGATGTAGAGAAAGACGGGTTGAAGAAGGTAATGGAGGACAGGTAGGGGAGGAAGGAAGAAAGATGTCGTCAGAGGAACCAGATAGAACTAATGTTCTCCGGACATTCCAAAATCCAGGATCAAAAAGAAACAAGTGTAAGGCAGCAAACACCCTTCCTTCTATGTTCGGGTTATCACAGTAGGTTTTAAATATTAGTTCTCTGGGTTGCCAAGTCTGAATGCAACTCTACCATTAGTAGAGTTAGGCAGAGTGATTACACGGATAAATTTAGAGCATTAAATACCTCTCATCCTCCCCACTCATTCCATAGTGAGAACGATTAATGAAGAACACAATTAACTAATTTTAGTTCTACTCCTACTCTGTCCTGATTTAGTCTTAACCTGGGCCAATTAGGTCAGTTACTTAAAGTCAGATGTGAAGGCATTCTAGCTTGAGATTTGTTCCTCACTGGGTAGATCTATCAGACCTGGCTTTCATGAAAGAGTCCAACTTACCCAGGTAAGCTTTCCTCAGTGGCACAGGAGAACTATTCTTTCATCAAGAATAGATATATCGGTGGATTCCCCTTCTGGATCCCCAGATGGGTAATACCAGAAACTAGCAAAGCCCGAATGATAGGTTCTATTCTGCTGCAGCTCCATGGAGAAAACTGAGCACAATCCACATACTGATCACTCAGTGGGTGTGATCAGAGACATGATGTGATGTCTCTGATGCCTCAGTGAGCCAGCTGATGTGTTGAGTGCTTCCGTAGGCCACATGTGGCTCTAGGCTTTCCCACGTTAACCAAACACAGACAGTACCTCCCACAGAACCAACTTGGTTCCCATAGAACCAAGTCACAGCTGATGGCTAATGGTGAGGCGGCGTTCACATCACAGATTCAGCGATTCACACAGAACAGAAAGGGTAGCACTCACCCTCCACCAGAGAAGCTCCCGTGCACGGAAGTTGTTTCAAGTGACACATCAGGAAGGAGAGTATGATTGACAAACAGGAAAAGAAACAGGAAGCATCCCAATAATTCACAGACTGTTTACAGGGTCACAAGCCCTTGTCCCAAAACTTGGCATTAAAATGTTTTAGAATTCAGAGTTGTATATATTTTAGAAAGGTATTAAAGTTCATAGATTGTATATTATATAACCTCCCACCGGGTAAAGAGCAAGACTCTGTAATCAAAAACACCAGCGTTTCTGCAGCAAAATATGTGACTATTTATACTATGTGGGATAAATAAACAACATAAATAGCCTCTGTCCGATTAGGTCTGGATTTACCTTCAAATGAATTAAGGAAAAGCCTTTTGGTTTGGGGTCTTATGGATTTTGGAAATGGATGTAAAAGATAGTGGATATGTTTAAGGATAAGAATGAAGCAGGTTCTCTACGCTTGGCACTTTTATTACTGCTCCATATCCGCGATTTGCTTCCACACTAACTCTGCCACCCTAGGAGAGCCCCCGGGGGCATTACGTATTAATGCACTAGATTCAAGAATTCACTCATTCACTTGGTTAGCATGACTGACTTATTGAACACCTACTACGGGCTCGCAACACAACACACTAGGAACATACTAGGAATAGTGACTCAGCTACTCTGTTAAGTGAGTCTTTAGGGCCTAACACCATGAATTCCTCAATTCTAGACTTCATAGTTTACGAAGGTTTTTGAAACTAGAAAATGAAATAGTTGTCTGTGTTTCTTCTACTCAAAGGATTTTGATGGTGGAGTTCTCTTAAATTGGTATCTTTGAGTCATCTAAGAAAACACCACTGTTGAATGAGGTTATATGAAATTAATCTTGAGAAAAAGTCTGTTCTTGAATTATCTAGGCTTTTTAATTGGTTTAATTATTTTTTTGGAGAGATCAATTCTCTCATCATCACTCATTTTCTCTCCAGGAAAAAGTGGCATCATAAAACACCAAAGCATTAACCCAAATAATCCAAAAGTTATTCATTGCCCAAACGAATGAAAACTACAGCAAAATATTTATTATGCCACCCAAGTTAAAACTCGGTTTAATTAATTGAAATTGGAAAAAATCGCTACCTCATGAGGCACGGACTTAATATGACACAGTGGGACTAATGAATGCTATTTAAAAATCTGTTTGAATTATTTGGTTTTTATTCCAATGCGTTACTTCCAATATTCCACTCTTATAAAATGGCTATATTTCACTTTCAAATATGAAAGTGGTCATCCAAAAGATTTTCAGCAGTCTTCCAGATTTAGAATTCTTCTGGTTTGATAAAGAGAAGCCAAAGAATGATTTGAATAGGAAATTTGAAAGATGGGAGCATAACACAAGATCACGTCCAGACAGAAAAAAATTACACCAGTGATATAATTTGGCATTAAGATAAAGGATATGAAAACCATGGCTCTGCACTTATGGAAAATAAATCCAATATTTTCAGTTTCGTGCCAATACCATATCTGGAACAAAGCTTTTAGCCATGCCAAAGTATGATTTACACCTTCATAATTTTCTCTATCTTATGCCAGCAGCCTACAGGAAAATCTACCCCATGAATTACCAGCAGACAATCTACGTCTTCCACTTAGCATAGCAAATTTAATAAATAAAAACGCTGCTGATTTTTACCTTTCTTACAAACTTTATTGACCTTGTGAATAAATAATAGTGCAAAGCTCTAAACCAGTTGCTAAAGCACATACATGATTATAACAATCTAACACGTTCTACACTGAGGAGAAATAAGCCAGAAATTATGCATGCTGGGACAGAATCTTATCACCATATGGAAATTGAAACTGAATACAGTTAAATTCTACCAGCGATATACAGCTGATTGCAAGAGTCACACAATATTAGTGGCACTCATTTGTAAGGCAGCCCTTTAACCACAAATCAAATATTATGTTTGTTGGATATTTAGCTACAAAGGGAAATTAAGATCCCACAAGAAATAGATCATAATAAAAAAACTCATAGTCCCTAGAAAACACTAAAAACCTTCAATCTACTCTATCACTCACATATGGATATAGAATATTTATTAAAATAGAACCTTATTTTAAAAGAGAATTCTGCTTGATTAAGACTATCCCCATATCTGGGGCGACTGCGTGGCTCAGTGGGTTAAAGTCTCTGCCTTTGGCTCAGGTCATGATCTCAGGGTCCTGGGATTGAGCCCCACATGGGGCTCTCTGCTCAGCAGGGAGCCTGCTTCCCCCTCTCTTTCTGTCTGCCTCTCTGCCTACTTGTGATCTCTCTCTCTGCGTCAAATAAATAAATAAAAATCTTAAAAAAAAAAAAAAGAAAAAAAGGCTACCCCCATATCTTAAGCCATATTTTGGGTATCTTCTCCCAAATGTTAGAAAATTTTTGAATTGTTTTCTCAAAAATTCCATCTGCTTCAGATATGCTTGTTTCTTTCAATATTTTTACTATTGCTTATTATATTAGCCCAGTGCTAGCCAGGCAATGAGTATAAGCTCACTTTTACGTTCTGTCAATAAACACCTTGTTGAATATATTCATATAATACATTTAAGATATTTCATAAAATTTGCACTGGCATAATTTCTTCTAAAAAATCTAATCAGTCCTGTAAACTTGTATCTCACTTGCAGGACATATACTCAAAATAGCATATGTTCTATTCTTCCTAATTTTCAAAACTGGTATCTTATATAAAGAAAAGATTTATAAAAAATATAACACAATGATACAATATGTAATTACCTGCTTCAGAATGAGGATACTAAACTATATCTAGAATTCAATTCTTAAAGCGTTTAGCCTTCCAATCGTATTTTTGTGGCAGATTATTAGGAAGGAAAAGCAATCTAAATCCATTTTTTTCTTATCTGACTTCAGACCTTGAACAGACTAGGAAGGAAAACCTGCTCCCAAGTATGATCAAAGGTCACTTGACTCGCTGGGTCCTGTTTTCTATTCCTTAGTGTTCCGTATACTTGGATATGAACGTAAATGACCATTAGGACATTTTCTTACCAAAGTCATCTCTTGCTACCTGATCACTGCTGAAATCTGTGCATGTTTGGGAAGTGAACAAAAGGAATCAAGTAAAGATTAAACCTCTAATTCCAGTTCAATAAAGTACCTTGTGAGAATTAGGCAAATAATTCCAGCAGATACGTGGTTTCGGTTTTGCATAAGTCAGCAACCAAAGA
This sequence comes from Procyon lotor, assembly GCA_028646535.1. Taxonomy (NCBI): domain Eukaryota; kingdom Metazoa; phylum Chordata; class Mammalia; order Carnivora; family Procyonidae; genus Procyon; species Procyon lotor. Next base: position 69,946,148 of record CM053611.1, read on the forward strand.
GCCAGAGTGGAAAATAGAATTTAGTTTTTCAAGTTTGAGGTTCAGTAGTGCTAAAAATTCCAGCCCTGTGTTCCA
>CM053611.1:69955046-70013436 GCA_028646535.1 Procyon lotor
GGCAAGGTGGGGCTTTGTGGGGGGGTGGGAGAGAGAAATGAGACAGGAGGGGATGGGGAGGGAGACAAACCATAAGAGACTCCTAGACTCACGAAACGAACTAAGGATGGCTGGGAGGTGGGGGATAGGGATAGGGTGACTGGGTTGTAGACATAGGGGAGGGTATGTGCTATGATAAGTGCTGTGAAATGTGTAAGCCTGATGACTCACAGACATGTGCTCTGGGGCAAATAATACATTATATGTTAATAAAAAAAACCAAATAAATAAAATAAAATTGAAAAAGAAAATGTAAAAAAAAAAAAAAAAAGAATGCCTGGTAGGTCATAGCTGAATAAATATGAGAGTTTTCTTTAGAAGAACATTATTTCTATTTCCCAGTCTCCTTTGACACTTCTTTGTAGCAAATCTACCCTATATTCTTCCACAGCAGGGCCCTAAAACACTCATAGGGGAAAAATTCTTGCTACAAATACACTGTTTCTACAGACACATTCTTTTACTCTTTTTTGAAGCGTGTGAAGAGAGAGATTGGTTAATCTAAAACAATGACTCTGGAATTTCAAGCATGGTTCCATTCACACAAGTGAGCTAGTTAAGGCCAAAGAACTTTCTTGATGTTCTAGAAATCATAAATTATACCACATAGATCATCCCCAAAGCATTGGGTGCAAATTTGTCTAACTGGTATTGCTCGACACTGGTGGTGTTTTTTGCTTTGTTTTGTTTTTAAGTGAATATAAATGACTAGAGGTAAAATAGGGGCTCAAACGTGCTCCCATGAACTTAAATCCCTTCAGTCTGGCCCCTATTATAGCTGAGTTTGCCACTCCTACAGATTAGCACTTTGCTAGAGCTTTGGGAAAAGTTCCAGTTGCTTGGGTGAGCCATAAAGAATCGAACATCATCTGCTGTTTTCCTTCCTTCAATTCTATAAATAAAGAGAAAGACCTTAGCATTGACTATCAAGGGAAAAAATAGCAAACCCTCTTGGATCTTAACATTCAGTCAGTTTAAGCCCACCTCAAATCTTTCCAAAGTGCTTAAATGTGTTGTATAGCACTGATTTATAGAGTAACAATATTTATTGCAATTATATATATTGTTATATATATATATTGTTATAATATATTATAACATATATTGTTATAATGTATATAACATTATATACATTATATATATTGTTATATAATGTTTATAACAATATTTATATTGTTATATACATATATTGTTATGTTATATTGTTATATACATATATTGCTAAAAATACAATAAATATTGTAATAAATATTGTTATATTTATATAAATATATTTACATACTATTATTTTTATATATTATTTATATAATTATTATATAATATATATTACACATTTTAATCATTATTTATTATTATTTATAAATAAGATATATATTTCTATATAAATATTGCTATAAATAAATAGGTTATAACAAAAGCACCTATACAACAGACTCACGCTCAAAGAAAATTGTAGCAACAGATTTATACTTGTGAGATAATCCAGATGACTTTTATCGCCTTTAAAACCTATCTTGGTGTTCAAAAGACTGTGTAAAAGGAATCTCTCAAATGGATCCCCACAGTAATATTTGCTTGAACGGCTGCCTTGGAGTTGACGAGCGTTAAGACAGAATTGATAGGCAGGAATTTGAGGATTAAAGCTAGGATGTGAATATTTCCCATCCAAGTGAATCTCTGGAACACCAGACAATTACTGTTTTGAGAGACAGTGTGTCTAGGTAACCAAAGTGAAATTGACTCAGCAGGCATCAGCCATCACACATGTGAAAACTGTTATTTGTTGAACACCATTAGCAGCGTATTTGATTCTAGGAAGCATAAAATGCCAAAAAGTTGTTCCAGTATAAATGAATTATATATATCTTGTGTTGGTTTGAGTTTTTTGAAGGGAAAGGGTTTTGGTACAGGTAAGGAGATCAAGGTAAATGCTTTGGGGCAAAGATACCATCTAACTCTCTCTTGTGCTTTTATGCAAATTTGGTCGCTCAGTTCCATTTACATTTGTAGATCCCAGAGCAAGAATCTAAATGAAGATCCAGATCTCATGTTCAACTATTTAACAGTTAGGCACTAAGCTAACAATCTGTTAGATAAAACATGTTCTTTTTTTGCTACCCTAGAAAATATACCTTCAAAATAATCTGGAAGGTAAGGTTTAAATTTTGAATTCCTAGATTCTCCAGTGTTCCATGCTAGAACCTTGTCTCCAGCCTGGAGTTGCTTACTCCATTCCTCTTATACCACAAGAGACCATACCTGCATGTCTGTGGATACCTCAGCCAGTATATGCAAACTCCACACACAGCCCTGAAAACAGCCACCCATTGGCCAAATCTCAGCCCCAGGGAGCACAAACGGCAGCACAGACCATCTGTGGGAGGACAGACGAGGCAAGAGGCCATCAGAGGCTTGGACTCTGGCTCAGAATCATTCGGCCAAGGGATCCTGGGGTCTGCTCTATATAAAGTACAGTCTAGAAAGGCTGAGGACTAAGTCGGGGCGGCACAGTTCTTTGACTGCTTTGAAGTGGGGGACACAGCCAGAGGAGGAACAATGGGAGGGGGAAGGGTCCTCTAAAGTGGGTGTTTTGCCCTTTGGCCCCTTCTGTCTGGGTCTAAGGGCCACATTGGGTCCACTTGGAGTCAAATCACAGTACCTGACTCATACTTTCACTTGCAGCACAGGATAAGGCCATAATTTTTGGTTCATGCAGAGAATTCACAGAAGCCTGTGTGCTTTTAAGCCACTCCAAGGATTTTATCTGGTCCCAACTCTGGACTACTTTGCAAAAAATCTGGCCAACGAGCAATCCCAGGCTAGGTGACACTCTAAGGAATGTTCCAGGCAAGTAATGTCCCTATAGCTAGTTGTCCCAACCCACCCCAACCTCCTTTGTTCCACCTGGAACAAAGTCAACATTTGACTTGGATGTTGCAAGTTCTGGGTCAGAACCAACCTGGTTTCTCAGAGTGTAAGCTCTATGTCTTGCCAGAGCCTCTCCCCTGCCTTTTTTATTAAACCAACTAAGATGCTAAATACTTGTATCAATTGTTTCAGTTTTCCACTTGTCATATACACTTTCCCAGAGCCAAGTCATGTTTATTATTTTCTTCCTCACAATTTCAAATGTACTGGTTTTCTTAAAATATGCTATTAGAAAGAGTTAGCTGAGTTACTCTTAAAGTGTGGATTATAATATATTACATTTGTCTAGTCTTCTTTTAAAAGTATTTTTTAAATCTGTCAAGGAATTTGAAGGTTTTCAATCTAAACTTCTCACCTCACATGGTGGAAATTAAGACCCAGAGAGATTAGGATACCTGTGTAAGGTCACACGGGACAACCTGTGGTAGAACTGAATCAATTCTAAAATCCTGTATACTTTGCTGGCCCCAGTCAGTTATAACTTTTATGCATCACATGGCTTTACTTCAGAAGGAGAGAGAGAAGAATTAGGAAAATTGGCCAGGAGTGTGCTAGACAATCAGGGAGTAGGCCATGAATTTGGGGCTGTCGTGGTCTTACCATTTTTTTTTTGTCTGTGCCTCCCAAGATGGAGGTGGGGGTAGGGAGGAAAGAGGAAACCATCAGTAGTTTTGTTTAGACTTTTGAAAAATTGAAGAAAACTGGATCACCAACAAATGGCTAAGAGATTAGTATAGGCAATATTATTCATTATGACTGAATGAGATTACTTACTGCTGAAATAAACAAATTTTCATATTTTCATGTTCTAACACAACAAAAGTTTATTTCTTGCTCATGTCCCAGTCCCATAAGAATGTTCCTTATTGCGGATGATGTTTAGGAAACCAGGTTTCTTCAATCGTGTGGAGTCGTCGTCTCTCAGGGTCTTCAAGAGCTCTTTAGGTTCTCTTCATGCTCCATTCCATTGGTGAGGACATCCCTAGGCCACACCTGGAGGCTGGGACATGTTGCCAATGACAGGGTAGCCCTCTCCTGAGGTGGCACCATGCAATGAAAAGGGAGCCTGTGTTTTCGGTAAACAAAGAGTCATCTCTGCCCCAATTAACAAATGTCATCTTGAGAAAGCAAAAGATGACAAAACTTCAAATAGAAAAGCTTCTAATTAATAACTATGCTTTAGAGTTCTAAACTTTCCACTTATGGACTCATTCAAAAAATCAACTAATTATTGTAGGACCTGCCATGTAGAAGGAGGTATCCTTGATCTTAAGCCCAATATTCTCCCGTGTAGAAGCTAAAGGGATTGCTACTTTTGTTAAGGTCTTTTTTTTTTTTTAAGTGTGGATTCTAGAAAGCAATTAAGACTGAAGAATAATGAAATAAAGATGAAGATAATTGTAGTGCTCTAAATGTTCTTCAGGACATTTAGAACAATGGGATTCAAGAATAATTAGCTTTGATTCTGGCAATGATTTATTTTAAATTTTTTATTCCTGAGTTTTATAGATATAAAATGATAATACTAATCACCACTTGAAAAAAAAATTTTCTAATATATTGACAGAATGACAGAATGACAGACCCTGACATAGAAAGTTTCGAGAAGGCAATGGTAGTCGATAAGATCAGATGATGCAGTAAATACAAACATGATACAGAGTGAGAAAAAGGCCATTGGCTTTAAATATTGAGGTATCATTGAAGGCTTTGATAGATTAGTGTTCATGGAGGAAAGAGATTGAGAAGGAGAATGCCATATGAAAATGAATTAATGTCTGGTCAGAAGAAAAATTAGAGTATCCACCTGCAGGTCTCCAGCACAGATGCTCATCAGAGAGATATGGAGGAGTTTCCCCAAATACAATCTCCCAGCTCCACCCCCTGGAAAACCCGATTAAGTAGATCTGAGAAAAAAGCTAGGAATCTGCCTTTTTATCTAACACATCAGGTGATTCCATTGGCCTCTCTAAAAAACAGTGGCATAGGGGGAACACAAGAGAAGGAAGAGTTATTTGCTGAGGATAGTGAAGGCAGTAGAATGTTTTCAACAGAGGAAAAGAAGCAGTGAATAATGAGAAAAAAAATAAAATTTGAAAGAAGTAGGCAGAGGATGACAGTCTAAGACCAACTCCTGGAAGACACACACAAGGATGACATCTGAAGTACAGGTGGAAGAGGATGAAAGTACATTTGGAAAGGATGCTGGATGTCCCTTAACAGGCACAAAATGAGGAACTTATGAGCGAAGTTTCAGCCACTGTTTTGAGGCAAAGAAATAGTGTCTGGTAGATGGCATTGATCTTTTGAGGAGAGTCAGTGATCATCTCCCAAGGGGAATAGTGGCTCACTTGGCATCTGGAGGTGATTTGGAACAGCCACTGGGAAAACTGCCCTAAGGACCAATTAAGCCAATATGAGTTGAATGGAAAACAGTATTTATAAGCTGTGAGTTTTATAGTAAGAAAATTCTTTTTCTGTATTCAATGGGTTTTAAATGTTGAATTTGGATTTAAAAAGAGTAAACAGAAGAGAATCAAAGGTGACAGGTGACTTCAAGCCTAATAGTAGATCTGACTTACTGTTGAGGAAACCTTCATGAGCTACCAACTGTAGGCTGCTTTGTTCTTCCCTGAATTTCCCACCAACATTTGCACTGAATGTTTCCTCTGCCTGAAACATTCTGTTCCCACCCCAGCCACTTGGGCTTCATTTTCCCAGCCCCAACTTTAGCTAGGTTCTTGCACAAATGGGAACTTATCACAGAAACCTTCCCTAAAAAGCCATATAAAATAAGGCCTACCTTCCTATCATTTGCTCTCTCTTAAGCAGCTTTTTGTTTACAGACGTGTAACTTCCCGACACATCATACGTGTTTTTATTCTCTGTTCTTTCCCACCCCAACCAAAATATAAGCTGCAAGAAAGTAAGATTTGATCTGTTTGGTTCTTTTGCAACTACTGCCAGAGCTTAGCCCAGACACTTTTCTACATCAGGCGCTCAGGGAGATTTGATCAATATACTCATCAGTGAATTAGTGAGTCATTATGGAAGTCATCCAAGATGACTCCCAGTGTATGCACTTATCTAGCCCCCTCCCACGATAAATTGGGTTGACTGGAGCAACCAATAAGATATTGTGGAAATGATGGTATGAGACTTTCAAGGTGGGCTCATAAAAGACATCATGGCTTCCATCTTGATCTCTTGGATCATTTGCTGTGATGTCTGGGGGAAGATGGTTGCCATATATTGTAGACACTCAGCCTTAGAAAAAGGTCCATATAGTGGGGACAAGAAATCTGCCAACAGCCAACACCAGTATGCCTGCCATGTGAGTGAACCGATCTGGAAGTGGATCCGCCAGCCTCAGTCAAACTCTCACATGACTGTAACCTGGCCAACATCTTGACTAGAACATCAATAGCCATCCAGAGCCAGGACTCCCCAGCTAAGCTAGTCCCAAAGTTCTGAATCACATAACATGTATGACATAATGTTTATAATTGTTTTAGCCAGTAAGTGTTGGGATAATGTATTGTACAGCAGCAGATAACTAATATAGTCCCTGAGAAACAATTTTCAAAATATTGTCCCTCTTTCCTTCTATGTATAATGTCAGAGATAGTTCTCTCATTTATGAAGTGTACAGTTACCCCAAGAACCAAATACCTGGTGAATCAGCATGCTGATTTTCAGAACAATTACTTGAATAGATCTGGAAGTATATTCATGCCCTATTACCAACAAGACTGTTAGCCATGTGAAAACCTAGTATGTTTATTTAGAGCAAAGGTTTCCTTTCAGAGGAGATTCACATTGGACATAAATGACTAGTCTCTGTCCCACTGCTTTACTTAGTCATTAGTTAGGACTTGTCACCAGAAAATCATGACCTCAACCACCATCACCTTGCTCACTTGTTGGCTGGAGTGCCCCCAAGAATAGCATGACCTCAGATAGAAAGTGGATACAGAAGCTGATAATCAAGATGACATCAGAAGATGGTCAGCTAACCATGCTCCTTGCGGATGGGTAGGAGTCCTTTCTCACAGGGTTCTGTGTGACACATCTCTGTATCTGACAAAATAATTTTTTGTGTGTGTGTGAAATGGAATGAATGATACATTTGTTTAACAATCATCATTTTAACTTTATAGTCATACCTAAAGAATCAGAATAAGAAGAGAGAGATGGGAAAGCCTTTAACCTAAGTGTATAGCAAGAGAACAGCTCAGTTAATAAAAACACAGTAAGCAAGAACATACCTGGCATTTTCAAAGTAACTGAAATACAGCCAAATAGAGGAGGAAAATAAGAAGCCTGGGGGAGAGTCCAAAGAAACACCAAAGAAGTAGGCATTGTGAGGTTCTAAATAAGGCTATCATATGATCTGATTTACATTGTAAGAAAATCACTCCAGCTGCTTATGAAGAACAGGTAATAAAGTTGCAAGAGTGAAAGTACAGAAACCAGTTAGCAAGCTAAGGTGACAGTAATGCCAAGGAATAATGGTGGCTGGGACCCTCCCGATATGGTGAAGTTGGAGAGAGACGGACAGATTCAGGATATATTTTGGAAATAAATCACAAAACTTCTAATATATTAGAGCTGGGAAGTGAGGGAAAAGAGGACTCAAGGATGACATCTCAATGTTTGACAAATGGTGTGCCATTTCCTAGGACAGGGAAGAATAATTGAAGATCAAATTTGGGAAGGAAAAAATCTGCTTTGGATTTGTAATGTTTGAAATGCCTTATTATACATCCTAATGAATATGTCAGACGGACAAATGGTTTTAGGACTCTATAGTTCACCGGAGATGTCAAGAGCTGGAAAGAAAATCAAGTGTAATCAGCAGATAGACGGTAGTTAAAACATGGGAGTTTTCCAGAATTCAAACATCTAAATGAACGGGACATCCTTCAGGATGCTTTCTTTCCTTGAGAAGCTTCACATTATACTTTTCTCTAGTGATGTTGCCCACTTGCAAAATATTTCTGGACCTCAAGCAAAGAGAAAGAAAACAAGTAAGTGTCCTCAGAGTTGAATGAACTTAAAAACAAGCAAACAAAAAAAGCAGACTGTGATTGATTGTATCCTACTGCCTTTCCAGACAACTGAGCCTAATAAAAGCATTGAGTAAATTGAGAGACGATGCTGTATAATAAAAAGAACACAAGTTTTGCTATCAGGAAAGCCTGCATTCAAATCATGGCTCAGACACTAATGAGTTTCATGGCTTTCATAAACTTTTTAATCTGAGTCTCACTTCCCTCTAGGAGAAAATGGAAACTATAGCATAAATCTTTTACGTTTTTAGTGCGAGTTCAACATGATATATATAAGTATCTAGTAACATAGTACAGGCTCAACACATTTTAACTACTTAATGTATTGATAAATTAGAATGAAACAAGCCATCATAAAGTCATCAGAATGGATAGGTGCTTGCCTAATTACCAGACTGAAAACTGTCCATTCATTAGAGAGATCACAGTAAGATTTACTCCTTCCATGGAAAGAAAAAGGAATGCAATATGAAAAAGCCAGGGGGTACTTCTGCCCACTGTGATCCTCCCCTTAGCTCCATAAAGTACATAATAGAGTAGGCACGGAATAAATAATTCTCTAGGGCTCTAGGCAGTTAATAAGGAAAACTGCTTTTGTCAAGTCTCATTGTGCATGAGTTTTTCTCCACATTTACAAGGGTCACTAAAACATTTCATTTCTTCTCTATTCTATAATCCCAATAATTCACGGAAAAATTAAAACAAACATTGCTCCATTGAGGAAATGTGCTAATTTGACACTGATAGGAGTTGAATCCCCCAGTCTTTTAAACTAAGAAACAACATGCAAAATTGCTTGTCCTTGCTTTCTGTGATATAATTGATCAGTAATAGAATCAAGATACACTAGATAGATGACATTTTATAGATGCAGTTTCAGCTGGTCTTAAGCTACCCTGAAGACCTGCCATGATTTTTTTAATTTTGCAGAGAGACTAACAAGAATCCTATGAGTTGTAAGGCTGTGTGCTATAACTGGTGAGTCTAGCATAGCCAAGTTCTTGAAACTTCTATGATTGCTCACACCTATTAATAGAACATTTTGAGCTTGCTCGGTCTTCTTCCCACCCCCCCTCATTCCTCCTTCCCTCTTCCTCTTTGGAGAACACTGGTCAAGCAAACCAGCTAGCATAGCATCTCAATAGGGCTTGATTACACTAGACTCAAGAGTTTACAAATTGGCAGCTTGAGGAGTTCATCAGCCTGCCGACATATTTTGTGTGGTCTACACGGCATTTAAAAATCTAGCCAAGGCTTAAAAATTGAGAGAAGTTATGTATTTTTTAAAAAGAAAGTAAAAGGAAAAAAAAGAAAGTAAAAGAAAAATTATTTATAGTTCCTCTTTTAAAAATGCCTACGTGGCAAGAATTAGCCGGACATATAGTCTTCCTTCACTAGACTCCTTAACACTCCCAGATGAGACCAAGGTGAGGTGCCTTTTCTGATCACACTTAAATCATCATGTTTCTCATCGTACAAGAATAGTCATCTGAACCTGCAATGTTTTTGAAAACAGTTCTCTTTTTTTTTTATTTATGTCAACTACCTGAGTTTTACAAGCATTTAAATCTGTCTCTCTTGTACTACTCATTATGATTTAGTTAACTTTTCTTGAGAAGTAATAAAGTTTTGTTTCTCAGTGGAACAGGGTCTTGAAAAGAAAGCCAATTGCTAGAACTGGTTTAAAAAAAAAAAAGTGAATGGTTCCTAGCCAAAAGTTATATAGAAGTTCAGAACAGAATGTTTAATTAAGCTCTGAAGAGATCATATTATAGTCTTCAATTATGCTTCATTGCAATATCTGAAAAATGAAGGAATCTAGTACTTTTTGCAAATGTGACTGTTTTTAAGCTCTGAGAACATGTCCCTATATTTGCTTAAATCCTTTTTGTTACATAGGTCCTATTCCCTACAGCTAGATTTTTAAATTCAGTGTTTGGTCACATTCAAAACAAAGTTTATCAGTACTCACTAGAGTTGTATGATCTATCATATTATATTGTGACTGGAAAAACATTCATCAATATAAAATCATAACATTAAAGTTTTTCCTCTTATCTACCCAAACTCATTGTCCCATTGTGCCTTTGCTCTGCTTGCCTGATTAAAGCACTTGATCAGTTCATCAAAGGGAGTGAAAAATGCCATAAAGCATCCCGTGTAGCCATGGAGCTTTCTTAGAACAAAAACACGGGTGAATTTTTCCTATGGGAAATGACCTGTGAAAATTCTTTACAAAGTAAGGAAGCTGTAATTTTCATCACACCTCCCAATTCACAAAAGGACATCATCAATCAACAGTTCTCTTTAGTAAACTCTTGTTGAAATATGCTGTGGGAAACTATTCCTCATCACCTTATCAGCAGAAAGATTATTGAAAAAAAGCAGTACGTTTAGCTTCCAGAATTACGGGACCATTCAATTCCCTGGAATAAAGCCCAATTTTCATGATACAGTCGATCAGTTTCTTCATGCTATAGGTTCCTCTTATCTTCGACAGGTAAGTCATGCCTTCCAACTATGATGTCACCTCATGGCCACCACCATCCCCACTGTCACTGCCATGGCTAGAGAGAGGATACCACACACACATACACACACACACACACACACACCTCTTTCACCAAAACACACCAGAAAAATCCCCCTTGGCCTGTTCTCAGGCTTTAGGTAAAAGTAATCTTTTTAACATTTTGGAAGTAACCAGTCCCAAGGACACCTCTTCCCTAAATGGGAACTTCTTTTGAAGGATCCGGGATCCTCCACTGTCAGGAACTGACTTTGACTTTTCTAATTCCTAAAGGAAATTACCTGCTGACAATCCTACTGACAACACTGCATGTGTAAACTTCTCTCCGTCTGGTCTATGTTCTCTTGAAGCCTACAGTGATAGGTTCTTAGCCCACAGTGAGAGTCAGAAGGATCTTAAAGCTAGAAGAAGGAGGAGGAGGAGGAGGAGAAAGAGGAGAAGGAGGAGAAGGGGAACGGGAAGGGGATGGGGAGGGAGAGGAGGAGAAAGGAGAAAAAGAAAGATTTTTAAGGCTTGCTTTGCTACAGAATCCAAGTGTAAAACAAACCATGTATTTGCCCACCACTTTTTCCTGGGAAACATTCTGAACACCTCTTGGGGAACAGTTGCTTGGACAACTCTGTTTCATCATTTCATGCCTTGTATCCAGGCCTGATTACATAATTTGCTGGGCCTAATGCAAAAGGAAAATGAGAGACCTTTTGTTAAAAAAAGGAGGAACAAAGTACAGTTAAAAGAACAAAAAATATAAAGTTTTTCCTCAAAATAATGTTAATGTTTTTAACATAATAAGGATAATAGTGATGTGTGAGTCCCAGCATAAACTTAAAAATTGCAAAAAAAATCATTTTGGTATCATAATTTTATATAATAAAATAAAAAATAGTATTTTATATCTTGATCAATCTGAAAAGCTTTCTGTCTTGGACGCTGTTGAAAATTCATTAGGTCATTAAAATTTCATTTTAATAACTTCATTTTCATTGATACAATTAAAAATGATATCAGTTTCTCTTGCAAATGGAATATCACAAATAATTAGGTAATTTTTAATTTTGAGAAAGATCTTCCAGCTGATGCCACGGCTACTAGAGCTGTTAAGAATAATTCACGGACTATGACAACTTGGGGATGCATTTCGGATACATTATTCCAAATATGAACTTTATTACATCTAGAGCTAATGATTCTGGTGGAGTGAATTTCCAAAAAGATAGAATTCGTCCCACAAATCAGTTTTGCCTAAGTCTGAATTTAACTGTAAATGTAAATTTATACGATGGCATGGTAATGGTTCATGTGACATTTCTCATAACTGTGGGGGGGGTGCTGTACAAGAAACCAAAAGTGGCATCATGACTTGTATGAAGTTCAGAATGCCTTTTTATGCGTTTTATCACCGCATCTTCAATTGCAAAGATTTTTTTTTTATGTCTTCCTCTTAATAACTGGTTCCTCTAAAGTTTTATCTGAGAAGTGCTGTTTCCCAATAACTATGGTAATCTTTAAATTTAATTTCTAGTTCTAAGTCTATGGCCACGTTATTTGCTGTGCGATACTGCAGAATTTTTCAAAACCAGAGAATCTAAAATCTGACACTCTGTTGGGCAACTCGTGTGTATGATTTCTGTAGTTATTACGGAAGAGTTCATTTCTCTGAGCATCAGGGAGGCCTATCTCAGCCTCCAGGCCTGAAAATTAGTATCTAGGCACCCGCCACAGGAAGGACACTGGGCAAGAGAATGACAGGCAAGCCGGCCTCCCACCTGGGTCCCCCTGCTGCTCCCAGGCACAGCCCTGCTCTCTCCTGGGAGCTGCGGACACTGCTGCTGACCCACTGAAAGACGCTATCAATGTGAACCCAAGTCCGAGCCCTCGCTGCCCCTCTGGGGCCCTCGGTGCCCCGACAACCTCAGTGAGCGCGGACGCTGGGGAGCGCCATCTAGTGGTCAGTGCGCACACTGCTGCTCAGTGTAACAAGGCTCCGCGCGCGCTGCGCAGGCTCCAATGTCCCTTCGGCTCTCACCCACAAAATCCAAGTTTGAAGACAGAAAGCACTTAACGAAAAATTTCAAGATGGTACCAGCAGAGCATTTAACCAGCCTCAAAGCTCCTTCTGAAAGCTGGGCCCTCCAGGGACACACAGGTCGCATACCCAGGAAGCCAGCCGGGCCATGTAAGTTATACCAACATCTCTCATGCCTCAGTCCATCGGGGATTCCCAAAACTACGTTCTGCAGGAAAGGAGGAAATAGGAAATGCTGTATTCTGGGTCCCGGCCCAGGGGATTGACTGCACATTAGCAGATTATAGGCTCTGGAAATCTTGAGTTAAAGACACATAATTTCAGGGGCACTGGGTGGCTCAGTTGGTTAGTCCTCTGCCTTTGGCTCAGGTCATGATCTCAGGGTCCTGGAATCAAGCCCTGCATAGGTCTCCCTGCTCAACGGGAAGCCTGATGCTCCCTCTCCCTCTGCTGCTCCCCCTGCTTGTGTGCTCTCTCTCTCGCTCTCTCTCTCTGTCAAATAAAATCTTAAAAAAACAAAAAAGGACACATGATTTCAGTTATTCCATCCTTTCTGAAACTTATCAGGCACCAAAATTCTATTTACATAAAACACCTTTAAATGTCTTGGGAAACATTAATAGTCCATAGAAAAAATTGTAAAAATGCTATGTAGGGCTGTAATCCAGACTCCATTCAAAAACTCCTAATAGCTTTGTGTTTAAGCTCTAACTCAGGGAAGGCATTCTACTTCTTTTTTTTTTTTAAGGTTTTATTTATTTGAGATAGAAACAGTGAGAGAGAACATGAGAGGGGAGAAGGTCATAAGGAGAAGCAGACTCCCCGAAGCGGGACTCAATCCCAGGACCCCAGGATCATGACCTGAGTCGAAGGCAGTTGCTCAACCAACTGAGCCACCCAGGCCCCCAGGCATTCTACTTCAATACCAGCTCTCATAAGGACAAAAAGAAACTAAGTCTATCGAGGCTTAACATAACATTTCCAAGAATAAAAAATATAGTTTCTTTGGCAATAATAAAATTTTAATTATTTTTAGGTAATGTTTTATTCTAAAAGCCATAGAGCAGATATTGCCCCTCTAGACTACAAATTCTATACCAGGTTACTCTTCTCTGTGGATGGGGTGATTTTTTTTATCTCACCCATGTGATTTTTCCTAAATACACTTTACAAAACAACTAAAAAGGCATTCACATGTGGCAAGTCCACTGAACCTCATCCTGAGGTCAAGAAAACTCAAGCTCACAGTTTCGTTAGGAAACTTTTAAAATGTAGCTCAGCTCGTATCACTGTCTACATAAAATCTTCAATGGCTTCTTAATTCTTCCAGGAAAAAGCCCAAACTTCTTAAGATGGCCTATGAGACTCTGCATATTTTAAAAAACCCTATTTCCCCTTCTCATTTTGTACCAGTGCTCTCTTCTATTTATCCGTGTACCAGCCACACTTGCTTTCATTTGTCCTTCCCACAGGTAGAAAAATAAGGGAGAGAGATTAGGACCATCCCCTCAATAAAACAAAGGAATATGGATCTAGGATACAGGTCAAGTTCAGGTAAGTGCTACCAAGACAAGTAAAACAGGCAAGGGGTGACAGTGGCAGAGGGACACTGTTTTAGTCCCAGAGCTCAGGCCTGGCTTGAGAAGGACACTTTTGGACAAATACCTAAGTGAAGAGGAGAAGCAAGCCATGCAGGGACCCATGGGAAGAGCCTGCATGGAGGAGCTTGCCATGTGCACTATACCTTGAAAGGAACAAGATGGCAGTTGGGGCCAGGTGAGGGAAGGGGAGAGTGGCAGGGGCCAGTTAAGGGAGGACGGTGTGAGGCGGTTGGAATTCAAATGTCATAGGAAGCCCTTGCAGGGTTCTTAACGGGGGAGTCCCGGGGTCTGACCGAGGCTGGAAAGCTACCCTTGGGCACCTGCTAGCAGAAGAGACTGAGGCGATAAAGGATGGAGGTGGAGAGAGAAGTTGGAGAGCACGTGCCAGGGCCTGAATGAGAGATGGCGGTGACTCAGACTGAGGCAGCTGTGGAAGACCTATGGAGAATCCGCTCCATTCAGGGGTATCACAGAAATGAATGTGGATAGGAGAGCCATAAAAGAGCCAATTATCCAGGGTCTTGGGGTCTGAGCAAGCAAGAATGGCAATGCTAGGATGCCTGGGTGGCTCAGTCAGTTAAACGTGGAACTCTTGGTGGGCTCAGGTCGTGATCTCAGGGTCCTGAGATCAAGCCCCACCTGGGGCTCCACGCTCAGCAGGGCGTCTGCTTCAGGCTCTCTATCTCCCACCCTGCCACTCCCCCCCTGAATAAAATAAATGAATAAATCTTAAAAAAGAAAATGGCAATGCTAACATGGCCAACACTGGGGGACGAGCAGGTTTTAGGAGAAAGGTACAGAGCTCTGTTTCTCCTGGGTGAGGCTGAACTCTCTGTTAGATACCCATGTGAAGATGGCAAATTGACAGCTAGATGGGTAAGAATAGATGTCACGGGGAATCTTAAATCTAGACTCCTAGACCTGAGAGTTATCTGCTCAGAAAGATTAGACTTCTCTGTTATGTGATCTCATAACATCTTGAGAATTTTCATCATATTGTGGATCACAATTATTGGCAAATCAGTATTTGTGAGATTAATAATGGTTTTGCTTGAGTGTCAGTTCAATTCAGTGGAGAAATCTATCTTATTTGTTTTAAAAATGCCAGCACCTAGTGCAGTGTTTGTTATGAGCAAGCATCAACAAATGTTTGTGGAATTGATTGATTGATTGATTGATTCCAGACAGACTTATCTCCTTACTACTTAATTGGTCCTCTACCTTCTCTTGTTTCTCCAACATATGAAGACATATGTGCCTACTGCCAGCCACACCTGAAGGTTACTCTCAAATATTAGCAAAAATAATAAAATAAAATCTTATGAAGATGTAACTCATTGGGAGAAGGGAAGCCAGATGTGCAGAATTGTGTTTAGGTCCAGAACTGCATTTAGGGCCAAATTTTTTTAAATGACTGATAGGATTGTTTTCGAGAAAACAAAAGTCTCTGCTGATGCCAAGAAATAATCAGAGAGACAGATTATCATGGTGTGTCTTTTGTACCGTAAAAGTAAATTATGAAATTGGACCAATAAACTACAAAAGCCTCTGACCAATGAAGTACAGATTTGTACTTTTCTGCTTCATCATAGTAAATTACAGCTAGAAAGTTCAAAGACCTATCAAGTAATATATAATTTACTACCTTGCCTTAGCTCATGTTGGAGGAAAAATGTTCAACTGGAAAACTAAAGCATTTTAAAGTCAAATTGGCTCTTTAAAATCTGCTTTAAAATCTATCTTTTCCTAGCATCAAATTAGGAATGGATCCAGAGAAAACTAACCTTTTCCACCCAACTCAAATATAAGCCTATTTTGGGTGAGAGTTTTTGAATAAATTCCCCTGTCATTCCCCTTCATTTTCTCCATCCTTTCCCTGAATAGCTTTTATTTCCTTGGAATTTCAAATAAAACTCTGGGGAAATTTGATAAGTATCTTACAAAGTCATGGACCATGATAAAGGTTTTTTTTTTTTCCATGATAAAGTGTAAGTTGATATCTCCCCCACAGTGTTTGTTTCATTATAACAAATAGTTGAAACACCCCAATGACAGATGACGGCAGACCTTTGTCTCTAGGGGAGAACATCTCCATAAGGACCTAAACTTGGAAATCCCAAATTTCTTGTTCCCTTTTTTCCAATGTAGGGTCAATACAGGATTAGTTACCCCACGTACCCAAAAGGCAGTAATTGTTCCTGCATGGAATGTTGCAACCATCTCAGTAGAAATAGCTTTTACATATCACATTGCGTCAGAGAGACGAAAACAACAGCAGCAAGTCTGGGTACCCAGGAAATGAGAATTGCATGGCTTAAGATTGAACTTTTTCTCACCATCATGTACCTGAAAACATAGTTTACATACTGTTTACATTGCCTTCAATAGTTGACATGCACTATTGAATGAATTCGACCTAGGCTGTAACCAGGATCCCTCAAATGCCATGTTTACTGCTGTATTCTTGAGGCCCAGTACAGGGCCGGGTATTCAGTACGAGCTCAGTAAATAGCAATTATTCACACAAAGAAAAACTGGAGAAAATATGAGCAACGCTTGGGGTGATTATAAAACCTCACACATTCTTTTTAACCAAGTAACTTGGGTTCTGATCCCAGTATTCATTTGTTTGTTTGTTTGTTTGTTTGTTTGTTTGTTTGTTTTGGATGAGATTTGAGAAAGTGACTTTGCTGAGGGTTGCTGGAGGGGAGGGGGGTGGGAAGGATGGGGTGGCTGGGGGATGGACATTGGGGAGGGTATGAGCTATGATGAGTGCTATGAATTGTGTAAGACTGATGATTCACAGAGCTGTTCCCCTGAAACAAATAATACTTTATATGTTAATAAAAAAGAAATAAAGAAAAAAAAAGAAAGTTATTTTGGTTCTCTCAGCTCCTACAAATGACCAAGTTCTCTTGTGGATCTAAAATTCTATTAGATGCTACTTAATGCAAATGTCTTCCTTTATTTTATGGCACTAAAATATTACGAAGGCAAAGCAAGTTCCTTGTGCCAAGTTAAAGGATATTGTTTCATACAGAAAAAATTGATAATCGCCCTCCTTTCTCCTTCCTGTCCTAACCTCTGATGTGACAGTGTTAACGCATGGGTATAAATCCTTCCACCCCTGCCCGTATTTACATATAGAATTCTCTGTGGATCACTGCCTCTCCAGCCCAAAGCTGAAACACAAGGACAAATTACCACCTTTCTCCTGGTTTAATTCCTACTCTTCCTTGAGACATCCCTGAATCATCACCTCCCCTGTGCATCCCTTTGAAACCTCCATGACTCAATTTCTCCTTGTATGGGGAGCTGACAGCTGTTATAAAATCTATTCTCTCCTCCTAGGGTGGTGTTACAGTGGCAGAGCTAGGAAAAGCACCACCCAGTCATGCCGGTGTGACTCAACCTTTTCATATACAAGTGGAAGTATTGTAGAGGAGAAGTCCACTCCACCTCCCGTCCTCATCTCCACCCTTCAAGCCTACCCAACTTTGGGGGGTCCCAATTAGTCCTTCATAGATCGCCACCAACACCTTATAGCGTCATTTTTTATGTACCCAGAATTCATTCCCTCTTCTTCTGATAAATGGTTTTCATCTGGAAAAATGTCTCCCTCTAACCAGGAGTTCTGGGATTTGGAAGGACCTGACTCCTCCTTTTGGGCTCTAAGAAAGCAATACGTGACGTAAACCTCACCAATGCATCTATCCTGTCTGTCTGGCAACAAGGTGCCATGACATGCCATGGGTGCCGTGTACACGGATAGGCAATTTACCAAAGTTGCTCAAATAAGATGAAGCCCCAGGAGTTTTGCTGGAATTTCTGGAGAGAAGTATTCTTCTGCTGCTACCGTTATTCAGGTAGTTTAGCATAAAAATGGAGCTGCCGATGGTTATCTTTGCTACAACGTGGAGAGAGCCTCTCTTACGATTATCCCAACTCAGAAATGATAGTGCCAAACAGTGGAGAAAGGTAGATTCTTGGTAGGTCATTTGAGCATTTGCTCAGCCTAGATCTAGTAATAACTTTTACTTTGCAGTTGACTGAGCCAATAAATTCCCGCTCGTGTTTTAAGCCAGTTTGAGTAGAACATCTGTCACTTGGTACTGGGAATCCGGAGTCATATATATATATATAGTCCCCCTACCAGTCAGCCCATGTCTCTTTGCTTTTAGCTTATTGAAGTCAGATATCACATTCTATCTTGTTTTACCTTCTTCCCCAAAGTATTAACTTCATTAGGGCAAGGATGCCTGATTTTTCTTTGGTAAATCCCAATGCCTTTGCGCAGTACCTGGTACTTAATACATTTTGAAAGACTGGATGGACAAAACAGATTCTATGGCACCCAGAGGTCGGGCTGAGGAAGGTGAAGACATAGCTCCTTTCCTTAAGGAGTTTATAAATTACTATTAATTATTCCCAGATGGAGGGGTGTTCATCCTAATTCATCAGCTCCAGCCATGAATTTGAGAAGCTATTAAATATGTGTTTCTATTGGATGATTCTACAAATATGTCTTCTATATATGATACTAACTCCATTTGCCTTTAGAGTTTTCCATCCCTTTATCTTTTAGGGGCTGGCTTGCCAGCCTAGCTGAATTCTCTCCAAGTATCCCTCTAGTCACATGATATTAATCCATCAGTATCAGAGCAAGACTTCAAGGGAAGGGGGGGAGGAGGGGAGGGAGGAGAGAAGACAGGGGAAAGTAAAACCACATGAAATGGGCACAGTACCAAACACATTTTTGAAGTCTCTGGTGAAACTTTTCCTGGCATCACTATATAACAATAGCACATCATTTTCATTAACTTGAACAAACAAAACCAAACGGAGATTAAAAACCACTACAGATGTGATATAGCTCCCCAGTCTTGCCCGGTCTAGGCAGCCGAATGGAGCTGCTTCCCTTAACAAGGCAGATGTGTCCTTTTGGCCTGTCCCTGGACAAACAGCCCCTGGCATCCGGAGACAGCCACAAATGCCCGACTCTGGACTGCGTCATTGCTCTCGCTCTGCTCCTCCGCGCTCTCTTCCTTTCCGAGGGCTGATGCGATCCTGGTTTTCGCTCTACTTCCCATCTTTTTATGCCTTTCGCTGCTGACCGTCATGATGCTTTTTCTACCTGGAAACAGGTCTTGCTGCTTTAGTGCCAAGCAATTTTTCCCCCTTCCTCTCCTATCAAACACTTCCTTGAGCTGTGCTTTCCAAGACTGATCGCGTTGCAAACCGTGTTTGCACACCCTGAGTAGCTTTATTGTTATCTCATGTATCATGACCATCTGAATTCTGTTTCCATCTCCTCGGGGGAAAGCCCTATCTGGTGTGTGCTCCACATAGCCTCGCATCAAGGGATAGCACTCAATAAATAATATATTGTGATGATAACAATAGCATGAGCATACACTTCAGAAATAATTCACAAAGAATGAATGACTGGTGGACCCAGCCTTCGGTCCAGGGACTAAATTCATCTGGTCCCTGTGGGCTGAGGTCTGAGAGCACCTCTCCGCCTGTCTCGCCGTGGCTTCCCAGCTGTCAGAAGTAACACTTGGCTCTTTGGGGTCCCAGGAACCAACAGGTGAACACAGTACCGAAACAGCCGCAAGGAACTTTAGAGATATGACTTTCCTGGTGAAGACAGGGAGATCCAAAGTGTTGTTCTTAAATTCCAGAAGGTCTCAGGGATGCTCTACCACAATACATGGGTTCCAGTCCTGGTTCTGACAGTCGCCAGGCAGGACCAGTGAACTTGGGGAGTGTTGTTGACTTTTTAAAGCCTGTTTCGTTCCTATGAAATGTGAATAGCTTGTTCTTCCTCGGGTAGAGGATTGGGTGAGAATCAAATAAGATCATAGACAAGGAAAAGCCACTGTGGAGGCTGGAAGCTCCCAGTTTATTGCAGAGCCCACCTGGGCTATGCGCTCTTGGAGAAAGGTTTATACGAACTATCTAACTTGATCTTATTTTTTTTAAACATTTTTTTTTAAAGAATTTATTTATCTACTTGAGAAAGAGTGAGGGTAGGAGAGCACAAGCAGGGGGATCTGCAGAAGGAGAAGGAGAAGCCGACCCCCAGCTGGGCAGGGACCCCAATGGCGGGGCTCGATCCCAGGACCCCGGGATCCTGACCTGAGCTGAAAGCAGACAATCGACTGAGCCACCCAGGTTCCCCTTACTGAAGTTTTATAACAACTCAAGACATTAGTGTGTTATTCCCACTTGAGAGATGATTTAAAAAAAAAACCTGAAGCACAGAAAAGACAATGTTTCTGGTGTTTCACAGCCTGGAGGTGGTACAGGTTACTGAAGCTGAGTGTTTTGAGTCTGGAAGCCTCTCTGTGACATATTACCTAATCCAGGAGCGTGGGACAGGGAAGCGATAGAGTGATGTGAGCATAGTTTTTAAGGAGCCGGGAAATATGAAGGATTATTATTAGAAATAATGGATGGTACTGTAAAGAATTGATAAGAGCAGAAAGAGAAATCAATCCTTTCTTCATCTTGTAAGAGAACATCCTACCAGGATGTATTCAAAGAAAGATGAGCGTGATCTGTGAAATGGTATTCTGTGCACTTAGGACATTCTGTACTTTCACCACCTGCACACAGAAAGACAAAGAAAAGGAAAAAAACGATCTTGCGTTCAGGGAGCACACACCCTTGTAATGGGACACCCAGGTCTGTTGCTTCTCCATCAGCCTCCATGCCTACCTTCCACCCACTCCTGGTGAGAGCATCTCACCACGCTGCGCAAGTTCAAGATTTAGAGATTTATCATTTCCTTTTTTTTTTTTTAAGGTTTTATTTATTTATGAGAGAGAGAGAGAATGAGCAGGGAGGAGGGGCTTATGGGGAGAGAGAGAGAAGCAGATTCCCTGTTGAGCAGGGACCCCGACATGGGGCTCGATCCCAAGACCTGATCTACCTGAGCCGAAAGCAGATGCTTAACTGACTGAGCCAGCCAGGCACCCTGAGATTCATCATTTTCGTATTCTTGGCCCCTAAATATATGCCAGTTCTTTCATCTGGTGCCCATCAAAAGAAACCAAGACCTTGTCCTCCTATAACGGAAGTTGGTAATTGCTTAAATTCCTGAGGAATGTTGTTATTCTGCAGTGTGGCACCTGCCTATGGGATCGTCAGGGCATTTGGGTTATGCCCAGTGGTCACATTGCCAGGCATCAAACAACATTCCCTGTTATGTGCATACTCTGTCCTAAATAGGAACAGTAGTGAATATGGCAGGCAAAGTACCTGCCTTCATTTGAGGAGTTAAATTCTATAGGAAAGAGACAGAAACAAGATGCAATAAATAAATAAGATCAAAATAAAATACTGTATTCTACAAATTTTGAAATGCAATTTTTTCCTTCCTTCTTTCTTTTCTTTGCATTTCACCATTTCTGAGATCTTGAAACATCATACAACCTGCTAGCATGTCTGACTTTAAATTGGCAGCATTCCTCTTTTCTTTCTTTGTTATTACAGAATAATGACATGTCCTACAACTAACGACAACTTAAGATTCACTGCAAATGGTAGGAATCGTGGCAGCCATGAGCACCTTTGCACAATCACGTGACAAATTCATAACTTGACTATTTCCAACACGAAACAGCTAAGGTGTCTCAAATGACCTATGTAATGCATATAATGAGTAGGATGAAAGGGAAACATTTCAAATTTTTACGGAAATTTTCACCTCCTTTTAGCCTAACTTCTTTCAGTTGCTGATGTGCTTCTTTCTAGCTTGTGCTAAATTTCCCTTAATTTAATTTTTCCTTGAAATGTCCACATTTATCTCTTCCACATGTGTAAAAACAGCCGCTCCAGCCAGAAGATTGTCTTTCCTTACGTTTTTGCTTTTCCTCTTAAAGGGTTCCCCTTTCATCTTCTGATGTACTTGTTAAAAAATAATCTCCACCCCCCTGTCCTCTTTTCCCTCACTTCTGTGGGGTGGTGGTCCTTTCGTCCAGACTTTCCTGAGTACCTGTTTTGTGTACAGATCTTCTTACCTGTCTGCCTTCTCAATCTGAGTTTAATTCCTCCCCGCTCTCTGCCTGCCTCCCTGCTACCTATGCTCTCTGACGTCTGACCGTGCATCGCGGGGTGCCTCTGTGAACTTCCTGACAGCGCCAGATTTCTCTTGATGACTTATGTTAAGACGTGTCAGCACAGGCCGGGCCTTCTCATCGCCCCTCAACGTTTCAGTCACATTTTATTTTTGGCAACTGAAGTTACGATGAGGGAAGACCCTTTTGCCTTTCCTGATGTTTCTATGTGGCGAGTTCTCCCAGGCGTGGATGGTGAGTCAGCCCTCCTCCCCTCCCCCTCGCCCCCTCTCTCTTTGCCAAGAGGGAAGAAATAATTTATCCCACAGACGAGTCTAGAAGAGAGAACCGAGCATTTCAGCTCTGCCCTCGTGTCTTCCCTCTGGATCTCTCTGCAGAGGGTGTACCTCTGGTCTGGTTCTGGGGCAGCCTCTGCCCACCCTGCCCTGTGTGGGGAAATGGTTCCTACTACAACGCATGACCCAGTTAGGTGGGCCCAAATGAACGTGGGTGCCATCGGCGTAGGTGCTTTCTCAAGTCACTTTTGCCAATCCAGCTTCTCCAGTGTAGCTGATGTTTCGATGTCCACCTGATCCCAGTACTTTATTTTTCAACTGGGTAAGAAGTAGGGTAAATAAGAGAAGGTTTGTTTTTTGATTACCAAATACTTCTTCCCATAGTGCGAGGAGATACTGAGAATACAAATGACACAATCAGGAGAAGGGATTAGAAAAAAATCAGGGGTGTTCCAACCAGTACCTGAGAGTGTAATGGGTCCTCATTTCTGGAGACATCCAAATACAGGGAAGAGAAGAATGAGGTAAAAGTGTTATGTTGATGTTATATACGAACAGCTTTTACATGCACTTTTTTTCTCCCCCATTTAATCCTTAAACTTTCCTTGGAGTTGAAAATCATTAAACTATTTCCACAGTTGACAAAACTGTGGCTGAAAGAGCTTGAGGCTTTGGACCTCAGGATGGTAAGAGAAAACAAGATTGTGTTAGTTAGCTCGGGTTGCCATAACAAAATCACCGCAGACTGAGTGGCTTAAATAACAAGAATTTATTTTCTCCCAGTGTGGAGGCTAGGAGTCCAAGATGAAAGTTCCAGCCTACTGGCTTTCTGGTGAGAGCGCTCCTCCTGGCTTGCAGATGGCTGCCTTCGAGCTGTGCCCTCACGTGGCCTTTTCTCACACAGGATTTCTGGCATCTCCTCTTACAAGGACCCGAATCCTATTGGATCAGGGCCCCATTCTTATGATCTCATTTAACCTTAATTTCTTCCTTGAAAGGTCTCATCTCCAAATACAGCCACACTGGGGGGTTAGAACTTTAAAATACGAATTTGGGGCAGGGAGGACACAAGCATTCAATCCACAGAGAAGATCAATCTATCAGATTCTGAAACTGAAGGAGAGGAGATGTTTTGAAGAAAAAGCTCAGTAGGAATTCTAGAAATTAAAAAAAAATACAGCCCACTGGATGAGAATTTTAAGGTGGAAAAGGAAAGAGAAGTGAAATGGTTCAGATCAGCTTGAAGGTTCTATTTTATAATAGAGGAAATCCAATGTCCATTATATCTCATGAAGTGAATTCACACATTTCCTGGTTCTAGGAGCCCAAGTGGTGTTTGTGTCAAATAAACTGATGATGCGTAATATGACCATTGATTGACATGACCTCCCACCCATATTTAATTCAGTCTTGCCCCACTCCCTTGGCTAGCTCCTTTCTCTCCTCAGACAAACCCTTAGAATTTGAAAACTGATCATGACTCTGGGTGTGCAGTGGCCTTTTGTCAGAAAAGCTGTTTCCCTTCGAGAGAGTGCGAGGCTTTCCCTGGTGAGAATATTTTCCAACATTCATTCACCATCGGGGTAACTGGTCTCAGACTCCAAGGGGTTGAGCTCAGGTGCTTTCTGTTTGTGGCTTCTTTGCATAGCCTTTCCCCATTTTTGAAGCTGAATTTGCTGCTAAATAAATGCTTGATTCCTGTCTTTCTTATTTCCCCTGAATGAAAGGTTTCCCTCCCAGGCTTTTACTTGTCAATTTCCTCATCCAAATGGTTTTGTGTTTGCATTTTCAAACTGAAACAACAGTAAGGTAAAGCTATTAAGGAAGCACACTGAAAAGAACCAGTTGCAAGAAATTTAAAAAGACTTTGGGAAAGGTCTTTTTGTCTGAGACTGGGGTAAGCCAGCAGATGATGCAGAGATAACATTCATTAACAAAAAGCTGTTGTGGGAGTAAATAAAATGAGTTATAAACTTGGGACAAAGGAGTTTCCCCCAGCCTAAACAAGCCCATTGCTAACCATGTCTCAGTGTTCCCACTCCTTCCTATAAAGATACATGTGTGCTTGTTAATTGTTGATCCTTGCTTGCTGGTATTGGACCCTTATTTATTGTAGACCCTCTCTAGAGCAAGCTTGATCTCAAAACTTTCCCCCTCCTCCCTTGTACTTTTGGTAGTCTAGACAGAGCTGGAAGCATGTGAGGAGAGTCTGAATTTTACCTGTTTCTCCCCTTACCCAGGTTTATATAAATCCACATAAATTCACGAACAATGAAATATACTCAGGTAGAGAGGTAGGAGAAATAGGTCCAGAGTTAAAAATGCGAAAGGAAGATGTGCCCCTGTAAATCTGGAAGACCAATATTTTCTGTAGTATTTATTAATGTACTGACCTTCTGGGAAATCTTTATTCAAAAAGTCCCCATTTGGGGGCACCTGGGTGGCTCAATTGGTTAAGTGTTTGTCTTCCATTCAAGTCAGGATCCCAGGGTCCTTCTGAGAAGGGAGCCTACTTCTCCCTCTGCCTCTCCACCCTGCTTGTGCTCTCTCTCTCTCTCTCTGTAAAAAAAAAAAAAAAAAAGTCCCCATTTGTCATATCTGGCAAAAAATAAGGCATTCAGAGATTGTCTTCAAGTCCAAATGTCTGGAGTTTCTCTGCCTGGAGTTAAATGGATGGAAAGGGTATCATTCACGAACTCAATCATTCAACACATTTGTGTTTCCATGGGGGAGAGCCTGCAAAAGCACAGATTTCTTCAAAATCACCAAGCTGGATCTTAACCTCATATCACATGGGTAGTTCCATCTCTGAGCTCCACAGGACTTGGGTTTTAGTTGTAGTAATAACTTTATCTCACAATAATCCCTTTAGTTTTATTTTATTATTATTTACTTTTATGAACAACAACAAAAAAATTAGGCTCAAAAGAAACCACCCCGGGATGGTTTCATGCAGGAGGTTAGAACAGCATTGAGTCTTGACCAATGAAAAACAGAAAAGACGTGCCAAGAGTGTAATGAGCCAGCACCCAAAGTGAAAACCCGAGAAAGTATGTTGGAGACATCAAATCATGTTTGTTGGTACAGAGGGCTTATGTGGAATATGGGATCTCAGCATCCAAAGTGTATATGAATTAACGAAGGGCCTGAGTTTTAATTTTAATAAGCATTTGGTTTAATTTTGGTATAGATGTTCCAAGGACCATACTTTTAGGAAAAAAATAATAATAGTAAATAAGACTGGAAGTATAGATTATGGAGGCTCTTAAATGTCATTCAGGCTAAGGAGTTTGGGCTTAATTGTGAAGAGAAAGAGAAATCAAGTAAATATTTTTGGGTAGGAGAATGACATGAATCAGGTATTTATTTTCAAACAGGGTAACTCTGGTGTGGCACCTCTATGGCACCTCTCTGCACCATTTCCCAAATACATTGTGCTTAATATTTCAGGATGATGTTCCTTTCATGGCTAAGAAAGTAATGGACAGAACCTTCAACAGTAGTTTGTTCAGTCCCAAATTGATGAAAGTTGTACAATTTGTAAAGATTTTTGGAAAAATGCCCAAGTGGAGTACGGAGATTTCACTCCACTTAACTTTCAACTTCAAGTTGTTGTTTTGTTTTTTTTTTACCTACCGAATTTAATGTAGTGTCAGTAAAAAATGGCATAGAATTATTATATTCTTCAAGAAAGGAGAATATTATGGCCCTTGAAACCCACCTAATTTCAAAAACAGAAAATCATTCAAGAGACAATATTACCTGAAACCTTCTGAGCACAAAAAGAAGATCTGAAGTTAGTATTTTCTCACATTTATGGTCAAATCTAGCTTCTCTAATTCTGTGGTTAGGAATTACATTTATATGTAATTAAAATTACATTTATAAAGTGCTTAAAACCAGATTAAAAATTGAATAGATCCCATGCTGTGAGCACAGTAGACAGGAGACATTAAAACAGTAAGTTTCAAGCAAACTATTCCCTCATTATTTTGCATTTCTTTTTTTTTAACTTTTATTTTTTTGAAGAGTTTTAAAGAGTTCTTTTTCAAGTAGAGTCAATAATGATCTTTTGATCTTTCTTGTTCATGTAGCCATTATGTGCAGACATTGAAATTCATGCCCAAGAAAAGCATGAGGCATGATAAGAAGTCATGATATTGTTTCCATGAGCCACTTAGGAATACCAGTCTCATGACTTAAAGTATTGTCTTATAAAATGTGATGAAAAAATATATCTAGAAAATATGTTTACTGAGCACTCACAAAAAAGAAGATGTAATACTATAACATTTCACTTCTTCGTTTATAAAACTTAAAGGTGATAGTACTTCAGTCCTGACATGGAGCCTAAAATAAAGGGCATCTGATTTACTCCTATCACTTAGAAGTCATCTTAGCCCTAGTTAAATCACATAAAAGCCCCACTGATCTCTTCTATATGATGCTGTTTGTTAATTTGGACCTCACTCCTCATTTCTTGATTTATTTGCTTTCTATAATAAGTCCCAGAGCAATGAGGCTGGGTCATGAGCCTTGA
Organism: Procyon lotor; assembly: GCA_028646535.1. Lineage (NCBI taxonomy): Eukaryota > Metazoa > Chordata > Mammalia > Carnivora > Procyonidae > Procyon > Procyon lotor. The sequence continues at coordinate 69,982,142 of CM053611.1, forward strand.
TCTTAAATTGATGATCACCATGGATCAAAAGTCCACAGAAGAAAGAAGGCAACGTTGGCTGATGAAATCACATGGGTTGATAAAATCCATAAAGAGCAGCTGTTCTATTCAAGTTCACCAAAATTTCTTTGAGAATCACCCCCAATTTTTTATCCTGTAGGATGGATAGTGGCCCAACTTCTGTGCTTTGGTGTGTGTCTAAGAAGTTTCCTGTGTGAAGTTAGGCAAGATTTCAGAGAAATGAACTTAATAAGGTATTGATTACCTGGGTGAAATCTGTGACTTCTTCAGGAAATTCTTGATGGAAAGGAAAACCTTTGTTCCTTCATTGCTTGTTTATATGTCCTCTTATTTGCCTTTTATTATCAAGTTAAAATATCTTTCTTTCTTTTTTTTTTTTTTTTGACCTTTCTACAAACCAGTAAAAACTTCTCTGCTATACAAGAAAGAAAAAGGGCTGGAGAGTAAAGCCAGATGCGCAAAGACTGAACACATACTCATGAAGCCCTCTTTGGCCTTATCTCTACAGAATATACTTTTCTAAACATCTCAGAGACACAGAGTCTTACCATCTCCCACATACATCGTGCTTAATATTTCAGGATGATGTTCCTTTCATGGCTAAGAAAGTAATGGACAGAACCTTCAACAGTAGTTTGTTCAGTCCCAAATTGATGAAAGTTGTACAATTTGTAAAGATTTTTGGAAAAATGCCCAAGTGGAGTAGGGAGATTTCACTCCACTTAACTTTCAACTTCAAGTTGTTGTTGTTTTTTTTTTTTTACCTACAGAATTTAATGTAGTGTCAGTAAAAAATGGCATAGAATTATTATATTCTTCAAGAAAGGAGAATATTGTGGCCCTTGAAATCCACCTAATTTCAAAAATAGAAAATCTTTCAGCCTACAGTATCTAGAAGAGACCAAGAGATGGATCATATTATGACTTCTTTTTTTCTTAAAAATGATTTAAGTGTGGGGATATTTGCACCTGGGAATGCTTTTCCAGCTAATCAGCCTGAAAAGACCATGAAGTTAGTGTTACCCATTTACTAGCTGACTCTGAACTGAAGTGGCATTTCACACATAATGTAACAGTCTTCCTTGATTCCAAACCTCCAAGCAGGGCTTGGACCCAGGCCAACACATCTGCTATATATCCCTGGATATATCATCACCATCTAAATAGAGATATATTTTGAAACTTGAACATTTTTAGAATAATTTTTTCTTCATTTCTTCTTTAGAGAATTTAAAATTGTTTCCTTGTCATTTTATGTTCCTATTGCCAGACTAGAGCATTTGCACAGTTTGATATTTTTAAAAATGCTTCTAAGTAAAATGTCAGGATAAACATCACTGTTTTTGCACCCTGGTTCACGCACTCTGAGATGTGGGGGATTTTATAGAAAGCATGATTTTTCAAATTTCATATTAGAATTAAAATATGCTCTCACATCTAAAATAAATCCTTTTGGTTCTCTTCACACAACAGACACTGTTTGTGCATATGTGAATTCAGGGACTATCTCTTCTTCTCCCTAGTGCTCAACTGATGGTGCCTATCCCTAAAATTTTAAAGAGGATCTTTAAACAAAACGTTTAGTACCCTCCTACAAACCAAGAGGAAAAAGACAAGTCTTTAAAAAATAGGCAAAGGACTTGAACAGATAGGTTCACAAAAGGGGATTTCTAAATGGCCTGTAACTTGTAAATGTATGAAAAAGAGCTTACGTTAACTATCAGAAAAACCATGTGAATTAAAACTACAGCAAAGTATGGCTCAGACTGACATACAAGTATAGCAATGATGTAGAAAACCCAGAACTCACACTGCCGGGGGAGAAAGGTAAATAAATAAAACCACTTAAACAAAAGGTTTGACAATTTCCTAAAGCTAATACTGCATTTCCTACACCTCAACCACGTCCCACCTATGCCTCTGCCTAACAGAAATTCCTGCTTCTGGGCACCGAAAGACTAGCCCTAAAATGTTCCAGGCAGTGCTATTTGCAGAGGTCAGAATCCAGAAACCATCCAAATGCTTTCCAATAAATAGAATGGATAAATCGTGGTGTCGTTCTGCAATAGAATTCTATCAGTAATGGAATAAATAGTCCTCCACTACATTCCATTATATGAGTGAGCCTCATAAGTGATAAACACTCTATGACCTCATTTATGCAAAGTACAAATGTTGGCAGAAGAGTCTAAGGTACTAGAATTGGAGGTAGTGGTTGCCCTTGGAGGGTTAGGACTAGAGAGGAGCACAAGGGCAAGGTGTGGGTTTCCAGCAATCACTGTCTCTTGTTCTAGGTGCTGCTTCAACAAGCTGTACATTTATGATTTATGTGCTTATTGTGAGTATGTTATAGTCCAAGAGGACTTTTTTCAGTGCTCAGACTGTTTTTCCCATCAAGTCTCATTCTAGGAACTTAACCTAGGAAACAACAAAGTACAATAAAATTCACATCTATCCTACAAGAATAGTCATTAGAACATTAATTTAAATTGATAATTTGGGAACACCCAAGCATCAAATAGTAGGAAATTTATTTCCAATGGTGATATGTTAAAAAAAATAAAATACTGGGGGTGCCTGGGTGGCTCAGTGGGTTAAACCTCTGCCTTCAGCTCAGATCAGGTCATGATCTCAGGGTCCTGGGATCGAGCCCTGCATCAGGCTCTCTGCTCGGCAGGGAGCCTGTCTCTCCCTCTCTCTCTGCCTGCCTCTCTGCCTACTTGTGATCTCTCTCTCTTTCTCTCTCTCTCTCTGTCAAATAAAATAAATAAATAAAATAAAATACTGTTAGCTATTTTAAAATATATTTGAGATAATTACTTATTATATACAAATTATTTTGACATTAATCAGTGACAAGGGTTAGGCTCCATGAGTTTGCGGGATGTATCCCAATGACAAGCATCAGGACCACTGCCCCACTCGTTCCAGGAGCTCTGCCGGCATCCATGTCCCCCATAAAAGGCCATCCCCGCAGCCCTGAAAGGCATGACCAGCCCAACTGTGCATGGCTACCCTTCCAGCCATCTACCAAGACGTTCCCATTCATGTCTCTGAAGAGATTATAAGCCTTCTTATTTTCCTCTTTGTAAATTTTCTGTGCCTTCCAAAATCTCTGTAATGAAAACGTGTTGCTTCTTTTTTAAATAAAAAGAAGTTAAGAGAGCACAAATTCCAAAACCTGGTTTCAATTGTTATACAAGACAGTTAGGAGCTACAATTCTATTATTTATTATTTTCATCAATTCTCTTCATTGGTGCTTACCAAAAGAGTGAAAGAAAATGTATTTTTTTTTTATCTCTTGAAACCTAGGATCAAAGTCAACCTACAGTAACGCAATGGACGGATGAATGGATTTAAAGTAGAAACATACAGGAAAAGGGGTGTTTGCACAGAAGCCAGGCCTAACAAATACACTTTTACAAACATGTCTCCTCTTGGTGGAACCCTCCACATTCTTCGATGCCTAGTTTCAGGTCCAAACTCCTTCATAAAGAACTTCTGGATCATACCAGCCTAAATGAGCTGCCCTCCCTTCTCCATCCTATTTGGTTTTTAACAAATTCTAGTAAGCTGGCTTCCCAATTAGATGGTAAACTTTGTGGGAGCAGGAAGGGCCAAGGTACACTTTTACTTCGGAATCACTTCTTCCCTTCCCCATTGCACTTGTTGCAATTCTCTGTATTATAAATGAAATATTTTTTAGAGCTCAATAAATACATAGTTCATTGGTGAGTCACAGTGAAGCTTTCCATTAACCCTAAGTGATTAAGGAGAAGATCAGGAACTCCATAGGAAGGAATGGATGTAAAGAGAGAATCAGGATCAGTTCCCACAACTTCTAAAATGAATGCTTGCAAAGAATGGGACCAAGAATACAGGTCACCCACTTAATGAAACCATTTCAGGGTGAGTCCATTTCTTCCCAGGGGCAACAAGGGCCAGATGTCATGGCAAAGTTTTGAAAGACTTCTAGGACTGTGCGGGCCGCCCCACACCCCATCACCCAGCCAGCAGGTGGAAGAGAGTGGCTTCCGATGGAAAGTGTCCATCCATGGCAACTAGCTCATTGCTCTTCTTTCTGAGCAACTCCAGCCAGCTGAATCATCCAGTGATTGTCCTAAAGAGGATCAAGGTTAAATTCTCAGGTAAAACCTGCATTCAGGAATTAAAGTCTGTGTGAAGCTACTTGTATTAAAAATTCTGAGATTAAGGGAGCCTGGGTTAAGGCCTCTGCCTTCCGCTCAGGTCATGATCTCAGGGTCCTGGGATCGAGCCCCACATCAGGCTCTCTGCTCAGCGGAGAGCCTGCTTCCCAATCTCTCTCTGCCTGCCTCTCTGCCCACTTGTGTTCTCTCTCTCTCTCTCTCTCCCTCTCTCTCTGTGTCAAATAAATAAAATCTTTAAAAAAAAAAATTCTGAACAGTATGATTAACAGAGAAAGGAAAAAAGATCCAAACTGCTCTGAAAATCTCTTGGACGAGTGAATTTCAGGGTAGGAGTTTTAAGAAAAGGGTAGGAGTTTTAAGTGAATTTCAGGGTAGGAGTTTTAAGAAAAGAAACCAGATCAGGCACTCACTGGTCAGGACAACCATGTCCAGAATGGAGACATCACATCAGGTTCCAACGCTGAACCTGGGCTCTAGGAGAAGAGGGGATGGCGCAGAAGTAGAGAAGGAGTCGGGAGTTTGGAAAGAGGGACCATGTGAGGCCAGGCCTTCAGATCAGAAAGTTTCTGGGCCTTAAATACGAGGCTCTTCCAGTACCTTTTCTTTCTGAGTCAGCCTTCAGCTCACTTGCTCTGTTTCTTTCAAGTTCCCTACATTGCTTTACTATTAAGACAATCAGTTTGCATGTGTCAGATGCACCCCACCAGCATGGAAAATCTAAGAGACAGAGAGGAAAGATATTCTAATTTCCATGGGTCAAAGTCCCCGTCCTTGCGGTTTCCTGTGTTAGAAAAGAGAACTTCAACATGATTTTGCTTGTATTTCCTCACTGGAGCAGCTAGTGAACAAAAGAAACTCCTATTTGTTTTTCCTTTTATGGTTGTTTCATTGATCAAAGTTTAGTTCCTATTCCACTAAAAATAAAGCCAGCTGTCCTTAAAATCTTTATCATTTGCAGTTCGGCAAGTGACCCCCAGTGAACCAGTTAGTGAGTACAGATGGAGAACTGGAAAAGAAGGGGTGTGGGTTTATAAGTGTCTCCTGGGTATTAACTAGCCTCAGGCTACAATAAAATGTTAATGAAAATATATTAGAAGAAACAGTCAGGGACAACAAGAATTAACCACATGAAACACCACTGAATTATTTAAAACAATGCCTCCCCACCCTCCATCATTCCACCTGCAAGGGAGAACAGGTCAGATGGAAGAGATCTCACAGCACTGCCTGAAGGTCAAGGTTCTAGGGCAAACCACAGAGAGCAAAAAAAAATTTCAGAGGACAGGATGCAACATCTGCCTGAGGTCTGATTTGGGGAGGTTATAGTAAACATATTCCACTGGATCCTGTCTTCAAGTCCATGCTCAAATGTTTCTTGAACAAGAAGTGTTTTGAGGATGGTTAGAGCAATGCAGTCTTGACTGAAGATGCAGTGTAGACAGTTTACTTGTTAGTGTAGACGGTTGACTCGTTAACCAAAATAAGAGGAGCTGATTCACAGTGATTCTAGGTTTTTCCACCTATAAGCATTTCCATGTTTAATGCCATCATACTGAATGCAACCTGATGAGTCACATTTTAAGAAATTGATTTTTGAGGGAGTCTCACTTGAATGAATGGACTGAGATGTTTTTGTGGTGCAGATGAGAAGAGGGCGATGCGCTTTCAAAGACTCTCATGCCCTGGTCTGTCACAGTCACGGGCCTTAAATTCCACCAAACTCTTCATACAATAGAATGACATTTGTTTTCCTAACCACAGGAGAAGAAATTCTAAAGATGAAAAACTGTCCCCAAGGACACAAAGTACTGGTAAAGCAACATAGCAACAGGCATAATGCAAAAAAACAGGTTAAATTTAGTGATGGATGAACATCAAACGATTTCTAGCTCTGTTTCAATTTAGATACTTATTCCAAGCATGTCGAAATGATATAAACCTCGTGAGCCTACATAATTGAGCTTAAAATTTTTTTCTTGAGTAGTTTGTCCTCACAGCGTTTGCTCCTACCCCCATGCCCCCCATGCCCCCATCCCCACCCAGTATTTTGCCCCTTCTCTCCCTGTGCTTCCTTGCATAGACTCTGGAAAATAAAAGCCAAGGACTATGCAAATATGAAAACAAACCTTGCAAAGTTTATAAATGCAGTTCTGTCTGTGAGGCTAAAATGGGACTCCATTTCTGTTCACTTACTTTTCCTACACCATCCAAACCTGTTTCTTCTCATGCCACAAAAGGGGGGAACCAACATGCCAAAAAAAATCCCCATTGCCTTCAAAGCATACTTTACGGAGAATGAAAAAATATGTCACCATCTTGGGTATAATGGTACTTTTCTTTCAAGTTTTTTAATGTTTAATTATATTATTTTCTAATACTTCAACAATGTATATAAGATTACATATTTTCATCCCTGTTAAGAGTAATGCAAAAGACAGAAAATTTGAAATCAGTAGGCCTCCCCTGAGATCCCAGATTTGCCACTCGATCTCTTTATAGGAAAGCGTTCCTTTCAATACTTGGGAAGAATATTAACCATCTGATGCCCTTGAAGTTAAAATAAGAAATTAGAAAGAGTCACGCCTGAAAATTCTGAAGAAAGTTGTGCCTAATTTAAATATAAAGGGACGAGGTAAAACAGAGGGGCTCCAGGATTTGTTCCAGAATCATATTCGCTAGAGGACCTAAACAAAAACCCCAAAACTTTGGAATTCCTGTCCTGTGCTCTCATTCAATTCCTGATCCAGCGTTTTGAAATGCACCAGGAGAAATCTTTACTCAATAACACTTCACGTGCCAAAAACGCTACCTATCAAGAACAGGATCAGAACCAGAGGGAAGAGCGGAGAATGAAAGATAAAAAACACTGTGTCATACATCTGAAATTAATATAATATTGTATGTAAACTGTACTTCAATTAAAAATAAAGAAAAAATAATAAAATAATAAATGGAGTTTAAAAACAAAAAACAAGTCTCTGAATAATCTAAAGCAAGAACTCTAACTTCATATACTTTTCTTAAAAGAGAATCCTTAAGCCTTCCCTAAGACTATTTACCCTTACTTTGCAAAGCAGTCTAGAGACATTAATATGATTTGTCAACCTGTGATCAATTAGAAAAGGAGAAAGGGGCCATTAGACATAGACAGCAGAAGAAACATTTATTGTTGGATACATATCACTGATGCCAGGGACAAAATTGAAGCTCAGGCATGCCTTGTATGAATTTAGGTGACATTTCCACCATTATCTAGCAGAATTCCAAGATTTCATTGTGCAAAAATATGTCATGGGAAGAACAAGGGCTCTACCTAATTCGAGATTGGAATATGAAACCAACCACATTAGAGAGAATGGGAGAGGGATAGCCATGGTATTCAAGTTACATGGGGCCCTTGAATAAAAAATTGTCATTATCTTAAAAGGAGGTTCAGAAACAGGACCAGATGTGTAGAAAAAGAGCAATTGTCCTGAGGTAGAGCACAAGGACTGGACATAAGTCCTTCCATCCCATCACTGAAAGGTTATAAATCTGGAAGTCCTACCACCTCTGCTATCAGGAACACCAAGAGATGGATCCTAGCCAAAGAGAGGAAGTTAAGAACTTGAGACCCTTCCAGTAGGATATTCCAGGAGAGAAGGGGTTTTGTCTATTTTATATCCTGATGTAGCCTGAGATCACAGAAGAACCTGGAAAATAGTTTAATAAATACTGTTTAATAAATACTGATGATTTTGATGGGTGAATCAATCCACAGACCTGTGGAACAAGTGCAGGCAATGAGTAGATCCCCAGCAATCAGCTGGATAGAAAGGGTGAGAAGGTGGGGCAGAGGAATGACAGGAAGTCAGCTCAGAAGGGTGTGAATGAGAAGATAGACAACTACCCATTGAGGGAAGGAGTTGAGATCCTGTCACTTGACAAGTGGGGGTTGTTGATTCAGCCGAGTTGGCTGAATGGCTAAGATGTCCTTATTGAAGATCCCCTAACTTGTGGGAACCCGGCGGAGCTCAAACTGTAAGTGCAAACAGCTCTATGTGTACCAAAAGTTCTTGAGGTCATTACTTCATAACCACGAAATTTTAAAGAAAATGTTCCTGATGCTACCTTGAGATATCAACAAAAGATCCATTCTATCCATTTTGCTGTGGGAAATCCATGGTGTATTTTAGAAGTATTTTCATCAAAAGTCCCTAAAATGGAAAGACAGTGAGCCTAGGTTTCAGTTTCCTGGGAAACTGTGCTCTGTAAAATGTCTCAACATTGAGCAATGCAGAAACACAGGATTAGTGCTCTGCCTCAGTCACACTCGGGATGATATCTCCTGACTGGAGATGAACAGGAGTCTGGCATCGCAACAGTCAAGATCAAAGCAGTCGACTCATTTTTTCCCACTTTGAACGCTTCATAGAAAAGGAACTTACAAATCTAGTTCAAATAAATCTGTTACATGTCAGTCCAGAATATTACCCAAGCCCAGCTCAAACCCAGTTCAACTGACTGATTATTTTATCTGTGGGATATTTACATAAACTTTATCAAAATCATCTCTCAGGGCTTGGCTTAAGTGCTGCCAAAAGAATAATAATAATTTTTTAAAAGTAAAAACTTCACGTTAAATCCCACTGTTGGCAGCCCTAGAGCGCTAAAAAGAGCCTTCAGTATGTTACTAGATGTTGACTTCTGTTTTTTGAATTAAGAACCAGGGGACATTGTAAAAGAATCTTCCTGCTCTCTCTCTTCCCATTATCTTGGAGATGCGTTTCCCTGAGAAAGACACAGCTACTGCCACATTTGGGCAAGACAAAAACAAAAGCACTTGGTAAGGCATTACTGACCCACCAACCCTAATGAGTGTTTTAATTCTTGCAAATTGACAAGTTCGAGTAGGTATATTCATAACCTAAGGCAGATATACTTTGAGATTCAAATTTTTCAGATTTTGAGAGGTAATCAGGCTCTTATACGGAGTACCATATAGCATCCTTGAGAAAGTCTGAGGAAACACCCAAAGATGGGACCATGTCGGTGAAACCTGTGAAAAAAGATTACTAAGGGCCTCACATCAATTTAGGACAAGTTTTGTGCTCAAATAAATCAAGAAAAGAAGTTCACTTTCAAGAACCCCTTCAGTTTGGGAGTTGAGGCTAATGGGGGATAGACTTGTAGTGGATGTAGTATTCGAGTGTGAGGGGAACGAGGAAAGAAAACTCTTGTTATTTCGATGCTCTGCTATCTAGAAAAGAAACTATTTATTTGCAGTTCCAATAGTCGATAGGATCTTTTGAGTGTTGGTCCTTTCTAATTCAAACCTCACTGTCTTACCTTCAAAAGGATCATTTTAAGTAGACAGCATGTGTATTGGCTTCCAGGGTAGACTGTGTAGTAATTTACTGCTTCCAAGCCCTACCCAGTTCCTTTTATAATGTTCACAGTTTCAGAATTCAGGTCTGCTTAAGTCTGAAATCACAGCCCACCTGGGTCCGTTTATCCCCCTTTCATATTAAGGACAGCGTAACCCCAAACCTTTATCTTCAAACTTTAAACATTTCACACAGACCATTTGGGAAATTTATTGTCATCTTAAAAAGACTTGTCTTTTTCATTTAGTGTACCCCACTACAAAAACCAGCTCGGTACCTGTGGGCCATCTGGTCTCTTTGTATCTACCAGGCCAAATTTTCCAGATTTCCTCCTCGGAATTTGCTCTGTGGAAGACAAATCCGATTAGGTGAAAAATAATGCTGGAAGAGTTAACAAGCCATTATTCTGAGCACAAATGACATTTTCTTGAACAAGTGTTCCCAGTCTAAATAAGCTTTGAACTTCATATCGGCCTGGCTGCTGGGGTTGTTTGCAACAGTCGTGTAGCCAACACGATGACACCTCTGGCTGAGACGCAGATATTTTTAATCAGCAAAGCTATAATATGTGAAACAGCTCGAGATGGGCCTTCTTTTTCCATGTCGGAAATTTCCAGAAACCTAACTTAGTGATTCTAGCACAGAGCAAAGAAACTTGAGCCAAGCTTCATTGCATCATAAGAGCCAATATGTACCAGTTATTTGATATCAAACAGGATCTTATAGCAAAAATAGGAAAAGATTTACTTTTTGAGAATACATAGGATGGTATGACAGTGACAGTATACAACGGAGAGAGTTCAGGGGTCAGAGCAAGGCATTTTCAGAGTTTATTAATGATGGCCCTCTCCTCCAGGTCATGGCCTCTCAACTCTACCTGCACATTAGAACCAACTGAGGTGCTCTTGATTTTTAAATTTTTTTTATTTATTTTTTTTTATTTTTTTTTTAAAGATTTTATTTATTTATTTGATATATATAGAGAGATCACAAGTAGGCAGAGAGGCAGGCAGAGGGAGAGGGGGAAGCAGGCTTCCCGCTGAGCAGAAAGCCCGATGTGGGGCTCGATCCCAGGACCCTGAGATCATGACCTGAGCCGAAAGCGAGGCTTTAACCCACTGAGCCACCCAGGCGCCCCGATTTTTAAATTTTTTTTAAACACACCAATGCTCTATTCCATAGTAGACAGGAAGCCAGAAAGTCTAGGAATGCATTTCAGACATCTTTAATTTTAGTAGCTCTGTAGATGATTCAAATGTGCAGCCAAATTTGATAACAGCTGCTTTGAACCATTCATCTATTCATTCATTCATTCATTTGATCAATCACTCAACAAATATATACTGAGTACCAGCTATGTCCTGGGACTATTCTAAGCACAGGAGATTTAGAAGAAAAATATCCAGAGTAGCTGGAAGATAGTCACCAAGGGTCACAGCTGACGGAGGACAGCACGTAGGAGCTAAGTCATGCATTACCTTGAAGGGCTTTAGATTTCATTTCATTCTAAGCAATGGAGAGCCATGGGCAGTTGGACGGGGGGGTAGGGGGGGTGAGGTGGTGGGGGTTGGGGGGTGGAGGTGAAGCCGAGAAGTGACATGATCTGATTTATATTTTTTAAAGATTTTATTTATTTATTTGAGAGAGAGAAAGTGAGAGGATGAGAGGAGTGAAGGTCAGAGGGAGAAGCAGACTCCCCGTGGAGCTGGGAGCCCGATGCGGGACTCGATCCCGGAACTCCAGGATCATGACCTGGGTCGAAGGCAGTTGCTTAACCAACTGAGCCACCCAGGCACCCTGATTTATATTTTTTAAATAACATTTGGATGCCCCTTGGACAATACCATTAAAATTAATTCAGGTCCAAGGACAGAACGAACCACAAGTTTAAGGAGCAGAACAATGGAAACTGTTGGACACTTGCTTTATTACTGCCTTTGTCTCAGACCAATAGAGGATATGCCTGGTATTTAAAAAAGTCATCATTCTTCTGGGCCATGTTCAGATGACTTACTCTGGCACCGGCCCACTTAGTGGCCCCCCCCAATGTTTGGAGGAGACTGAACTCACTTTCAGAGCACAACACACATTTTTCAGCTTGATTATGCATGACTGACGGCTTCCCAGCTTAGGTGTTCACTTAGGAGGATAAAGAAGAATACAAGCGGTGCCTCTTCCCAGCTGAGATACATATGTGCCATGTAGAAATAGTAATTTTACTACGGGCTGTCAAACAGGGGCTAACATCTACAACCAGCGAGAAACCCATGGTCTCTAACTGAGACTATGGGCTCTTTCTCTTGTTGAGATGGTTATTGAAATAAGGCCCTATGTCTTTCTCATAAATTATAGTGCAAGCATCTGCCCTGTGACGTGGATTTGTGAGTCATACAAACAGAATAAGTCAAGACTGATGAATTAAGGAACCCAGTTCGTGTTGTGTTCTTAACCAGGTCACGACTGAGAGTCAGAGCCTCACTTAGAGAACAGGAAAAAAGTAGAGACAACAAAACCTAGAAAACATAACCCGCTCCATTAACATCTTTTATTACCATCTTTTTTCTTTAGCTCTTTACCATCTTTTTTCTTGCCCTCTTTTTTCTTTAGCTGAGACTGTTCCGAAGTGTGCTTCAAGCTAAATAATGAAATCAAGGCTAGAGGAGAATGAAAAACTCAAAGGTTCTTGCACCAATGGGGACAAGAAGCAACACAGTTAGGATTGGTTTTCACAGTTTAGATCTGTCAATTCATATATTGTAGCCAGCATCTGTAAAACAGGCAAAGAGATTTTTGTAAGCTGATGTCATTGATATCTAGGCACAAAATAATTTTATTGTGAACCAGAAACACAATAACTGCTAAACCCCATTTCCCATTGAGTCATTGTTTTTACAATGCAAGTTTTGACGGCACAAGTTTTCTGGGAAAGGCAATTAATTTTCTCTGAGAGCAGACTGTAAAGAAAATGAAAAATCACTTCCAGCGAGGCAAACTCCACTACAAAGTTATAGTAAATTTAAGCCCACTTATTCTAGAAAATTCATACATTGCCATCTACTGACAGATAATAACTTTTGTTAGTAATTTACTTATATTTAAAACAATAGTCCTCATTGATATGTAAATGAACGGTTCAACAGTGACTCACTGGGCTCCTATTCTAGGCACAGGGATATAAAATGAGTAAGATCCCAGTACTTCTGCCCACCTAGGGCTCATCGAGCTGCCGGTATCCACCTTGCTCTCTGTTGCCTCCGTTTCATGGCCCTCGTCACCAGCAGTATTGTGCATTTATCCATTTATTGTCATACTCTTCTATAGCTTCAAGGAGGAACTGACTTTTTTATGTTCTCTCACCATCTCCAGATATCCAGATCATAACTGCCTTTCCATGAATATCTGTTCAATAATGAATGAATCAATAAACTCAGAATCATATAACTTATAAAAGGCAGACCCCAAACTCAAGCCCAGACGCATCTGACTGCAGAGCTCACGTCCTTTGGTTATATTCTTCCACAGTGTTCATGAATTCTTTAATTAGGATGCCCCTAAATTAGGAACAGCTTACATTTTCTACAATAGGTGTGCCCACTTAATTGAATGATATAATCAATGAAAAATTTTTTTCAAATTACTTTAAGTGATACTGGTAATTGCTGATAACATAATTTTTAGAAGAAAAAAACCACCAGGTACAAAATTAAATAAATAGCATGAGAAAAATGACTGTGAGGTAGATGTAAAAGCAAGGACTAGAGGCAAAGGCATGAAAATGTTTGAACTAGTTCACTCTGGATAATGGGATGGTAATAACTTTTGCTTCCTCTTTGCTGCTCTTCTCCATTTTGCAAATGCTCCAGTAAGGGCACGTAACCACTTATATGACTCCAAAAAGTTAATTTTGACACTTACGTAGATTTTTTAGTAGAATATAGGAGCAAAAAAGGTGTACTAGGTAGGGAAAATTTCAGTAGCAAAGAAACAGAGGAAAGGATTTTCAGAAAACTAGCTCAGTTGGCCCTGACTCACTCGGTACAGAGGTGGGGGCGGGGCACTCTCCAGAGGCTGAGTTTGGACTCCATCTCCAAGTAATAGGGAGCCATGGAGAATGTTGGAGTTGACAGGAAAGTGCTATTGAATGTTCAAAACCTAAGTAATTGTGAGAAAAGTAGCACAACTGAAACATCAATAAACCCCTTTGCCCATTATTCCCCGTTGCTGACATGTCTTTAGCTTTAACATTGTGTAATTCTATCTTAAAGAACACATTTACTTGCCAAAGAACACATTTACTTGCCAAAAAGTGCTTTGCTAACAAATTTTGCCACTGCAAACGTGACAGTGTCCTTTGGGCCAACACCCTTCAGAAGATTGATCATTTTAAAAGTACAATAAACAAAATATTTTTTTTTCAATTTAGGGGTTCAATCAGGCATTAGTTTTCTCTATTTCTATTTATTCTTTGTGAAACGAATTTAAAATATGGAATTGGGATATAATATAGAAATACATTTACCATTGAGTATTGAGTATTCTTATGAAAATTTTGTTAGATTTTTAGACCTGGGCAGTTTCAAATGCTTTTGCCTTTGTGTGTGTGTGTGTGTGTGTGTGTGTGTGTGTGTGTGTGTGTGAACTCTTTGACTTCCTAGCACTATATATGGAAGCCAATCAGCCAGAGACATCACAAGAGGCTAAAGTAATAGACTTACTCTTGTTAATATAGATTCCTACAAAATCATCAGACTCATTAATCAAACTTTTGCGCTTTTTTTTTTGCAGAGATAAATATCCGTAAGAATTGTAAAATCCAATTTTTTCTAAGCAAGGATTTCTTTCTAAGCAGGGATTCAGAAGCCTCATGAAAATAGCTGTAAGGTTTTTTTCACTCGGCAAATGAAATACATATATGCTCCAACCTATGTAAAAATTGCCTTTCCGCTGATTCTACCATGAAAACTCATACTTGTTCTTCCCTATCTGCTTTACATATTACCTTTTCGTGAGGCCAAATCTAGAGAATTTTTTTGGCTCCAAGTGAAAGAAATCCAACTCAAACTGGCTGAAGAAAAAACTGTATAATTAAGAAGTCAGAGGGAGTTTTGACTTCCGTTCTACAAAGCTTAGCAATGTCCAAAGAACATGCTCACCTTTTACCTACCAGCTCCATCAGGAACCCGCGATTCATCTTTCATGGGACTGGCTTGGCTACTGTGCCCCGCTCTGAACCCACCACTGAGACTGACACTTGGACTGCTCTAATTGGTCGGACAGAATCCTCTCTCTGAAGGCAGGTGGAAGATCTGTTCTAGGCAGAGAAAAATAACAGGAGAGAAGGACAAAGGCTTACAATAAAGGGACGGTAGAGTTTCTGGGGAATTACAAGGCACGACATTTAGGAAAAATATTTGGAAAGGAGGAAACCGCCAAGGGCGAGCTGGCAGAGTTAGGTTCAAGACTGGATCATGAAGGACCTGGAATCTCATACCCAGGGTTTGGAGTTCATCCTGAAAACAGGAGGGTAGCAATTGAAGAATTTAAAGCAAGAAAGTATGAAGTGTGATCATATTTTCATCATTAGTTAGCTCATTCTGAAAGCCAGATGGAAGATGAATTGGAAGGGGGGAAATTCTACATAATTTTTTACCTATATTAGAACATTTATACTATTAAATTATAAGCCAACTGGTATCGCCACTATGGAAAAAAGGATGGAGTTTCCTCAAAAAATAAGAAATAGAGAGGCACCTGGGTGGCTCAGTTGGTTAAATGTCCGATTCTTGATTTTGGCTCAGGTCAGGATAGCAGGGTTATGAGACTGAGCCCCGATTGGGCTCTGCACTGGGCATGGAGCCTGTTTGAGAGTCTCTCTCCCTCTGCCCCTCCCCCACTCTTAAAAAAAAAGAAAGAAAAGAGTAGACTATCACATGATCCAGCAATCCCACTTGTAGGGTTATACCATAAAATGAAAACATTAACTCAAAAAATTACCTGCTGTCCCTGTTTATAGTAGCATTATTTACAGGAGCCAAGACAGGGAAACAATTTAAGGATCCACTGACAATGAATGGATAAAAATTTGTGGTATAGATAGACAGATAGATAGGTAGCCTATATATATACATATACACACACAGATATATATATATATATATATACACATATATATGTATATAATGGACTATTATTCAGCCATAAAAAGTAAGGAAAGTCTATCATTTGTGACACTGTGGATGGACCTTGAAGGCATTATGCTAAGCAAAATAAGTCAGGCAGAGAAAGACAAGTACTATTCAATCTCACTCATATATGCAATCTTAAAAAAAAAAATTCATAGCAAAAAAGATCAGATCTGTGGTTACCAGAGACATGAGATGAGGGAAGAGGGAATTGGAAGTAGGTGGTCAAAATGTACAAACCTTCAGTTATAAAATAACAAATACTAGGGACATCACGTACAACATGATCACTATAGGTAACACTGTTATATGATATATAGAAAAGTTTTTAAAAGAGTAACAGATCCTAAGAATTTATATCACAAGGAGTAATTTTTTCCTTTCTTTTTATTATATTTATGAGATGATGAATGTTAACTAAGCCTATTGTGGCCATTATTTCACAATATATATAAATTAAGTCATCACGCTTTACACCTTAAACTTATATGATGTATGTCATTATTTCTCAGTAAAATTGGGAGAAAAATTATAAGCCAGTATTTATGTGCTTTCTCTACTTAACTGTCAGCTCTAGGGTAGGGCCAATTTTTTATTCATCTTTATAGCCTTCCTGGGTCACCATAAATCCTTAATGAAACTCATTAAAATAAAAGAAAATTACTTTTCAACGAAATGACCCTAAGTTCTTCATATAAATCAGATCTGAAAGGAGAAGATATTACTGGAAATCCTATACTGTCAAAAAAAAAAGCCATGAAAATATTAATCTCAGATTAGTTTTCAGACATTAAGATGCAGTGAACCTAAGCCTTACACAAAAATTTTTTAGCTGGATTGAAAAGTTGTCTTTGGTTTAGAAAGAGTGTTGTAAATTTGGTAGCCTATGTTCCAGCTTATTTTTTCATTTTATGCTGTAAACCAGGAATTGGCAATTTTATACTGTAAAAGATCAAGGAGTAATTATTTTAGCCCTTGTGTATCAAATGTCTCTGTTGCACCTACTCAGACCTACTCTTTGGCAAAAACTCAGGCATAGACAATTCATAAATGAATGTGGTTGTGTTTCAATAAAACTTCATGAATGCTGAAACTTAAATTTTATATAATTTCACATATCAGTTAAGCAATGTGCGCATGTCCTCTTGCTCCCAAAACACCTCTCTTTATTCTAGGATGGTGCTGAAAATCCCAGACATTCGTCTGTTTGGGTCTCAGCCAAGTCTTCATTTCATTTTGTAGGACTTTCAGCTTTATTTTCTAACACCTTAAAAGATTTTTTTTTAAATAGCAGTCAAATCAAAACAAAACAGAGACATAAAGTTGAAACCCCAGACGTAGGCTCCAAATGTGTGGCTGGAGAGTAAGAACAGGGTTTGAGGAATAGTGGACAGGAGGGACCTAGGGAAAGGTCCCGAAGGAGAAGGTAGGAGACAACAAAAGAAGCATATTTCTTCATAATTTCATAGTTCTGTCCAAGATGATGCCTATAGTCTTGGATTTCCTTTGTGAGTCAGAGCATAATGTTTCCATTTTTAAAAACACTGGCTTTTCTTTTCATTTGACGATACCCATTGATAAGATTACTAAGGGAATAAATGGAATTATTCTTATTTCCTGAGCCTTTTATCCCCTTTCAAAAGGTCAAGCTCCTAGAGGATAGTAATAAATGAACCGTGATAGAGCAGTTTGTGGAAATTTTTACTTGACCTGTAACTTACTTTCAGAAGAAATTCTAAGCAGTTATAAAATGACTATGCTTGAAATATAATTGCTCTTCGTGGTAATTCTATCTATGCAATTCAGCAAGAATATCATATCCCAAAAAAGACTTTCATTCAAAATTATGGTTTCTAGGTATCATTGTTCATACACTTGGCTAATAATGTAACTTCGTATTTTAGGAAATAGATATTTTATATACCTAAAAGAAGAAAAAATACTTTAGTGTCCCGGGATAGGTTTTGTTTTGTTTTATTTACTTATTTTTTTTACAAGGGAACACAGGGAGAGGACATAGAAAGGAGACAGGGCTGGAGAAGTTGCAATTAATGAAGAAAACAAACCACAGGGGAGAAAGACAAAACGGCTGCCATCTCAAAGTAGCTGAATAATGCTTTGATATATGGTAGCAAAGGGAAGGAGTAAAAAACACAGTATACTCTAGGGACAGAGGGTTTTGTTTCCCAATAGGATGGTCTTCCTAATGTCTCTTCCATTCTCATATTCCAAAATACTTACTCAATTTATTTAATACCAGTGATTTGTTTTAGATGTTTTAAACACTCAGACAAATAAGATACCATCCCTGACTTCTTTTCAGTCTATTACCATTATCAAGAAAGTTACTATGAGCATTCTTGCATATGTTGTTTGGTACACATAAGATTTGTATCTGTTTGGTAAACACTCAGGAGAGAAATATTTGTGTAATAGAGAATTCTTATGTTTAGCTTTTCTTAGAACGGTCAGTTTTTCTAAATGATTTTTCCAATTTTTACTTCCCATCAGTGTAAGAGAGCTTCACATCTTCACCAAAGCTTATGAATGTGAGTCTTTAATTTTAGTAATTCTAGTAGGTAAATTGCGGTATTTTCACCGAGTCTCTTTGATAATTACTGATGCATATATTTATAGGATATTTTGATGGTCTTGTAGATTGTCTCTCAAGTCTTCATCTATTTTTAAATTAAATTATCTATCTTGTTCCTAATGATTCTTCTTTATATATATTAGATATAAGTCCCTTGGATTGAAGTCTAATCAAAGTCTGTTCCCATTGCCAGAACTGGAGGAACTGACAATATGTGGTTGGTGAGACCTCTATGATTTCTATAGGCCAGTGACTCTTTTATACGTATCCCATTCTGTCTTTTTTATAATTGTATTGTTTTTGTTCCCTCATTTATGTTTATTTTGAATATTTTTTCCCAGCCTGTGGTTTACCTTTCACTCTTTGAATGACGGCTTTTTATAAACAGAAGTTTATAATTTATTGAAGTATATTTTATCAGCTATTTCTTTTGAGGTCAAGGGCTTTTGTGACTGTTGAAGAAAGCTTTGCCTATTTCAAGGCTGTCAGAATGGCTTGGTGTCTTCTAGAAGTTTGATTTTTCTCACATTTAGGTCAACGTTCCATTTGAATTAATTTTATATATGGTTTGAAATAGTGGTTAAAGTTAATTTTACAGTTGTTCCAATACCATTTATTGCTAACGGTACATGTGCCAGTTTTTTATTAGTTACTGTTTCTCACTCCAAACCCACCTAGCTGTAAGCTGTTTTGTGATGCTGGAGCTGAGACTTTGCAAAGCATGTTTCTGTCTTGCCAGCTGGCTTGCGGCTAAACGCTACCAGTAGAAGTTACTAGAAAGAGGCTTTAAAGCTGGAGGAGAAGGAAAACTTATTTTTCCTGTTTGTTAGTTTGTTGTTTTTTTTTTTTCCCAAAGGTATCTGTGGCTGGTGGTCTCCGTGAGTGACACCTGCCAATATTTCACCCCTGTTGAGGCAGAATGTTCTGTCCTTCTGCAGCAACAACACTCCTTCTTCGAAGACCTCGGACCCATCACACAGGTAGATGGGTGTGGAGGGGGCCCTCCAAAGTTTGTAAACCTAAGCAGCAGCTGAGACCAGCCCTCTTTAGAGCTGAGAATCAGCCTCACAAACCCTTTCTTTAACTTTCAAGCTTTTCCCTTCGATTCTTCAACTCGAGGGATGGTAGCCGGGTTTGCTTTCTGCAATTGTTACACTTAGAGTCTCTGTTGCCCTTTTAGTTGTTCATAACACTTTAGTTCATGAAGAGTGCTTTACATTATATTCTCTTTGCTCAAATTAGTTGTGTGGTTTCCATCTCCTGACAGACCTCCACTAACGCAGCATCTGTTCACTCACTGAATTGCGGTGAAATGTCACCACGAATCGGATGACTTCATATAAACGGGTATGTTCTTGGCCTCTACACTATGTCATGAGTTTATTTGTGTGTCCTTGTGCCAGTACCACACTGTATTAATTACTGTATTATTATAGTAAGTCTTACTATCTAAGAGTCATGCGGTTTTGTTTTTCTATGAGTGTTGTCTTGGCTCTTCTAGATACTACATTTCCAACAGAATTTAGACTCAAGTCAACAGTTTCCATCCAAAAAAGGCTGAGAATTTGACTGAGATTGCTTTGTATCTATAAATCAATTTGGAAAAAGTGGACAAATATTTTACAATGTTGATTTTTTTTTCACAGTAAACAAAGGGATGTATTCAGTACATGGTATGTCCTATTATGTATTTAAGACTTGCTTAATTTTGCACAAAACTGTTTTGTAACTTTCCTCATAGTATTTTTACATATCTTTCATTTAATCTTACGTATTTATTTTTTTTGATGCTACTACAAAAGGTGTAAGTTTTCATTTCATTTTCCACTTGCTTCTTGCTAGTATAGAGAAAAACAATTTTTCATTGATGTTGTATCCAGCATCCTTCCTAAATTAACTTATTAGTTCTAATAATTTATACGTTTTATTTCTCTTTACGTAGTTTTGATTAGTTGTGATTCCCAAGGAATTTGTCCTTTTAAATGGAGTTCTCAAATTTATCAGCATAAAGCTGTCCATAGTATCTTTATTATACTTTTAATATCTGAAGGATCAGTAATAGTATTTTCTTTTTCATTCTTCATATTGGAACATTTTTCTTTGCCTCTACTTTGTCTTGATCAATACTACTAGGGGGTTTATCCATTTTATCAATCTTTTCAAAGAACCAACTTCTCACTTTGTTGATTTCAGTGATTAAACTTTGGTTTTTATTTTGTGGGTTTTTTTCCTTTTATCTTAAGTATTTTTTTGTGTCTACATTTTGAATTGACTTTGCTCTCTTTTTACAGCCTCTTGAAAATAAAGATCCCTCAAAACATTGCTATGGGGGCTCAGTTGTTAAGTATCTGCCTTTGGCTCAGGTCATGATCCCAGTGCCCTGGGATCGAGCCCCGCATCAGGCTCCTTGCTCGACAAGAGGCCTGCTTCTCCCTCTCCTACTTACCCTGCTTGTGTTCCCTCTCTTGCTATGTTTCTCTCTGCCAAATAAATAAATAAATAAATAAATAAATATTTAAAAAACAAAAACAAAAAAACATTGCTATGGCTGCACCCCTCTGATTTTATATGTCATATTTTTATTTTCATTTAGTTCAAACATTTGCTAATTTTATCTTTCTTTTTAAAAAAAAATTATGAGTCATTTAGAACATGTTGCTTAATGTCCAAACATTTAGGAATTTTTTAGGACTTTTGCTACTATTGATTTCTAGTTGATTTACACTGTGGTGACAGAACTTATAGTATGATTTTAGTCTTTTAAATTTTACTAATATTTACTATATATCTTATGGTCTATTTTGGCCGGTGTTCCATGTGTGCTGGAAAATAATGTGTATTTTGCAGTTGTTGGGTGTGATGTTCTATAAAGGTCAATTAAAGCAAGATAAGTAATAATGTTACCTGAGTTTCCTATAAACTTTTTTGTAGCTTTTCCTGTTAATTACTAAAAACGATGTGTTAAAGTATGCAATTTTGAATGGGTTTGTTATTTCTTTTTAAAGTTCTACTGAATTTTTCACTGTTATTTAGGTGGCAATATATTTTGAATCATTATGTCTTGTTGGTGAATTTCATTGAAAGATATAAAATGGATTGAAAGGGAGAGAGAGATAGAAAGATTTCATATCATAAAGGTAGCAAGTATTTCCAAAATAATCTGTAAGTTAAATGCAAGCTCAATCAATAGCCTAACGATTTTTTGTTATAATTGTCAAGTTCATTCTACAAATCATCCAGTAGAATTAAAACCTAAAAATAGAACAATTTCAATGAAAGAATTTTAAAAGGGAGGTTTCACATTTTACTATTCTTATAATTACAAACATTCAGAAATCAAGTCAGAGTGAGACTCTACCAAGTTAGATAAGAAAATTAAATGAATGGAAAAGAATGCTTAGGAACATAGCTACCTATTTTTATATATATACGGGAATTTGGCATGTGACGGAGGTACATTACAAGTCAATGGAGAAAAGGAATGGTTTTATTATTAAATGGTGCTGGTACAACCGACTATTCATTTGGAAAGGAAAAATATGCCTCTCTACTTTCTACACCAAAAAGTGAATTACAGGTAGATCGAAGACCTCACTGTGATCTCTATTTTGGGCACATTACAGAGTCGATACTTTGAATCAAAGGATTACATTTCTAAGATAATAAATATTAAAAATAATTTAGAATGTTTTGCTAAGCTGGCAAGAAAAAAAAAGCACACAGGGGCCAAAAATGATGGAATGTGTACCACAGCCAACTTTCATCCTGGAGAATTTGGCTCAGTAGGTCCTGGAGACCTTGAGCTTCTACTTTGATGGCTGCATGAGGCAAGGACAGAGGAAAAGCCTTGGGCCTAGCTAATGTGGGATACCTCACAAAAACCCTCTTCATAAAGCTGGTTACTCAAAGAGCCTTTTATCCTCTGTATCAAAATGAAAAGGAAATAAACCTGTTTTATAATAGGTCTACATCTGTGTGAAACTTTCCATTGAGTGAAAGGAAAAGCCAAAATCTCCCCTAAGGATTTGTACCAAGTCATCACTCACCATGGTTTATGGTCTGAAGTCCTGTGACCAAGAAGGTCTGATAAACCTCAAACCACTCAGCTGGGTCGTATCTCCAGGCAACTAGTAGAAGCAAACACAAAACCATCTTGGAGAAACGCGACTGCACTTGAAGCCTCAAAAAACTCAAACCGATGATATAATAAATTCCAAAGAACAAATCATTCAACAGTCAAAACACACAACCAATTTGGTCGATGCCACAATTAATGAAACAATTATTTTGGAAAGCAGTTTGTCAGTTGGGAGATGGGCATTTCCATGTGTCCCCTGGCACCATTCCTGGCATCGTCCCTGGAGAAACTGTAGTATAAGTGTGCAAGGAGAGGTGAGTGTGCCCATGGATGCTGCGGAGAGCCTGTTGATAATTCCAAAGCAGTAGAAATGAATGAGCTGTTTCTCGATGGGTGACTGAACTGAGGTCACAGAATGCAGCATCTCATAGAATGAAGCCACTCCCTCTGAACAAGTGTCAATATCACAGTGCTCATTTTTTTTTTCAGTCAGTTACAAAAAGATATGGGCAGGTTGACATCATTCATCTAAAGTTTTAAAACTCAAGGGGCGCCTGGGTGGCTCAGTCCATTAAGCGTCTGCCTTCGGCTCAGATCATGATCCCAGGACCCTGGGATGGGCTCCCTGCTCAGCAGGGAGTCTGCTTCTCCTGCCCTTCCCCTTGCTTGTGCTCTCTTGCTCTCTCTCCCTCTGTCAAAAAAAATAGTGTTTAAAGCATAAATAAAAATAAAGAGTAAATAAAATTGTAAAACTCAAGTTATGTGGTTATTTAGAAAAGTACATGAGAATTTTAAACATTAACCTCTGAAGAACATACTTTTTCTGGGGAGGAAAGGGGGAGAGAGGTTGTGTGAGGCAGAGGAAAATAAGACTTAAGCTGTGTCTGTAAGATTTATATCTTTTCTCTTTTGTATGGGACAGATCTGAATCAAGCAATGAATTGTCACAGGGCAAAGAACAATGCATTTGTTCTTTTCTTGTCTGTATGTTTTAAATGATTTAAATTATAAAATTTGAAACAAAGCAAAAAGGATAGAAAATCAAAGCTAAATCCATTGTTGATAAGAGATTTCCGTAATTAGTTGCCTTGTTCCATTTTACTCCAAGTGTATAATTAATGCCGAATAATTCTTTAAAATTAAATCTCAGTGAAAAATCTTAGTTGGATATGATTTGAAGTAGAAAACTGAAATCTACTATCCAATAAATATCTCATTTACAATCATATTTCATTCAACTTTGTATCAATCTATAAGCTACTATTATTATCTTTTTAAAAGTATTTGCCCCAGGGCCTCCTGGCCACCTCAGTCCATTAGGTGCCCAACTCTTGGTTTCAGCTCAGGTCAGGATCTCAAGCCCTGGGATCAAGCCCCACCTTGGGCTCATGCTCAACGGGGAGTCAGCTTGAGATTCTCTTCCTCTCCCTCTGCCCTTCCCCTCCACTCATGCAAGTTCTCTCTCGCTCTCTCTCTTTAAATAAATAAATTTTTAAAAAAAATTTTTCCCCCAGGTTTCACTATCCCGTGGTCTTCTCTTCCCCAGGGAAGGTAGAATCAGTCATCTGATGGTAAGCTGGAGTCTGCCGTAAACTGAGCCTGCCTGGCTTAATTCCTCTTTTTTCCCCCTGGGAAGACAGTATATCTCTTGGGTAGCTCACTCTATGGTAGGATTTTATAGTTTGGGGAGTATTATCTCAAATCCAACATTTGGTGTATGTGCTTTGAACACTGAAACATAAAACTGGGAGTAGAACAGAATGATAGACCAAAGTACCCTGTCAAGAGGATTCTCACAGGGCTTGGATTCATGGACCACGGACTTGAATGTGTGGGGAGGGAGACCCCCTCGGTGGTTCAGAAAGTCTCACTTGGAGAAGAGCAGGCCAAGAGGGTTTTTACTGCTGTGTGATTAGAATGTACCTGCTGTACGCTCACCTTGGCAGGTGATTGTTGCTCTGGACCTTCTGTCCACAGGCCATTAACTTGTGTCATAGAGGCGGGACTGTATATGTGGGCCGCTGCACACCGATCTTTGGTCCACTCAGACCTCAGCAAAGGCATAGGGGTGGTGAGACCTGGGGTGGGGTGCAGAGGTACGGTTCGAATCTCAGGAAAGGTATGTGCCTCTAGACCGTACTGAGCCGAATGCCGGAGGCTCCATTGCGTTGGCCACTGCATCTCACGGCACAGGCACATCTGAAGCAAAGACTCCAGTCTAAAGAAAAGACAACCCGTCCACATTAGACAACGGAAGAAAAGAAAAACGTTGGCTCCTTTCAGTGCAAGACTGCTGAATATCAGGCATGCTACAGAGCCCTGGGGAGCTAATGGCTATAAATTGAGAGCCGGTCTCTAGAAAGGCAGCACTGCATCAACTGCTTCAAATTCCACCTTGAATTTATGGCCAAGGTGGAACCCACGGAAGGCCCAATTTGAATTTACGTTTGTACCCAGGCTCGAGGGCGGAAAACAGTTAATTACCTGATGTGTTTCAAGGTGATCCCCTTATTGTAGGGGGCATACCTCAGAAAATGTATGGAATTCAATAGGACCAGAGAAAGAGCTACTGGGGAGCAAGAACCAGTTCTCTCTGGACTCCTCTGAGGGTGTGGTTCTCAGCTTCAGGTGCACATTGTAACAACCAAGTAATTAACAATCTCAAAAATAAATAAACAAATAAATGAATGAATTTGTTTAGAAATGAATGAATGAATGAATGAATGAATGAGCAAATAAATAGATAAATACCTTTAGAAGTGGGACCCAGGCATTGATATTGAGATACTGAATTAGGGTGTCTAGCTTTAAAGTTGACAAAGAGCTGGGATCTCAAATAAATGTTGGTGCCCCTCACAGTTTCCTCTCATACATGACATGGCCTTTCATTTCCCTCGGAGAAGTTACCTAAGGAATCTTAGTTATGTTATCAACTTTTTTTTCCACAGTAGATAATCCAACACTGCAATTTAATCTGGCCGTCTCAGAAAAGCTCATTGGAATAGTCATTTTTCTCTGGAGACTTAAAGTCTCACAGTCCTAACACCATTCCTTTTTTCTCCCTGCTCCCCTGAAGTGAAAAATGGAAGTTCCTCAGTTCTATCATCAGACACATCTTACTACTACAATTTAACCATAGAGATACAGGATAATTGCATCTGAGAATAATCTGGACAGTAGGGAAAATAGAATTTCTGCTTTACATTTCTCAAATACATGCCGTCCAAGATATTTTTAGACTTTTTAATGGCTGGATGCTTCCCAGGAAAGAAAGTTGGTTCTTCCATCAGAAATTTGCTCTTTCTACCTAAAGAGTTTTAGATCTTTAGATCTTTGGAAAGTGCTTTCCAAAGTCCAGAATTTTAAGCCACTGAGGGATAATTAACAAGGATAAAAAAGGTATTGGGAGTTTGGCCAGCATCGCTCAGAGCCAGGCCCACAGCCTCACTTACAACCCACGGCTCCAGCTTCCAGACCCAAGAGACTCTGCTTTTCCCAAGTCAACAAGTCCTCACCACATCCTAGTGCTCATTATACACATTTGATTCTCATTTTATTCCTGAGTACTTACTGGGCTGACTTTTCTTGACTTGCCTGTTTCTATATTAAGCATTTTTTGGGTTATTAAAAAAAAGAAGTCCAATTGCCAGTTACTATGGCTTCCAGTTACGAACTTACTAATGATTTCTTGCTTGTTTATGACATTCTTGACTATTTCCATCTCAAAATTTGCCATGAACCCTAACCTGTTTTCCAAAATCATAATTTCTGCAGAGAACAACATGTTCTGTTGGACTCACTTGAAATAGTGTCCCAAATTGCTCTTGGAGATAGCATGATCCAGGTGCAATGTTGTGTTCGCCTTGGTTAGTTATTACTCTTGGCTTTGCCACAATTGATGCTCAGATTGCATTAAGTAGACATGACTTATTAGGGTCTCACCTTGCCGGTAACGCCAATAGATCTGTCTCTCCGCTCGGCTTGATGCATGCTGTTTAACATCACGATGATTCCCGGATTACATCCCTTTTCATTTACTGTCTGTCATTCCATGCGGCTCAGTTCCTGGCCCCGTCTCCCTTCCCTGTCTTTTTGGTTTCACTGCTCAACGTGATTGCTGGAGAGCAGTCTTGGAAGGAGATTCTGAGAAGATTTATCATTCTGTGGGGGAGCTGGTGTCAAAACCCATCTCAAAAATTCAATCTTTGGAGATGAAGTCTTTGATGGTTGGTCTGAAGCTTTCTTTGAAGTGTGAAGAAGCTTCATAAGCAAAACCAAAACTTGATAAGTGAATATTTAAATACCAATGCTAAGTCCATTTATTCTTATAATAATGCTTTATATTATAGCTGCTAACAACTATTGAATACTAACTGTACTATATGTTCTGAATATTTTGCATATATTGCCTCATTTAATTTCACAGCAGTCCTGTGAGGACATCCAGACAAATCTCATTCCAGATTCTATAGATCTTAATCACCACCCACACAGAGAGGAGATCAAAGGCATAGTTAACAAACTCTTCTCGTTAAAAAGGACAGGATATTCTAATCTGTAGATATTTCTTGGAGTCAAGTGAATCAGTTGTAAGTCATAGGACTTGTCAGCTTTCATTTAGGGATGTGGCCTTCTTAATGTCTTTAAAAATGCAAGCACTATTTCTTACTCTTTCATTCAATAAACATTGGTTGAGCAAGTATCGTCAGGTACTGTGCTATGTGTGGTTAGGACATTGAGTCAAAAAAGATACAGTTCTTGCCTCAAATTGTTGCATACTGGCTTAAAGGGGCAGACATAGAAACAAAGCCTTAAAATATCGTGTGATAGAGGTTCTGATGGAGGTGCACACAAAGTAGGAAGGTGGGGACCAATGCGTTTGGACTTACAGCAATATGCCAACATACTCTAATGTTCAAGTATTACCTACCCTCAATGATTCAGCTACCCTGGGGAAAAAAAATCTAAAACTCTTGTTTCTTAAACAAATCAGATTTTCCCCCAAGAGATATACTCTAATGTTGTGGTTTCACAACATAAGCTGTGGAGTCAGGGTGGCTGGGTTTGAAGCTTGACTCCATTAATTTCTGGCAACTTACCTAACCTCTCTGTTTGTAAAACAAGGATAATAAGTTTAATAATAGAGTCATTGTGAGAACTGAATGAGTTAATATATGTGAATTCCTTGGAGCAACACCTGATATATAATAAGCACTATATGCGTTAGCTATTGTTATTACAATGTTAATAAAAATATTGACATTCAATGAAAGATTTTTATGAAGTAAGGATGGATACCTTTCTTCAAATGGACCAGGTGATATTAATGACAACAACATATACTTGAGCCTTTAATATATTCTAAGTACCATGCCAGGGCCTGGAGAACAAATGCAATTCAAGAGCTCAGGAATACTCAAGGAGCTTGTAATAAAATGGAGGCAACCAAAAACCAGCTACAATACATTAGAATAAGTGATATTTAAGTATAAAGTACTATGAGAAAATGTAGATGAATGCAAAAATTAATTCAGTCCCCATGGACCCATAAAACCTTTATTGAGGAGGTCACATTTGAGCCAGACTTTAAAAGAATCCAACCAAATAAGTATCAAGGCCATTCCAGTCCTAAGGAGCAATATGGCAAAGATATAAAGGGATAACAGAAAAACAGAAAATTGAAGGGTTGTGTAGTGCTTATGGAAGAGTGTCTGGAGATAGGCAGGGAAAAGTGGAATTAGTTCTTACAAAGAGCTTTGTAGTTAATTCTAAACTTGGAAGAGAGTAATGCAACATAGTAGCATCTGCATTTTAGAAATATTCCTGCAGCACCATGGGGAATAGATTTGAAGAGAAAATGAAAGTAGAAAAAAAAAATCAGAAGATTATTACAATGATCCTAAAAAGAAATGCAGATGGCTCGAGCCTGGACCATGCTCAAGGATGAGGAAGAGAGAAGGTACAGTAGAGGGGTCAACAAGATGGAGTGACTGGTTAGATACAGTAGATTAAGAGGAGGTGTTGAAGATGACTCCAAGCAAGATATCTGGCGTGGACGACTAAGTATTTGTTAATCCTGATAACCAAAATCAAAAAAGCAGAAGGAGAAGCAGATTTGTCTAAACTGTCTCTGTTTGGCACCTAAAAAATTTAACCCAGGGGCTTAGGAGAGCAGTCCTGATGATGGCAATGGATCCTGAAGTCTGGGGATTCTGCTAGGAATTTGGAAATAGTTACTATCAGCAAAGAAGAGAAAGTGGAATGAAAAGAAGACTAAGACTAGAAGACTGAGAAACTCTCAGATGAAGTGGTGTCCAGAAGAAAGACAGTAAATAACATAGAACAGACACAGAGAGAGCAGCCAATGCAGTGGTTGTCTGACTGTGTCCACTGGAGGGATGATGAGGGAGATGAAAGCAGAAGGATAGAGTGAGGGAGAAATAGCAGACAGTAGGATTGTGGAAGCTACAAGACAAGATTTCAAGAAAGTCGTGGTACCTGGGGGCAAAGAGGTCAAGAAGACTAGAAGTCAATTCTCTCAATTCATAGAAATATAACACTAAATGCCCACTGTGGGTAGGAGTATAGAAGGACATTTGGTGAGTGTATACAGGTAGAAACTTAATCTAAGCATGTTTCTGGAAGCCTCAGGGCCAGAATATCATGGGAGTGTTGGAGGAGCCCATCTGATGATTGCTCACCAGGCCCCGGAGCTGCACCCAGAAAACCATGAGAAAAGACATTGTTTCAGTTCTCATGGCCACTTCAGAGACAGATTCATACCTCAGGTAGAGGACAAGATTTTTTCCATTACTTTGGTGCCAAAATTGGTTGTGAGACTGTTTGGGACATCTACGTCTACTATATATGCCATACTGCCTTTCCTTCTCCCTAGCAAACCCTCCCTAGGTGCTTAGCCAAGTCTTACTCAAGTTCACGCACACATACACACAGAGTCGCACACAGTTACACTTACACATTTCTCCTCTCGTTGTCTCTTGCCTACGGTTTAGGTCTGAGAGACACCTCTTCTAAGATGGTGAGGGGTCAACAGTGCCTCAATCTCTTCCCCTTGCTTCTCCCAAATACTTGCCTGTACTCCAAATACATAAAATGTCCCCAGGTAGGGCACACAAACTTGACTGCTTACAAGAACTGACAGGGTATATAGATGAAAAAAGCAGGTCCATGGTGGCTATCCCAAAGTGAAGCTCAAGCAGCCCATCTCAACAGGCAAGCACTGTAGTGTTCTAGCAAATTCCTCCTTGTGAAATTGCAGATCTAGCTGTGGCAGAGCTTCCAGAGTTTTTGAGTAAATGTTCCAACTTTTAACTGCTAGGACTATTAAAAATATTTTAAACACTGAAGAAATACAAAATATATCTGCAGGAAAAGAGGCCCAGAACTCATGAATACAACCCATCTGTCTTAAACTGTTAAGCTTTTGAATACAAAAGCTAGAAGCAAGGCAGTTTTTTCTGCTTTCCACTCTATCATTTCCTCCTCAAGAGTCCTATGTGGCTGAACAGTGTGGACGTTTAGAGGTGGTGTTGAGACAGGAAACAGAGAAAAGCCAAGATAAAAGAATATAGTTTATGTAAAAAATAGTACACAACAGAGGGTGAGAGGCAAGATGGTGGAGGTGTAGGAGGCACAGAGAGCACTGGGTCCCAGAAGTCCAGCTAAAGAGGCAGAAAACCACTCTAAAAGCCACCAAACGCAACAGCAGAGAGAAGAGAATAAGAACAGCAATTCTAGGAGCAGAAAATCGACCACTTTCAGAAAGGTAGGACGTGTGGAAAAAGTGAATTTAAAGCAACAGGAAGAGAGACCCCGGGGGGAG
The DNA here is from genome assembly GCA_028646535.1 of Procyon lotor. Classification (NCBI taxonomy): domain Eukaryota; kingdom Metazoa; phylum Chordata; class Mammalia; order Carnivora; family Procyonidae; genus Procyon; species Procyon lotor. The sequence goes on from CM053611.1 coordinate 70,012,395, forward strand.
GGGCCAGCTCCCAGCAGCCGCAGAACCGCGGAGCACAAAATCCGGAACTTCTAGTCCGCTCCGCTGAGGGACATTGCTCTGGAGGCAAACCGGGGGTTCAGCCCTCACGGGGACAGTATGGTTTCAGGACCTGTGGGGTCACCGAGGGACCAGGGGAGCCCGAGTGCCGCAGAGCTCCCAGGTATTGGGGCAGAGAAGATGGTAGCAGAGAAGGAGCCGTGCAATGCCGCATAGGCCTACTTTGGACTATAGGAACTGAGACATATAGTTCAAAAAGGGCTGCCGTACTTCAAGTGGGGACCACACGGGAGGCAGCTCCAGAGACACCCCCTCCTTCCTCCTCCGGGAGGAGCTGTGCGGGAGCGCACAGCAGGAATCTGCTGGTTTGGGGACTCCAGATGGGGCTGCGTACCACAGATAGAAGCGCTCCTCCACGGGCTAGCTGAGCACAGAGCACCGGCCGCAGACAAGGGAGATGGGAGTGATTAACAGCTTTCCTCTGAGGGTGTGTGGAGGAGCGTGGCGCCCAGCATTTGGCTCCTCTGGGCCAGAAACTGGGAGGCCACCATTTTCATTCCCGGCCTCCAGGGAGGTACGGAAAGTGCTTAGGGAACAAAGACTCCGAGAGGGAACCTGAGCAAAGTGCTTGGCCCATCCCCTGGCAAGGGCGGTGCAATCCCGCCTTGGGCAAAGGCATTTGAGAACCATGGCAACGGCCCCTCCTCCAGAAGATCAGCGAGAATATCCAGCCAAGACCTAGTTAATCAATCAGTGAAAACTGCAGAACTCCAGAGAATCTTTCTCTCTCACCCATCTACTCTTACCTTGACAAAATGATGAGGCGGAAAAACTTACCACAAAAAAAAGAAGAGACAGTACCAATGGCTAGAGACCTAGTCAATTCGGACATTAGTAATATGTCGGAAATAGAGTTCAAAATGACAGTTATCAAGATGCTAGCAGGGCTCGAAAAAAACATAGAAGATATTAGAGAATTTTTTTCAGGAGAAATAAAGTCCCTTTCCAGAGAGATAAAAGAAAT
>CM053611.1:70013936-70102771 GCA_028646535.1 Procyon lotor
CAATAGCCAAACTATGGAAAGACCCTAGATGCCCATCAAGAGATGAATGGATAAAGAAGATGTGGTATATATATACAATGGAATAATATGCAGCCATCAAGAGAAATGAAATCTTGCCATTTGCAGTGACGTGGATGGAACTGGAGGATATTATGCTAAGCGAAATAAGTCAGTCAGAGAAAGACAAGTATCACATGATCTCTCTGATATGAAGAATTTGAGAGGCAAGGCAGGAGTTTGGGGGGGTGGGGGAGAGAAATGAAACAGGAAGGGATGGGGAGGGAGACAAACCATAAGAGACTCCTGGACTCAAGAAACAAACTAAGGGTGGCCAGGGGGAGGGTGTTAGGGATAGGGTGGCTGGGGTGTGGACATTGGGGAGGGTATGTGCTATGGTAAGTGCTGTGAAATGTGTAAGCCTGACGACTCACAGACATGTACCCTGGGGCAAATAATACATTATATGTTAATAAAAATTAAAAAAAAAAAGTACACAACACAACAGAAAGAATTCAAACCAAAAAAAGGGCAGAAAACTAACATTTCTTATACATTTTTTATATGACCAATGACATGCATGTATTACCTCATTTCATCTTCATAGTGATCCCAATAAGTATGAATCATTATACCCGGTTTACAGGTGAGAACCTGAGCTTCAAAGGGATGAAGCAACTTGCCTGTGGTTACACAATGGTGGAGCTGGAATTTAAACCCAGATTCTTTTTACTTGGAAGTCATGTTCCTATGAAACTCCTTTTCAAGTGGTTGAATGCTCATGTAATGACAAATGTGGGTGCTGCTAATATAAAATATAAATGTGTTTAAGACCTTGTGTTTCTCTCTAGTCCAATGCCCATTACCATCTTCCTTGGGAAAAATAAATGTCTGGGGAGCTGGCCCCTGTCCCTACTCCAGTGTTGTTAGTTCCTATTTTCCTCCATCCAAGTTCTTACTCCAAATCTCTTTGTTCTTTCAGACTTTATGAATCATCAGATCAAGAATACCGCTTAAAATATTTTTTTCTTTAAATAAGTCCCTAGGGTTATGCTGAATTTTACCATAATTTTGGTTACTTACAAAACTAGCAGAAGTACACCCTAATTCTAAAATGTGTAAAAAGCCTGTGTATCTACATTGTACCCCATGGAAGACACCAGTTCCATTTAACATTTCACTGGAGGTTTAGTCAATGAAATAAAGTTTAAAAAAAAGGAATAAAAATGTATACGTATTGGAAAGAAAGAAGGAAAGAAAGAGAGAAAGAAAGAAAGAAAGAAAGAAAGAAAGAAAGAAAGAAAGAAAGAAAGAAAGAAAGAAAGAAAGGGAAAGAAAAGGAAAAAAGAAAGAAAAGAAAAAAAGAAAGAAATAGAGAAAGAAAGGGAGAAATAGAGGAAGGAAGGAGGGAAGGAAGGAAGGAAGGAAGGAAGGAAGGAAGGAAGGAAGGAAGGAAGGAAGGAAGGAAGGAAGGAAGGAAGGGAGGAAGGAAGCTGTATATTACTAGCCAATGACATGGTGGTATACATAGAAAATCCTTAAATAAAAAAATCTACAGGTAAATTATTAAAGTTAATTAGTAAGTTTAGCAAGGTTATTGGATTGAAGATCAATACATAAAATTTCTAATATACATTAATTTCTTTTAATAATGTTTTATGAATTTTTTATTAGAAATCTTCCTATTATTTATTAGACTTTATTAGACTTATTTATTAGACTTTATTAGACTTATTCCTAGATATTTGACATTTCATGATTCTTTTATAAATGATACCTTTCTAAAAATTTCCCAAGGTGTAATTTTTATCATTGTTATACAGAGGTACAATTTTGTGTGTCTTGACCTTAAATCCAACAACTTTGCGAACATTACTTATTAATTTAAATAATTGAAAGATTTCTAACAAAAATTCTAAAGCATTTTTAAGAGATATTAGAGAAAATCTAAATAAGTGGATAGCTATACCAAGGATGGGGAGACTTAATATTATAAATATGTCAATTTTCTCCAAACTAAGTTATAAATTCAAAACAATCTAAATAAAAATTCTAGCAGGGCTGTGTGTGTGCGTGTGTGTGTGTGTGCGTGCGTGCGTGTGTGTGTGTGTGTGTGTGTGTAAATTGGTAAGCTGATTCTAAAATTTCTATAGAAATGCAAGGCCACAGAATAACCACAATATTTAAGAAGAACAAAAAAGTAAGAAAGCTTGTTTTATTTTATATCAAGTCTTATAATATTCAACAGTATCAGTCCAAGGATAGAACAAAATGAAGAGTCCAAAATCAGACCTTGAGACAATTTGGAACAGTATCCCACCTTTGCCAGCTGACTGTGTTTGTCTAGTATAGAGCTAGCTCTTAAGGAAAGATGTTTGGGAAAGGCTTGCATTACCACCCAAGACAGTCATCCTTTCTGGGATACAGAAGTAACACTTTTCCAACTGTTTACATTTCAAATTATGTGACTTTTGGTCAATTTAGATTACAGGCATCAGACAGTATCTCTTTCATCAATATGGTAAAATCCTACTTTAAAGCTCTAAGATGGGTCCAGTAAATTCAGTCTCTTAAAAGATGCTCTTACATTATTATAAGAATAATTAAAAATGAGATCAGCCGGCTACCAACGGAAATTGAGAAACACTCACTAATTATGTGTGTTCTTAGTTTGTGTGTTTGCTAGGTATATTAAAGAGTAGTTTCACTACAGTAGGTAACAGGAAACAAAATATTTTAGTTGGGTTCATTATACACCAACAAAATCAGGATATACCAGTAAAGTAGATAAAGAAACAAAGGATATTGAGTAGACCATTAGTTGTTTCTACCTCAGGAGGGACTAAGAAAGATCTCATAGGATGGTGGTTACAGGGAAGCAGAGAAATGGAGAGATTTGGGAAGCATTTGCCAAAATATAATATAATTACCTGTATCTAAATTAGTGCAACATTACAGTCTTAACCATAACGAGCATAATTCCTACATTTCTCTTAACTGGAAGAAACATGTCCATCTACATTGAATTATCAATTTGACAAGAGTTATCTTTTATTTTATTCTTTTATGTTTGTTAAGTAATTTAATGTCTTTGCATATTGTCGTTTGTTCTGGGAGGAATGAAGGTAAAGTATGAGCTTATTCTTAAAACTAATTTTACTATACTACAAGAGAATAAAACTTCCCTAATAATCACCTTCAGTAGCAAAGATCAAAATTAAAACTCCAATGCTATCTATCACAAGCAGATAAATATCTTCCTCTAGATAAAATTTCTTTTTTTTTTTAAAGATTTTATTTTTTATTGACAGAGAGACATCACAAGTAGGCAGAGAGGCAAGCAGAGAGAGAGGGGGAAGCAGGCAGCAGAGAGCCTGAGAGCAGAGAACCCAATGCGGGGCTCGATCCCAGGACCCCGAGATCATGACCCGAGCCAAAGGCAGAGGCTTTAACCCACTGAGCCACCCAGGTGCCCCTAGATAAAATTTCTTAATTGCAATGGAGGAAACTTCAACTTAAGTGATTTGCAAAAATCCTAAAGCCAGCAACCTATTGGAGCCTGGTCTAGGATGACGCCTGACTCCACTCCAGTTTGTTTTCCATGGTGATGCGAACCTTACTGTCCCCTGGAAAGAGGATATTTTGTTATTCAGATGTGATTCTCGAAAGCAGTTTTTCTCAATCAATCCCAGCGCTCGGGGCAGTTTGGACTGATAATTCTTTGTTATGGGGCACATTCCTGTGCATTATGGGCTATTTAGCAGCATCCTTGGCCCATGCCCACCAGATGCCAGTCACATTCCCCTTCTTCCCCTGTTGGGACAGCCCAAACTGTCTTCAGACATGGCACACAGTCCCTGAGGGACAGATGGCCCCCAGAAGGAACAACTGCTCTGAAGTTCTCCATATCCTTAAAATGCTCTGAATGTTGATCAAAACAGAATCCAGGAAATTCTGTACAATTTCTCATGAAAAATTTAAATGTCCGTTATACTTTCAACAATTATATCAGCTTTTAATCAAAAAGTTCAGCTTTTGCTTGCTCTCTAAATGTCCGGTTGCTCTGACAGTCTTCCCCATCTGCTCAATCCAGTCCTTGCCATTCTTAGCTTGGCTTTGTATCAGAGGAAACTACATTTCCCAGGATCCCTTGTTCTGGGGCTTCTAGATGAGTTCAGCCAATGGGAGGTACTGGCAAAAGACTGGAGTGGGCCAAAGGGAAGAATCGAAGGCACTTCTCCCTTTCTCTGTTGTGACAATAGCTGCGGCTGAGTCACCTCCTTGGCTCCTGGAGCGATGCCCTTCCCCTGGTTAGCACTCCTGCTAACCAGCCCTTCCCCTGCGGTCCCTGTCATGGTTCCATCTTCCACCAGATGGTTCTGGATCCTGGGATCTGGTAAAACCATCTCTGTCCCTCCAGGTCTTAAGGGTGGTAGTGATTTCCCAGTGTTGCTGATCTCTGCTTTACTTTGCCTTCCCATTTGGCTGCTTATTTCTTCCTTCAATCTGTGTAAACATTTGGTATGGACTGCATTTTGTCCCCCCCACATACTCATATGTTTGGGCCCTAACCCTCAATGTGGTTCTATTTGGAGTAAGGAAGTAATTAACATTAAATTAGACTCTGAACAACAAATTGAAGGTTTTGGAGGGGAGGGGGAGGGGGTTGGGCAGCCTGGTGGTGGGTATTGAGGAGGGCACGTATTGCATGGAACACTGGGTGTGGTGCCTGAACAATTAATCTTGTAACACTGAAAAAATAAAATAAACATATTTGAGGAAAAATTAGTTTATAAGGGTGGGGCCCTGATCTAATAGCATTAGTGTCTTAATGAGACAGATAATGGAGAGTTCTCTCTGTTTGTTGTTTAAGCCACTGAGTCTGTTGTCTTTTGTTTCAGCAGTCCTGGCTGATTAATACAGCAAGTCCCTGCCTTGTAGTTCCAGATCCAGCTCCTTGTTTTCAAGCACAAGATGAAGAACCTGGTGTGGACCAGTGGCTTCTCCACCCTCAATGGCGAATTTCAGTCAGCCTCTGAGATTGACTTCTACATCGATAAGGACATGATCCACATCGCAGACACCAAGGTCACCAGGTGCTATGGGGATTTCTTCATCCAGCAGATTCACAAATTTGAGGAGTTCAATCGAACCCTGAAGAAGATGGGGCAGAGACCCTGACTACATTCACACTCTTGTTAGGAACTTACTCTGAGGTCTCTGTAGGCAGGGCGTATTTTTGTCACCGTGAAGCTTTTACCTAAATTACCCATCAGCCATCCAGCTGAGTTGAAGTTTATTTGAATTAAGCACTGAAATGTTTTAAATAGATCTCAGTAAAATATCTTTGGGAAAAAAAAAAAAGCTAAAAAAGTTTTTGCTTTCCTACTTACCCTGACACAGCTCTTTATATCACGTACACCATAAAATGTTTATCACAAAATATACTAATATGTGCCTGACACTATGCAAAAATCACTTCCATATTCATTTCCTTATCTATTTCTCCTAACAACACTGGGCAAATGATGTAAGGAACCCAGGTTTCCAGTCACGTAGACTGAATCACAACTCCTCTACTTGCTGACTGAATGACCTAAGAAGAGTTAGTTAATCTCATTCATCTCCAGTTTCCTTGTCTGCAAAGCAGGTCCAACAATAGTACCAACCTAAGAGGGTTGTTCTGGATTAAATTAACTACTCTATGCAAAGTGCTTAGATTATTTTTAGGCACAGAGCATGGTCTTGATAAATCTAAGCATTCGTTTTAGCTGCAATTCATCGAGCACCTATTGTGTGTTGAGCACTGTACAAGGGACATAAAGACAAATAAGAAACAATCGATGCCCTCAAAAAGTTGCAGTATACTAATAGAGAAAACATATGAACAGGTCATTAAAATAAAATGTGGCAAGTACAGTAATAGACATATGGGAAGGCCAAATAGAGCATTGGTAGGCAATTGTTTGAGAGGCCTGGAAGGCAACAGTCAAGGTTTGGATCCCAGTTCTGCCAAACACTAATGGTTTTACCCTAGGCATGTTACCTAACTTCACAGAAGTCTCTATTTTCTCACCTGCAAAATAAGGATAAATCGTATCTAGCTCGTAAGGATGTAGTAAGAAGAACTATGACAATATGAGTATAGTTTCTGGTATAGTTCCCGGGCAATGACAGGTGCTTGGAAAAGGATAGTTCATTATCTTTATCAGCAGCAGGGTGACAGAATTAGATTGGCAATTAGGTTGCCCACCCCAGGCCAGTATGCACCTCCCTCCCCCATTTCCCACTCTTTCCCCACTCTCATCCATTTGATAATGACTGCCTTTCTTTCCTTCCTCCTCAGAAGCAGAAATTAAGTCTACCCTACTTTTCTCATATGAGTATAGATAAGCACAACCACTTCAGAAAATTTCTTGGACAGAATCTATTAAATCTAAAAATACGAATCAAGAAATCAGTACCTATAATAACCAAAAGATGTACAAGAATGTTTATAGCAACTTTATTCATACCAGCATCAAAATGGAAGCAAACCCAATGCCCATCAATGGGAGAATGGGTAAATACATTATAATATGTTCGTATACAGTGGAATATTACAGAGCAACGAGAATCAACTAGAGTTGCATACAATAATATAGATGAATCTCACAAACAAAATGTTGAGCAAAAGAAGCAAGAGTACATACTTTACTATTCTATTTCTAGAAAGCTCAAGAATAGGTAAAATGAATCTATGGCCATAGAGATCAGAAGAGTAATTATCTTTGGGGAGGTATTTATTGAGAGCGATGATATACTGGTAAATGACTACCAACCAACTCTCAAAAAAAAAAAATCCTGATTTTATAACATTTGCCAATTTCCATAGTATCAATCCTCCCACCATGGTGGATTTCAAGCTACTAATGTGATGTCACCAGGCACATGGCATGCATATAGCCTGCCCCCACAGGTTGGTGGGAGCCAGCTGCTCTGGCACATCGGAATGAAGGGACATTCTGGTGTGACGAAAATGTTCTGTATCTTGATCTGGAAAGTGCTTACACAGGTGGAGCCTTAAAAATTGTTCACTTTATTGTGTGGATATTATACCTAAATAAAAAGTAAAATGTAAAAATGCCCATAAGAACTAGCAAGATAAAAGCACTTAAATCCATGTCCCAGGGGAAGATCCAAAGAGGTCCCAGAGATTCAGAGACTAAAAGGCAGCACTCAGATCTTCTTGCCCCACCCCCACCTCAGCAGCCAGGAGGGAAAAAAAGAGATGCCATTAGTAAACATTAGCACAAATAGAAAAGAGATGCTGACACGATCAGCGGAGCCACTCTCAATTTTTTCAACCTGATGCTCAGCTCAATCTTATCATCAATGGTTGACACATCACACAAGAGTGTGTTGCTTCTGAAAAGCCCCGACCCACTGCTTTAACTAACTACGGCCCTATCTGTCACTTAGCAATGAACATTAATCCACCAGGGGCTCCAAGTGAATGTTTTAAGCACAGTACCCTCTGAACACAATGATCAGACGTGGAAATACACCAGCATACACAAGGTCACTTTTATTTTGAGTAAAAATTACATTCACATCATTTTCCTTGTGTTGCTCACATCTTAAATATGTTCAATATGTCTGGACAATACCTGCGATCTAGTTCAATGAGACATTTGAATCAGACAGCTACTCCTAATGTGTGCGGTACTTGTATATTTCAAGTTACAAAACCAAAGCCTGATGGAGGATAGCTTGACACATCCACAGATTCATTTGCTCCTAATCTGGCAGCACAAGATCATAGAAAATACCATACCAAGTACCTAGAAAATACAATAACAAGATTAACATGGAATTTAAAATCCTGGACATGTTATAAATAGAAACAACATTACATATGAAAAGATTCTGACTACTGACAGTTCTAATCTTATTTATCAAAGTCATCTCTCTGCTTGGGAAATTGGAGCCTCCAGTGGGACAAAAGAGCATTGAGAAAGCTCCCTGAGTAGTTATGTGTTTTAATCAGAGTTCTCAGCTGGCCAATCTCTTTCTAACTGGCCCTGTTTCACTGGGCAGGATTGGCTGCCCCCAGAGCATCCCATCCTTCTTGAACACACACACCCTTCTGTGGGGCATGTACCCTGGAGCTCTGGAGAACTCGGGGGGCTAGATATACCTACTGCTTCCATGGAAGGGTTATGTCATCTGGTTTAGATCATCTGCATAAAATCAAGGAGTCTAGAATTTCTCTTGCCATATTTTTAGGCATCGCCAAGAGGAATGAAGAAAGTCACTTTTTTTTTTCTTAAAAAGCTTCTAAATCTATGGGGAATAGCTTAATTCAGGAATTTCCTTTGAAGTGAAAAAGCACAGCTGAAAATCTGAGGCATAATTTCCATCTCATTAAATGGCTCTCCCAAGAATGAGGAACCCCAAAACGTGCCCTCGTTGACTCTGCAGTCAGTGCCTGGCCTGCTGTGGCTTCGATGCAGAAATGATGGAAAAGTCCTGTGTGTCTTACAGATGCAAAATTTCCTCCCTACCAGAGGCAGGAGGGGAGCGAGGGGCCATTTACGCTGAGTCATCCCAAGTGTTCCTACTGTACTGAGGCATCCTACTTACTAATTCTTTCCTGGAAATGCATTTCAAAAAAGAACTGCTGCCCAATATTTCTTCCTTCTTAAAAACAAAACAGTAGACACACCAATTCTCTGCAAAAGTAATGATTTTCATCCATAACATTCTTTTAGAATGACCTGGAAAAGCCCTGAAATTTCTTCTTTTTTTTTTTTTTTGCCTTGGTCCTAAGCCTTCAGTCTGGGAAACAAGTATCAGGAAAAAGGAAAGAAAATGTGCAATAAATAATCAATCAACAAATTAGTTAATTAAATAAAAAAAGAAAATGGGCAAAATATTGAGATAAGGCAACTCTCTGTTATCGTTCATTGTCACATCCTTGAAATAGAAGTCTACCATTCATCAGCAGACTAGACAGTTAATATCACATTTTCTTGCAATGGAAAAGATACTTTGTCACTGTTCATAAAAATGGAAATAATTAAAAGAGATTCATCACATGGTCATATAGGCCAAGACTCAGGATCAACGTGCTAAGTAGTGAGCATCAGTTCCCATGTTCTGAGGCAGTCCAAAAAATGTTGTAAAATTCTCATTTCCTTCTCTCCTAACTGCTTTGTTCCTAGGATCTCCTGTCAAGATAACGTTTATCCTACAAAGTGATGATGGTCATTGCCAATGGCTTTTTTTCCCCCTAATTAAAATGAGGAGTGGAAGTGCTGCTCATTTTTTGTGCTGGTAAGTTGCGTAGTCAAATAAGGAGACATATGATAGCCTGGTTATTTATGCTGAATAATGAGAACTCCAATGTCTACAGATAAAATTTTCTTACAAAATAAAGCATTTTGCATAAATTCCTGACATCGTATCCGAGAAAAATCCCTCAGGGACGTGGTCTTTACAGAGCCTTGAAAATAACTATTGGCCTAGCCCCTCACAGCCTCTGCCTAAGCAGATTATCATCAAAGGTCTAAAAGTCAGAGGGTGGTTTTTTTCGTGTGATATTTGTCTATGGAAATAGTTTGAATATATTTTCTGCAGGAAGATATTTGTTTCTATTTCCTTCTTAAAAATAGTTACTAGAGGGATTTTTCTCCCTATGTATGGTTGTGTTTTCTTGAATTTGAATTTGGGAAACAAAACAGAGAAAGGCCTGAGTGTTAGGCAACTAGTATTAATGCCTAAAAGACAGACTAATGCACATTTTTTGGATATAGTCTTGGAGACTGGGTAATTTCCAAGCTCCTTTTTGAATAAAAAGAAGGGGAATATAAAATGATATTTTTCTCTTCAAATCCTAGAGGGGGGCAGGTTTTTAGATTGAGGGAGTAAACAACACAAAATGGCAAACAGTTCTTTGCACCAACTCTTTGCTATATCTACATATAATCTAGAAATCACATTTAATTTAACTGGCATTAACTCAGAAAAAGGTATACTTTATGATACTACTGCATAAATTCCATACCTATAAATTACTCCATGGAAGTTTTCTATTAAGGTCTTTTCCTATACATGTGTTTAGACAAACCAGGGAAATATCTAAATATGTAACAAACACACGGAATATACCGATTTCATAAAATACTGAAATGCTATTCCTCTTGTAATCTTATTTTCCATTAGAGGTACTTAGATTCTTGGCAATGCTTTTGGCTATGATATGAGAGACATCGATCTTCCCAGTTCCCAGTTGATTATGTCCTTATTTTCTCTGGCTTTGCTTCCGAGAAGTTTCTTAAAAGCATCAGTGGTTTGTAGCCAGTCATAGTCAATTGTTTGAATTTGAGTCTAACATGGATTTGACACTTATATTGACAATTACAATGAATACCTCATTTGAAGCCTGATCTTTCAATCATTCAAAGTCTACTCCACCAACATATATGTACGTGTGTTTTATGCTTATAAATGCATGAGTATATTTGTGTGTGATTCCTTATTCATCTCTGCAACCACTAGCTCATATTTCTAAACTTGCATGAACCCAAAATACAGCAGCAAAGGACATTTTACGAAAGACAGAATCAAAAAAGAAACAGACTTGGTGCATAGCACCATTTGACATCCATCATATGTCAGACAAAAAGAAAGTTAGCCATATCTACTGACACAGAATGTATCATACTTAGGCCTATTAATTTGGAATTACAAGTAAGTAATACTCAACAGCCCAAATTGCTGTTCAAACTCTACTAGTAACCTAAAAGACCACTTAGAACACCAAAGTGCTTCAATCCCAGCTAAAATTCCTCTCTGTTGGTAAAGTAGCACAAGTAAGAGGTAGAAAGCTACCAGAAATCCTAAGAGGACATTGTATAACAATCTATGAGAGTGAAGCAAAAGTCACTCCCTTGACCTAACCAGCCCTCAGGGGCAGGAACCAGGAAGCCACCTCACCGGCCATTAGGATTCTTGCCAATGTCCTGACAGGGGATCAAGAATGAACTGACTCAGCTGATAGTTAATTAACCAAAATCTGAAATGATTCCTAAAATGCTTCTCTGAAATAGTTTTATTTCATCTTTTTAGCAAAGAATTTTAGGCCACATAGAAAGCACCTTCAGGTTCTTAAAAACAAAGGAAAAAAAACCCCAAGCCAAGAAAATCCATCAAGATAAAAATCCTATACAGGATTTTTTTTTTCAACACTAATATTCAAAATGAAGAGAGTAAATATATAAATTTAAATTTCCCTTAAAACTTCTTCAAGTGAGCTCATAGTCTTTAAGACACCTGTCTCTAGTTTTTAAAAATTGTTCGAGTTCTCTAGATGGAATAGCAGGAAAAGAGCTCCCCACACTCTTTTGAGTTGAGTCTTTATTCTCTGCTTCAAAATTGGGAAGAGAGATAAGAAATTGTAAAGGTCGTGTTTTGGTTTTGTTTGGTGCTTTTTCTTCTAACTTCAGGAAACTTTAACTCTTGGGTTAGTTTTCAACAGGAAAAGGATATCTGAGACTAAGAACTGTGTGGAAATTAATTCAGTTTTTGTTTCCCAGTGGAGAGATCATTCACCAATAATGGTCTCAGCCCTGCTGAACTGATAAGATTGTAATCATCTCCCAGGACCAAAGACCGCTAGAAAAGGATGCTGGACCTTGGGCAGTAGGCACCCAATGTTTTTCTCAAGCACCGGATTTATATTTGGCTCAATAAATATTTGTTGGAAGAATTAACGAATAAACAAGGCAACGAATGAAGAGTCAACAATGCAAGGTCATACCGTACCTCAATAACCACCAGTCCAAATGCTATTCCAATAATTATGAGAAAATGTTTTGCAACTAGTTCTTTTATGAAAGAAATGCATGGCTGTTAAAAAAAGAAACAAAACATAAAAGGTTACCTTTAATCAAAATTTTGACCTTATTTTAATTAAGATTTTTCCCTTCATTGGGTTGACTTTTTACATTGCTACAGAGGAACACAGTCAACAAAAAGGTATTAAATTATTCCACTCCACCATTCTGCCATGCCATGCTCCTCCCCCCTCCAAAAGGTTGTTAATTGTGGTTTGTTCATACATTAGAATGCACCGAGAAGTAAAAATAAACTATTAAATTCAACTATGTCATTGCTAAATCTAGGGATCTTTAGGTATAAGTAATAATTTTATCCTAACTTTCAATTACTGACTTTGGAGTTGTTTTCACTTTGTGTATTTTTTAGATTTGTAAACTGCAACAAAGAGTTCCCTGGTGTTTGTTTCAGCTAACTGTAGCACAAATTTTCATTTTCAAAACAAAGTTTTTTTTTTTAAATCCCTTAAAAATATATATCGGGTATATTTTTACTTTAAAAAGGAAAAACAACTATTATTTCCACTCTTTGATCTTTACTTCAGATAAGAACAAGAATTTAGAAAGTAGCCTCTCTGCCACATTTGTTGAAATATATTCAAACGAGCATGCAATTTCAAGCATATAACATTTCAGATCAGACCTAAAAATTCCAACAGTTGTAAATTATATGGATAATTTTCAAAATGGAAAAATACTGCATAATGTAATAGTGGCATTATCTGTATTGCCAGAAAATATATCATCCCTGTGATAATCTTATATGCACAGAGGGCTAACAAAATATTGCTATGGTTAATAAAATAAAATTTCTCCATAAGGCTGAGTAAAACAGTCTCTTCCCTCTCATTCTTGAATGTAGTGGGTTTCTCCATTCACATCTGATCCAAAATGGTAAAACATTAAATTATTATGTCATTTAGGGTTAACTATGAGATTAATGATCTTATCTACTGTGTCACATTCATTATATTTGAGGAGTTTTCTCCCCGTCTCTCCTGCAGATAACCAGGTTATCTTGGCAAAAGGGAGAGAGGAAAATAAGAAATGTGAATTATGGCCATTCCAGATTTCTTATTTTTCCAGACTTCTTGCAAATGACACAAGGCAGATGGAAGTGTTTTATGAATTTATGACCCTCCTTTCGGGAAACTGGTACAGCTATCAGCCTATCTTCCACTGAATTATGTGTGAATATAAGGAGGGAGGGAATGTCTATTACTTTTTAGGATAAAGAAATCTGTCCACTGGAAAAACATCTTCCAATTGAATCTTTAATGGACAACAGATAACAATTTGCAATTGAATTTACTAATGTCTTCATCATCCTCAAAGTGGCAACTGCCTTCACTTACACCATATTTATTTCCCCTCTTTCTCATAGATACCACATCACTAAACTAGGTCGGAAGGAATATAAAAAGTAAGAATAAAACCGTGTAGGGATACTACTTTGACAATAAAAAAAAACATGGTTACTCTGTAGTCTGGTTGGGATAACTTCTCCCCGTGAATTATGTAAGAACTAGTAACAGCAATTCCCCTTTAGAACAGTCTCCTGATTTGTGATGAGATTAGCAAAAGGGATGTGACAGCCAGCGGGAGAGAAATGTCCCCCAAGATACTTTCTACTTCCAACCATATAATTAACCTCAATAGCCATTACTGCACCAATGCCAAAATGAAAATAATCTTCAGATGTTACAGAAATTAATTCATTGAATTATAATAGTTTTTATGCATCTTTCTCCCAACTAGATTATAATCTCCCTGAGGGTCCAGAATTGTGTGATTTTAGCAAGGGCCTGTCTGATAACAGGGCTCTGAAGAATAACAGCAAATAAATGAAACGTTAATATCAATTATCATTTTCCTATGCATTCTCCCAAGCAGAAGGAACAACTTATGTAAAGCCCCATGGTAAGGGACAGATATATCCTTGAACCATGAAGATTATGTTAGATAGGGTCCTGTAATACCTTGTTCCTGCCCCTACCTAAGAAATAACAATGGTTCACTGAAATGAAGTTGCCTAGTTTTCATTCTCTCTTCATTATTTGAGCATTAGCTCCATGAGTGCAAGCATTGTGCCTGTCAGGAATGGATTTCCAGTGGCTGGTAAAAGGCCTGGCCCCTAGGAGGTGGTCAATCAGATTTGATGAATCAAAACAGTAATAAGAAATATAACACATATTGACATCTACAAGTGACATAAATATGACATCTACAGCTCATAAAAGACAAACCCACTTTTTCAATTGACTTTAAATGTCTGAGGCAACTTCTTAATTGGAGTGATAATTAGGCAAATTGATTGATGTACTTAACATCCAGAGCTAAACCCCTAAAGGCCAAGTCTTTATACTTACACAATTACTTGAGAAAAGGAATCTTTGATAAGAAAAAGAAACCTTTACTTCGCAAACTAAAGTGAAAATATAAATTTCTAGGACTTAAGTTAAAATAGAAAAAAATAAAGAATAGTGATTCAAGTCATTAATCATTATTAATGAAGATGAGATAACTTTCATCGGTTAGATGGTACTTTCCTTCTCCTTGCAGTGTAATGTTTCTTTGATCTATAAATGTTGACTTTAAATGATATTAGACTCACAGAAAAAAAAAAGAAATACTTTCACTTTTTTATATCTGCTTTTATCTTTAAATAGGATTTAGTTATTATTTGGGAAATTCCTGGGACTTTTATTTCATTATTCCCATTGTAATTGTTTGTAATTTAATTTAATTTTTTTTTTAGAGACTCATTGTGGAAAAAAAGTAACAGAATCACTTACTATATCAAATTTAATTTGTTCTCACCTGTTTGTAAACATTTTTGCCTTCATATGTCACACAAGAATCTGACAGACTTGAACATTCACATGACTTATAATTCTCTTGAAAATTACTTCCCCAGTCAGCAGCTCCATTGACCAAACCACAGCATTTAAACTGTTTAATGAAAAGTAGATATAAGAAACAATCACCAAAGAGGATTAAAAAAAAATATTGTCAATACATTGAATCATATTTTTCTGAACTATTATTGAGATGTTTCCTATACTAAAATGTCATATAAATCACCTCACCAACTTCTCTGGATATAGAAGCAAAAATGAAGAAATCTTCCATTTTGGTCTTAATATTAATGAAGGAAAAGTAAGGTGGCAGATGTCTGAAGAAGTTGGAGAAAAGATGAAAAAAATCACCTAGTTTTAAATGACGAAAGAGAGGGGCAGAATCAGATCTATGTATCCTAGATTTGGGGAAAGAAGCTTCCAAAGAATTCATAAGAAAATCAAGGTCTCTTTAAAGAACTTTTGCTCAAAAGAGATGAGAGGTTTTAAAAGATGAAATTTTCATCTCATGATCTTTGATCATTTTTGGAGGAGAGGAGGAAAAGAATGAGAGGCCTCTCAAAGGCCAAAGAAGATGCTTGGTGAGACTGGAGTAAAGCTGAATTTTACATGGACATCTGCAAAATGGGGGAGGGAGGCAGATGAAGGATGAAACTCTTAAAATAATGTCAAAGAACGCCCAGAATATACTGAAACATGGGGAAACACTTAGGGAATCTGTGGTCATGTTTTGGGAAGAAAAACAAGGAAGCAATAAACCCAATGACTTAGGATCTATGGCACATTGTATGATTAGATGAAAGAGAGAAGTAAATGTCCCTCATCTTGTTCTATTTAATCTATTAGAAAGACAACTCTTCATGAAGAAAAGGTAGAAAAAAATTACTGAAGAAAATGGAACAAAGACTACATGATTTTTTAGGCTCTGATGCATTATAATGCCAGGATCTTGAGAAACCTTTCATTTACTGGCTGGGTGACCATGTTACCCCCATTATTTAACCTCTCTGTGCCACAGTTTCTTCATCTGTAAAATGTAGATAACCATAGTTGCCCACAGTATACGTAAGTCGTACATTGTTGTAAAGAAAAAAATAGGAATTTTCCTGTGAAGATAGGAAGTGCTTAGCCCAGTACCTGGCTTGTAGAAAGTACTCAGTATGTGTAAGTTATTGTTACTATTTTGTGGTGGTTGTTGGCATTTCCATTATGCTCTGTTCAACACTGATATGAATCTTTAAATTAAAATTTGGAAAGTACCTTTTCAACTCTGTAGTTGATATACAGCTGGCAGTGGTGATTAACACTTTGGGGAATGGACTCAAGTTCCAAAGTTAGTTGAAAAAAAGGACTCAAACCAACAAGTTCAGGAGAAGCAGATATAAAGTCTTGTCCTTGGCTCAAAGCCTTAATTGCACAAATATATGACTCAGCAGACATTCATATGACAAAGAGTGAAAGATTTCAGTTGGTCCCAAGGTCAATCAATATGAGCAAAGAGGGGAATCTTGAAATAAGTTTCTTTTCTTTTTTCATGGTAGGCATGATTAATTGCTCATGGTTTCTGATTAAATAATCTGGAATAATATTAATTAATATAGACGCCAGATTTTTTTTAAGTCCCATTATATGCACTCACAGATCAGCCCATATTTGGAACACAATATACCTCAGAATTCCTTAGGGAAGCCTAGAAACAGAAGAGGTAAAAAGGCTAAACTTGGTATGATATCTGGTCATCAGATCAGATGTGAGAGAAGTTGAGGAAGAAGTTGGTCAGGATTTGTTGGAAGTGTTATCAAAGCTGGATGAACAAGACACTGCGCAGTGAACAATACAACAACCTCTTGACAAAGAGTCATCACCAAGAATCCTAGAGAAGCACATTCCATTGGTATGTTAGCAGAGAAGTCATGGGGGGATTTCTCTGAAATCCAAAGAGAAAACCACTTTGTATCTATAACTTCTGTTCATGTGTGGTGAGGCCCCAACTCATCCAGCAAGAGTTTGGTGTAGGATTCTTTTTCCAAAAAAAATGCTACTAAAAAGGAAAAGCCCTGGTGGAGAGAGGAAGAGGGAAGGAGGTAGGAAGGGAAGGAGGGAGGGATGGAGGCAAGGAGGGAGGAAGGAATTCAAAATGGACATTAAAAAAAAACTGTAGTTCTTTGAACATAGGAAGTTTCAGGCATAGGATTAGTGTACAAGAACGCAAGTAACTAAGAACTGTGCTACAATAAACAGAACATTTAGAACCCTGTGGTTGGTACTGAGACCTTGGATATCAGGGGCAATGTGTAGCAAGTGCAATTCAGGACTCAATCCAGAGATCTGGTGGTTACCGAGAGTACCTTTTGTCTTTCGTCAGCCACCAGTGAGGATCAAGGATGCTCAGTCCCACTCAGGGGAAGAATTCTGTTGCTTAAATTCTTCCTGCTTTCAACCTGGATTGCTCTGGGCTTCAGAGTAGGATGCTGGAGGGGAGAGGATCAAGAAATGCAGCTATTGGGGAGGCTGGGAAAAGCATACCACAGAGGAAGTGAAACAGAGACTGACTCCTATCAGGTTTCAGCTCTTGGAAGTGATGCTTTAAGCAGAATTTTTACAAGCTGGAGTCTATTCAAACAGGAACTGGGGAATGCTCTGGAAAAAAAAATTCATCTGATAAATAGTTCAAGAAACTAAGGATGTTTCAACTTAAAAAGCAAAGCTTTTAGAACTCATATGATAGCCATTGTCAAAGTAAGAGTTGCAATGTGCAGAAGCATCAGTAGATTTTCTTTTTCCTCTGAAACTCCAGAAGGAAGAACTAGGACCAAATGATGTAAATCCTAGGGAGGCAGGTTTTGTTTCAAATTAAGACAGAACATACTAATCATCAGACTTAGAAATAAATGGGGTGGGATGGGAAAAAATTGATGAACTTCCAATTCTTCAATGCTCAGAGCGTGGATAAACATAAATATAAAATACTTCAATCAAAGAGAAGTCAAGTTAAATGCCCTACAAAGTCCAACTGTCCTCTAAGATTTTGAGAATTTCCCTAACATGTGAACTGAATGCTACATGTGATTAATATGATGGGAATTCTGAATAAAGAAGGAGCGATTAGGAGTTTCCCAGAGTAAGTAACATTTTAGTCAAGCCTTGAAGTACATGTAGTATTTGGGAAGAAAAAAAAGTATTAGTATTTTCCAAGATAGGGAATGATACCAAGATAGGAAGGCAGAATTGTTTAAGGGATCCTGACTGGACTATAGTGGAGGGGAGGGGCTTTTTTTGTTTTGTTTTTTGTTTTTGTTTGTTTTATGTTTACGGCATAGTATTTACTAATATTAAAATGTTCAGTAAAAGCCAAAGAGTATAATACCTTCAATGCCTACCCAAGTTTTGACTTTACCCTAAAGACAGAGAAGAAACTTCGATAAGTAAATAAGGGAAAGGCTGGTATACCAATGAAAAAAAAATAACTGGTCAGACGACTGGGTTCAAATTCCAAGCTCATTACTCATTAGCCGTCAGACCTCTCCAACACCTAACCTCCTTATCTATAAAAGAGGGATAATAAAGATATAACGATCTGTCTCAAAGAGTTGTCATAAAAATTAAATGAGCTACTAAATGTAAAGCCTAGTACATACTAATAGCAATTAATGATACATATAATTATTTTTATGACAGAAGGGACACACGTGGAGACAGAGAGAGAGAGAGAGAGACACTTTCCAAATGCCCCAAACTATCCTGCTAAATGGTAAGTATGAAACAACTATTGATTTGGTCCCATTGAGGCTTAATTGGTCATAAACGTATCTTCTTAATCTCTGTCCTCCTAAACTGCTTCAGAATTTCATAAGAATCTGGAAACAAAGTTAGAAATAGCCTTGGATTTCTCTTATTGTATAGTGACAGAATAATCAGTCAAAATCTGCAAAACAGAGACATGTTTTTACATTAAGGAATACTCCCGTTAAAAATTAAGTAAGCACAAAACTAACACCCCACTTCCTAAATGACCTATAAATGCTAATTACCTTTTCTTGAAATTTAGCCAGGCCTTTCTGGAATGCTTCTGCATCCTCCCCTGTTCCACTTAAAAGGTTTATATTGTCAGTGAGAGTCTCATTCAGAATGTGCTCGGACTAAAAATTGAAAAGCATTGTTAAATTATTCATGTCAGAAAGTAGTATTTTGATATTTCAGACTTTTTCAAAATTATCAAATATCATGTATACATACGTTATATTTGAAAGTAGCTCCTAAGATACCTGCTGCCACTTGCAGGAACAGGATCAAAAGCAAGCCTATGAAAAACTGAAAAAAAAAAAAAAAGAAAAGAAAAGAAATGGAAGACATTATTCCCAGGGCATTCAGTCACATCTTGGGACATTTGGGCTTGGTGCTTTTTTCTGTAGTCAAGATCATATTACAGTTGGAAGAATAATCGTATTCCTCATTTATTCTACCGGTTGCCTCAAAAAGACAATTTCGGGGCCATTAGTCATCAAAACATTTGCTTCAAACACTGACCAAGCAAGGTGGTTAAAACAAAATTTACTGAGAGGATTGTAGACATCAGTGTGATGTTGAATGGAGGGAAGTTTGAACATTTACATACAATTATTTGAATATTATCTTTCTTCTTTTTCTTCATCAAATGCAAACTTGCACAAACTTCAGGACAAACTTCAGAAGTGAGTTCAAAACAAGTTTTCTACCGTTAGCAGAATCACTTGGGATCTCGTTATAAATGTACACTCCTGAAACCTGTCTCAGATCTACTGAATTATAACTTGAAAGAATGCAGCCCACAAATTAGTTTTCTCTCTTTAAAACAAGCTCCTCAAGTAATTAAGTCTCCCAAAGTACGAATGAGGCCTTATTGATCAAAAGGCAACCACTAGAGATACTATTAAAATCCTGTTGAGCTCTGTCTCCACCTTCCTCATAATATACGAACTGTTACACAGTATCTTTCAGGGATTAACACAATACTTATTTTATGAGGGAAACAAGCTTAAGTGATCTCTGAAAACACTAATGTTAGATTTTATCTAATAAGTATGTTATGATCTTTTTCTAATATTTTTCTATACCCATTTATTATTTTCTACTGTATATATTAAAAGTAACTATGGATTATCCCAACCCAATCCATCTTCCTTGAAGCTTTCTAAGTGTCAAATCTGATTACCTCACTCTCTTACAATTTTGTTAGCATGGAATATGATTTGGCACTATCCATCCTCAGACCCATCTCCCATCATGTACTAAAAACAGCTTCTGTCATGCTCCAGCCACACTCAAGGCCTTGTCATTCCCTAAACATGCCAGCACCATGCTGACACCCTCTCTCCCTGGAAAGCCCATCACTCCCTCACTCACACATTTAAACCAAGAAAATAAGTCTAGTTACTGACATTCCTCATAATTCTGTCTCCTTGTTCCCAGAAGGTATGGTCTTCAGAGTCTTCAGAAACTCTTTATTTTGCCTGTTAAGCAATGGGATGTTGAGGAACACATCCTTTCTCACTTCTTCTTCCAGCTTGAAAGTTCTTTCCCCTATCCTTGCCCTCTTCTTCTTGGGCCATACACACTGTAGTTAATAGTTGTCTCATGAGTCTTCCCTAGTGGGTTCTAATTGTCTTAATGTCTATTTATCTTTTAGCCCAGTATCTGGTACACAGCAGGTACTCAGTAAGAAGGGAGGGAGGTGGGAAGGGAAGGGGTAGGAGGGGGGAGGAAGGGAAGACTAAACTTAGGGCATCTTCTAATCTAAGCTAAAAAATATTAGCTTCTATAAGTAACTCCTCTAAACAAAAGTTAGAGTTTCATCAATCTTGGCAAGTCCTTTTGACAGAAAACAGGAATGGAAGACCATTCTCAGAAGTCCGAAGGTTGGGTATTGTAATTTGTCTGGAGAACTCACCAAAAGAAGCAAGCAGCGGCTTTCTTTCATGGCACCACAGCATCCCAGGAAACCCAGAACCATGATGATAGACCCCACAGCTATCAAGATGTTCACAGAAATATAGGAGCTAGTGACAGAATCCCCAGAGTTAAGAATCTGAAAATAAAAAAGAGATTAATGACAGAAAATCCTTTCTTCCATGTTGGTTGTTTGACAAATATCCATTGGGTACTTAGGATGTGCCAAGCCCTATTCTAGGACCTTGAGATAATTCAGTGATCTACAGAAGCAAAAAATCCCTGCTTTCGAGGAGTTTACATTCTTTTGAGGTGTTACTTACCTGAATAACATTTTCTGATTTATATTTTTCTAAGATGATATACTGAATGCCATATCAAAGAAATGCAATAGACTTTAGAATGGCGATTATTTTTAAAAGCTTAGAGGGATAGGTACTTTTACCCATGATGTGATCATGGGTTTGCATATTTTGTGTTTATACCTAAGAGTCACATAGTAAAGCATGCATTTTTTATGGCAATCTAATTATTTAAATTCAAAAGGTAAGTTCCTCAAACTACCAAGAGACCCAACAATATGAATGAATCTTAAAAAAAAAACCTTAGGGTAAGCCAAGTAAGCCATATTCAAAAGAGTGATTGCTATATGATTCCATTCATATGACATTCAAGAATAAGTAACTCAGGAATCAGAGCAGTGCTTAACTTTGAGTAAGACAGGAGGGAAAGAAGGAACCAACTGCAAAGGGATATGGTAAAGATTTATGGGTCTATAAAAATGCTTTATATGTTGATTGTAATGGTGATCACACAGGTCTATACATTCACTAAAACAAACAAAAATATTTAAACCAAGAAAATAAGTCTAGTTACTGACATTCCACATAATTCTGTCTCCTTGTTCCCAGAAGGTGTGGTCTTTAGAGTCTTCAGAAATTCTTTATTTTGCCTGTTAAGCAATGGGACATTGAGGAACACATCCTAGGTAGGGGTCCTTATATGCACTTCAGCTAGCCTCCCTGCATAATTCAGTTTTTCCCTCCAGCTATACATACTCTTCTTCATCACTGTTGGGATACCTAGCCTCGATCTACCACTTGTCCTCCAGATAAATCACAAGCGAAAAGTGAAGCCTTGTGTCTATACTGTACATGAGCACTACTGGGACCTCATCCATTTGTATGACCTCTGTCTACTGGGCTATTTCCAGGGAGAATCCTAGCTATTACACTAACTCAGAGACTCTGCCCCCTAGAAACTGCTGCACAGAATGTGGGCCAGCTCCCTTACCAGGAAATATATTGGAAAAAACCCCAAAAAACTACTAATAATTATGTATACATTTTTAAAGACTTTAAAAACCAGCTCATAGCCAAGAGGAAAGCTTCATTCAACATTAATAGGAAAGAATGTGCTGCAACTGGAAAAGCATTAAAATAAAGATTTATAGTCTAATCAGGGTCCTTATATATAACTAAGGTTCTAACCCTGGACTAGTTAACTAATCCTGTGGGCTCCCAGTTCCCCATTTATAAAGGAAACCAGGTCAGTCTCTGTGAGAGGCCTCCTTTGTCTCTAAGAGTCTATGCTTACAGATAATGTTTCAACTTACATATTTAGAAAGCTTGGTTATGTCCTAAAGATTTTTTTTGTTTCTTTTTCAGGTTTTTTGTTTATTTGATTGTTGTTTACTTGTTCATAACAGAGCTAAGAAATCAGTTTTGTTAGTAAACATGCGTGGCCACCTGGGTCAAAGTAGATAATGACACACACACACACACAAAAAGCAGCATTAGGAAACCCCCTCTACCCACCTACCATCAAACACCGCTCCCCTAGAACATTGTGGTCAGTGAAGGTAAACCTGAAGGCATCTGGGAGGGATAACTAACTCACTGTCTTGAGTTGTCAGAACTTGGCTTATAGGCCAGACAGAAATAATAATAGGTCAAGTACCTACAGGTGATGCTGGAGATTGCAGCCAGGTATCAGTGGGTAATGAAGCAGTTCTAGAAGACTGATGTGGGCTGCGTGACCCCTTGCCAGAGACTGGCCAGAAAGCAGTGTGTTGGGTGCCTGGGCGGGGGGATGGGGGGTGTGGGGGGGGGCATCGGGGATCGCTGTTCCAAGACCAGCCCAATAAGTGGCTCTTCTTTTTCAAGCAAGAAATGGAAATCTGAGTTTAGGTGTTCGCTCCAGGAAAGGGAGAGCAGAGTTTTAAAGGCTGTCTCGGATGAGCAGTGTCTGTGTGTGTGAAGACAAAGGGAGAATTTCTAATGGCTGAACCCTGAAGAAGAGGGCTCAGGGTGCTCTTTGAATTCCAAGAGATCTCCTGAGACAAGAATGGCTGCCCATAGGCTTTGCCTCAGGGCGCTGAGTTTCCCTGAGGGAAAACAAAGTGTCCTTAGGAGAGACACTTTGAGCACAAAGAGATATGCTAGAAATTGTGCACAAAGACCTCCCTGACAATCTTCATTTTTGCCTTCATGCTCCTGCTTTTCCTTCTGAAACCGTTGCCTGTTTTTCCCCTACTAAAATTCAGTTCTTTGCAGTCTTGATTCTTTGTCACTGACTTCAGATAAAGATAAATCAAGCCAATTTCACAGAAGTCAAGCTGGTTCATGGTGTCCTAGGAGATTCAGACTTTCATCGGAGGTTCGACGCTGACAGAGCACAAGAGTCAAAATGTAACTGAAGACGCTGCCTCGCTCTACGGATTCATTCTGTGTCCCCAGATGTGGAGTCCCACCCTCTCAGGGACAACAGTTTTCCTTTAATACATTCAATGTGTGGAATTTCTTAACAGACTAAACACCAAAGTTGTTTACGAGAAGCACTTGGGGGGACGAAAATATTCCCATATCAACCAGAAATAAAATGAAATAAAAGACAGCCTGCACCCACATCTTAAAAAGGCCGAAGTGCCCTCTGAATAGGGGCTGTCTAATCTCTGTGCTTAATTATGTGTCCGAAAGTCAGACATCAGCTTCTAGGTACCGAAGATTCCTTTATCTTTCAGGGTTTGCACTTCTTGAGTGCAAACCCAGAGCCCAAAGCCACTAGGAAGTCCCAGTTATCATTTATCAGAATAAAACCATCAGTGAGGGGTGCCTGGATGGCTCAGTGGGTTAAAGTCTCTGCCTTTGGCTCAGGTCATGATCTCAGGGTCCTGGGATCGAGCCCTACATCGGGCTCTCTGCTCAGCGGGGAGCCTGCTTCCCCCTCTCTCTCTCCCTCTCTCTCTGCCTGCCTCTCTGCCTACTTGTGATCTCTCTCCCTCTGTCAAATAAATAAATAAAAATCTTTAAAAAAAATAAAAATAATAAAATAAAACCATCAGTGAAATCCCGAGGGACTAGGATGTTACTGACTAGTTGCCACATCTGTCCCCCACCCAATACCCTCACCATGGTTAGGCACCGCATAAGGAAGCTAACTGCCACTGCGATTCTTCGGGTTCTCTGAGGGTAGAAAGCACATTTGAAAAAGAGAAGAGAAGATAGAGAAAGAAGGAAGGGAGGAAGGGAGGGAGGGAAGAGAGAAGGAAAGAAGGTAGGCAGCAGGCAGGAAGGGAGGAAGAGGCAGAAAAGCCACCCAGCTGGGGAAAGGAATCAGAACAGATGTTAATTTGCTTTTAGTCTTTCTTACAACAAAGCTGTCTCCAGAGGCATTTAGCTTCATTACGGTATAATAAGAATACATTACTTTAATTGCTGGCTTAGTATATCTTAATAATTATCAAATAAGGATCAAAATTCCTCTTACAGGCAGAAACTTTATTTGGGCAAATAAATACCTTGAAAAGGCTCTAGCAGAAGAGCCCAGACCACAAAGAATAAGGGAACTGCCGTGCAGGCGGTTAAGAAGAGTAATTTGGGGGGTGGAGCGCCCCTGAGAAGAAGGGGGAGAGAAGAATGGAAGCAGGGGAGCCAGGAAATGATGCCAGTTATTCTGCTGGGTAGAAGCAAAGGAAGAGCCCCGCGCGCCCTCCTCCTCTCTCCCTCACGCACTCTTCCGCATTCACAAGGCGGTCTGCGGTGTGCAACGGAAACAGCCCACAGTGCGATCCAAAGACTGGAGCCAGGATTCACTATGAGCTAAACTTCGTCCTGACCTGTGGAAATCTTGGTAAGGGCTCTGCGACAGGGCGTGGAATGGTGCCTGGTGAAGGAGAGGGGCTCGTGCTAATCTTATCTAGATAGCAAGAGGCTGGACACCCCCGGACCTCGGCTGAGTTGCCCCAGTGGGACCGGCCTCTTACTGTTCTAAGGAGTCACCCTCGAGGCCAGTTGGCACGGGTAGTTGCCAACCATCTGTGTACTTTGTTGCCTTTAAAACACAGATTCAAATTCTTCTTCTCCAAGAGAATATCTTGTCATCTGTTTTACCTTTGGACCAACCCCCCACCCTGGGATCAGCCAAATGACAGTCAGTACATCGTACGCAGACCTTGTCATTGGTGCAGACGAAGGGCAGTCTGCACCCTCCAGCTACACTTTGGCGGCCTTCTGCCAATGACAAAGGAGCCTCATTTCCATTCTAGCCCCTTTCCCACCTCCATGGTCATGGCAATCTTCCTATCTTTGAAATAACACCCCTCCATTCTCCAAAAGGATTGATCCGTGCCTAGCACAGTGTCAGGCACATAGTGAGTAATGAAATTTGATTAATGAAATTGAATTAAATTATAAAATCATGTATCAGCACCAAGGACTACATCAAGCACTTAAGGAAAAGGCTATAGAAATATTTATATTATTATTGTCATTACTTTCATCATTGTAGGAGAAATAAACTACTTTGGGAGGAGAGAAGTTTGTATCTATTTATTTACCTGTTGATCATCTTTGTTAACTCGTATCCAAATGGCTACTCCCAGGATCAACATGCCACATAGCTGCAGAAAGAAAAAGAAAAAAAGGTTAGAGGACAACAGAGACAAACTGTGACTCTGATTGAACACACCCCTAGACGTCTGGTCACAATGGCTTATTACTAATTACATATTACCACCTAAAAGATGTAAATCTGGCACATTCGTGTGTAGGTCATTGCTAAAACATTCCACTAAAGCTGGAAAATTTGTTAACAATAATTCTGTCTCCCATCCACAGTCTATTCATGGGTCTACAGAGAAGTCACCACCACTACAGGGGAGGGGAACAATGATTTTTCATGTTTCAACGCTAACTCTGTGTTTTTGCTAGACTATAATATCTGAAAGATAGGTCACAACAATTTAAAGACAAAATATCCTTACTAGGCCCCTGGCTTTGTCTCAGAAGCTGTCTTGAACCAAAAAGGAAGAAAAAAACTAATTATCAAACATTCCTTCACGATCCTAGAAGCAAGAAATTGGGATAGACAGGGAACAGTAGTACATCTGAGAAAATCTGCAGGTAAGCAGCAAAGGCTTACACTTTTTGTACCCAAATAAACTCTTTTAAAAATAAGCTCTTTTAGGTTGTAAAGCTTACTCAGAATGGAGGAACAATGAGCAATAGTACTTAAACTCTTAAATGCATTTAATGACTTTCCCAGATTATTTCATTTGGACCAAAGCCAACACATAAAATGTGAAACACATTTTACTTTTGTGTAAGGAAAACCCTTGTCTTTCAGAGTTTGATTTTGTTTTGTTTCATTTCAGATACGTATATGTTTTAGCCTCAAAAAAAAAAAAAAAATCAAAGATCTATTATTAAAGAGAGATGTTGAGAACAAGTTTGGTAACATAGCAGACACAGCGGCTCTTGCAAGATTTTCTAGACTGTTCTGTCCATGGGGTGCTCTGGCAGAGAAATTCCTGAGTCCTCGGAAGCCCGCTGACCTTGTCGTACCATTGCTGCTGCGCATGGTTGAACCGTACACCAGCAATCGCAAAACAGCCGGTTCGCTTGTAATGGCTTCTCATTAAGTCTGCCCTGAATGTAGAGTCAAAGGCTTTGTTAAGGATAGAGAGGACCATGAGCAGCCGAAAAATCAGAGAATATCCGTGTTACCTAAAAGATCTAAAAAAAATCCCCTAGGTTCAAACTCTTCATTTCAGGTAAAGGAGCTAGAACTCTGAGAGAGAACAGTCCCATCATGAAAATCCAGTCCCACCCCTAATCCAATCCGCCCCTCGACGTGCTTCAACTCTTACAAAATAATGAAGGCAATGGAAAACCAAAGCTCTTTCCCAATCACCAAATAGCCTGCACAATTTAATTATCTTATAGGCACACGCTGGCATAAACCATAAAATACAAAGCACTGAAAAGACAGCTTTAGAGCCTGACGACCCTCAGTTTTTCTCCCCCTTTCCACTAAATTCTAATTTTACTTGCAGATGGACATAAATGCTCATTTTAGTAGTTCTATGTTAATAAATAAGTCTGTAAGGATTTATGTCGAATGATAATGAGACCCCCTGAGATTTTCAGTAATTTACAGCAGTTGGATTTTTGTTTGCTACTTAATTTGTTCACTGATATTTTTTTTCTTTTTTTCTTCTCAAGTAGATTTACATTGATTGTCTTAATGGTTGCTCTGGCTTTTAGCTTTAACTGAACATAGCATTAATTATCCAACTAGCTATTATGATTATTATCCTTATCTGATAGTAATTTATGAGACTATCAGTGAGAAAACTGTAGGAACTCCTAGAAACTAAGACTATGGTTTTTTTTTAAACCATTAACATTTTTGTTCATCTCTTTGTGACTTTAGTATACTTTTTCAATCTTTTTAGATATCAACTCATTGAGAAATCAATGAAATTAACCATATTTTCCCTTCAAATGATAACTTTTGGTCTTCTCAGCCACCAAGTGTTATCTGTACCACTAATTTTAAAAGAAGGAGTATCAAAACCATGAAACACTATTACACAACTATTGAAATGGCCAAAATCTGAAACACTGACAATCCTAAATGCTGACAGGGATGCTGATAGAAATGCAAAATGGTACAGCCACCTTCGAAGACAGTTTAGCAGTTTCTTGCAAAACCCAACATACTCTTACCCTATCATCCAGCAATCATGCTCCTTGGTATTTCTATACATTTATGTCTACACAAAACCTGCACAAGGATATTTATAGCAGCTTTATTCACAATAGCTAAAACTTGGAAGCAGCCAAAATGTCCTCTAGTAGGTGAATGAATGGGTAAATAAACTATGGTACATCTAGACAAGGGAACGTTATTTAGTACAAAAAAAAAATGAGCTATGAAAAGACATGGAAGAAACTTAAATGCATATTATTAAGTAAAAGAAGCCAGTCTGAAAAGCCTACATTCTGTATGATTCTGGCTATGTGACACTCTGGAAGAGGCAAAACTATGGATTAGTCTTAGATTTTAAAAGATCGGGGTTGCCGCAGGAGATTAAGAATGAATAGATAGAGCACAGATGATTTTTAAGGTAGTGATAATACTCTATATAATTATGGATATATGTCATTGTCATTATACATGTATCCAAACCTATAGAATGTACAAAACCGAGAGTGAAATCTGATGAAAACTATGGTCTTTGGGCAATTATGATAAGTCAATGGCAGTTCATCAATTATGACACATGTACTGCTTTGGTGAGGGATACTGATAACAAGGTAGGCTATGCATGTATGGGGGCAAAGTACATGGGAAATTTCTGTCCCTTCCTTTCCATTTGGCTGTACACCTAAAACTGCTCTTAAAAAAATTCAATTTATTTTTAAATTATTTTAAATAATTAAAAATTAATTTTTAAAAAGAAAAATAAAGAGGGGCACTTAGGTGGCTCAGTTGGTTAAGCATTCAACTCTTGATTTCAGCTCAGGTCATGATCTCAAGGTCATAAGATCAAACCCCACATCAGGTTCCACACTGAGTATAAAGCCTGCTTAAGATTCTCTCTCTCTTCCCCTTTGCCCCTCCCCACCCCACTCACATGCTCTCTCTTTCTCAGAAAGAAAGAAAGAAAGAAAGAAAGAAAGAAAGAAAGAAAGAAAGAGAATATCCAATATTTTCAGAAGTCAAGAATATTTTGTGCAATCTTTACAATTAGCTAAATTTTCTAAGAAACTTTGAAGTTTAGAAAAAAAAAGAAAAAAGAAACTTGGGTCATGATCTCAGGGTCCTGGGATCAAGCCCTGCATTGGGCTCTCTGCTCAGTGGGGAGCCTGCTTCTCCCCTCTCCCTCTGGCTGCCTCTCTGCCTACTTGTGATCTCTCTCTGTGAAATAAAAAAATAAAATCTTTAAAATAAAATAAAACTAAATTGATTTCCTATCAAGAATAATAATTCTAGAGTCATGATTGATATTAACCTATTTTATCCCAATTATTATAAGACTGGCTATCATAATGGTTCTCTGAGCCCTTTTCCAGTTTGGCTTTGGGTCTTTGTCCCCCAGCCTTCTTATACTGTTTAAGTAATTGAGGTATAAATTAAGATATAAGTATCTAACTCTGTCCTACTTTCTTTTTTTTTTTTTTAAAGATTTTTATTTATTTCACAGAGAGAAACACAGCTAGAGAGGGAACACAAGCAGAGGGAATGGTAGCGGGAGAAGCAGGCTCCCTGCTGAGCAAAGAGCCCCATGCGGGGCTCCATCCCAGGACCCTGGGATCATGACCTGAGCCGAAGGCAGACACTTAACGACTGAGCCACCCAGGCGCCCCTGTCCTACTTTCTATTGAGCAGGTTGTGAAAGGAAATGAGCAGCCAGTGGACACGCAGAACTGACCAGGCCTACTGCCCCCAAAGCCCCCCTTCTGGTTTCTCCTTGAAGGCAGTCATTGTGGTTATCACTCAGCTCCTATAAGTCATCTTTCTTTTTATGGAATTAGGATGCAGTTGGTCTGAGCCAACATTCTAAGAAATTAGGTAATAATTTTGATGTTTGCTCATGAGCATGCTATGGACCGAATTATATCCCCCCCTAAATTTACATGTGAAAGCCCTACCCTGCAGTTTGATCCTATTTTGAGATAGGGCTTTTAGGAGGTAATTAAGGTTAAATGAGGTCATCAGGATGGGGTCCTAATCCAAGATGATTGGTGACCTTATTACAGAGGAATAGATCTCTTTGTCTTTGTCTTTCTCTCTCTCTATGCACGAGCAAAAACCATGTGAGGACATGGCAAGAAGGCAGCCACCTGCAAACCAGGAAGAGAGCTCTCACCAGGAACCAAACTGACTGGTGCCTTGCTTGATCTTGGACCAGTCTCCAGACCTATGAGAAAACAAATTTCTGTCGTTTAACCCACCGAACCCATGGTATTCTGTTATGGCAGCCGAAGCAGACTAAAACAGGGCACAAGCTGAAAGCTATAAAGTGCCAGGAAGAAAAAGGGAGGTACCATCTAGAGCAAAGATAAATGGTATAGAACCAGCTGATTTGTCCTCTTCCTGGATACAGTGTCTGCTAATCATCCCTACTCCTTCCCTCTCGATTCTTTCAATTTTATCACAGTGTATTTAAGGAGTGTTAAAAATGGGAGAAAGTGCATGGGATTCTGCTAGGGGGAAGTATGAATTTTTAACTCTATCATTATTGTCCCAGAGTGGACGCATTTTAGGTAAGCTTAAGGGAAAGCTTCCTCCGCTGCTCCTGAAAGGTTATAAAAGAATAAGAAAATGTCCAAATGGATAACCTGGATAACTCTAAGATTTATTTTTATGGTAATCCAAAATACCTCTGGCCATGAATGCAGGAGGCAAGGATTCCAAGAGCCCTAAGATTTTAGGACAGTACTACAGAAGTTGATTTCCAAGTTGCTTTTTTAAATAAACATGTATTTAGAAGTCTAGTTCTGTGGCATATGGTAAGATGATGCGGAGTGCGCCATTGTTGCCTGTGAGCATTTTTTTATATTAAATTATCTTTTTTTCCCATTTATTGTGTCTTCTTCTTCAGGAATACAAATTATTCTAGTTTTCCATTCTCTCTTCTACCTTCTTCCACCTCATTTATCTCTTTTTGATTTTCCTCTGGGAGGGTTTCTCAATTTGGGATTCTATCTCACTGTCTCCATTTAATGTTTCTGGAGTGGATTTTAACTCTATCATTGGCTTTCTGGTTTATATGAGGTACTTCTTTAGTTTATCCATTTTTCTTTTCATCCCATTCTATGCTTTTCCAGTTGGCCTTTTCTGCTCTTGTGGCCTCCATTATCTGTTTCAGAGGGAATTGTTTCCTGCCATTATACTATGGATGCCAATTCCCAGATCCTTTCTCCATGATGCTGGAGTGTTTCTTTCAGGGATGTGTGTTTGTCCTCTACGGTTTCAGAGGGACATTCCCTGTCACTTGTTCAGCAGTCTTTATTAGGACCCAGGCAGGATTTTTCCTTATTCGTCTTTGAATAAGATGAGACCCATTCCGATGTATTATTCATTGAGAGTAGGCTCTGCGCTTTGCGTTACTCTAATGATGTGGCTGACGGTAATTCTCAGACGTCCAGTTGGAGGAGAACTTGCTGGGCCTTCTTTCTCCAGGCATGGCCTAAGGCAGCTCTGACTTCCTGACCGTGCCTCCTAGCACATACACACTATCTGCTTTTCTGATGCTCAACACCAGTGGAGTTACTTAAAGATTTCAATTCTCAGCAGCTCTGCCCTCATGGATTTCCAGGCCCCAAGGATAGATCATTTGTTGCAACAAGGAGTGGCAAGCACGCAGCAAAGTGTCTCTAGAGTGGCCTTCATGTGTCTCTTCTGAACCCAGTGAGTAAGCCAAATGCCCAGTACAACTACTGCAAATTCTAATTTTAAGTAGCTCTAAATTTAGGAGAAAGAAATCAACATTTCTTTCTGACATGAATAGGTTCTGGGTGAATATGCTTCAGGTTATCTTTGCTTCACTAAAGCATAAAATCACTAAATTGTACATAACTTCAAAATAGGTAAAGAGAGCTGGATGTTCAGCATTTTATGAGCATCCTAATGTTTCTGAATCATAAAGTGGAGGCAAATTCAGGGGCCACCTGGGTGGCTCAGTCAGTTCAGCATCTGCCTTCGACTCAGGTCATGGTCTCAGCGTCCTGGGATCAAATCTTGAAACAGGGTCTTTGCTCAGCGAGGAGCCTGCTTCTCCCTCTCCCTTTGCCCCTCCCCCTACTCGTTCTCTCTTGCTCTTTCAAATTAAAAAAAAAAGTGATGCAAATTCAGGAATGTTTTTATCACTATGCGTTCAAAGTACAACCTGCAGACCTGTACATACATTTGCACAGCCTGAGGCAAGGACACAAAGCACAAAGCAGTCCATAGCCCACAGGTCTCTATATTGAGAAGTTATCATTCATGGTAATAAAGTATATAAAATGTTTCTTATCATCTGACCTTGACAAATGTGCCCACTTCATGACCTGGAGGACAAGATTTGATTTCGAATTCTCTGACTCCTCGGAGTCTGCTATCAGCAGGAGGTGGGCTGGGAAGAGGCGCCCTGCCACCTGGCCCTCACTCCAGGCTCTGTCCTTGAACTCCAAGGGACAAAACAGGAACGGCTGTGGATCCATCAGTCTGTAAGCCAGCCCAGGTCCATCCTGCTCCCATTTCAGCAAACAGCGCCCCCTTGACCACACCATGGAGAAGGGTCTGTGTGGACCCTAGAAACAGGTTTGGAGCCATTTGGGCAGGAAAAATGGGGGTCTCAAGTCCCTAGCTTGGAGGCCAGGTTCAGGGTGAACACAGTTCTCTAGCTTCAAAGATTCCTTAGCCCATGAGGCCAGAGGAGTGCTAGAGGAGGGCCGAAATCATATTTCAGTTTTTAAAGCCAATTACGTATAAAATATTACCGTGCCAGACTCTAATACTTTTAAATTAAAAAGCAATATGATGGTTGGCATTGGGGGAAATTGCATTAATTGAACTATTATTGCATGTGAGTCCTTGGTTATAGGCTATCAGAAAGCATCTTATTTAATCTTCACAATTAACCCTCCTGGATAAAATTATCATCCTTATTTTACAAACACGGAGACTGAGGCACAGAAAAGTCAAGGACATGTTTCCGTCCACAGAGCAATATGGAGTGAAGTCAGGATTTGAATCTCAAGTCTGTGTGCTTACAAAATATGCTTTCCTTCTTTCTATTCCCCTCATCTGTGCTAGAAGAATTTTCTGCCTCCATCATATTTCTTGCCATCTTATTTCCACCTCTGTTTCAGAATCCAACATTGGAACTGATTTCTTACTATGCATATTTGTCTCATAAAAATGTCCATACAGTGTTGGTGGAAATGTCTGCTTCTTGAACATTTCATTAGCGTTATTCTGAGTTCTTTTCTATGTCTTAACTCTTTTAACCTTCCCAACGACTCCATGAAGTAGATACTGTAACTTGCCCCAGTTTTAAAGATGAGGAACTCTAAAGCACAGAGAGATCAACACATTTCCCCAAGGTCACACAGCTAGTGATGAAGAAGCAGAAGTTCAGCCTGGCCTCTCAACCCCTGAGCTTGGATGCTTCTTGTCATGGCTACAGTTCCATATGGACTGCATAGTGGCCGGAAACTACTGTATTTACCAAGTTCACACATTCCAGCCATAGTCAGGTCTTTATCCTGGGAGATTTCATCAACTGACAGAATGAAATATCATCGGGCCTGATATTTTTTTTCAGCTTGCTCTATCTCAGTTATGTCTGCCTTGACTCTTTTCATCGTTCTCGGCCCAGCCAGCCAGGAGACCCAGGCACCACATAAAATCCAAGGAGGAACATCAAAATTCTGGTTCCTGGACTCTCTCCAAGTTCTGACTTCCTTCTGCTCTCTTCAAAAGGCTTCAGGCCCCGGCATCCTGCATTTGTTGATACATTTGGCTTTCACAACCCGGCTCCTCCTTCTTGCCTTACCGCCCCTGGGATTGGTCATGTGACCTGACTCCACTTTCCATCGCGTAGGGTTGGCCTCTCCATAGGTCCCTCTCTGCCTCTCCTGCAGGTTCCACTGCATCCCTGGGCCGAAAGTTCTACGTCCTGCGCTTACCCAGAGCAAGTACCATATCCCAGCATCTACACTACTCCCCAGCCTGACCTACTGGAGAGGAGCATAAGAAAATTTGGGCAGCTCGTCTGTTCTGACACAAGATTTGGAGAAGTCAATTTTGTACGTGGAAATTATCCATTCCCTACAGCACCTCCAATTCCCTGTGACTCTCATCCAGCGCTAGCCTCGGTGATTAAGAGTGATTTCCACTTTTACATGTTTTTCTTCAATTGCTAATTTTGACAAATAGAAATTGCCCCATATTTATGTGACATATCTCAACTTCTCTCCCAAAAGAAACTGGTATGTTTAGCTTACATGACCATATGCATATCTCAGAGATATTTCAACATCTGGCCCTACTTTGCAAAGGCTTAGTTTTGCAAGCTACACCAGAAAGAATGCATTTGAACACATAAGGCCATGGATATCTATGAGAAAACCACATCAGTGGGACCGTTAAACTTGTTGCTTAAGTAAACATTAGGAATGTGACAAATTGCTAATTTCCTTTGAAGGATCATAAAATTCCAAAGGAGAACTCTGGGTTGGGGATAGAGAGGAAAGTAGAAATAGCAGTAGTTCCTTAACCTCAGGGACTCCTGCTGTCTACATTTTGAATGAAAATATTGATGTCACCTGTTGGCTGAGAAGTTATCACTGCTCCATTCCTCTTACTCAAAGACTCCATTACGAGATGTGTCATATAGAGATTGTAGGTCACACTGATATGCGGATGGGAAGAACAAGGCCTTTTACCCCAGGGAAGTTAGAAATATCTAACTGAAATCTAATGCATCAGAAAGACTTTGTCTTCATTATCAGAAAAACAAAGAGATAATGGGGACCATAAAATAATCAGAGAATCTGGGGAAAGCAGGGATGATACCTGGGTACAGCACTATACAGATCTCTAATCTTAACTATATAATCCTGAAACTATAACATGCCCCTTGCCTAATCAGTCTTTGTCATTTCAGCTTAAAATCCAGATATCAAATTCCTGAGTAGCTCTTTCATGGAACACTGACCTCTGATGTATTCACAATCTTTGTGAAGGCCCTTTGTATGCTGTTTTTATACAATATAGATATATTTTAACAATTTCATAATTTGAATATTGCTACTAGTTTAAGTAATTTAGAACATCTTATTAAAATAAGAGGCATGACTACTGGGTATTTACCCCAAAGATACAGATGCAGTGAAAAGAAGGACCATCTGTACCCCAATGTTCATAGCAGCAATGGCCACAGTCGCCAAACTGTGGAAAGGGCCAAGATGCCCTTCAACAGGTAAATGGATAAAGAAGATATGGTCCATTTATACAATGGAATATTACACCTCCATCAGAAAGGATGAATTTACCCAACTTTTGTATTGACATGGCTGGGACTGGAGGAGATTATGCTGAGTGAAACAAATCAAGCAGAGAAAGTCAATTATCACTTACTTGTGGAGCATAAGGAATAACATGGAGGACATTAGGGGAAGAAAATGAAAAGTGAATTGGGGGAAATTGGAGGGGGAGATGAACCATGAGAGACTGTGGACTCTGAGAAACAAACTGAGGGTTTTAGAAGGGAGGGGGTGTGGAGGATGGGCGAGCCTGGTGGTGGGTAATGGGGGGGGGCACGCATGGAGCACTGGGTGTGGTGCATAAACAATGAATCTTGAACACTGAAAAAAAATTAAAGATAAAATAAAATCGAAATAAATAAATAAATAAATAAATAAAATAAGAGGCATGCATTTATTAGCATATTCATATTTTGGCTTGTTTAAATGGCTCAAACACATTTGTGCCACAGAAAGACAAGGACTGTAGTTTTTTAAAAACAAATCTCAGGATTTCTTGAAGAAAGAGCTAATTCCAGGTCTAGGGCAGGAACTAGGCACATAAGCCTGGAACATCTTGTCATACCAATGAGGAAGAAGATCTCTATATAAGAGGATCTTATGCTATTAAGATCATGTCAAAAGGACTGAGGAGCCAACTTGAAGATGCTCCCCAATGGCCAAAGATAAAATAAATTGCATATCAACAAAGAAGAGGATAGTGATGGAGTTTACCTCTATTATTTCATAAGAATATTTACAGAAATGCTTGCTAATTATGGTGGCATGATACCAGGAAATTAACTCATCATTTTGAAAACGGTTAAGTAAAGAGTAAAAAGCATTTACACTGCTTTTTTTTTTTTAATAAAAACTGGGTACTACTGGTAACCAATCAATAAATGCTGGGTTTCTCTCTATTGAAAGTATTCCAGCCCATGCATGAGGAGAAGGTGACAGATATAGAAAATCACCAATTTGGAACTCTTAATGGACTGTTTCTCAGGTTCTTGAGCATCAAGTGGCAACTAGCATCACAAAAAGTGACCCGGTCAGACAGTATGTGACTCCCAATGAAAGAACTCAGTATCACTTTGAAAGTAGTTGTGCTCCCCCCACCAACCCAAATAACAACCTGAATCTCTTCAAGCTGACAAATGCAATCACTAGATTAGAGATAATACAGAGGACAGGAGAACATGATAAACTAGACCACAGGTATGCAACTAGCAAACTCCAGACTGTGGGAAATGTGGTAAGACCGACAATGCACATCAATACATAAAATTTCAAGGGCTAGGGGGGAGAGGTGAAGATGGAAGGGGAACCTAAAGATGAAAATGGACATACAAGATACATCGACCAATGGCAAGAAGTGACCCTTATTTAGATTCTGAAATATCCCTAGATGGATATCTGATAATTGGTTAAAAAAATCTTATTAAGTTTTTAGTATGATAATGACATTATGGTTACATTTTTTTTATTTTAAGAATCACTTCTTTTTTAGAACAATGAAATGACGTCATCTGAGATTTGCTTCAAATTGATATAGGATTGAGAAAGTGAATGAGAGCACGCACACAGAATTGCCTTGATGTCCTCACTGTTGCGGCTCAATGATGGGGTGGATCCCCCTTTGTTCTATTCTGTGAATGTTCAAAACTCTCCACAACAAAAAGCTACAAACAAAACCAATCAAAGCACATAAGCATTCCTTTGTTTATATTCTACTCTCAAGGTTTAACCAATTTTAAATATTTCAAGGGAAGAAATTTATATTTCTTATATATACATATTTCTTATATATATATATATACACACACACATATATGTATATGAGCAAATATACTTAATATTTGCAAAATCAGCCCGTTTTTCTAGGGAAGAGGTAAACGGACAGATCTTCTTTATTTTATTTTATTTACATACTCACTTACTTCACCAATATTTCATCTGTACTCATTAGGGCTGCTGACACTGAGTGGAAAGCAATTCTGTATAAGACTGTATTCCTGTAGTTAAGTTTCGTTAGGTACATCATTGTTTTAACAGGACAGATGTTTACCAACATATAGATATCAGCTGTTTGTTCACTAAAGGTAACTAGGTAAAAAAGCAGAACTCTCTCCTGCCTATACTGCATAAGTTATTTCTTTTTTAAAGATTTATTTACTTATTTGTCAGAGAGAGAGAGAGAGAGAGAGCACAAGCAGAAGGAGCAGCAGGCAGAGGGAGAAGAAGGTTCCTTGCTGAACAAGGAGCCCCATGCAGGACTTGATCCCAGCACTCGAGATCTTGACCCCAGCCCAAGGCAGACACTTAACCAACTGAGCCATCCAGGCATCCTACACAGAAGCCATTTTTTAAATCCAGTATACAAAATGATTTTTTCATTTAAGGACGTTGGGCTATTTCTACTGATTCACTCCTGAACAATTACTATATTACTAAAAATGATGTCAATTGTCCAGCATCCCAGCTTGCCTTTTACCTTTTGCCTTTCATATCTTATTTTTCCATTTTCTAAGATTTAATGTTACTTATCAATTTATTTGCTGTCTTATGTCAACAGGCTTTCAAAAAACCCATAAGACCTACTAAAGTACCACCCCTGTTGATTAAGTAAGAGGTGGGGTAATGACACATCGAAATACTTTTTTTAACCTCGTTTAACTTTTCCATGATTAAATAATTGTATTATTTCCCTCTCACGTTTTTATGACCCACTGTTTCTTCCTTGGGTCTCTGAAATGGATCCTTTCCTCATGTCTCTCATCCGAGACCCCACCATTCACCTGTTTCAGACCCAGATGAAAAGATTAGGATTCAGGGGCTGGGCACCGGTGGAATCAGACCAAATTTTTCCCACAAGGTCCTTAAACTAGGGAGGCCTGCATGATATACAACTAAGAATAGTTGTCCTTTAATTAAGGGGTATTTTTTCCTCTGTGATTGTTTTGCAACAATATCAAAACATTTATGAAATGTTTATCCTCACCGATCCTGAAGTCCACTTTCTTGAGTCATTGGCTCATTTTCAATTACTGAAATAACCGAAGAAAGAACAAACAAATCCAAACAAGTAAATGGAAAATACATTTTCCTCCTCCTCCTATTTCTCTAGTGCAGAGTCTGTTCCCATTTATATTTGTATTAAGGTCCCCTTTCGTGCCTAAAATTGATAATTAGAAAAGAAAAAAAAAAAAAAACACACTTACCCAGAACAAGAAGTTGAAGATAAACATAGAATATTTTAAACAGATGCTCACACGTGCCATGTCGGAAAACGATCAAGAATCCAGATGCCGTGAATGTAACTGTTCCTTGTAGGACTGTCCAGGGATATGCTCTGGAGTAATTTGCCTGCAGAGGTTTCTGTGCCCACGGCTTCGAAGTAGAAATAGAAAGCAGAGGAGGGGTGGAGGGGAATAATCCAGTTATTAAAGTGGATAAAAAATTAACCCACATTTAAATATCACAAGGGCTATCACTAGGCGAGCATGTTCTTTTGCTTGTCATGGCTCCTGGGGCACCTGGCCAGGATATTTATGATCCTTTCTCAAAAAACTGCCTCCTCTAAAGTAAACAGATATCAAGTTAAGGAGTGGCGCTGGATCTGAGCGAGAGTGGCACGGCGATACTAGGTTGGATTTCAGAAACCACAACTTGACTTTCCTGCCCTCTGTTTCCACTATAGGAAAGCAAGACTGTTTTGCTCTGAAATAAAGGGACGTTGTGTATCAACTCATTTTTACATTGCATTTTCCCGGCAATGCAAGATTTCTCCTGGAGGCGATAAAATGCGTTTAGAAATGGGCAAAATCTGAAGGCTTACTGCTCAGTCTCCTTTCATCCTGAACACCAGAGTACTGGGAACAAGCATGACATGCACCTGCCTTCCAAAGCTTCTAAACTCATTTCAAAACAAGTCCATGGAGCTGCTGCGAAGGCAGCACAGATACGGGAAGTGGGGAGGGAGAGACTGCCCCGCCTATGACAAGACCATTCAGCTTTTATCTTTATTTCTTTAGAGTGTGAAGGGGGGAAAAACGCTCAGGAGCCACTTTCTGACTGCCTCATTGTATTCACTTTATAATGTGTAGCCATTTTGATAGCAGTTTATCCTTAAGGCAGCCCCATGCTTCCCTTCCCCTGGTAAGTTACGTCCAGCCAGCAACAGCTCCTATCCACCAACTCAGTTTCTGGATTCCTGGTTCTCTTAGACAAAAAAATTCAAAATGAGAAGGTGGTCACAGTTCAATGCCCATAGATTGTACAATTTGTTTCTAGTGCTAATAGAAGGCAGCTGTGGCAGGTAAAAGGCAAAATTCTCTGACCTAATCAGGGAGGTGTGGACTGCTTTTGTATAAACAATTTGGGTCATGCTAGTTTCCACATCCTGCTTCTAAAAGGGAGTTCTTGTCTCTCTAAAGAAAAGAACCCTATACTTCAAAATGTTGTTGGGGGAAAAGAACTGTTTAAAATCTTCATCAAGTTCTATACAATAAGCAAGCGTGGACCCCTAAGAAATGGGGTCAGTTAAAAGAATCTTTTTCTACTTTTCACTGACATACAAAGGTGCTCTTGAAACAATCCCACTCCCTGAGTGTAAACACAATGTATTTTTACTGTATTGGTATCAATAATATTTAGTGTGAAGACCAAATTTAGGATTAGTTCAAAAATAATGGCTTAATATTTAAATAATCATGAAAATTGCTGATGTTCTATGCTATTTCCTCTAGAAAATGGAAATAATTTCACAAACGTCTACAGAGATATTAATGTGAATAGGATTATCGGAAGCTGAAAGAAAAAAGTGGTTTTGACTGAGTGAAAAACCAAATGGATTTGAAGTCCTAGAAATGGTTATCAGTTAGAGGTAGAGAGATAAAAATCCTGTTTTGTGGAAAGAATGTATTGAGTACTTACCAAATTTCAGTTTAGAATACATTTTTTAGAATAGAGTCTTTAGTTAAATCGCTAATGAACTCTGAAATACAAAACTCAATGTATGCATTTTATAGAAAAATCCCTTTTTGTAGAAGATTCCCACGTCTAATTCGAAATCTATATGAAACAGTTCACTCCTCTGAATTCCTATCCCAGTGAATTTTATAACCACACATTTACCCAAGTTAACACTGTGGAGTCCCTTTGTACTCCTCTTTCTTTCTTGCCTAGTATCCAAACACTTCCCACAGTCTGCTGAGCTCCTCAATTTCCTTCAAATCTGTTTCCTCCATCTCTCCTTTAGCTGCTGTCATTATTCAACCTGTTATCCTCTCTCATTCCACAAGAACCTTAGTTTTCCCTGCCAATCTCTTCCTCCTCCATCTGCCTTAGCATTCTAGAATTTTCTTTTTCGTTCCATAAAGCTTTTCATAAATACTTATTGATTATATAATTCCCCTGATTAAAAGCCAATCTAAGGATGCCTTCTTGTCACCTACAGGATACATTCCAGACTTCTTAGAATGGCTCTGATGGCACAGGGTAGGCAGGCCTCTACCCACCTCCCAGCACTTTCTTCCATTCCTCTCTCTCTGGGCAGCCTCTACTCCTAGGCCTCATATCCATGAAACTGATTCACAGGACAAGAATATATCTTGGGATTTTATGACTCTGTGCCGTGTCACAGACTTCTAGAAAACTACCAACATGTTACCCTTTGCCCTTCTCAAAAGATCAATTATCAAGTAAGGAAAAGTAGTTTCTTTATTTCAGGACTTGTCAGAATCCTAAATTGCTGATATTCTGGCAGGTGACAAAATACATAGAAATTCCCAAATGAATGTGACTCCAGAAAGTATTTTTGAAAGACATATCCTTGAACCAGTGTTACAGCACTTACTTATAGAAATGCTGATCTAGACAAACATCCACATTTTACACATAAAAAAAAGTGAAGCCCAAGGAGATTGAGTAGCCCAAATCCACAAAACTGGCTAATGGCAGAGCTCTTTACCTTAGATAGAAGGTCTGATGATGATCAGATCAGTATTCTGTCCACTTGTACCAACTATGTCTTGAGTTATGTAATACAAGATGACTCATTTACCATCTTAGATCTTGAGAAGTTGTTCTATAGCAGATATTTAACAGGGCAGGTGGGGGCGCACAGAGGTCAGGAGGGGATAGAAAGCATCAGTAATATATCTTAGACCCAGAGAAATGCCAGGCCAGGAACGAGAGGCAATGGAGTGTAGGATATCACAAGAAATGATGCTGAAGAAAAGAGCTGAGGAAAAGTCTAATAAATTAAACAAAGTTTTCCTAATGCTGCCATTGTGCCAATTATCATCACTTGTAGTAAAAGCACAGGGTAACTAACACAAGATGAAGATTCAAACCCCGTTAATCATGAAAATTCTCCATAAGGCAGTAATAGTAAACTAGGTTTGAATAGCAGTATGGGGACCCTGGCAAGGAGAAGAGAGAAATTTCTTATGTTTAGAGTAGAGAAAATGGCATGAATAAAACCATCAGGTACACTACATGCAATATAGCATTTTCTCCAGGTCATCAAGCAAATCAGACATACATTTGGGACTTGAACTAGAAAGCAAACATAAGAAGGAGGTTCATTTTTCACCATGATATCATGTTTCCCCCTACAAGATACTTCATATCTTCACAAATGTATTGAATAGGGGCACCTGGGTGGCTCATGGGTTAAAGCTTCTGCCTTCAGCTCAGGTCATGATCTCAGGGTCCTGGGATCAAGCCCTGCATGGGGCTCTCTGCTCAGCAGGGAGCCTGCTTCCCGGCCCCCGCCGCCCGCCTGCCTCTCTGCCTACTTGTGATCTCTCTCTCTGTCAAATAAATAAATAAAATCTTTAAAAAGCAAAAACAAAAACAAATGTATTGAATTCATTTGTTAGATACAGTAGTTTATGAAACAAGATAAAAGCCCCACCCCTCATCAGAAATTGAATATAATATATATACAGATATATCAATCAGGTAACTAGATTTTGGAAACAAAAATATAAAGAGGAAGTTATCTTCCCACTACAATGTGAATATAAACAGATGCTCTTTATTATTATTAAAAGATCAGTTAGTATATTCAGATAACTTGCTGTTTAGTCATTCATTCAACAAATATTTATTGAACACCTACTATATTCTGAGCCCTGGGGATATGGCAGTGAACAAACAGAAAATGCTCCTCATCTCCTGAAGTTTGCACTCCAGAACGGAAGATGATTTCCTCTTTGTATTTTTGTTTCCAAAATCTAGTTACCCAATATATTTGTCATTGGAGTAGGTACTGAAAAATCAAGTCATATGTTTTATTTTATTTTAAAGATTTTATTTATTTATTTGAGAGAAAGAGCAGAGCGCACATGAGAGAGAGCATCTGAACTTGGGGGGGGGAGGGGAAGCAGAGAGAGAAAGAGGGAGAAGCAGACTCTCCACTGAGCAGGGAGCCCAAAGCAGGACTCAATCCCAGGACCCTGGGATACATAACTTGTGATCTGAGCCAAAGGTAGACACTTAACCAACTGAGCCACCCAGACGCCCCTCAAGTCACGTGTTTTAGAGAAAAGATTATATTCTATTTTATCTTATATATTCTCCTATTACAACTGTAACTGTATATGCTACAGGATTTTTAATGGCATTGTGGCTATTCATTTCCTCAAAGGCTGATAACTGTAGAAAGAGAAATGATGTTGAAGTTCCTCTTCCTTACGACTACTTAGATGTGGGTGTGTAAGTGCATGAAGACATCAGATCATACATTATAACCAATTACAGTGAAGAGAAAGTTTTGGCACTTTAGCATTTCTCATTTTGAAAAAACCTTTT
Source organism: Procyon lotor (assembly GCA_028646535.1). Taxonomy (NCBI): domain Eukaryota; kingdom Metazoa; phylum Chordata; class Mammalia; order Carnivora; family Procyonidae; genus Procyon; species Procyon lotor. The sequence continues at coordinate 70,056,720 of CM053611.1, forward strand.
TTCTTACTTTCAGAAAATGGAGGTTGCTCACTTATAGGTTTTATAATTCCTTTTACAGGAGTAGAACCTTGGCTCTTGTCTCTAGTCCAATTCCAGCATTCCCAAGACCAACATTTTTCTTCTGCTCTCATTTGAACATAATGCTCTATGCTTCCTATTCTGTGTGCTTATGGAGCCTAGCTCATAAAAACCTCTTGCATACTCCCACTGGGGATGGGAAGCATCTGGTACGAGAATGATCTGTCTCCTTCCTTTATAGGATAATTTGAAGCAATAATATCTGTTTGTAGTATTAATTCCAGCTCAGAAATAAAGTGTGACTTGGAATTGTCTTCATGAAGTAGCAAGACAGTGCTCATGAACAATGGATATCCAATATTCTTCCACTTTCACAGATATTTTTCCTCTAAAATAGTCATGATTTGTACCTAGACATAAAATCACTAACCATATAGGTTACAAAAGGAAAAATATGAAAATATGCATCAGAAAATAGACTTTAGATCACCAAAATAAATTTTTTAGAAAGATTTATCTATTTGAGAGAGAGAGAACATGAGCATGGGGAGAAGCAGAGGGAGAGAGATTCCTCAAGCAGACTCCTCACTGAGCAAGGAACCTGACACAGGGCTCTATCCCAGGACTCCAAGATCATGACCTGAGCCAAAATCAAGAATCAGACGTTTAACCAATGAGCTACCCAGATGCCCCACCAAAATACATTTTTATGTGTTTATTAATGAAGAGTAAGGCAAAATGGTACAGTGATTAAAAATGCAGTTTTTGACCATGATGGATTAGAGATGCCCATGAGTTATTAGATCTCACTGCAGTGTTTATACTTCTTTCATGCTTGCACCAAGATGAGAAAGAGGTCAGCTGCTGGGTGGGGTCTAGGGTCAGGTTCTTGTTTGGGCAGTTCCTGAAGCTCAGCGTTGCCAGCCTTTCCTGAAGTGATCTGCTTCTTAGGACAGATTCACTTTAGATGATCTCACAGGAGCCAGAATGTCAATTTCATAGATCATTATGAGATACCCATGAAGCCATCCAGCATAAGAGAGTGGCTGATCAGAAAATCCTCTGCCTCTAAGTAAGCAGCAGAAGCCAGAGCACACAGAGATGGTTTCCTGGAGGGTAAATTCAGTCAAGGCGTCGGTGGATGCATTGCTGAGATCTGACAGTCTGGTGAGTCTAGAACCATGTCATGGACCCAACAGCCAAACCCACCAAATGACACTCTCAGTGGAGGCAGCAGCCTCTCTGCGGATATTGCTGTGACAAACCAGAGATTCCTTCTCCTCCAGGTGGCCCTCTCTGTACCCTGTTCTGTCTGTGCTGTCTCTGTGATCACAGTCTATCCCCAGGCAAGGGGATGTGAACATTGGGTATCCACTTACTGACCGTAATTACCATTCAGTCCTGCTTCCAAATTGGCATTTGAATTGCATTTTAGAGATTTCTAAAATTCCTCACTTAAAAATGACTGCTCTCTTGGTCCATGCCTATAGATTTTCCTAGTTGATCTCTCAGAGATCAATCTTATTTTTCTTGTCTCCAAATCGGGACGTGTGCCCACGTACAGACTAGAATTCACTCAACAGGAGAATGAAGAATACAAAACAGAGCTTTGTAATCCACAGCCCAGGATCATTGGATACTCTATTTTTGTGCTGCATGGTTGCCTGGCTGTTTGCTCTTTAAGTTTAAAGTGTAAATGCCAACCTGCTTTTCCCTGAGTTCTCTCTGAATCAGTCCTTTGTTTGGTCGGTTCACAAGGTACACATTCGCTGCCAGGCATGATTAGGCTCTGAGGTAACAGTGATTAAGAGGCAAGGAAATGAGTAGAGGCCACCAACACAGAGTTTAAAAAAAGAAAAAGAAAAAATAAGAGGGTGGGGATGTTTAATGCTTCTATCAGACACCAGCTTCTCAAACTGAAGGAGCCAACAAAATGTTACACTGAATTTAACACAGGCTTATCCCATGACTGGTCAGAAATAAACACAGACATTTTACTCATAATGCTAATTACGATCTCACAAGTGACTGATTCTAAATTAGAAAGGTTTATTCAACCTCACACAGTGGGAATGTATGGCATGGCTATTCTGGTTCCCGGGAGAAAATAAAGTAACAGTAAGTCACTGTAGAAGGTCATTTATGAGGAAATCCCAAACTTCCATTTCACACCTTTATAAAAAGCAACAAAATGTATCCCAAATTAAGCTCAGGTAGAAAACAACACAGACTCTGTCTTGAATTTTTTTTTTGAAACCACAGAGAGTCCTATTTAGATTTTCCCTGAGCATTTGAGAGACTTGATTTTCCCTTACTGCAAGAAAGCAAAAGAAACTGAGAGAAAAAGAAAGAAGCAGAAAACTCATGGGTGAACACCTACGCCATTGTTCCCGAAACAAGAGGGCCTGGCTGCATTTTCTTCGCTATCATCCCGTATAAATGGATTACAATCCATAGCAAATAAAAGAACACATATTTAAGAATCTAATATCTAAATGCAATCTTATAAAAAAAATTAAAAAAAAATAAATGCAATCTTAGCACAAATGGAATACACCATTTTTCCTAGAACTCTCTTCTAGTTCCTTTCTTCATTTATACTCAGGTATTAAAGCCTCCTTCCCTAAACTTTCCCAGTAATTATTTTACTATTAACACACTGATTGATTCAGAAAATGCTCCATCCATAAGCCAGTTGCGTGAGGAAGTCAAAAAAATTTTTAAAAAGCTACTCTTGGGGTCAATTCAAGTTTTTTGCTTAATGCAGAATCATGTTGACCTCTAATTTAGCCTACACTAATCATTAAACCTTAAGAAAATATTCTAAAGGAGAATTCACTGACTTTTTTTTTTAATTGTGAAATGGACCCAGACTCTCTCTGCATACTAATTTATTTATACCGTGTTTATAGTTGAGGCTTTAGATAGCCAGAGAATTCCCGTAAGTGCTCTGCTCTTTCCTCTTCACTCTTTATGCTTTCTTGAATCCTTGAGTGTGAAGAGGTACTATAAAGCCAGGAAGACTGGCTTAGCCAAGGCCCCTCAAAAAGGAATGTGCAAATCTGGGAACACATTCCAGGATTTCTAGGTACCAGTTCAGGGCCTGATGTATAAAAAGTATCAGCCAGAAATTTCAAGTTTCTTGAGAATCACAGATTCTCAGCCAATCCCCTCAGGAGCTTTCTGCAAAGAAAATAGTTCATAAAGCAATTCTCTATGCAGTAAAAGATTATGTCACTCCCATGCTTTGAACCTCTAATGGATTCCCATCACAATTAGAATGAAATCCAAAGCCACACAAGATGAGTCCTTGACTGCCTCACTGACCTCATTTCCTCCCTCTGTCTCCCTCACTCATGCTGCTCCAGTCACAGTGGACTCCTTGCAGATCCTTAGCCTTGCCAAGTGTATCCCCAACTCAGGGACTTCCCATTTCCTCTTCCCCCTCTGGAATCCCCTTCATCTACAAGAGCTGGAGGGTTCATCATCTCCACTCATTGTATTTCATACTTATTTATTTGTATTGTTGTCTGCTTCCTTTCTGGAATGTAAGTTTCAAGAGATGGGGAGCATTTTCACTGCCATATTCCTTGGGCTCAGAATATAGTAGGTGTTCAATAAATATTTATTGAACAAATGTGTAAACAGTAAGTTATTTAACTCACTTTCGAATTTAGTTTTTGTAATTACAAAGAGGGCCTGTTTGTGTTCCCCATTACATTCCTCCTGCCTACCACAGGGGCTTGAGCAGATTGATACATAAGTATCAGTACTTATGCCAGGACACAGCATTGCAAAAGAAAAATAGTCCATGCTGCTCTTACGAACTTTATATTCCACCCACGTGAGACAACAAATACATAAATATACACATAAGTATGCAAAAAAACACCAGGAAGAGAAAAATGGCAGGATCCTTATTGCAAAGTAACTGAGGCAACTACCTTCTGTTAGACAGAATCCTGAGAACTTGACATTCAAACTGCGTCCTGACCTGGGTCAAGTCACAAGGAAGTACCAAACAAGCCCAAATCAAGGGTATTCTATAAAATAACCGGCGGAACTCATTTAAATGCTAAGACAATGAAAGTTAGGAAAGACTGAAGAATTATTTCCTATTCAAAGAGGCTGGAGAAAGACATGGCAACTTGTGGGAATAGGATCCTGAATTAGATCTGTTGTACAAAAATGTTACTGGTGAAATCAATCAACCTAAATGAGGTCTCTGGGCAAGGTTATGTGGGAATTCTTTCTATCATTCTTGTAACTTTTCTGTAGGTTTGAGATCGTTTGGAATAAAAATAAATGGTCTCTTGAGGGGAAAATAATTGAGGCACAAGCAAGTTAAATAACTTTCCCAAATTCCCATAGTTTGTAATAAAGCCTGGATGTGAACCCAGGCAATCTAACTCCAAACTCTATATTTTCAATCACTCTGCCTGTTGTTTCTATCAAATGGGACATATAAGTGTTTAGCACGATGTCTCATGCTAAGTAAGCTCTCGAGTAATACTTTATTATTAAAACTGAATACACTATAGATAGAGTCCTGCATGAGAAAAAGGCACAAGCCATTCTAAGATGTAGGGTAGGAGAATTCCAGACAAAGACAACATACAGGGCAAAGACCCTAAGGGGAGCACAGACTTGGCATGTTGGAGAAAAGCTGGTGTGTATGTAGCATAAAGAGTTAGGGGGAGCGTGGTTAAAGATGAGATCAGAGGAAGCTCTTCAGGTCAGATCCTATATAGAGAGCTGTGAGAGTGAGAAAAGAGAATGGAAATATTTAAGTGTTAATAGAAGTGTAAGGTGTTACAGGCTGAATGGTGCCCCCCCCAAATTCATGTTGAAGTCCTCATCCCCAATATCTTAGAATGTGATTGTACTAGTGACATCAGCAAGATGTTGGAGAAAGAAGCCCTAGATCATCCTTCTGCCTACAGACAGATCAGTTAAGCGGTTCATGAACAAATGCCCTTTATGGGAAATCTAGAAACCAAGTGAAAGGCTCTTGAATGTTGGACAATCAAAACAACAGATGTATTGAAGCCATTAAGGAGATTCAGGACAGCTCTTCCTGGAGTCACATCCCCTGGGTCCGTGCCACATGGTCAGAAAGAGACCTCCTGGGTCCCTTACTCCCAGGGTAAGGGAAAGGTTGGTTTGCCTATCCAGTGCTCCAATTTTTTTGAGGGGCCTCCCCAGCTGATTGACTCTGATCCTACCAGTGTTGGAGCTTAGACCCAATTTAAAAATGTGGTAAGGACTTGAGTAGACATTTTTTTCAAAGAAGACATACAAATGGCCAACAGGTATATGAAAAAATGCACAGGGTCACTAATCACAAAGAAAATGTAAATCAAAACCACAATGAAATTATACCTGTCAGGACAGTTATCATCAAAATAAAAATCCCCAAAACAACAAGTTTCGGTGGGGTGCGGAAAAACTAGAACATTTACATAGTTTTGCACTATTTACCTAGTGCAAAAATGGTACAGCCACTATGGAAAGCAGTGTGGAGGTTCTTCAAAAAAATAAAAATAGAGCTACTACATGATCTAACCATCCCACTTCTGGGCATATAACCAAATGCATTGAAATCAGGTTTTCACTGATGTATCTGCCCTCCCATGTTCATTGAAGCACTATCCACATTAACTATAATGAGGAAACAACCTAAATTTTGATCAGCAGATTAATATATAAAGAAAATGTGATATAAACATAAAATGAAATATTATTCACCTTTTAAAAAAAGAGGGGCTCCTGGGTGGCTCAGTTGTTAAGTATCTGTCTTCTTTGGCTCAGGTCATGATCTCAGGGTCCTGGGATCGAGCCCTGTGTCAGGCTCCCTGCTCAGCGGGAAGCCTGCTTTTCACTCTCTGACTCCCCCTGCTTGTGTTCCCTCTCTTGCTGTCTCTTTCTCTCTATCAAATAAATAAATAAATCTTAAAAAAAAAAATAAGGAAATTGTGCACAATGTAACAACACGGATGGACTTGAAGACATTATGCTAAGTGAAATAAGACAGACACAGAAAGAAAAGCAAGAACCACATGATTCCACTTACAGGGGCAATCTAAAATAGTCAAACTCAGGTTGCCTGGGGGACTCAGTCAGTTAAGCATCTGACTGGATTTCAGTTTAGTCATGACCTCAGGGTTATGGGATTGGGATCAGCCGTGCCAGCTTTGTGTTCAGCAGTGGGGGGCAGTCTGCTTGGGATTCTCTCCCTCTCCCTCTGCTCCTCCCCCACTTGTGCTTTCTCCCTCAAATAAATAAGTAAATCTTTTTTAAAAAAATAAAATGGAAGATTTTTTAAAAAAAGATTTTATTTATTTGACAGAGAGAGAGATCACAAGTAGGCAGAGAGGCAGGCAGAGAGAGAGGGGGAAGCAGGCTCTCTGCTGAGCAGAGAGCCCAATGCGGGGCTCAATCCCAGGACCCTGAGATCATGACCTGAGCTGAAGGCAGAGGCTTTAACCCACTGAGCCACCCACGCGCCCCTCGGAAGATATTTAAAACCAAAGTACTAGTAAGACTAACTAAGGAGAGGGCATGCATAAAAAACATCAGAACCTTGGCCCAATTCCTGCAGCATACCAATATTTAAACTCTAACAAAGGACTAAGTACACAGACTAAAAAGCAGTGAAAAGTGACTTGGAGGAAAACTTGCAGAGTGATATTCAAGAAGTGAGAAAAAAAGTATCTTAAGGAGAAATGGCACAGATGTCAAGTGCTGTTGAGAGGTCTGGAAAGACGAGAACTTCCTTCACCACTGGTTTGGGCGGCATGGAGATTATTGCCATCTTTGAGGGAAGACCAGTCTTAGTCACAAAGTAAAGAGAGTGTCCAAATAGAAAGGGCTGAAGAGGGAATGAGGAGTATGAAAGCAAAATCAACTCCTTTAGACAATTATTTCAAGTTTCAAGGGAAGCACTCAAAGTATGGAAGCCAGAGTAACAAGGGTTCATATAGTTTCACTGTCCACTGGGAATTTCAGTGGGATGTGAAAATATGCTCCCATGTAAATTAAATTGGGAGGTTTCTTACCGTATGTACCATTAAAATTATCATCTTGTATCACTAGAATAAAATTCTTCATTGATTCTATAAAAGTCTGTAGGAAATCATAAATGCAGAGCATTTCTCATGGTATATCTTTTTATTTTCTTTTGATTTTTGAAGTGCACAAATATATTAGCTATCCAGAAAATTAAATTTTTAATTTAAATTTAAGTTTCCAGGTGCCTGGATGGCTTAATCAGCTGAGCGTCCAACCTGGCTTCAGTTCAGATCATGGTCTCAGGGTCCTGAGATGGAACCGCATGTCAGGGTCCATGCTCAGTGCAGAGTCCACTTGTCCCTCTCCCTCTGCTCTTACCCCTGCTATAGATAGAGAGATCTCTACATCTCTCATAAATTAAAAAAAATTTTTTTAAATTTAAGTTTCAGTTCAAAGCCAAGGAAATAGATAACTGAACATATCTCAGCAGATGGGCTGGTGATAGTGTTTAAGATCTGCTTTGGGTCATATCAGAGAGGAACCTGAAAGGTATAATCGCCGGGTGGATAGAGACAGAGTCTAAATACATAAGGGGAAGTCGGGGATCAGGGAACAATCAAATATATAGGAAGTACTTCAGGCTAGGGAAATGGAGCACAATTACATTCAGGATATAATGCAAGCAGGCAGATGTATATAAAAGAACAATGTTCTATGAGCATCTACTCTGGGACAAGGATACTTTGCTCCATACTTTGAATTCAATGCTCTTCTCAGAGAATAAAGGCCAATTTGGTACATGTTAGATTACTCTCCAGAAGAAAAATAAGGTGGTTTCTATGGAAACTGGAAGCTAATGATGACCACAGGGAGAGGGCTCATTCTTCTCCAGGATGCTGGGGGCTTGAGCCCTAGATCTTTGGTCTTTCAAGAGGTGTTTCAGCCAGATACAAGCTGTTTTCTGAATGTGGTGGTCTCTCTATTCTCACCAACAGGATAAATTACTGTTACCAATTTTGTTGCTGTCTTACCCAACATTTTGTTGGCCTTCCTCAGTGAGTCACTTCCCCCCGCCAACTGTTTAATTGCTTTATTACCATATTGATATCTCTATGTATCTCAGGACCTCAAACTCAAAACCATCAAGTTAAACTAATTTGTTCTCCCAATCATCATCTTCCTCTTTATTACTTTTTAATCAATACACTTCATTTTTTTAGAGCAGTTGTAGGTTTACAGAAATTGAGCAGAAAGTAGAGTTCCTCTATACTCCTTCCCCTGCCCTCACACAGCCTCTTCTTTATCAGCATCTTGAATTAGTAGGGTGCATTTGTTACAATTGATGGGCCAATATGAATACACTATTCATAACTGAAGTCCAGAGTTCACATTTAGGTTTGTTCTTGGTGTTCTACATTCTTGGTGTTGTACATTCTTCTTTTTTTTTTTTTTAAGATTTTATTTATTTATTTGACAGAGAGAGAAATCACAAGTAAGCAGAGAGGCAGGCAGAGGGAGAGGAGGAAGCAGGCTCCCCGCTGAGCAGGGAGCCCGATATGGGGCTTGATCCCAGGACCCTGAGATCATGACCTGAACCTAAGGCAGAGGCTTTAACCCACTGAGCCACCCAGGCACCCCCTGGTGTTGTACATTCTATGGGTATTGACAAATGTATAATGGCATGCATCCACCATTACAGCACCACACAGAACAGTTTTTATTGCATTAAAAATCCTCCGTGCTTCTCCAACTCATTCTCTCCCTCTACTCCAACTTCTGACAACCACTGTTTGTTTTTACTATCTTTATAGCTTTGCCTTTTTCAGAGCATCACATACTTGGAATCATACTTTGTCCCTTATGGGTGGGTTCCCGGGCACATTAGCTCCTAAAACTCTTGGAATCTCAGGAGGAATAATAATGTCATTTGTATGCTAATGAGATGATTGGTAGCAAAGGGTCCCTAAAACAACTTCTGGAAAGTGGCTGATTGCTAGAAAGACCAAGGCTTAATTGCAACTTTCAGCCCCATCCTTTGGCCTCCAGGGAGAGGAGAGGAGCTAGAGATTAAGTTGATGACCAATGGCCGGTGACTTAATCAATCTTGCTAAGTAATGAAAACTCCATAATAATCCCAGCAATGGTGTTCAGAGAGCTTCCAAGTTGAACACACAGATGTGCTAGGAGGGTGGCACACCAAGAGAGGGCATGGAGGCTCTGCATGGCAACCCCCTCTTCCCAACATCCTTTCTCATGTGTGTCCTCCATTTGGCGGTTCCTAACGTGTATCTTTTATAATAAACCAATAATAATAAGTAAAGCACTTTTCCGAGTTTTGTGACTCATTCTAGCAAATTATCAAAACTGAGGAGGGAATGTGGAAACCCTTAAATTTACAGCCAGAATTTATATACAGGCATACCTTGGAGATACTGTGGGTTTGGTTCCAGACCACTGCAATAAAAGGAATATTGAAATAAAGTTAAGTCAAATGAATTTTTTGGTTTCCCAGTGTGAATAAAAGTTATGCTATCCTGAAGTCTATTAAGTATAATAGTATTACGTCTAAAAAAACAACGTGCATACCATAATTTAAAAATTATTGCTCAAAGACGCTAACAGTTATCTGAACTTTCAGCAGATCCAAGTCTTTTTTTGCTGGTGGAGGGTCTTGTCTCGATGTTGATGGCTGCTGATTGTTCTGGGTGCTGGTTGCTAAAGGTCGAGGTGGCTATGGCAGTTTCTTTTTTGTTGTTGTCATTTTTTAAAATTGAAATATAGTTAAAATACATTGTTATGTTAGTTTCTGGTGTACAACATGGTGATTCAACAATTTTACACATTATGTTATGCTCACTGAAGTATAGTTAACCATCTGTCACCGCATGATGTTAACATAATCTTATCAACTATATTCCATATGCCATAATTTTTATCCCATGATTTATATATTTTATAACTGGAAGTTTGTACCTCTTAATCCCTTTTGCCTATTTCACTCACGTCCCCAAAACCCTCTCTCTCTGGCAATCACCTATTTGTTCTCTGTATTTATGATTGCATTTTTGGTTTTTGTTTCTTTTGCTTTGTATTGGATTCCACATATAAATGAAATCTATGGTATTTGTCTTTCTCTGCCTGACTTATTTTACTCAGCATAATACCCTCTAGTCTACCCATGTTGTCTTCCCCAAATGGTAAGAGCTCATTCTTTTTCATGGCTGAGTAATATTCTTTGTGTATATGTGTGTGTGTATATATATATCATATTATCATGACCCATTCATCTAATGATGAACACTTAGGTTGCTTCCATAGGTTGACTATTGTAAATAATGCTGCAATAAACATAGGGGTGCATATTATCTTTTTCAATTAGCATTATCATTTTCTTTGTGTAAATACCCAGTAATGGAATTGCTGGATCATATTGTATTTCCATTTTTAATTTTTTGAGGAACTTCCATACTATTTTCTACAGTGGTTACACTGATTTATATTCCCACTAACAGAGCACAAGTGTTCCCTTTTTCTCCACGTCCTGGCCAACACTTGTTATTTGCTTGGATAAGGTGACATCTCATTGTGGCTTTGATTTGCATTTCTCTGATGATTAGTGATACTGAGCATCTTTTCATGTCTGTTGGCCATCTGTATGTCTTCTCTGGAAAAATGTCTACTTAGGTCCTCTGCCCATTTTTTAATGGGACTATTTATTTTTTGGTGTTGAATTTTGTAAGTTCTTTATATATTTTGGGTATTAACTCCTTATCAGATATATGATTTGCAAATATCTTCTCTTTTTTATTAGGTTGCCTTTTTATTTTGTTAATGATTCCTTCTCTGTGCAAAACTTTTTATTTTAGTATAGTCACAATAGTTTATTTTTGCTTTTGTTTCCCTTGCCTGAGGAGATTATCCAGGAAAATGTTGTTAAGGTTGATATCCAAGAGATTACTGCCTGTATTTTCTTTAAGGATTTTCAGTTTCAGGTCTCAGATTTAGGTGTTTAATCCACTTTGAGTTTGTTTTTGTGTATGGTGTAAGGAAGATTTCTCCAACATCTTGCTGATGTCACCTTACCTTTTGTGTAAGGTGTAAAGAATGCGAAACATTCTTTCGCATGTTGTCCAGTTTTCTCAATACCATTTATTAAAGAAACTATCTTCTCCCAACTGTATATTCTTACCTCCTTTGTCGTAAATTAATTGGCCATACAAGTGTGGGTTTATTTCTGGGCTCTCTATTCTGTGTCACTGATTTATGTGTCTGTTTTTTGCCAGTACCATACTGTTTTGATCACTACAACTTTATAGTATATCTTGAAATCTGGAATTGTGATACCGCTAGGTTGCTCTTCTTTCTCAAGATTGCTTTGTTTATTTAGCGTTATATGGTTTGTGGCTAGTTTTGTTTAAAAAAAAAATGCCAAACTATCTTCTGAAGTGGCTGCACCATTTTACATTCCCACTAGCAATGAATTAGAGTTAAGGATTCTCCACATCCTTGCCAGCATTGGGAGCGCTGGTGTCCTGGGTCATTCTAATAGGTGTGTCATGATATCTTATTCTTGGCTTAAGATGCAATTCCTTAATGATGTATGATTTGAGTATTTTTCATATGCTTATTTACCAAACATATATCTTCTTCTGTGAGATGTTTTCAGATCTTTTGCCCAGTTTTTAATTGGATTATTTCCCTATTGCTAAGTTCTTGGAGATCAGTCTTTCATCAGATAGATGTTTCCCAAATATTTTCTCCCATTTTGTGGTGTGCTTTTTCATTCTCTTAATCTTTTTTGTTTTTAATGAGATAAGCATTGTCCTATGGGAAACTGAGGCTCAAAAACCATTATTCTTGATGAATTATTTTCTCAATTCACAGACACATTTTGTTTATTCTGTCTCTGGGAAACTTCAGATTCATGTCCACTACCAGTGCCTTATTGTGCCATATTTGAATTGTTATAATAACTGTCTCCTGGAACTTCAAGACTTCAGTCTCTCAAGAACTTGGAAGGCTATGAGAGATTACCCCACTTTCAAACTAACAAGTTAAGTTGCTACAGTTTAATGGTTGTTGTCAAAAGACATGAGACTCCCAGGCCAGAGACAAATGATTCTATAACTGACAGCACAAGTTCTATGAGCTTCTTGTTTATATTAGGTTTCTTGGTTCCTTATGTCCCATGGTGGAAATACCCGGCAGCCTAGATGGATGCTGAGTACATAGTAAGTTTGTATCACACTGAGGACTCCAAGTTTAAGAAACTCCAATCTCTTAAGTTTCAATCTCCCTTAACATCTTCCCTGTGCCTCTATCTTCCAAGGACATTCTTTTTTTTTTTTTTCCCCCCCAAGATTTTATTTATTTATCTGACAGAGAGAGACCAGCAGGGGGAGCGGGAGAGGGAGAAGCAGGCTTCCTGCGGAGCAGAGACCCAGGACCCTGGGATCATGACCTGAGCCAAAGGCAGCCACTTAACAACTGAGCCACCCAGGCGCCCCACTCCAAGGACATTCTTGAAAATATAGTCAAAACAAAAGTTTTAATGTCTTTGCTCAGAAGTTGCACAGAAATGTGAGACCCATGAAGAATTTTCTCCCTAAATAATCTTTCATCTCCCGTGATGGACAGAATAAGAATTCAGTTCTAAAAAGTTCCTTATATTTAACAAAAATGTCTTTAATATAAATATTTAATAGAAACTCCTTAGCAGAGCATCCAAGGCCCTTCAACCCCAATCATCCCTTTTCCTCCTTCTAATCTTATATCACTAAGATTTCCCAAAAGGTACCACTTATGTCAACCAATTTGGACTTTTTGCCTTTTTTCCTGTTTTTACCAGCTCTATCCTCTTATTCCTCCCATTCTTCTTGACACTGTCTCAAGTGTTCTCCCCATGTCAACAATTTCAAAGATACAATCAGATATGTTCAATTCTTAATTCAAATGATACCTCTCACATGAGATGTTTTCTTAAAATAGATCTCTTCCTTCTCCTGAACTCTTAGAGTGCTCCTCTCTCCCCATAATTCAATTTAAGGATTCTCCTGTAGACTCCGTTTTCTATTTGCATTTTTCTCTCTACTAGCATGCAGTAGTCTATATTTCTTCAACTTTGTATCTGTCTTACATGAACTGTGTCTAGTACATACTGAATGAGGGAAAGAATAAACGTTTTGATTTTTCTTTTTTCCTAAGGGATTTCTAAGGAGATAAGAAGGTAAGATTTTTAAAAACAACCATCTTTGATCAATGAAACAACTATTCCCGAATTCACCAACTTTTTCTCATCATCACCATAATTAGAGATATTTTTTGGATTTTCTAGTTGTTTTGGGACAAAACCCAGTGCTTCCTTTTACTAAACCTGCTATAATATTTTAACCTAATGTGAAAGTAGCAAAGCAAAACCAAAAACTGCATTCTGACTTGTCAACATCCCTCTTTTTAATCCTTTTATCTCTTAACTAAAATCCTTCTCTAACTTTTCTATTTGACATTCTCTTGCTTTCATGTTAACATTGCTCGTCATGAAGTCACCTTGCACAACCCAGGCCTCCCACGAGGAAAGCAGGTTCCAATTAAGCTAACAGACAGCAGGTTGAAAACAGTGTCCACTGACATCAGAACACCACAATGTTTTCAAGAATGAAAGGTTCACAACTTTTTTTCCAGAAACAGTAACATACAAGGCAGCTCAGCTTGCAAGGAAGACAAGAAGTCTCCATCAGAGACTGTGAAGTAAACCAGCAAAAAAAAGAGGCAAGGGGTGGGATGATGAGCTATCCGAAGTAGGGAGGTTGAAGCCAATGCTCTTGTCAGTAGCAGGCACTTTGTCTTCACAGAGTCCTGAGTTAAAAAGTAAGAATCTGCTTCTTACCAGCTCAGAGACCTTTGTTCTTTTGTCTAGTCAACAAATATTTTTTAATTGCCCACACAGTACTAGATTTCAGGTATATGATAGTGAATAGAGCAAATATAGTCTCAGCCCTGGTGAAGTTCACAATCTAGGCAGGGCATAAACATAAAGCAAATAAACTAACAAATCAATTTGTATTTACAAACGATGATGAGTGCTAAGAAGGAAAAAGACGGGTGTCAAGAGCATCAGTGACAGTAAGAACCTACTATGAAGAAACCTCTGGGGAGGTAATGAGTTAGTTGATACAAAAAATAAGGAGCCAGCTATATACAAAGAGTGTGGGTGAAATAATAATCAGAGAGAGAAAAAAGATGGACGCTCACTTCACTCACAACATGGACGCTCTTGTGAGAGTTGCCAAACTGCTTGGCACATAACTGTCCTTCGTAAATTGTCAACAAGTGATCATTCCTGTTATTCCTATGGCTGTTGATTGTATACACCTGGTAGCCACCTCTAAAAGCCTACAGATCACCAAGAGGTCTTTTAAACTCTAGCAGATACTCAAACAATATGCATCAGTAGTTACATCTTAAATCCAGAAGGAAATATATCAAAAAATTTGTAAAGCAGAGAGAAAAACCTAATGAGAAATTTAGCATCTTTTTCCTCTCCTTTCCTTGATTAGTCCTTCATCTGGATTTCTGTATTATCACAAAATCTCACTAATTCATATGCTTATAATTAGTGATTTTGCATTTGTTCTGTGAAGCAAATAAATAATGTAATCAAAATGTGAGGCAAAAATGCTTAATTTAATTAGGGAAACTTGTTTCTGAGCAGATTTAACCACATGCATTTGCATACAATTAATGTGCTGATTACAAATGAATTTTTTCATTAAACCAGGCCAAATTAAGATCTTACTCTGTAATACCTGACCTCTGTAAATTTACATTTCTTGTCAAAATTTGCCATAAATAAGGTATGCCATTAACTCTGATTCTTTCCTTAAGTTAGTCCAAATTAGAGTTTTCTGTATGGCCCGTCCTAAATTAACCTGCTTTCCTTTAGTAGTGTTTCATAATTTATATGTTGCATTTCCCAAAAGTCAGTGGATCCAATTAAGGTGGACTCCTTTATGGTTAAAAAAATCTTCGTAATAGTTACAATTTGATAAAGATTGAAAGGGTGTTCAAGATGTAATTTTCCTTTCTTTATTATTCTGCCAAGTCTTCCTTTCTATAATCCTCAAGACTATTCACACATCTCTGATTCCATATGCCCAGAACCCCATAAGGGCCCCATATGATTCTCTACATACTTAAAAAAAAAATTGTCTTTGTTCTCTGCCTCATGGGATGAGAGAAGTTGTCAGAAAACTTGTGCAAGTTTTATCACAGAGGTTCTGAAGTCAGGCCTCCCACTGGACAAAAGTCTTCCAACTTGACCCTGTGCGACTAATGTGTTTTATTAATCTTCAGTGATAATCTTAATGTCCCATAGGAAGGATAGTTTCAGATCATCTTAGGCTATGTTTTACTCAGACCATCTCACGAAATATTTTAAAATAGCCAAGATCATCATTAGACAGGTTTGGGGCACGGTGAAAAGATTTAAAATAAGTAAATAAATAGTCATAATGCCCATACAGATATAAATTGAATATGTGTTAAAGATTTTATTTAATTCATCATCAATGAAGGAGTTGATAAGAAGTCATAAGTGATTTGAAGAAGACTCCAAAGACAATCCGTAGGTCAAGAATATTGAAATGAATGTGCAAATGGAGGCACTATTTCCACAGTGAGAGAGACAAGTCATTTGAATCTCTACCATGCTGAATTTATTTGCATGCCCAAAACAAGAATTATTCATTACTATCAATTATCTACAATTTACAGGATAGTAGAGTAGCTCAAAGGCAATAAAAGGCCCAGAGCTTCCATAAAATCAGAACTGGATAACCCAGAAGGGAATGCTCTAACCAAAGCAGTTTTCTCCATTGAAGCACTGAAGTTTTTCTACTGTAGGAAACAATTTTCTCTACAGTGTAAATGGCACATATGCTTTCCACTGTTCTTCTCATATCTATTCACCCACAAGTGTATATTGAAACATTTCTGTATGCCAGATGGAATGCTAATCTCCGGAGACCCAGACGTGAATCATACATGGTTCCTATCCTCAAAAAGCTTAAAATATATGTGCAAACAAATGAGGTCAACAGAAGTGCCAGCTGGATTATAATAAAGGTGTATATAGAACACAGTGGAGACAGAAATAATGAGTAATCTTCAGACTAAGAGGATCTCCTTCAAAGACTCTAGCCAGCCTAAGAGAAGAGACCTTAAAAATACTGACATGGAGGACTCTCCAAAGAAACAGGTCAGCCTGACCTCCACCACCACATGCATGGTCCACAGTCAGAATGTATCCTCTTCTCTGAGAATTTCCCATCAGCTTTTTAGTGCTGCTCTCTTAAACACGAGCAGACAGTCAAGAATCCCCAAACAACTAAAGAAAACCTCTAACATGAAAGACAGAAAACAAGACAAACAACAAATGACCAATGATACAGGGAAGTAAAAAACTTAAAAAACTACCATTAATATAGTCAGAAAGTGGATTGCCTGTGAAATATGAACAGAATGTTATAAATAAAGGGAACGATTGAAGAATAAGCAAAAAAATATTTGCAGAAACAAAATACGAAAAAGGTAAGAAGATACTCAGGAAATCTCCTATAAAGTAGAGCAAAAGATAGAGATAAGTAAGAAAGAAAAGAAAATTGGAGAACTGATCAAAGAAGTCCAACATTCAAATAGTAGATGTTTCAAAAAGAATAAATAGAGACAATGAAGGAAAGAAAATCATTGAATAACTTTAAGAACATTTCCTACATTGACAGGGTGTCTGGGTGGCTCAGTTGGTTGGGCATCTGCCTTCAGCTCAGGTCATGACCTCAAGGTCCTAGGATTGAGCCCCATCGGATTCCCTGCTCTGTGGAGGTATGCTTCGCCCTCTCTTTGTCCTTCCCCCTCACTCATGCTCACTCTCTTTCTCTCTCAAATAAATAAATAAAATCTTAAAAAAAAGAAGAAAAGAAAAAGAACATTTCCTATATTGAAAGCATCCCTAGAGTGCCCAGAAAAACATACCCCATATAAATATATCCATGTCAGGCACATCCTGGAAAACTGCAGAATACTGTGGACAAATCTATATTCCTAAAAAGCAACTAGAGAGAAAAAAACCTTTTTTTTTTTTTTTGAGAAAAAAAACTTTTAATTAAAATGTAAGTAAGATTAAGCCACATGCAGAAAATCAGGAATTAGCATGGTTTTGGGTTTCTTAGCTTCAAAATTCTGAAAGAAAGTGATTTCTGACTCAGAATTCTATACACAGCCATGCTACCAATTAAGTGTGATGATAGACTACCCACATTTTTTGACATGCGAGGACCCAAAATATTTACACTCCTCCACCTACCCCCCCCCCCGGCCCCACCCCACCCCGCCATGCATCCTTTCCCTGGAAATTACTGAAAGTATTCTACCAAAATGAGGATGCGGAGACGGGGAATCCACCTCAGGGGTGAGGGAGAGGAAGTCCGACTGATTAAGAGTGATTCCAGAAGGACAGCTGTGTGCCAGGTGTGGGTCCCAGCCAGCCCAAACCTGAGCAGGTCAGAAAGCTCCAGGAGAAAATTCTGCAAAAGGTAAAACGGGTAGACTCCCTGATGTGTTGGAACGCAACGAGAACAGATTTAGACAACTGGGGAAGGGTTAAATAAATACAGAGAAGAATAAGCGGGAAATGAGGGAAAGAAAAATTGTTAACTCCAAGAAATAGAAAAAGGTGTGTGGCAAAGGAAAGACTACCATGTAATTCACCTAGGAAAACATTTATTTATTTTTTTAAAGATTTTATTCATTTGACAGAGAGAAACACAGCGAGAGAGGGAACAAAAGCAGAGGGAATGGTAGCGGGAAAAGCAGGCTTCCCACCGAGCAGGGAGCCGGATGTGGGGCTCGATCCCAGGACCCCGGGATCATGACCTGAGCCGAAGGCAGATGCTTAACGACTGAGCCACCCAGGCGCCCCATGGAACAACATTTAACAATTACAGTCATGTGACACCAAAATTAAAATATAACTATACGGGAAAGGGAGTTCTTGGAAGTATATGTGTGAAGGACGGTGTTAGTAAGAGAGAAATCCTCATCTTTCACAGAGCAGAAATGATTGGCGGGTATTGTTGACAGCGGAAAAATCAAGGAGTAGTATGTTTTAAGGGCTACAAGGAATACAAAGATAAAGAAAATGAAAGGATATTGACCATTTAAGCTGAAATTTTTATTGAATTTTAGTAAAAGTAGAAACTAAATTTTTTAAAAGTGAATAGGAGTGAAGAATGGAGAGGTGAGTACATATGATTTTTGGATGAATTTGGTGAGAAAGGAAAGGTAAAAGACAAAGAGGTAGGCAAAGAAAGACACTAGTTTTGTGTGTTTTAACTGTCTATGAGAGGCTAGAGCATGTATAGCAGGGGCAGCACCAGGGTTGTTAGAAGATCAAAGCAAGGTTGAAAACACAGATGAGGGGCGCCTGGGTGGCTCAGTCATTAAGCTTCTGCCTTCGGCTCAGGTCATGGTCCCAGGGTCCTGGGATGGAGTCCAGCATCGGGCTCCCTGCTCAGTGGGAAGCCTGCTTTTCCCTCTCCCACTCCCCCTCTGCTTGTGTTCCCTCTCTGGCTATTTCTCTCTGTGAAAGCAATAAATAAAATCTTAAAAATAAATAAAAAATAACAGATGAGAGAAGAAACAATGAGAGAACACGGTACTGGCCTTGATAGGGGGAAGGAACTGACCCAGATAGCACAGCCTTTGCCCAGGAGAGAGGACATCTCTTCTTCTGAAACTCCAGTAAAGGAGGGGAAAGTGCACTTAGAGACAAACAAAAATGAAGTGATCCCAGCAGCGAGGAGAGTGGAATACACAACATTCTAACCTTGACTGCTCAAAACCCAGTGATTTAAGGCATGTGAGTCTTACTAGACATTTGAGATACTCTGCCTAATATTCAAAATCAGTGTCCACTATTTTCATTTTTAAATTTCTTGAGGTCAACACACTCCCTGATCCCTGGTTGATTTTCTTTCTCCTTTTCAAGTCACTCCTGCAATAGCAAATGTGGGCTTGTACTCATGTACACACACACACACACACACACACACACACACACACACACACCTCTTCTTCACTGCTAGGCATCTGCTGGCCAAGACTATCCCTTCAGGAAGGGCAATGCTGATAGCATAGCAAAGAGAGCTTTGGTATTCTCCTGTAATTAAGATTTTTCTTCCAGCTTGCATCTCTAAAGGAGACGAAGTCAAGAGCAGTATCTTGCGATAGCTATCAGCCCAGCCCTTAGAAACTCTCCACTTAACTTACGGACTGCAGTTCAACAATAGGTTCATCACATTACATTTCCTATGCATTTCTAGTGCTGCATTGATCTGGGATGCCACCAACAATGTCCCATAAGGTCACATCTTCCAAATGATAAATCAGAGCCCTAATGATTGGAGCAATATGTAATATGTAATCAGTTGCCTCCATCCTCTTCAATTTCATTTTTTTCACATTAATTTGTCTTTTCTTAAAAGCGTTCCTGTTTGCATTTCAAACATAAATAACTAACCTTGCTAGAAAATATACAATGTGTCAGACACTGTGCTGAGCTTTGCGCATCCATGTCTATGTTTCCATTCATTAACTTGCTTTTTTGTAAGAGCTACCCTAGGACAGAAGTAGGGTACCAGCTGCACCTTAAGGAATTTGAAGCGACGATCCAGAATGCAAACCCAAGTCATTTTCCTTCCAGAGTCCTCCAGTATCAGGTGCTACTGCCACTCTGGCTCCCAGAGTATCTGTCTATTGCCGCTTTGGGTCCAGGAGCAAAAGGAAGGGCTTAAACCTGCAGAGGGTTCACTGGAAGATGTGGCACAGGTGCCTTCTCTTCACTCCACAGCACGTTTGCTGCAAGTCCTCACTACAACTGGCATCGACTACAAAGTCATGTGCACAACCCCTCCTGTGATAAAGATCTTGCCTGAATTCTTTAGGGTTTGGAGAGGACCGTGTGCATGTGTCTGTTGTGTGTACACATTTGTGTGTGTGTGCCAGAAACTACTTACGTGTCACTTTATCAAATCTGACGATAACACTAAGAGTTAGATATTGTGATCCTTGTTTATGGAAAAGAAAATGGAGATTCAGAATGGCTAAGTGACACACTTGAGACAGTGGGGCCAGATGATTTGGGAGCAAGTGCACCAACAGAACCAGATTTTGAGCCAGGCTTTGAATACTGCAGCTGGAAATAACACAGAGAGGGGCTGTGTCCCTCCTGCCTATTGCTCTTCTGTACATGGCCCAGAGGTGAGGGTCATATGTAAATATTTCGTATTTTTATTTTATTTTTAAATTTATTTATTTTAACTCAAATTCGATTAACTAACATACGTATTCTTTGTTTCAGGGGTACAGGTCTGTGATCCATCAGTCTTATATAATACCCAGTGCTCATTACAACACATACCACCCCCCCCCGATGTCTATCACCCACTTACCTCATCGCCTCACCCCCCTCCCTGATATTTTTATTTTTAAGGAAGAGACCATCCGACCATACCTACTCAGGAAATCGTATGTGTATAACATTATATAGAGATACACAAAGTATCTCTTTGTAAATACAAAGTGAAAAGCATGCTATTTTCCATATGATTTAAACGCAGGAATTGATAGGTTAAACCAGCTTATTGGTTTTTATAATATAAGAACAGATTATTAACAATAATGTTAATTACATATCAATATAAGATCATATAACAGTTATTCCCTCGTGAGACTTATGTTGTACAACACAATGTTTAACAATCCCATGCGGATTCTGCAAACAGATGTGCCTGGTCCTTTTAAAAGACAAAGGCATTCCCCTGAACAACTTCATTTCTTTTCTGCAAAAGCAGTCATGCTAACCATGAGCTTCCTTGTCTTGCAAAATTCAAAGGACAATCTTTTCTCACGATGAACCAGGAAACAATACCCTATTTTCTATGGAAAATTTGCCCCAGAAAATTATCCTGACCTTGAGATGTTTTTGAAGTAGAATTAATGTGAAAACTGTCCTTGGGCACTCCCTCTTAAAAAAAATTTTTTTTTCAATGAGAAATTTCCATTACCTGAACTGTTTAATTATGGTTTTGACTTTCTTTGCATCTTTTTCTTTGGCTGTTGAAAGGGTCCTTGTTTATTTATTTCAGTTGGCGCAGACAGAAGGACTATTAGCACAGGGCCATTTTAATAATAAACCCTGCCTCCAGGTGTTAGAAAAGAATAATTCATTTCTCTTAAAATTGTACAAAACTGTATTTTCTAATTAAGGCTATCTTGCTGTAGATGCCAAAACAAGATATGTTAAGGACATCAAAAAAGAGAGAATGTATATCTATGCTATATGAGCCATCTTCAGAAAGTTATGCCTACATTAACAGACATTTTTCTTTCCACAAGGAAGATTCTAGAAAGTAAGTTTATCTTGTTAGAAAATAAAAAAGAATGAACTTGTACATGGATACCATCTGAACCCACAACAGACTTTAAAATACGAAACAGTTCCACATTCATAATTTTGCAAAACATTCCAAATATGAGGCCGTCACACCCAAGGGAAGCACACAAATTTAAAAATCGCATCACTTGTGTGACTTTCAGAAACTTGTACCCTTCTCCCATTTCATGCTACATCACGTGTTACAGTTTCATCAAAGCCAACAGTTTGTTTCATTTAAAATATCTTCAATGAGCTTAGTGAGAACAGCTGCAGTGCAGGTCTCTCCTCTCACATTAATACTACTAAGTATTCCTTTTGGTTCCGTTTCCAGTCTAGACTTAATTAACCAGATCTGCAAAAAGTCTGCTCAGCCACCTGTCTCCATGTTCAAAGTTAATTGTTGTTTCTCCCAGGTGAGTCTAAGAGTAAATGAGCAACATTACTGTACTCTTTATAAGGAGGACAAACAAACTATTAACAGTTTAAAAGGAAGGAAGGAAGGGAGTGGGGATGATGGATGGAAGGAACAGAGGAAAAGAGGGGGGAAAGGAATTTTTATAAGGGTTTGCACGCTAGTCATTCTTTTCTTTTTTTTTTTTGCATGACTAATCAACATAACAGTTGTGTTATTATCAGCATAAATCAGTTACCCTTGGACAGGAGTCAGGGCAGAGGCAAAAAGTATCCATTTACCCTGCTGGTTTCGGTAAATGAAATATAGTAGTGAATCTGACACCTATTATCTATCGTGACATCATTGGGCCAACAAGTAGATATTCCCCAAATTAAAAGGGGTAAAGAGCACCCCAATTTCCATTATTTGAATAATCTGACTTCACTACACTTATGTTTCAAACCGGTTACAATTCAACAAACTCTTTTACACAAGAAATGAAGACATATGGACAAAAGTCAAAGAACAAATTAAAACATTTTAGCTGTTAAGATGAACATAAATACACTCTGCTTTAATAAACTAATCAGATGTTCATCCATACGATGCACATAGAATCACCATCAATAAAAAGAACTGCCAGGACTAAGCCTGGAAATCAATTAAAGGAAATGCTGACACTAAATTTACACACATTTTGGATGTACAGCATTAATCCTTTAATTCTCTTTAATTTCACACATCTGGTCCTCTTTTTTTTTCCCCTGTAGATTTCCAAGCATAAGCTTTGCATTGTTCTCTAAAGCAGTATGGTGCCTTTGGAGTTGCCTAGGATGCAACTTTGCAAACACATGCCTCTTTGTTGGGCAACATATTCAGAAGAGTGCAAACGCATCACCTCCGGGAGGAATGCTTGTCGTTATAAAAACCTAGCAGTGCAAAAACTCCAGTGTCAAAAGCCACTCATTCTAACTCACACTGACAACTGCGAGCAGAGTGTATGTACACGGCACCCCTGATCCCAGGTGTATCATTACCTCAGTATATCCTGTATTGTAAGAAGATCTTGTCTGTTGGGGGAAAAAGTCTGTAGACAACCTAAGTGTGTGCATCTGGGATCCACTGATGGGGCATGAGAATCTCGGGGCCACAGATGCATTCAGTATTAATTCCAAGCTTCATCTAGCAACAATCCCATCCTCTCAAGTGAAAAAGTTAGAAAACAATTCCCCCCAGGATCCTGTTAATTTCATTACCTGCTAATGAAAAAAAGTGGATAGATTAGGCCTCATTTAAATTAGCTAAATGCCCTTACATTGCTTTCTCAGGGAAATGAGTAAGAAGAAGAGCCCCAACCTGAAATCTGTAATTGTGTATTCTTCACAATTTTGTACCTATGGCCGTTTCATTAACAAGAAGCAGCATAATGCAAGGAGGTGGCAGGATGCCTGGTTTCTGGAGCCAGTTTTACCATTCAGTAGCTACACGATGTTAGAAAGCTTGTTTAACTTCTCTGGGCCTTCATTTGTTCACAATCTTCCAAATAGAAAAAAACTGTGTTTGCCTTGCTTTGTTTTGCTCCCATATGGTTTTTTTTTTTTTTTTTAAAGATTTATTTTTATTTTATTTATTTGAAGCAGAGAGAAAGAGAGAGAGAGAGCATGAGAGGGGAGAGGTCAGAGAGAGAAGCAGGCTACCCTCGGAGCAAGGAGCCTGATGTGGGACTCGATCGCGGGACGCCAGGATCATGACCTGAGCCGAAAGCAGTTGCTTAACCAACTGAGCCACCCAGGGACCCGCTCCCATATGGTTTTAAAACTCGGTTCCAGAAATGTATACAAGGCAGAAAAATTATATTATAAAACTAATCATGTTAATTTGCAGTTATATCTCCTTCTAGTTCTATCTCATTATTTCCATGTAGGGCACTGGTAACACACAACCATTAGTACACAACCTAGACAGCTCAGCCACGCAGGCAAATATGGGCTTGATATTGTCCAGTATTAATATCCACTGATGCAATTAATCAAGCTGGCAAAATTTCCTGGGAACACAAATGGCTGCAAGGGGAAAATGGCATGGGTTGGCTTAACAGTGGTTTCCAGGCAGCCCTCTTAGTTAATGCCAGATGAGTGACTAAATGAGGCTTCAGCAAACTTTTCCTATAAAAGGCCAGATAAGGGGTACCTGGGTGGCTTAGTTGGTTAAGCGACTGCCTTCGGCTCAGGTCATGATCCCGGGGTCCTGGGATCGAGTCCCACATCGGGCTCCCAGCTCCATGGGGAGTCTGCTTCTCCCTCTGACCTTCTCCTCTCTCATGCTCTCTCTCTCACCCTCTCTCTCTCTCAAATAAATAAAATCTTTAAAAAAAAAAAAGGCCAGATAATAAATATCTTAGGATTTGAAGGGCATTGTCGAAGCTACTCAGTTCTGACATGAGGATATCAAAGTGGGCATAGACAGTAAGTAAGTAAATGAGTATGGCTGTATCCCAAGGAAACTTTATGGTCGCTGATATGTGAATTTCACATAATTTTTACATATCACAAAATATGATTCTTCTTTTGATTTTTATTTTAATTATTTCAAAATAAAAAAAAACATTCTTAGCTCTTGAATGTAAAAGAGCAAGTGTTGGCTCAAATTTGGCCCCAGACCTTTAGTTTGCCAATTCCCACAATGAATGTCAGGAAATTATGCAGGTTCTTCATCTGGACTCTGTTGAGATGTCTATTCAAGTTCTATTGTGTGATTATTAATTGTCCTCAGCACCGATACTCCTCCCTAATGTACGGTAATTATGTCCATGGACCAGGCACACTGTACCAATACACGAGAGTGAAACAAAAAAAATCTTGCATGTGTCACTGAGAGAAAGAGAAAGAGTTGAGTGCAACAAGTGCTCAGCTAGACAGCAGGTACTCTGGTCTCTGATCCTGCCATTGGCACAGAATGGCCAAGAGACTAGAGGAAAGAGAAAGGCAAGAGCCCAGGCACAGTAAAAGCAAGGCCACACTAACACCTGCAAAGAAAGTACAGTGTTCTCTCTTCTTAAAGAGCTCATCTAGTACATCAAGAGTCACCTGCTCCCCAGACTGGTTTAACTGGTCTTGGAGGCCTGCCTACTCATGTGGATAGTAAAATTCTGCCCATTACACTCAGTCTTATCTTTAACCTCCTTTGGAAATTGTAAATACTTACTAAAAAAATAAATAAATACAGGGGCGCTTGGATGGCTCAGTCGTCAAGCATCTGCCTTTTAGCTCAGGTCATGATCTCAGGGTCCTGGGATCAAGCCCTGCATCAGGCTCTCTGCTCAGTGGGGAGACTGCTTCCCCCGCTCCCTCTGCCTGCATCTCTGCCTACTTGTGGTCTCTTTCTCTCTGTCGAATAAATAAATAAAATCTTAAAAAAAAAAAAACTCAATAAGTCATCAGTGTTAATGTTGATCAGGTTATCTCACTCAGGGCTTGGAGCAAACAGCAACAGCAGGTAGGGACTAGGGATGATCAAGCATTCGAGAAGGAGAAAGAAGGTCAACCAGCAGGAAGCATTCAAACTATGCCAGTTTCGTACTTCAGGCTAAGTGAAAGCTTGTCATTCATTCTCTGGCATTTATTGGGCTCCTATTCAATTCGAAGTGCTTGGCAACCAGAACCTTAACCTTCATGATGCTCACAAACATAGAAATGTGATTGAGGCACTCTTCCTGTGTTAATAATGGCTAACATTAAGCTAAAAAGTCAATTGAACTCCAGTAAGAAAGCCGAGGTTTACTGATAATTTCAGATATATCCATTCAGAATAAACCATAGTGAAATCTGCGGTATAATGATATACTGAGCTCAGTGCCTAGCAGATTCTCTCGCTCAGATTTTTTTCCACATTTGCAGCCAGAATACATTGGTTATTCAATACAAATGTAATGGCTTTAATGGTTAATCAACCATGTGCAAGAAAAATACATAAGAGGAATAACCCGAATTTGAGTTTAGCAAGAACTTCTACCATTTGCCTCACTAATATTTTGTGATAAGAGCAAAGCTCCAGAAATTCTCTGTGGAGCATTCAGCTCATTAGAATACACATCAGTTACCATATTGCCACTAACAGTGTTGGAAGGACAGATCAATTGGAAATGCCTAAAAAATAGAGGATAACACCCGGGGTAAAATAAACATTAGAGTTGGGGGGGGTAGATTTGAGTCCTAGCTCAGCTGTCCAACAACAGTGTCACCTCAGGCAAGTGATGTTCACTTCCCAAGCTCCAGCTAAGTGTGGGTACATGTAGCTCAGTAACAGTACTAATTCTACGTGAGTAAGTATTAGCCATTACAATTAACATTAAGATTCTGGACATTAGAAAAAAGAGTGAAGCCAAAAGATTGAGAAGGTGTAGGAGAGGCAGCTAAATGAATAAAGAAAGTAAGATTTATTCACTTAAGAAATTATAATTGATTACTAGAATGTTCCGGGCACTGTTCTATTTTTGGTTACTCTCCTTCTTGGTGAGAAGAGATACATATAAGCTGTACTTTCAAAGTTATTTGCTTGTTTTTTTTAATTTAAATAAATCTCTACTTTTAAAGTTGTAAAGGTATCCTATGGCCATTTGCTTCTTTCTCCTAAAATCTAAAGGGAGAGAAAAACAATATACTCCACTGGAATTTTTTTTTCTTACTTGTCGTCCTGTTATAGGTGTGTGCCTTTGGTTAGTTCTGTAAGAGACCTCTCACCTGTCACCTCTCCCCTTAGAGACTGAGTGGAGGCTGCACCATCCTTATGAAATCATATATGATGAAGCCCAGTAAAGGAATCCCTGCACTTGGAAGATGCACTCAGATGTCCTTTCTATGAAGGATCTGCCACCCTATTTAAAGCTAGAGGTAGCTATGAGCCAAGAAGAAACTCAGTTTTTAACCCAAAGCCTAACTTATTAGGACAGACTCACCATGCTGGGAGTATAAACTCTAGCTTATACTAACAGCTGGAGAGTAAGTCTTTAAAGAAGCTGTCACGTTGGTTATTGGTTTGTTTTTGTTTCTATAAGGGTGGGGAGAGGTAGAGATGAGGACACTTATAATATGTTTAACTCAAATTAGTATCAAGACTTAAAATATCTCTATTTGCTAGAGATGATGAATAAAAAAGTAAAATATGGAAATGAATGTTCTGGAATTGAGATGGGTCCTAATTTCCTAAAAATAGAACTCTCTGGATTTGGACTTCTTTGGATGTAGGTTCTGGGGACTGTAAGAGCCCCTTCTAAGGTTCTGCTGAGAAAGGACCCCTTCATCCTTGCCCTTCGTCCTGTGGTAGCAGCCGGGGTATGGGTCCCACCTTCCCAGATGACCTCCTGCTTGCTTTCTGGTGACCTGCAAGGTCATTCACCAGACCACTGCTCCTTCCTTTCCCACAGAAAGCATCCAGGACCCTGCCCAAAACCACCTTCTCCCACAGGCAACAGGAAGTTTCCTAGGTCTGGGCTTAAACACATCAAAATATAAAAGAGCTAGTTAACACCCTTCCATGAGGAAAATAATTTTTATTTTCTTATGCTTACATATGGAATTAAACCAATTAAATGTTTTCTACAGAATAAGGAAGATTTGCCTGATCTTCTTTCCTGCAAATAACAATCAAACTAGCTGAGAGAGAAAAAAATTAAAAAGTCATTTCTGGAGATCTCTGGTAGGCATCTGCTCACAACTAAAAAGGACCTCTAGCTGACCTGGAAGAATTCAATTTGGGGAAATTCTAACCACACACTAGCCACTGTGATCTCAGAATAGACTTTAGCATACTTGTTTTCAAAAACCGAAAAAGCCTGTTTTTTCCTTTATCATTTCTCCTTGAAAATGTTGCATTAAATCAAAAGGATACCTTAACATCCATGACATCCTCACATTGAAAAAATAGCTATAGAATCTTCCTTAAAGTCTCAACAGAAACCAGATTGCGACTATTCATTTATGTGCAAGGAGCTCCATCCAGAAAGTAAGGGGAGGTATAGTACAGGTATTTTGATAAGTGAGTAAATCAGGTTGGCTTTACCACAGTAACTAGTCAATCCCAGTAGCAGAAGGACTGGAAAAAACAATAGGAGGCATTAAGGAAGGTCAGCAATTTAGAGGTTGTTTCTCTGGGACAGAAAAAATCAAAGCAAATCCAAGAAATATTTCAGCAACAAAATCTACGTCATGCAGTTGTCATTTAAAAAAAAAAAAAAAGATTTTATTTATTTAACAGAGAGAGAGAGAGAGCACAAGCAGGGGGAGGCCGCAGGAAAAGGAGAAGGAGAAGCAGGCTCCCCACTGCGGAGGGAGCCTAAAGTGGGCTCCATCCCAGGACCCTGGGATCATGACCTGAGCTGAAGGCAGATACTTAACCCACTGAGCCACCCAGGTGCCTCTGTAGTTATCTTCTAATATAGGTGATGGTTGAGGGGAAAGGGGTGGATAGGTGAAGAAAATCACACTGATCCTCGGTTGTAGGGGAAGGAAGACTTCCCCCTCCTTCCTTGTAGGCTCTTCCACTGACCTAATCATTAAATTGACATAATCCAGATAACAGGAGAAACATAAATTCGATATCGTATGCATGGGAGCCCCAAAGATAGGTGAGTCAAAAAAATGGCCAAAGCAGGCAGCTTTTATGTCATTTAGACAAAGAAACAATTATTCCTAAAGATTTTGACAAAACAAAGGAGTTTGAGTGTGGGGTAGCAAACTAAAGAAGAAATAATAAAGTTTGTTTAGAGTGCCTTCTTGGCCTTGAATTCCCTATCTATGGTGATAAGGATGACTTCTACCCTCCTGAGATAGGAAGGGTACCTTCACATAAGAGATTTATTTCCTACTTCCAGGGGGACAAAGGAAGTGTCAGAGTGTGCTTCCTGCACCAGCTGTAACTTTAATTCAAAATAATCAATATGCCAAAGTGGCATATTTTGAGGTGCCGTATTTTTGCCCCCCTCAATATTCTTTCCAAAAATAAGAAAAGAATAACAGTCGGCTCTTAATATATATACACAGGATGCAATTGGATCTGGGAGGGAAGAACCTCTAACTGCATGGAAAGAGACCAGGGAGGGCCTTACCAAAGAGATGCTGTGGCCCACCATTGAAGGACTAGGAATTCTTAGGCAGGTAAGAAAGAAAGACTTTTCTGAGGAGACCATGAGAAAGTATGTCCCATTTTCGGAACCTAAATCAGAAGATGGGATCTGGCAAACTAGACAGGCCAGATCATAAAAGAATTTTGTGTTAGTTTTGTTTGGTTAGCAGTTTTCTTCTGTCAGGAGAAATAAAATTTTGCCAACTTATGCCAAAGAGAACAGTGTAAAGGGGAAGACAATTAATTAAAAGAATAGAGAAGCAAAGGAAACACTGAATAATCATAACTTTGAAAGAAACTAGGACAGCTGAAGGGACCCAGGTAATAGCTGCAAAAGGACAATCTTCTTAGAGTGCCTTAATCTGTAATACCTGTCAGCAACGGCTTGAGACAAACCACTTCCAACTACTTTCGACCTTTCTTTCCCTTTATTGAAAATTTCCAGGAGAAAATGGGCTATCTTGGCCGGGAGAGCAGAGAGCTCCTTGAAAAGCAGTCCTACAAAGCCTGCAGGCACTGGGATCTGATTAGATCCCCCAAACTGGTATTGATTGAATGGCGCCCAGGAGAACTGAGCGTAGATATTCCACAGGTAAAAAAGGGACCCACGAGAGTCATGCACACTCTGTCAAGGGGTTTGAACTTTATCCTATAGGCAGAGGGAAGCCAGCGAAGGAGGTAAGGATGGAGATGATCCATGCTAATGTTCTTTTTGGGAACACAAGACACTGTAATAAATACGACCATAAAATGAATGTCATATGGTTTTGTGTCTAGGTTATAAATGATATATAAAATGCTCATGACCCTTATTGGCAGACAGTACCACAGGATGTCAGAAAGAGGAGTAAATTTAGAAATCATTTAGTGAATCCAATTTCATTTTACAGGTTAATTATAAAAAGGCTCAGCATCTGTGTCTTTCCTAAGGTCACGAGTCTACTTATCAGCATTCAGGACTTGGGACGAATTTTATTTAAACATCAACACCATCCTGTCAAGTCACTGTGAAAAAAGCCCATTTTAAAACATCATTCTTCGTCAAAGTATTGGGCTCCAACATAGATTCTGTGGCACTTTTGATTATGTCTGTAATATACATAATATAGAGCATTCTTCTCATCATATTTAAAATTCTTAAGAAATAATGGTGTCTTCCACTATCTCCCACTGTTTTTATTTATTAGCAAGAGACTAGTAAGTATCAGGCACTGTACTGTCTGAGGGCACAGAGTAGCAACGATATTGTTAATAATAATATCAATATAGTGGCCATCATTTACATAACATGTAAATACCAGATAATATTCTGAGTGTTTTTCATATAGTAATTCACCTAATCCTCATAAAAACTGGTAGGCTGGAATGGGAAGTGATTGTTTATGGGTTCAGTGTTTGTTTAGGGGGCAATAAAGATGTTCTGGAATTAGATGGTGGGAATGGTTTCACCAACTGTAAATATACTAGGAAACACTGACTTGTACACATATTAAATGGAATTTTATGATATGTGAATTGTATTTTAATAAAGCTGTTTAAAAAAAAAAAAGAAGTAAGGGGGGGGCGCCTGGGTGGCTCAGTGGGTTAAAGCCTCTGCCTTCGGCTCAGGTCATGATCTCAGGATCCTGGGATTGAGCCCCGCATTGGGCTCTCTGCTCAGTGGGGAGCCTGCTTCCCCCTCTCTCTGCCTGCCTCTCTGCCTACTTGTGGTCTCTCTCCCTCTGTCAAATAAATAAATAAAATCTTTAAAAAAAAAAAAAAAAAAGAGGAGTAAGGAAGTCTGGGTGGCTTGTATGGTTAAGCATCTGCCTTTGGCTCATGTCATGATCCCAGGGTCCTGGGATTGAGTCCCACATTGGGCTCCCTGCTCAACAGGGAGCCTGCTTCTCCATCTCCTCTGTGCTCATGCTCTCTGTCACTATCTCCGTCTCTCTCAAATAAATGAATAAAAATCTTTAAAAAATAAAAATTAAAAAATTAAAAATAAAAAAAAGAAGCCAAACCCAAGACATCGATTATACAGAGAAGCAATTTGAGGCACAGAGAGGTTATAGCAATTGTCCAAGGTCATAAAGCTATGAAGAGACAGAGCTGGGATCCAAATACAGGTGGTCAGATGGTCAGATGTAGAGTCTCTATATTAAATAAGATACAGTCCCTGACCTGGAAGAACTCACAATCTGAAGCATATTTACAAGCATGAGTCACAAACACCTTGCCCTTGTATCTGAATTACTCAGATCCATTAAACACACATAGGGTAAAAAAGGAGAAATATACAAAGGAAAGCTGATGGATGACAGAGCCCCAGATATCTGTAGATGCGTCAGCATGTCTAAAGCCTGATTCTGCTCCTGATGGCATAATCAGGAAAAAGTACTCTAAAATAAGCTACATTAGAAAAGAAGAAGAGGAAGGTTTCTCACCATCCATTAACATAACAAGCTGAAGTGGCCTTGTGTGGACGCGTGGACATGCCTGTGCACGTGTGAGCATGTGAGGATTTGGGTGTATGTGTGTCTGCTGGAAAATTCCCCTCCCGGAAGTCATGCTGGTTCTTCACTGTATGCCCAGAACCTGGCAGGGCACCTGGGAGATAAATGGATGATGATGAATGAATGACTCTCAACTAGTTAAAGAACAGCTTAAATTGATCTCCAATTTCCTGGACTTTGGAATGGCTCAAATCTAGACCATAAGGAAAAAGGGCAGCTGGTGACTAAAGGTATATGGGCATTAAATGACTACCAGTTAGTCACTTGGGGAGTGCCTGGTGATCATGAGACCACAGCTCCAAGCCTGTAAAGGTCTAATTCTCACACTAAATCCTTTTCAAGACCTCAAACTCTGGTTGTCTTGAAAATATATTTAACTGGTTATGAAAAGGACTGGGTAAGAGAAAATGGGTGGCTGAGCTCAAAATCTATTCTACTGAGGGACCCATGGGTGGCTCAGTCGGTTGGGCTTCTGCTTTCGGCTCAGGTCATGATCCCAGCATCCTGAGATCAAGCCCCACATCAGGTTCCCTGGTCAGCAAGGAGTCTGCTTCTCCCTCTGCCTGCCACTTCCCCTGCTTGTGCTCGCTCGCTCGCTCTCTCTCTTTCTGACAAATAAATAAATAAATAAATAAATAAATAAATAAATAAAATCTTTTTTTAAATATCTGTTCTACTGCAGAAAATACTCACAGTACATTCCCAGTGATGGTGAGCTAAGGGCAATGCATTTCCTCAAACAGTATATATTCAAGCTATTCTTACAACCCAAATGCAGCAAGCAGAAGTAGAAGATACCTAAACCAGAATGCAGGGCCCACATGTCAGTTCCACAAGCTGGCAGAGGCTGCTCAAAATTCTTCTCAACAGCATTAATGCTCAAGCACTCAGCTAACTGCTGGATGACTAAGCTATGTCCTCTTGTGCTGAAAGAGTTCACAGAACTGGTGCTTCTACCTCCTCATTTTTAGAATTTCTGTATCATTACTCAGCTGAATATTCTTCACCTTGGGTAACAAATTATGAACATGACATTCATCAGGCCCCAAATGGGACCACTCTCGAGAGTCTGTGAAAAACCAAGAGAGCTACACAAAAACTACAAAGGTTAAGGTTTTCTTCCTCGAGTTCAAACAAAAAAATTCTACTTGTCACTGAAATGACAAAGAAGATAAATTTTAAATAAGGTAATAAGTACCCGGTAGCTTATATTTAGCTTTTCAACATTTGAAGAAAAAAGATAAACTCTCTACCCAGATCTAATTCCACCATCTGCCATAAACTTGAGACATTCTTCTGTTAGCTTCTTATTGTATGTATTCTGGATAGGAGAACCAAGTGGTTAAGAGCTAGTATGCCTATATAATCTATTATTCAAACCAGAGCACTTCTGAGAGTGAATAAAGCCACAATAATTACATTGGGACAACAGAAGTAACCTGGGGCCATCTCAGACAAACTGAGACATATTGTCACCCTATTAAAAGCTTACACTCTGCTGTCAGAACTTGATGGTGGACAGGTAGAAACAACTGAAAGCTTTGGAACAGTGTTGTTAAATGACCATAACTCCAGGAAGCTTAGTACAGAAATGGGTTCTGGCCAGAATGGACCAGAAAGACATCGAGGATAAGCAAGCCCAAGAAAACTTTCTTACGGCACTAGGAGAGAAACCACAGGAGTCCAAGCTAGGACGGTGGCAATAAAAAGAGAAAGCCTATATAAAAGAACAGGCTGTTAAAGAAGTCAGATAGGTTGTAATACTAGTCTAAGTAATAAGAAAATATTAAACACACCTCAAGGAACTTGACAGGTAAATACATAGCAGAGCACCTGATAATAGGAAAAACCAAGGGAGCTCAGATTCGAGGGCAAAAGCCATTTGCTCCATCTCTTCTCATACTTCCTGTTCATGTGGGTGCCAGGCTCATAGGGGTGTGCTTCATTCCAAGGAGACCTGGAGCCCTCCACAGACCGCTTGCCACGATGCAAGGCTCAGGGAAGCCAAGAGTTTCTTTTACCAGAAGGGTAATAAAATGCCACCAACAATTGCTCCAGATACCACTTGGTGGCACCAGTACCCTGAAATGATTGAAGTGCAACCAGCTATTCTTGATCTTAAACCAGAAACTTTGGGCTCCTAAAAGGTCTAACCATCGCTCAAGTTCAGTTTCTTCCATGATTATCTGACTTCTTCCAGAACTTTCACATCCTCCTTTATCTCAATCTAAGGAAATCCTATAAGCTAGAAGATGAAAACGTTTTATTTCAATGATCTCTTGTTATTTCACAAATTCCTTTGTATGTATATACACATGTAATTTGCATAAATGTGACCACCTCTTTCAACCACATTTTTCTTCCATTAGCCTTTTTCCTTTTTTGTTTCTTTTCCTCCCAGACCTCTACCACAATTCCTCCCACCCCTTCCAGACAATTCATTTTAAGCCTAGAACTTACCCACCCACATTTGTTTCCATCGCCATCTAACCTTATACAAATGTGTGTATAGGCAAAAGAGAGATATATATAGAGATAAATACATACCTATAAAATTTTTTTGATCAATGATTTAGAAAATGGACTCATATAAGATACTCTTCTGCACGTCTTGCTTTTCTCCGTCAAGAGTTTCTGGTGGTAAACCTGCTAAGCAACTAGTATTGCTCTAATTCACTTTGGGGGGATGTTGTTATGTAATATTCCACGGTATAGACATACATTAATTTATCCAACAACAGTTCCTTCTTAAAGGGTATTCACTTGCTTTTGGCTTTTTGTTGTTGTTTTGCCACAATAAACAATCCTGCTGTAGAAATCCTGTGTTTATAACCTGTATGGTAGTGCTCCTGTGCTCCTGTTAAATTCCCAACAGGGGAATGCTGGATTGAAGGGCAAGTATATACTTTTAACTTAAGAAATGTTTTTCTTAATTTTAATAAATTCTAAGAAATATTGCTAGATTTACATCCAAAAAAAGCTCTTTAAAATCCCTATTTCCACCAGCAAAATATGAATGACAATGCCCTTTTCCTCACATCTCCACTAGCAATGTGTATTATTGCTTTTTTCTTTTGCCAGGCTGATGGATATAAAGTGACAACTTATCATTAATTAACTTCTTGTTTTCCCAGCTGGTTGTGATTTTGAGCATCTTTCCAGGTTTTTTAGCCATTTTGATCTGATTCTTCACAGCTTTTGCCCAAAGCAAGGATTTTTTCTTTAAAGGGATTTTTGCTTAGTGAGGAAGCTAGAAAAATACTGCTAAAAGTATTTTAGTATAAATAGCAGTATAAAAGTATACTGTATACAGTATACAGTATGAAATTTCCATTAAAGAAAGTGGAAAAATAGTCCATGACCATATCATGGTCACTATTATCTATATTTGATATCTAACAATAAAAGCACTTGGGTGCTCAATTCGGCAGCACATATATTAAAATTAGAACAATACAGAGAAGATTAGCATGGCCTCTGCATATGGATGACATGCAAATTTGTAAAGTGTTTCATAGTTTAAAAATACATACAAACATATATACATATATACATGCATATATACATACACAAAAACACTGGGGTGCCAGAAAATAATCCTGTGAGTACTATTCAATTCTGGAATGTCTACTCTAAGGGCAGAAGATGGTTATTTCTCTCTTCATAAAAAATTGTCTCACTGTTAGTGCTTTGTTTCTGGCTGGACGTTGTATTGCTGTATATGTTTAAGTAGGACTTGGCATTAAATTGAACCAGTCGCATTTATTTGAGTGTCATTCAAAATACTTGTTTAAAAAAAAAAAGAACAAAAATCAGTAGGGAAAGAAATTGTATTTTTAAGCTTCTAAGAAGATTTTATAAACAATGGAGCCCAGAGAACAAAAAAAGTTATAAAATGACTTGACAGTGTCCTTTTAAGTGAACATATGTGAGTTTATGCCTCCATATGTGTTCACATATGTCCTACATATGCACAGCCAGCTGCTAACCAACCAGATCGTTCAATGTGTATGTTTACTGTAAAACAAGCTGAAAGTGTTTGGTCTCTTTGTTAGAGAAACAGCTCATAATTTCAAGTATACAAACGTCAGTTGTTTCTCATTTCTTTTTTTTTTCCAAGCCAAATGAGCTGTTGATGCCCAATTTGGCAGGATCCTAACTGAGGCTGACTCTTGGCTAGCTGCAGAAACCCGGCTCTGAAAGTTCGGGAAAATTTTTACAAGAATAAGGAGCTTTTCCTAATGGCTCCCTAAACCAGAGGAAGTTTCCTTAGAGCCTCAGCCAGTTTTTTCCCACTCAATATCCCAAAGGATAATCACTAACATTGTTTGGATACTAATGGATGGAGTTAGGGTGTGGAATGAGTGTCCTCCCCGACTTTGGTCAAATACTCTTTCAAAACCCACTGTTAACAGAAAACATTCTAGGGAGGTAGAGATTACATCTGTGATAACAACTTTATCTATGAGTCCTCAGCATCTCATCTTTCATTCCAGCCTTGAGACAGTGCTCTGCAGCTTAAAATGGTGAATGAAGTTTAGACCAATTTCCCGTTGAAGGTGGAGCCTTTGGACAGATTACACCCCTACTTCTACAACCACACCATCAAACCCAATCATCGCTATCGGTATCCTCGACTACTCACATTAATATTCTCTGAATAGCAGGCTGTTGTGAAAAGAGTTCATGCTCTGGAGTGCAAGA
Organism: Procyon lotor; assembly: GCA_028646535.1. Taxonomy (NCBI): domain Eukaryota; kingdom Metazoa; phylum Chordata; class Mammalia; order Carnivora; family Procyonidae; genus Procyon; species Procyon lotor. Next base: position 70,092,952 of record CM053611.1, read on the forward strand.
GCCTGTCCCGTCCTGGCTGTGTCGTTCCCTGGCTGTGTGGCCGTAGTAGCTTCACACTTCCCACTTCAGTTTCCTTATGAGCTATATGGAAATAGTAATATGGACTTCCAAAGTTTCTGAAGAAGAGGAAATGAGATAACCCATATAAAGGATGATGCACAGTACTGCAGACACATTAAGGGCTTAATAAATGTGAATGCCCTCCCTTCTCCATTTCTCTTTTCCTCTCTCTAGTCCCTGAAAAGAGAGAGAGACATAAGAACCAGGAGTACTTTTTCATCAAGGAGATAATCCAAAAGTCCCAATCCCATGTTGATGAGTAAAGGAGAGGCTGAATTCAACAGAAGAAAATAATTTAAAATGTTCCCTTTTGACAAAAAAATAAAAATAACAAAACTAAAATGTTCTCTTTTAATATCACTGAGACTATACAGATAAATATGCATGTGTATTCATAAACACATGGCCATTTATTGAATACCTACTGTGTGCCTTGAATAGTGCTTGACAGAAGAAATACTTCTTAAATAAATGAATGAAAACCAAACCCTAAAGTACTATCATAATTTCTTCTCTGATGCTCAGTTTCCTGGGATTTATTTATTAGTAATGATTCTCTGCTTTTCAAAGTGAATGCCATAGGAAGGAAGAAATATGGGTATCTGTTGTCATGGTCTGAGTAGCCCCTGAAAAACAACCAGAAGCATCCCATCCACCTTTCAGTCTGCTAACACGGGCTCTTTCTACATTGAACCACCTCTCATTCCTTCTTTCCCTTCCTGCATTCAATCTTCCGAAGGCTGTCCAGTATTTAGCCACAACTGAAAAATACAATTCCTCTTGCTGCATGTGTCCATGTGTTTGGGGCAAAATGAGCCACTGTTGACAATTGTAAAGAAAGGGAGAACGGCTGTTTGCATCTGGACGTGGGGTAAGAAAGAGAGAACAGCTGGTGGCAGCTGTGGCAGACAAGAAAGTAAGCAAGTGAGCAGCTGCTGGTAATTCAGAATCTACTAGACTGCCCGGAATAATTGAAATCCAGAAGAAGCATGTGAGACTCGACTTAACTACTTTACCGTACACTGCTCTTCATTAGATCCGACTTGTCCTTCATTAGAGACATTCCCATGATAGCCACATGAGGACTCCCAGTAGGAATATCAGTCCCCTCCTCCCCATCCAGAACCCTTTGGAAAATCAAACCAAGAAAAGGAAAATGGCACGGACATTACTTCCAGTAAGCCCATGCTTATTTTTATAAGAAGGAAGCAGTCTATGGTTGACATGGAAGGAATGTTACCAATGATGGATCTATCATAAGAATGGGCAAAAATAATTCTTTCTATACTACAAGAGATTATGGTCATTTTGATGATGATTCCACACTTCAGAATTCAGGAGGCTAACATAAAAATGTGATAACTTAAGTGTAATAGAAGCCTAGAAAAATACATTTTAAAGCCCTGTCAGTGGTTTCAATATTTCTTTTCTCACAAGTATGTAATCTTGTGAATGTGTATACATAGAAATATTTCTCTCTATTTTCTTTTTTATTTTCAATAAAAAGAAGAGAAAGATGTCTTTTAATCATGCATCTGGTGACAAAATATTTGGCTGGTTTTCATGCTTCCCAACTGGTTCTTTTAGTCATCTGGAATTCCAAGATAATCTGAAAGGCCCAAAAATATGTCATCTACTTCTCATCTTGTTCATCACAGAAGAAAAGCATCTCATCACTCCAATTTATAGAATTTCAGCTCTTTAGTTTCTAAGGTAAAGTTCAAGAGAAGAAAAAAGAAACTACCACAATGTTATACATTAATAAATTATATACAATTAAATGCCCCCAAATAAAAGAATAATTAAGCAAATTATATGGCAAGCTATCTGTATTTACAGAAATGATAATTTTGCAGGTAGTGATAGGGAAAATGCTTGTGATGTAGCATTTGTGGAGAAGTCTGCTTAGATCATTCACACATGAAAAGTTAATGCAAAATATACATCATCAAAACTAAGGTAAAAGGGTAGGCATAGGACAATGATATGAAAGGAATCTGTTAAAATAGAAGAAGCCAAAAGAAGATAGCAGAGGTTTTATTTCTTTTATGTTTTCTTTTTGTTGATAAATCATATTAGTATAAAAGATCTAAACAATAATTAAGCTACTATGAAAATTACTAATAAAATCACTAAACTGTAAAGACTGGGTGCTTCCCTATTTCTGACCACCTTTATCTCCAATGCCTGTCACAGTGTCTAATGGCCAATAAATATTTGCTGAATGAAGAAGTCAATGAAATGAGTCATCTGCATTTTCAAAGGACACTTATAAAAGAAAGAATGAAACCACTTCCACCAATGGCATATATGTGACTGAGAAAAGAAGGCTGGCTCTACTCTAAAGATCAATTAGAAGATCCCTGAAGATGTGCTCATGGTATTTTGAAATCAGTTCTGTCCTGCCTGGTGAGATATGTGGCCGGGCCAGACCTAAATGAGCCCCCACATTCTGAATTGGAAGGAAGGAAAACTAGCCAGTGCAAATATGTTTCGCCCTCTAAAATAGGATTCTGTGACTTGGATTAGGAAGAAAGGGAGAGGGAATAGTTGCCAAAATACTAATGTCACAAGCACCTGGTCCTTAATTTACTGGCCAGAATGGCCTATGACAAAGTTCCCAGATGTTTTGTGCTCCAGGTGAGTAGCTTTCCTCAAAGCAAATGTGATTAATATTTCTATCCACAGCTCCTTTCTCAAGTCTAGGCTTTATTACCCAGTCTGGCATTGAAAGCTTGAGTTCTAAATCAGGTAGTAAGAATACGAGATGGCATTCATTCTTGATTTTACTGTCCCATTTTCCTGCAACAATGAGGTCCACAATTGAAAGAATTTTCACTATGTCAAAGGCTGCCTTTGAACCAGCCTTGTTTACTAAACTTCTCCCTGGGAAAATTGGAATAGACTCATCATTCCAATATGAACATCTTTATACAAAGTCTGTTTTCCAGATATCTTGAACCTTCCCCAAGCCCAGCTTATATAAAGTGTGAATGTTCCATGTTAATGTAAAGTACTCCTATACTCTAAACATGGAGTAACTCAAGACCCTGACAAATTTGTACGTTATCCAAAATATGTTTGCAGATTTTTCCCTCTTGCCTATAAAATAGCATTAAAGGAAATGTCTCGCTCCATAAATATAACTGTCAAGAGTTTAAATGACTCACACCTCATCATCATCATCACCAAAATCATAAACTGCCTTTTTTTTTGTCCAGGGCTAGGATTGTAGTACACTCAGCATATTCAATAGATATTTGAGTAACATGCTGAGAAGATGCAGCCACTACATTTTTATCAACCTTCCCAAAAGGGACCATAGCATCTAGTTATTTCTATTATTAGATATAATTTCTATATTAGAAGTATGAAGGTCAATTTTATGTGTCAATTTGACTGGGCCATGGGATACCCAGATATCTGGTCAAACACTATTTGTTGTTTCTATGAGGGTGTTTTTAGATGAGATTAACATTTAAATTGGTAGACTGAGCAAAGCAGATTGCTCTCCATAATGTGAGTGGGCCTCATCCAATCAGTTGATGACCTGAATAGAACAAAATATCTGACCCCTCACTGAGAAAGAAAGGATTCTTCCTGCCTGACGGCCTTTATGCTGGTACCTTTTTGGCTTTTTCCTGCCTTTGAAGTTGAATGGAAACATTGGCTTTTCCTGAGTCTTTAGTCAACCAGCCTTCAAACTGGAAATATACCATCTATTTGCTCTCTCTAGTGTCCAACTTCACCAGCTCACCCTACAGATCTTGAAGCTTACCAACCACCATTATCACATGAGCCAATTCCTTAAATAAATCTCTTTATATACACATCCTATTGGTTGTGTATAGAAACACAGGATTTGCTCAAGAATCCTGACTAAAATGACACATAAGATTTAACATGCTATTCAACACATAAGATTATATTCACTAATAGAGGTATCGGGAAAGATGGCAGAGTAGAAAGCACCAGGGATCTGTCTCTCCACCCAGATAATAATTGCACTGGCAGAATCTCTCTGACGTAACTATTTTGGAACTCTGGAGTAGTTGAAGGCTTGCAATTGCCAAGAGAAGATTTGGATGATAAATTGCAAATTTTAGTCAATTTCAGTTCTTAGCAGAGTAGTAACTAACCCTCCCCCACCCTTAGTCCTATGGCAGGCAGCTCTGCCAGTGTTCCTCGAGCAGCCTGCACATACTTTGATGGAGCCAGACTAGGCAAAAAGGATGTTGTCCTTTAAACACTGGAAATCTTTGTTCTGCCAGTTGATTGCTGCTTCTGATCAGAGACATAGAGACAAAGAGGTGGGCAGTCATTGTTGTTTCAACTCCCCTCTGTTGTGGCAAGCCCCTCCCCTGCCAGCTAAAGTGAATTCTAGGGGATTTAAAGAACCAGGCCTTTATTTTTCAGTTTTTCTCCTTTCAGAAGCCAGACATTAAAGTCTAGGATATACAAAAACACCTGCATATTTGGAGAAAATTAGAAAGCAACTGCACATGCCCAGGAAAAAGCTCAGAAAAGACTTTAGAAGACCTTAAGTTTATACCTCAGGCTGATCCTTAGCATAGAGACACCCTATAATAACCAAAAACAAACAAACAAAGCAAAAACAAAGACAATAATAAAACCCAGTAAACTCTGGGAAGAGTGAGGATCTGATATCCAGAGTTACCCTGGTATGTCCAGTGTACAACAAAAAAGCACAAAGCATACAAAAAATAGGAAAGTGTGGAATTCCTATCAAATTGAATTTCTATCAAATATCAATTGATAGAAAGTCTAAAAAGAAACAAACAAACAAAAATTCTGGAGCTGAAAAGGACAATAACTGAAGTAAAAAAAAGTCGCTGTAGGGTTTCAAAGGCAGATTTGAACAGGCAGAAGAAAGTATCAGTGAACCTGAAGATAGAACAATGGAGATTATCAAGTATGAGGAACAGAAAGAAAAAAAACTGAAGGAAAGCAAAGAGAGCTTAAGAGACCTGTGGAACACCATATCTAATCCAGTAAAACTAAGATGTGCAAAGAAAATGTAGCCATCTTTACTTTTTTATCCTTATAAATTCAGTCTCTTCCAGATTGTGTTTGGTAAATACTCAGTCATTAAAGCTTTCTCCTTCTCTCTTGTTCCTACAGAATATGTCATCTTGGGGTACACGGGCACTGATGTGACTTCATAGTGGCAAGGGGTGGGGAATGGGGCATCCTGTGGGATTGCTATCTATTTCCTGAACTGATACCTGCTAAGGTGAAACTGAACCTGTCCGTCTTTAGGCCATTGTACTGGCATTCACTACTGAAGTCAGCAACAGTAGCCAATTATCTCTGGTCTGGAACTCTTTCAGATCTCCCATTATGCTCTTTGTCCAGTCCCCAGGCTTCCAAACAATCTGGTCCCACCCCCTTATTTCTCTGACTTCTTTCCTGTCATTCTTCCCCTTGCCTACCTTTCCCCAACCACAATGACGTTCTCTCTGTTCCTTGAACACACCTGGTGTGTTCCTATCTCAGGGTCTTTATACTGCTAGTCCTCTGTCTGGGATCATGGTTTGTTCCTTCACTATATTTGAGACTTTGCTCTGATGTCACCTTCCTTATAATATAGTCTTTGACCATCTTATTTAAAACTGAGCACCACTCCTGAGCTTCCATAGCCCCTTGTTTATTTATTTCCGTGGCACTTACCACTATCCAATATAACATACGAATTACTTAGTTTTATTGTCTGTCTCCCTCCTTAAGAATATAGGCTCACTGTAGAGAACAGGGCTTGCAAACAGTGTAGAGAACTCAGAATTAATGTGGTACTTGCTCCATGACCATGAGATTCAATGAAGTGCATCAATTCCTTAAGAAAAGTTGAGCAGTGAATGGTGGAATAAACAACACGATTTTGTACTGAGTCAGTAACATGCTTCTCCTACCCATTCCTGTCCTTCATTTTTCAGATTTCCATACTTTTCTCATCTCTGTCTCTACTGGCTTTCATTTTTTAACTCCAAAGGTACTAACAAATGACAAAAATGTCTTAATTTTTGTCAAAAATTTATTGAAGGCCTACTTAAATTTTTATATCAGTGAAGGTAAACACTGGCTGCTGAACTAAAACATTTTAACCAAATAGAACCTTATTCTTCACAGAGACTATCAACCCAATGTGTTATATGCAGGTGGCAGTGGGTTTTCCCCACAGAGGGGTTTTTAAGGACCCAGGCATCTCCCAGATTATGACTCCACATGCCCTATCAATCACTCAGCAACTAGGCAGGAGAGGAAACGGGGTGAGATAGATATCAGCTGCCTAACTACCTTGATCACACACATCACTTCTGTTCACATACCATTGATCAGAACTAGATCAAGGCATAACTGGATGCAAGGAGCCATGGAAATTATAGTCTCTGCTTGGGCAACTGTTTCCGTTTGCTCATTCTATGCCATGGAAGAAAAAGCACAGATCTTATTTCCCATTTAGCTGTTTCTACTCTGCTTGTCGTATGGTGTATAGGCATTCTCACATACGTTACTTCATTAATTCCTTCAACATCTTTATCAGGTATTAATATCATTCCCATTACACAGAGGAAGAAACACACCCAGAGATAAAAACTGACCTCTCAAGGCTTTGGGATGTGACTTCATTCATGAAGATATACATTTTTAATTACAATCTTTCCTGAGATATAATTTATATACTATACCATTCATCAATTTAAAATATACACTTCAGTGGTTTTTAGTACATTCACCAAGTTGTGCAACCACCACCATGGTCAATTTTGGAACATTTTTATCACCCTCAAAAGAAATGTGTGCTCAGGAGCACCTGGGTGGTACAGTTGGTTAAGCATCCAACTCTTGGTTTTGGCTCAGGTCATGATCTTGAGGTCATGAGATCGAACCCCAGAGTCAGGCTCTATGCTCAGTGCAGAAGCTGCTTAAGACTTTCTCTCCCTTTCCCTCTACCCCTCCTCCCCACTCTCTCTGTCTCTTTCTCTCTCTCTCAAATAAATAAATAAATCTTTTTATAAAAGTAAAAATATATTCAAGAAGAGATGTACATTCATTAGCATTTCCTTCTCATTTCCTCTTTAGCCCCTTTCAGTCCTAAGCAACCACTAACCTATTTCCTGTCTCTATAGATTTGCCTTTTCTGGACATGTACTGTATGTTGGCTAATTGAACAGAATAAAATAAATATACATATATAAATGGAATCATACAGTATATAGCCTTTTGTGACTGGCTTCTTTCACTCAGCATAATGTTTCCAAGGTTCACCCATATTGTAGCAGACATCATTATTTTATTTCTTTTTATTGCCCAACAATATTCCATTGTATGGATATACCACAAATTTGTTTATCCATTCATCAGGTGATAAACACTTGGACTCTTTCCATTTTTATTTATTATGAATAATGCTGCTTTAAACATTTGTGAACCAGCTTTTATGTGAACACATGTTTTTATTTTTCTTGGATCTATACTTAGAATTGAAACTGCAGGGTCATATGGTAACCTGTGTGTTATATTTTTTTTTAAGAACTGCCAGGCTATTTTCCAAAGTGGCTATGCCATTTTATGATTTTCTTATCAGTGTAGAGTTAGAGTGTTCTAATTTCTCCACATCCTTCCCAACGCTTATTTTTTAATCTTTTCTATTATAGTGGGGTTTGCATTTTGAAGGATGACTATTTCTGTCAACTTCAAGAATTATGAATTATGGCTCAGTTCCTCTAGTAAGAAGCTAAGTAAGAACAGAGAGGAATAAGAAAAATTTTAAAGGATTTGTGTGCTGTGCTTTTTCTGCCAGGTATATTTTGCCTTAATCTGCCATTTGGATACCCAGAAATCTGAAGCTGTGTTGTAGGACTTCATGAATGCTTGCCCTCCTTGGATTTACCCCATGTTCCAGACTTTTCCTAATCATTCCTTTCTTGACACTCACAATAAATAATTGGATGCAGGAAGTTTTGAGCTTTTTGTTTTAATCCATCTATTTAGATCCCATCTATTTAGACTTTCAGATCTGAGAATCTTTTAACTCCCTAAAAGATGTTTAGGAGTAGAAACTTTTACATCAAAATTATGTATTTTGATGAATACTCATCAAATGGATGAATACTCATTCATTAGGAAAGTATTTTTTAGAACTAATTTCTATTAAACTACTTTAATTACTTGATAAAATTTTTACCAAGGCATTAAGACATTTCTAAATTTTTTCCCTTTTGATTTTTAATTTACTGAAATTCTTCTCATTGGAATCAGTTATTTTCCACATAAGGTTTAAATGAAAATGTTATTCAACATGTTTTTTCTTTCCCTTACTGTTCATATCAAATTTTTCTCGGTAATAGTTTCTACAATTGCATGTGTTCTTTTAGGGTCATTATTTGTACCAAGTCCAATTGTCTCAGGTCAAATTATTCGCACCCAAACTTAGTAAAAAAATTGGATTCTTACATCAATTCTTAGGCAATAATAAGTTTCAACATGTGCCAATTTAGCTGTTGGCAGTTTTATTTAGTGTTGATTACTTTTGCCAAGTCTAATTTTTCCTTGTTCAATATTTGCATGTTTCAATGTGAGCATCAAGACATGATTTGTCATCAGATTTTCATCTCTAACAAAAATTACCATGTACAGTTTCAACTGTTGTCCTTTGTTTTGTGTTGATCATTCTTAACAGTAATATTTAGTATGAATTGGATAAAGGACTGACAGTTTGGATTTTTTTTAACTAATACATGAGAAAACTGTAAGAAAGTTCCCTCAGCTATGTCAAAGTTATTTTGCTGTCTGGATTTCTCTGTATTACGACCTAATTCTTTAACGTATTTCCAATAAATTTATGTATTCTATACCAACAACCCATGTTGATGGCACAGCAACAGCAAATGATGAGATCAGAATATCCTTGGGGTTAAATATTCCTGTGTCATGATGACTAGGGCTTTAAATAATCCAGTGTCACAACTAAAATATCCAGTTCAATATGCTCTATATCAGATTCATCATTAGAATCAGCTGGGGAGATTCTTTAAACATATAGATTCCTAACCTATCTCTTCCCATCCTTGCCTGTCCCTGAAGCAAATTATCACTTCACAGATCTGGAATAGTCTCCCAGCATCTGCGATTTTTTTTTAAAGTTCCTTTAGTGATTCTTACATATCCACAAAAATTTGGCTGTCTTCTGGGCTAAGCCCTACCCAGAAAAGGGCTATCCATATGGGTCATGCCTATTTCACAACATGTCCATAACTTAATCCTACAAAAAAAGAAAGAAAGAAGATATTGGGGGGGGGGGGAGGAGGACACTGCTGGTGGCTAAGGAAGAATGAATGGGTGAATTAACCAGAAGGGCCTGGAAATGATATAAGAAGTGAGTAGGTAAATGATCATCAATTTGGAGGTCAAGAGAAGGAAGTGGAAGCAAAGCAGCACAGTTCAGTATCTATGTGCTCAAACTGTAGGCACTATGGGGTCTTGCCTTTTTCACAGCCCTTGTTCTACTTTGGTCTGGGGCAGACTTTGAAAGCTGGACAAGATGGTGCCTTGCTCAATAACTAAATCATTGGGTAACCTGATACGGCAGGTATCAGGACAGTAAACAACAAATGTTGGAGAGGGTGTGGAGAAAGGGGAACCCTCTTACACTGTTGGTGGGATTGCAAGCTGGTGCAGTCACTTTGGAAAACAGTGTGGAGAATCCTCAAGAAATTAAAAATAGAGCTACCCTATGACC
>CM053611.1:70103271-70127033 GCA_028646535.1 Procyon lotor
CATGGAGCACTGGGTGTGGTGCATGAACAATTAATCTTATAACACTAAAAAAATAAACATACTTGGGAGAAAAAAATAAAATAAAGCAAAAAAAAAAAAGAAGTCTCAGTCTACAACTCAAAATTGGGGTGAAAAAATAGAAACCTATTTTCTGTGATTCGAGTTATTTTCTAGTTTTGAGATGCCTATTCCCTACAGAAAGAAAAATAAGTTCAGTCAGTTCAAAGTTTGTCCTAAAGTGGGTCTGAAATAGGATGGTGGGACAGTGGTTTCAGTGCCAACGTGTTTTGAAGGGAAGCCTGTTATGTCACCTGCAGAGGCAGATGGACCCCACCCAAAGTTTGGTTTGAGAGTTGCTACAGATGCCATCCCACATATACCAAGCAGGTAGGAAAAGGTTTATTATTTACACAACTGCAATGTCTGGGAGGGAAGGGAAGGCCACTCAAGCAAGTCCAAAGTGAAAAATCAAGGAAAGGGGATGGGTGTAGGTTTTTAACTGGGTTGAGGGGTTGGGGCTAAGGATGTGAGTCCCTATACGCAGGAGCCTGTGGTTTTGTTGCTGCGATATGGTGAGCACTCAGGCCTAGACAAGATCAGTTTCTCCAGATGTGGTACAGAAGGGGAAGAGGAAGAGGTGAAATTTAGCAGCTGTCAGCAATCAAATATCAGAGTCCAAGTCTTCATTACAAAGTCATTTGTCTTGATTTCACTTGTCCACACAGAAATCCTCTGAAGCAACCAGCATCTCGCCTGATGCTTGATCTTTAAAAATAAATATCATTATGGCCATTTTGTTGATTAATTACAGAGTCTCAAGAACTGCCCTGTTTCACATGGGTATTTCACTTAACCTTCATTTAAACCTGAGCTCTTAGGACACATGTACTACTATTATCCCACTTTACAGGTGTGGAAAGTGAGGCACAGAGTTAATGGTATTTGTTTCTTTATGATAAGAGTCAGAGGCAGGATACCAACTCAGACTCTCTGGTTCTATACCTCTATTTCCTGTCCTCCTGGTTCTTCTCATCCTACCCCACCAGGATATAACCAAGCTGCTTTGGTGCATGAGAAGTTCTACAAATCTGTCACTACCTCTAGAGCTTGCTGTTTCCATGTGACTCTAAGCCTGGCAGCAAGGCTCTGAGCCTCACTCTGCAGAAACGGACCAGCCAGCATTCTGGCAAAAATCAAACGCACTTCCTAACTGGGTAATTTAAGATTTTGTAAAGGAACTGTTTACAAAAATGTGAGCAGAGGTTAGGAAAAGCAACAAAGGAAGGGACAGGGAGCCATCACCACCCTACACCCAGACAGAATAAATGAGGGGAGAAAGTGGCTACAGGAACCAAATAAGTGAGCAGCACAGAAAGGGCCATCTGACAGAAGCTGTGGCCTTTAGTTAAAAGAGCACAGCTGGGAAGACGGAGGAATAAATACCCTCTTCTTCTTTTCCTCCTGTTCTCCAGATCTCTTGCCAATGTCCTCTACTGGCCAAACCCGATGAAAGAGTGGAGGGCAAGGAAATTGTTCATATAGTTTATATGGATAGTCACCCAGGGCACCAGGCAAGATGACGGATGGGAAATGGATCTGTGGGGTAAAGCAGGTAATCACCATCATAAAAAGCTTTTATCACTGTTTTTGTTATTCCTCCTTATTATACTTTTATCACTCCTCTTCCCTTCTCTCCTTTCCCCAGGCTAGGTAAATAACAAAGATATATATCTATATAGATACACAGATATGGAAAGGAAGCTGTCAGGGGCAGGAAAGGAGTGCTCATTCTCTCTTCACTCTGCCTCCCCATTTCTTAGGAACCTAGTCAACTGCAAATACTACAGTGTCTTCCATATATTGGCTTAAATACGAAAAGGTTTATCTGGCTCACATAACTAGTTTTATGACCCCATGGCCCATCAAGGGCCCCAAGTCTCTCCATCTTTCAGCTCTATCATCCTTGATATTTCAGCTTTCATCCTCACTCTGGTTGTTTTATGGTTTTTAAGATGGTTGCTCCTCCTCCAAGCACCACATCTATGCAACTGTGCAACAGGCAGAAAAAAGGGATGAAAGACTCTCAGAAATGCATCATTTACATTTCATTGGCTAGACTGAGTCCCATGACCACACAGGACTATAAGAGAATATGCCCAGCAAGTGATGTTAGTTGACAGAACTGGAGTTCCCTTGAAAAGGGTAGAGGGGCAGCTGGGTGGGTCAGATGGTTGAGTGTCTGACTCTTGGTTTCAGCTCAGGTCATGATCTCAGGGTTTTGGGGATCAAGCTCCACATTGGGCTCTGTATTCAGCTTGGAGTCTGCTTGAGATTCTTTCCCTCTCCCTACCCCCCTATTTTCTCTCCCTCCCTCTCTTTCTCTTTCAAAGAAATAACTAAAGAAAAGGGTGGAAAGGAAATAGACACTGTGTAGGAAACTATCAGTGCCTGACATTCCATTTTTATCTGTATCACAAATCTGCTCTGCTCTCATAACTCCTTAGGCCTTTGGAAATCAAATCCAGAAAGAGACTTACAGGCTTAGGGAGACTATACAGTGAAGCACATGACTGCTCAACTAGTACGGGTTTCTCAGATCTTCTTGTAGGTGGCGTGAACATGTGACCATCTTCTCAACAACTGAATGTGAGCAGAAGAGCTGTGTGCCCCTTGAAGCTAGGTCTTAAGAAACAAGACCTTTGTTACTATACATCTTCTTTCCCTCTCTACAGTCTAAAAGCTAGTGCCTCTGACCAGCTTCTGCTATGCTTTAAAGGATAACGGACCAACAAAATAGCATACCTCTAAGAGTCCACGTTGATCAGGAACACGTACAAATCTGGACTGTTAAATCCAGGGCTGTTATGGAAAGAAAAAAGAACTTCTTTGTTCTATAAGCTACTGCCTTTTGGGGTCTCTGTGTTACAGGTTTTATCCTACCTAATGTATTTCTATCCCAAACATGATTCTCCAGGACAGTTACAACCTCATGCAGGGCTGTGCTTGAGTTTATTTGTGATATTTTCCTAGGTTTCCCTAAATCAGTGGTTGAATTCTTGCCCTCCTCATTTGCTTGTCATTACTCATTTTCCCAGGTCTCTTTCTCTTTTCCAAACTTAATTCCATCCTTCCCACTCCCCCATCCAGAGTTCAAACAAGAAGGAAGTAAATTATTTTTGTGGATTAGCATCCATTGTTTGGGAAGTGTGGATTCTGTCGAGGATGAAGATAAACAGGAACTAAAGTCATGGGCAAGAGGAGTATGGACCGACACCTGAAGGAGACCAAACATGCAAAAGCTACACTGGGAAATTCTCACAGTCCCTCCTCTAGGTCAATGGGCAGATGGTGTCTCATTATTTAACCTAATCTAGGCTCATTCAGTGCTCTAGATCTACACCGTTTGAGACAATTAGTCTCAGATCCTTTGGTATGACTGCTATCAGGGCTTTTCTTAAAATCATACCTCTTTTCTCTGACCTTCTAGGGTAGGGAATCTTGCCGTTGTAATTCAATTTAATCATTTATCAAGTGAGTGCCTGAGGTATTTAAAATGCTAAGGAGAACATAGCAAATGACTGTGGAGACAAGTATGGACATAAGAATTATGAGAAGGCCTTGGACAATGCCTCTTAGCCAAGATCCTACCCAGCTGCAATTATCCCAGAAAAAAATCCTATCTCCACCTTGATTCTATAAAGAAGACTTCTACTGATGTCCTACTGACATCAATAGGGTTGTGTAACACTTTTCATTCTCCTCATTTACCTAGGAAAAAATGATACTTCAATTAAAAAAAAAATAAACCATAGAAAGAAACTTTAAGAATCCCAAAGATGGCTATGAAAAATAGGAGAGAGAGATGAAGTATATTGTCAATTACTCTTAGGGTGCAGGGGTCTTGAGCTGTAGATCTTGGATAGAAAGTGTCACTATCCAGCAGCCTATTGCTTGATCCAAATATCAGAATAGCTATCACCTTTGTGATGTCACCCTCTGGAAGATTCCAAGGGATTCTCAGTTTTAGATCTCCTGTTGACACAGAAGTCCAAGAGGTAGATGTATAACAAATTTTTAACTGGGAGACAGGGATCCAAGGATTGATTCCCTGAACTTTAACTGCAGTATATGTAGTTAGCAACACTTGATATGGTCCTTTCTAATGAAGTTTGAAAATAGTCTTATGTTCTTGTCATTTTCTTTAACCCATGACCCAAATGTGAGGGTCATGCAAGAGTTCCTGTGGATTAACATTTGGAAAAGCTGCTTGGACCTGTTGATTATAAACTTAAGTATGCTGCGTTAATCCCCTATAGTATTTTGCCATGTTGGAAGGTAAAAGAACAGTTAGGATAGGGGATGAGATCTCTAAATGCACTGGGCATCCAGTGACCATTTCATATGGAGATTAGGGCCATGAAGTTTAAGTATAAAGCCTTTGGCCTCAGCAACTAAAGCTCCTCAGATAGTTTTACAAGTCTCAATTGGTACCTCTATCACCAAACAAATAGGTGGGTATTGCCAAGTGGAAAACACAAAGTCTTAAATTTTGCTACTATCAAGGCAATTGCTTTATGGCAATTAAAGTCTTCTAGAAGACCAAGAAATAGAAACAAAATAGCAAGTACATATTCATAATCACATGAGGTGAGTGACTGAATGAAATCCATCTGTAAATAGATGTTCAAAAGATCTGAAAGGTTTGGGGTTGTATTTTTACCCCAGCTTTACAATTTTCTCAAGACAGTAGATTTGACAGATGAGAAATGCACCACAGATAGCCTGTAATATCTTATTGAAGTGTCCCCAGCAATTCTTATTGATGATGTTTTTAAGATTTCCTTTCCATAATGGGCCATAGTATGTAGCACTTTTGAGACAATCCACTTCAGTATCTTGAGGCAGACCAAGAGAATATCTTGGTCTATCCTCCTGGGAGGATAAAAAATTTAATATTTTCCAATATACTTCTTTATGATCAAATGGTTGATACTAAAATTAACTCAAGATCTAATGCCAATACTTAGGAGTTAGTTTTGGCTTTGATTCTTAAACTTGTTGGAAAACCTGAAGGTGTTAAAGCAACTCATTTAGTATAGTAATCTGCTATTACCCTTTGCTGCTTGAGTCTGCTTTTTACTATGGGGCCCAACCTTAACATAGCCAATTCCTTTGGAAAAACAAAGCATCTATAGGAATTTTATGTGACTACCATGTTTAATTGAAATATCAGATGCAGTTAAACCACATTGCTTCCAAGGATACCAAAATCATGATCTATTCCAAAAGCATATTTACTATCTGTATAGACAGTTCCTCTCTTATCTCTACCTAACTGGCAGGCTGTCATAACTGCTATAATTTCACTAACTTGTACAGATTTGGCCCCTGGGAAAGGATAATATTTGAGTGAGTTGCAATCACATACTAAGCTTGACAACATCCTTGTTCTAACAGGTTCCATCCATAAGCATTTCTAAATCTGGGTTGTCAAAGAGTTTCAAAGAGATCAGAGTGATGTAAAGAAAATTCCTGAATAAGTGCATGACAGTCATTAGGTTTTTTTCCTCTGGGAGAGAAAGAAAGCTGGGGGGAGGAGAGTCTAGGAGCTACAGCAATGGATAGAAATACATATGAGTGAGAAGAGAAGGATTTCATAGAAGGTCAATCTAGAAGCAGAAAAGCACTGAGTGTTTTCAGTCAAGAGTAAGGTCTGAAAGACATGAAGGACCATAATGTTAAGAGGAAATCCTAAAACTAAGTCAATAGAAACCTCAATTAACTATGCAACTGCTGCCACTGAAGACAAACAAAGAGGGCAGACTTTTGTTATAGGGTAAGGTGAGAGGCTATTATGAGTGGTGGGTGTCAGAAGCCCTTTGGGCTATTGAGTTAGAACCCTCAGAGCTTGTCTTTGGATGCTTCATATGCAATAGAAGGAAAGGTCTATGATAATCAGAGTACAACCATAGGAGCTTTTGAAGAACACTTTTTAAATTACAGAAGGCACGAGGTGAGTCTGTCCCAGGCAAAGGGTCTGGTACTGGGAAGTTAATCTGTACCAAAATAAAATACTCTGCTCTTCTATGGAGTTTCAGAAAGAGGTTTCCCAGCTCACATTTGAGTGGCACTCCATTTGCAAAGTAGATTTCACTCCAACAGATCCACCAGAGTGGAATCAGCGTGTTGATTAATGAAAGGAGATTCCTACCATTGAAATGGTTTGGCTACTCCAAGGAAGGAAAGATGGAAAGGTGGGTTTATGGTAGAATGTGTAGGTCTGGTATCAACAAAAAAGGAACATCTTTGGGGTTTTTGCAATTGCATGGAAATTTCTTCCGTTTGTCTTAAGGGCAATTTTGGACAAACCAAAGGATCTACTTAAAAGGAAGTAATTCTGTCGCAAAAATTTGGTCCTTTATTATTTTAGATTCTGTCTTTTAATTCAAGGCAGAGCAAGCATTTTTCCAGTGTCCTTTTTCCTTATAATATCCACACATATCTTTGTTTAGATTGGCTATAGAGATGTTTTTGTTCCTGGGTTTATCTAATTGCTTAATTGTGAAGAGTTATTAATTTATTTTTTTTTCCTGAGACAAAGTATCTTCAAAGCGCTCATCAAGCTCTTGTAGTCCAGAGAGAAGGCCATCTACCATTCTATTGTCTGCTTCCTAACTAAGTCTGTCACTTCAGTTTTAAGACCATCAACAAGAAGGTAGTTAGGGTGATGGTGATATCTTTGCTCCCACTGAGAAAAGAGTGCTGTGGAAAATAGTAGTTAATCTCTGAAATTAAGGATGGATCTAAGTTTTTCCCCTTCTTACATAACTGGATTTTTGACCAATCAATTTTAACAGGAAAGGTCTCAGGAATAGCTGCTAAGAGAGCTTGTCTGATTTTTACACTTTTTATTCTCACCTGCAGTTAACTTTCATCCCACTTTCTATCATTTTAGTAATCAATCCATCAAGCTTTTCAAATCAAGTTCAGCTTCTCTGTTTCCCATAAAGAGATGAACTAATTGAAAGAGATCAAGGATCCCTGACTATAAATTCCTAAGACAATGCTTAAATTCTTAAACTAACTTTTGTCTTTCCTAAGAAAGGATTAGAAAGTTCTTAGCTACATTATGGAAATCTGATCTTGACCAAGGTTTAAAGCTGTGAAACAATTTCCATCTACATTAAAAGACATTGAAGGGATATTCTTCAGTGAGAGGACTGTATTTAGGAAGGGACTGTGGAGAATGGGAAAGGAGGTTGAAAGAATGTGCAGGAAGATGAGGAGGAGAAACAAAACATGGGGAAAAGGAAGTGAGAGACGGGGGGCCAGGAGGAAAGTCAATCCAAAGATGGGGCAGAAGAGAAAAATGAGAATTTAAGTTTGAATTTTTAGATCATCCACATTTTCATTAGCTTTTCCTAAGGGGTCCTTAAGTAATTTTATAATTTTGCTGTTTTTTAGAGGATTTTTGTCTTTAAGAGTTCTCTTCTTATCAGTTAAAATTTGTTGACCATTAAGTATTTGGAAACTTTGAATCCTTTGATGATAAGGTGCCATTGAAATGGATTGTCTCAATCGTATCCCAAGTTCCCCAATGTGGCGAGTAAAGTTCTAGAACACTCACAGAGCTTGCAAAATTTAGTGCTATTATTGCCTTTAAACCTATATGCAAGTGGTCTGAACAAACTAACAAAATCTCCTTGGCATTATGGCCCCACCATAACTATGAACACCTCTATTAGTAGAAAAAAATCAAACCAAGAGATGTATACAAGATATCTACAAGAAAATAAAGATGAAGAATAAAGGCTTAGACAGTGCTTCAAGACCAAGAGAGCCAGGCACTCACTGGTCTAGTCTATAGAAGGAACTGGTCCTCTAACGAAGTGGCCTGGGCTGAATAGCAAAGAGACCAACCCTGCCTGAATCTCAGCAGCAAAAATATGGAATAAAATCAACTGGGGAGTCATTACCATAAGACTCTGAAAGGAAGGCTCCAAAGGAGCATTTTAACTTGGAGAAGGACAGTGGAAAATTTTGCATGGCTTCAGCAGGAGGGGGTTGGCCGAAATTCAGCTAGATTTAGCAGGACAGGGTTTGGCGGCAGTCCAGCTAGTTTCGGAAATGGGAATACAGGGATTGTTCTTGCGGAATAAGAGTCATTGTTTGGGCAGTCTGGATTTTATTGAGAGAGGTGAAGAGGAAGAATTAGGGGTTAAAGTCATATGCAAGAGGGAATGGGAAGGAAAAGCAATGAGGGTTCAAGAGACTTTTGAGTTGGGGGTACAAGGATATGTGAAAGCCACAGTGGAAAATTCTCCAGTCTTAAGTCACTTTGGGTCTCTTACACACAAAAGCTATAAAACTTGTTTTCACAGGGGCCTTCAGTGCCTTCATTCAAAGTGATTTCTAACAGTGACCATGTCAGTGGGAGCAATGTCTTGTAGCAGAACTCCCTTAAGCCTCATTAAACGGCTGGACTACGCTGTGGATTGAGGGAATTTGGGGAGAAGAGGAGGAACATTTCTCTTGCTTGCCTCTTCTTTATATGGAAGATAATTCAAATTTGTCAGGAAGTCTGCAGGGTAAGATTCAAATGTAAAAAGGTAAATCCAACGGATAAATTCCGTTCCGTGTATCTGCATATCCAGATAAATGTGAAAACCTTTTAGAATTCAGCAGTGGTCTTTTATTCTGTCAAGATCCCAGGATAATGAAGCATAATTTTGAAGAAGAGAATTCAAAGTACTTGGATGTTCGCTTATTTTGGTTCAGGGGAATGCTGGCACCCTTAGAAGACCAGCCCTTAAGTATGCGACATTGGAATGGAAGTCAAGTAGGAAAAAGCATTGGTTCTTCTTACATAAACTGCAGCTGAATATAACTTTCTCACGACATTTCAGCTCCCCCACCCCAATCTTGGATAGAAATAAGTGAAAAGATAGGACCAAAAGAAGAGACAATGTTGAAAGATTTTCCAGATGCTTTAAAACCCTGGAAAGCATTCAGTTCTGGTTTGATCTGGGGTGTAAGTTAGTCCACTCATTTTTTTTTCTCTGGATCATACGGCTGGTTCCTGAACCGAATGTTCATCTGTGCCCTTGTGAACAAGTTCCACGGCAGTTAGAGGTGAAATTATTGGCGAGGCTTCCATAAATCTGAGTCACTGCAGGGAAATTGTGTTACTTTTGTCCTTTTCTCCTCTTCGTGATTAAAAAAATTTTAATAAAAGCATTGTTTTGCCATAATTTCAAAGAAGGTCATAACATTTATGGATCTTGGCAAAAGCATCATTTAAGCAACGACTTATTTCAACTTTGAGACAGATGTAGAATAACGTGCTGTAGGTGTTACTTGTCAGTCCTTAAGAGTCTCATGAAATACAAAACCCATTCATTATTAAATTTTAGTCTTGTTTGAGGTTTATTTGAACTTGTTTTTTCAATGTGCATGGAACATATAAAAATTGGCTTTGTCCAGAACATTCATTTAATTGCTTTTGACTGCTCGGTGAGTGCACTATGTACCAGGCATGACAGTGTTCTGTGTTAAGAGAGTGTAGTTCTGAAATAGCAGAAAAACAGGGATAATATTATAATAGTTTAATACAAAATTCATTAGGTCTGGGATACTGACGTTCATTATTTTATTCATTTATCCCTGAAAAGGCTTAATGATTAATTATGCATTTCTCTGCACCAGCCGGTTCTTTTGGAATATATATTTCTTCTCTTCATTTGCCATTCAGCTACCACATTCCACCAAGTCAGTATTCAGAACATTTTTCAACTCTCTCAAGAACATAAACTGTAGAAGTTTTGTAATTTTTAATGCTACACTCTAAATATTGTACATAGATAATTTTTTTCTGTACCTAAAAGGGTCTACTTAGAGGAACTCTATTTAACAGGCTTATATCAAGTTAAGTGACTAGAACTGTGATACGTACTATAGATACACTTTTTTTTTTCCAAAGTAAGATTAGCATATTTGCTTATACACAAGGATATTTAGGAGAAAGATCTAAGAAAAATTAGAAAACAAAATGAGACTTTACAAACGTGTCAAATTGGAGGCTCAGGTAAGCCTTCAGTTAAAATCGTTACATAGGTAAGTAAAATAGGTAAATTTTATCTTCCTTTGCTCTCCTCATCCTTCTTAATGACGTTTTGTCTCAGCTGTAGATATATTTACTCAGTTAGTTGTATAAACTAACCCACACTAAGGTCATCTTTTTTTTTTTTTGTAAGATTTTATTTTATTTATTTGAGAAAGAGAGAGATCACAGGCAGAGAGGCAGGCAGAGAGAAGCAGGCTCCCTGCTGAGCAGAGAGCCTGATGCGGGGCTCAATCCCAGGACCCTGAGATCATGACCTGAGCCAAAGGCAGAGGCTTTAACCCACTGAAGCCACCCAGGTGCCCCCACACTAAGGTCATCTTGATGAAAACCACTAAGCATTTGTTGAAGGTCTCCCCGTGCACCAGATTCTGTGTTTGGGACTCTAAACTTTCTTTCTTTAACCTTCAAACAATCCCCCAAAACATTGGCATTAACTGTAAACTTAATAAAAATGCAGACTCTCAGACCAACTAAATTGGAATCTGCATTTTAACATAATTCTCAAGTGATTCATAAACATATTTAAAAATTTGAGATATAATCATCGACAGTGGTGGTTCAACTTAA
This sequence comes from Procyon lotor, assembly GCA_028646535.1. NCBI lineage: Eukaryota > Metazoa > Chordata > Mammalia > Carnivora > Procyonidae > Procyon > Procyon lotor. Next base: position 70,113,962 of record CM053611.1, read on the forward strand.
TCAGAATCACTGAGGAGGTTTGTTATCAGGTCTACATTTGTGGAACCTCAGGTCCAGAGGATACAAAAAAGCCAAGACTCATCTTTGCCATTAAGCCTTTTATAACATAGCTAGAGATCAAATCAATCATACGTCGAATAGAGAATAGTTAAGTGTCAATCCGGGTGATTTTGACTTTAATGCAGTCATTTTGAGAAAGATTAGTGTGGAGTTGAGTTGTCAGGAAAAGTTCTATTGCCTGGGAAGATGGTGGTACCACTGATTAAACTAAGAAAGATGGAAAGTAAGGCCGATTTGTAAGAAAAGATAATATGTTTCATCACAGATACATTGACTTAGAGAGGCTGATAGATTATCAAAGAAAGTTTGTTCCACTGCTACTGGACATGCATGATCCTAGTGCAGCTAAAGCTAAAAATTAAAAGACTATCTGCCCCTTGAGGACAGGATCCTCACTCACTCTTCTACCATCAGTGCTACTGGTATACCTGACCCACAGGAGACATTCCACAGTTTTTTGAATAATGAATTATTCAAAGCTTATTCATTAATGAATAAATGAATTTAGATTTGTTCCTTAAAACCATGACCCTTTACAAATTTTCCCACTTAAATGCATTTAATCTTTGAAAAAAGACAACAGGAATAACCAAAAAGCTTAACCCAAACTATAAAACTTTAATAGTGGATTTTCAGGGCCTGAGGAAGCCAGAAGAAAAATATTTTTGATAGGAGACATTTAATTCACTATATCACCTATTGATAAAGCTAGTATATGGGGAACTCTACACAGATCTCTTTCTTTTTAATGTTTGTCATGTTTCGTTAGAAGGAAAATTGTTAGTAACCTTAAACACTCCGAGAAAGCTTTTAAAATGCAGTCGAACAGGGTGCGTAGGTGGTGCAGTCAATGAAGCGTCTGACTTGATTTCAGCTCAGGTCATGATCTCAGGGTCCTGGGATCAAGCCCCGGAGTGGGCTCTGGTGTGGAGCTTCTCCCTCTGCTCCTCCCCTCGTTCGAGTCTCTCTCTGTCTTTATAAAGAAATAAATTTCTTTCTTTAAAAAGAAATAAATCTTTTTAAAAAATAAAGTCAAACTTTGATTTTCCCATTATCATTATTGAATAGCACTGGGTGCTACTGCATGCAAAGTCTCCTTCTCTAAGCCAAGAAAAACCTACATATTGTGGAGAGAAATGTGGTTGCTCGCCAATTCTTCTATAACCATTCATCACATCTTTTGGTCTCCAGTCTTCCTTGGAGCCTAGTTTATATATATAATGTTGAGTTTGCTTTATTGCCATGCACAAAGAGAATTCTTCTACAATAAAGTCAGTGTCAGGGTCCAAATATTCCATTGCTCAACTCATTCTTTGATCTTAAGGTAATATTTACTGACTTGGGGAATCCCATGATATGATATAACATTATATCTGGGTCATTCAAAATAACTAAAAAATTATTAAATATATGATTGCGCTTTCAAGAGAGTAGAAAAGGGGTAAAGAAAAGAAAGAACCATAGCCCCTTCTCTTCCCCACTGAAACAGGATGGATGAGTCACACAGTTTCAAAAAGCCAGCTTTTAGGTCTGAGCTCCAATCCAATGTATCATGCTTTATTAATTTACAAGCAGCCTATAGTATATAAATAATCTTTGTAAAAAATCAAGTAAGCTTATCCTCTTTGTAAAGGTTTTGAATTTGGTAAGCAGCTTTCTTCTTTATTGCTATAATCAGACAGTTTTCATACTTAAAAACACATACTTCATACTCTACCTATACCTAGAAATGACTATCCCACTGATATTCTACATTCTGAACCAAAATCACCCACTCCTATTGCTTTAGGAGCATGATAAGAGAAGCGCCTGCAACTCTTGACTACCTCACTGGAACAAGGTGGAGAAAAAAAATATCTGGAAAATAAAACCAGCCTAGGGGAGCTGACCCTAACATGACATTAATCCTAGATTCATTTAGGTTAGAAAAGCATCTTCTCTTTAAAGTAAATACCATTTTGTAAGTCATGTGACTATTTTCCAATTACATTTTAGTATGATTTGCTTGACCCAGTTGCTTTCCTTGTCATGATGGGTGGAGGTGAATAGCACCCTGGTTTGGGAGTTTTGACTGGATTATGGAAGGCAGGTACCTTGGCATATGGAGCCATGGGGAGCAAAGGGGTTAGATGTTAAAAGTTTACAGTGGAGCACTTGGTGGAGTACAACAGTTCTACGAATTGAGGCTAAATGGCAGGAGTGAATTATGGAAAGTAAGGTGAGGCAATCCCAAAATTAAATTTCATGCATTTCAAATTTTGTTCTACTAATCCAAAAATAGAAAAATAAACTCTTCTTGTTCTTCTTCACACCCCTTCACATATCCTTTCTCTTGGATTCCAGAATTCTCATTAGTATTCACTAAGAGAGAGAGAGAGAGAGAGAGAGAGAGAGACTTTGTCTTGTCTTGATTCGGTTGGTAAGCTCTTAAGTGCACAATGATCTCAAGCTTGTTATTTCTCAACAATATGCCCATTCCCTATCTAAACTACCTAATAATCCAAAAGCTTCTTTTCCATAGGATTTACAAGTTACAGTATTATGAGATAATGTACATGGAGGCTGGGAATATAATGGCTTGGAATGCACATACTTAAATTTAGAAATTTCAAAATATTAATGATACTATCAGGATTCCAGCTCCAAAGTTGGTGAGATTCGTTTTCCAGAAGGTCGCCAAAATAGTGTGCTCTTTCAGTTTAAGCCCTGAAGGAATACAAAGTTGCAAAATTTCAAGAAGATTAAAACCCATTGCAATGCTAAATTGAAAACTAATTCAACAAGAGCCAATTACACATGAGACAAAGTTCTTCCCCACCACATTCTAATCCACCAAAACATATTGAACAAATCATTTGGCTAAAGAAGTAGGAACACTATTCACAATTACCTTATCATCAAGGAACAACTAGGGACAAACTATGTTCTAAAAATTGGAAACCAATTTTGAACCATGTTGGAAGACTTCACTATACTGGGCAGAATGTCTTACCTATGGCTTATTGCCTATTGTTTACTGAACTGTGTGAAGTCAGGAAGAAAAAAAAAAGGAAAATCCATTGTTGTTGTTTCAGCAGTAAACTGAAAGCAAAGAAGAGCTTTAGTTCAAAGAAACTTAGGGTTTAGAAATAAGTTGATAGGGGCACCTGGGTGGCTCAGTTGTTAAGCATCTGCCTTCAGCCCAGATCAGATCCCAGAGTCCTGGGATCCAGCCCCGCATCGGGCTCTCTGCTCGGCAGGAAGCCTGCTTCTCTCGCTACCTTCCCTCTGCTTGTGTTCCCTCTCTCACTGTGTTTCTCTGTCAAATAAATAAAATCTTTAAAAAAAAAAAGAAGTTGATAAATACATATGTTTATGTATATTTATTTATTTGTATATTTATTTCATTTTATATATTTTATATATATACTTCATATGAAATCAGATTAATAAATACAACTTTCAATTCCCTATCTTAGAGACATGATTGCTGGTTTGACCACATAGCCTTCAAACTGAATATGCAAGTCACATAATTATTTTAGCCAGCCCACCATTTGGGCTGTTCATGTGATGGAAAACAAATGTGTTGTATGTGAGTCCCCTCTAGTTTTGACAGCATAGACCAAATAATATTTTTGAGAAGTGTTTTACTGTGGGCTCTGGTTAGGTCATAAGGACCCTGCCATTCATCCACATTCGCTGGCATGCTCTAAGTCCTTTCCAAAGCCATTTGTTTGCTTTTATGAAAGCACAGACTGAATAGTAAATCTAAGTAATGTTAGGTTATTAACTGGTATGGAAGTTTGCAGGACATGAAGTTAAACTGTAGAAGTATTCTTCAAGACTGCATGATTACAGAGAGAGAGAAAGAGAGAGTGTGTGCTATTTTACCACTGTTGGGATTTAGAGTTATCATAGCCAGTTTCAGAAGCATACATTATGCTCAAGAGTCTAGTATACCTGAGAACATGATATTCTCAATAGGAATTTATTTAGCTTCCAAATGATCCATTAAGAAAGTTATAAAGTACAAGAAATGTTCTCAACTACTGTTTAGCAAACAAATTTTTTAGTGCTTGTAGGTGAGCCCAAAAAGACACTAGTGTATAACTATACTAAAAGTTATGTGTCCCAGGACCTTTTGCCAAGATCATTTATATCTTATTTTGTTAGCCATACTTTTGAGGATTACCCAAGCTCCTTGCTATTTGCACTTACTGTTCCTCCTCCAGGAACTGGAGGAAAGCATCCCCTCTGGAAAAGAAGCTTTTCCCCTCCAAGAAAGAGGCTAACATCTCCTACATCCATCTATCACCTCTCACCTAATTCTAAAGATATGTAAGAATGGGCCATAAATTCATTTACCTGCTAGGAGTTACTATATGTGTAAAAGAGAGTGAAGATGTTTCAAACTGGCGAAATTTTAAATTGTCTCCGGATCTTTATTTATGTGTATTCTTTGGAGATAATAAGTAATTGCTTGTTCCTTTAAAACCTCTTTGTCTTGCATTAATTCAAAAAGATATATGTACTCCATGTTTATTGCAGCATTATTTACAACAGCCAAATTATGGAAGCAGCCCAAGTATCCACTGATAGATGAAAAAAAAAGAAAGACACACACACACACACAGAGGAATATTACTCAGCCATTTAAAAAAAGAATGAAACCCTGGCCACTTGCAACATCAATGGATCTAGACAGTATAATGCTAAATAAAATAAGTTAGTCAGAGAAAGACAACTACCATATAGTTTCACTCATATGTGGAATTTAAGAAACAAAACAAATGAACAAAGAAGAAAAGAGACAAGCCAAAAACAGCCTCTTAACTGTAGAGAACAAACTGATGGTTATCAGAGGGAAGGTGGGTGGGGGATGGGCGAAATAGGTGAGAGGGCTTAAGAGTACACATGATAAGCACTGAGTAATGTGTAGAACTATTGAATCACTATATTGTACACTTGAAACAATATAACACTGTATGTTAACTATAGTGGAATTAAAAATTTTTTTAATGGAAAAAAAATCTTTGTTTTATTATCAACTAAATCTTAAACCTCACTTCAGGGTTACTAGAATTGTGTGATTAGGCCCAGAGATTTCTCATCAGCCTGGGGAATCTCAGTGAATAATGAGATTATTATTTATTATAATATTATCAGGTAGATTGACTGGAAATTCTCTCCTACGGCAAATTACAAATCTCTATTTAAGGCCACAAGAAATCCAATGTTATTTACTTAAAATAATAAAGATGACAAGGAATTAATTAGTCTTTATATAATAACAAATTGCCAAGAATGTTACATGCAACCATGGCTTTAAAAATCTATAGTTGACCCCTTTCTGCTCAACTTGTTCCTGCAGAAAACGGCAGCCCCACTCCAGTTACCCAGGTCTTCTAGAAGCCTGAATCTGCCAACTCCTTTTGCTGCCCACACTCCATCCCCAGGTTGTTTGGACTCCATCCCCTAAATATTTTTGGAATATATCCACCAATACAATGTCCATCCAGGACATCATCAACCGTCACCTGGGTTACTCCACCAGATCTGTCTCTAGGCTTGCTCTCCTTTTGACCATTCCCCAAATAGCAGCCAAAATCATCTTTCTAAAATAAATATCATTTCTTTACTTGTGCTAAACAACCATTAAATTACCTCCCTTAATCCTTGTGATAAAAGCCAAACTCCTCAGGGCACCTGGGTGGCTTAGTCGGTTAAGCATCTGACTCTTGATTTCGGCTCAGGTCATGATCTCAGGGTGGTGAGACTGAGCATGGAGACTGCTTGAGATTCTCTCTCTCTCTCTCCTTCTGCAACTGCCACCCCCCACCTAAAAAAAGCCAAACTCCTTAACGCGGCCTAAGTCCCTCCCGCTTTGCCAGCTGCTGCTCCCTCCAGTCTCATCTACAGATTATCACCCATTCTCATTCCTTCACCCACCTGAATTTCCTTGAACCCTCAAAACTGAGTTAGATGGCCTACAAAGAACGCCAATAGCTTCCTGTACCTACTTCCCTAACCTAACACATGTCGTATATTTTTGCTAACTACTTGTTTAATTTTTTTTTCCCTAATATACTCTGGAGGCAACAAGAGAGTAAAGATTGTTCTATTTTTGTTCAAAACTGTATCCTCAGCTCCCAGCACTGAGCCTTATCTTCCTTCACAAAACTTAAGTGCTTAATAGATGCTATTTGGACAGACAGAGAAGGCAAATCACAAAGAAATAAAAGAAAGATACAGCCACTGGGGGTAAATACTTCATGTCAATACAACAGACCAAGAGTAATTTCTTTATTAGCTAATGACTGATACAAAAAAGGAAAACAATACATAGATGTGTACAGGACAAGAAAAAATAGTTTACAAAAGTGTAAAAATAGGACTCTATAGTAAACATAAAGGCAATTTTAGCCACACTTCAGTGAAATATCCTCTTTCCTGTAAAATGACTGGGAGATTTTGTTTTCTAATAGAAGGCAGTGCTAATAGTTCAGCAAGGGTATAGTGAAAGAAATAATGCCATATAATTTAAGTTTAAATTGGTCCAAATGTTTGTGAAACAATTAATATGTAATCTTAATGGGTATACCCCCTAGGAACTCAACCTATACAAGCAATTCTAAACGTGAGAGATTTCTGAAACTACACAAAGCAGCCTTATTTTTAGCAGTAAAAAATCAGAAGCAATCTAAAAATTCAATAGAAGAGACTGTCTAAGACATGATGTACCCTCTTTTAGGATTATTGTGTAATTTTTATGAAAATGATTAAGAAGCAATAGAAAAATTTGTCTATGATATACTTAAAATAATGTGAAATTTTAAATACAGTATGATTAAGTATATAAAAACTAGGAATGAAAAAAGGCTGAAAGTCATTTTGTTTAGCAGTCACAATTTTTTTAATTCAGTGAAAACAGAACTTGTGCTTGAATTATCCTCAAATTTCCACTTTACTTTGTTCCTGTGAGCTGGTCTAATAATTATATCTTTGTTATGAAGAAATAAAAATACTTTCCATTGGCTTTGATTTTGCTATTTTGATAGGCGTTTTGGGAAAAATGAGAGAAAGAATTACAATGACTCAAAACCATGTCTTGTATGCATGTTTCCTTTGTTTGCATGTTACCATTATTCTTAAGAGGATAGTTACTCAAGTTCTTTTGAAATCGTATCATAAAAAGCACCCAACGTGTTTCTTACAATCCATTCCTATATTCATAAAGAAAAAATTTAATGGTTGGAACTGTCTGTGTTGTAACATGGTATAAAATAGGTTATTGCTTATCCTCATGTAAATGGATACTACAGAGTGATGGGAAACTTAGCTACCAAATTGCAAAATCCCAGAAAAATGTCACCATACAATTTCCAAGGGATCCTTCTTCAAACAGGGATTGTGTAAAATCAGACATCCAGATAGGATTAGTCATGAGAGATTTACTGGAGGAAATACCTGTGAAAGAAGATAAGGAAAAGAGCCAGAGGAGGCTGGATGACCTGTCAGATGACGATGCAAGTCTGAGCCCCAGAAAGGGAAGAGGGAAGAATGAAAGTTTGGATAGGAAGCATCTTAGACTGCAGTGCAATTCTAAGAAAGCGCAACAAGGTTGTTGGGAAGCCCTTGAGAAATGTCTCCCACCAGAGGAATCCTTTCTCTCCTGGGAATGGCCCTGCCTTAAGTATTTCTACCATTGTTCAGTCCCAACCTTGAAGCAGCCTATGATGAGTTTGGCTTCCACGTGAATGCAGTGATACATTTAGAGCACAGTGGCTGGGACCATCAGGTAATTATGCCCTCTGCAACAGGAGCTCCGAGAGTCTCTTTCTCGTGGCTGCCAAAGGCATCAATACTTAATCACATTCAGAATAGAGCATCTTATTTTATAAAAGAGCATCTATTCCAATGATTGTTCAAGGGAGCTACCCAGTTATTTGATGGCATTTTTTTTTTTTTAAAGATTTTATTTATTTGACAGAGAGAAACACAGTGAGAGAGGGAACACAAGCAGAGGGAATGGTAGCGGGAGAAGCAGGCTTCCTGCTGAGCAGAGAGCCTGATGTGGGGCTCGATCCCAGGACGCTGGGATCATGACCTGAGCCGAAGGCAGACGCTTAACGACTGAGCCACCCAGGCGCCCCTTGATGGCATTTTTTGATGTAAGATGATCTTGTGTTTCTCATGACAATAGCCCCTGGCAATAATTAGGAAAGCATATATCTCCATTTTTTGGGTGGGTATGGAGAAGCTAAAGGACCTACCAAAGTTAAAAATAAATACCAAATTAGAACTCAAATCACTGTCATTTAGTATAAGAAGCTTCCTTCCATTTTACATTCACATACGTAGAGATACGATAGAAATTTCAGGATGTTAGCACAGATAACATGTAAACAAGATCAAATAGCTCTCAAGATCACTGTTGCATATTATAAGAAAGGAGAGTTCACAGTTAAATGCATTTATTTCAGAATAAAACCAAAAGATCCACCTGTTTATTCAGAAACTTTCCTGAAAGACCTTGATTTTTCATCAATTATTTCATTTTCTGACTAAGGTTTTCTTCAACAAATCTTGAGAGTACATATTCAATTTTGAGGTACAACCAAAAAAAGAAGTCTAATGTCTTTCTGGCCACTAAGCACAAATAAGTTTTGTGGGTTTTTTAAGATTTTAAAATGTTCTCTTTTTTTATTTTTAAAGATTTTATTTATTTATTTGAGGGATGGGGAGAACAAGCAAGAGAGCACAAGCAAGGAGAGAAGCAAAGGGAGAGGGAGAAACAGACTCTTCACTGAGCAGGTAGCCTACTGTGGGGCTCAATCCCAGGACTCTGGGATCATGACCTGAGTCAAAGGCAGACGCTTAACCAACTGAGCCACCTAGGTACCCCAAAGAAGTAATTTAATGCCTTTAAAATAATTCTTAGTTCCAAATATTCTGATCCGAACCACATAGAAAATAGGTTCCTCCTTTAATTCTATACATGCAATGATGTGTCTTTAGATAATTCCCACCTTAAAGATGACTGTTTTGCTCTGCCCAATTATTATGAGATTGGTCTCCTACACTTTGTTAAGCCAAAATTTAAAGTGAGCAAATTAGGGACATTTGAAAGCTTAATTAAGTCCCTGAGGCAAAATAGCTATAACCTTCTTTATGATAACCTATTGATCTAAAAAAATTTGTCTGTACTCAAGGAGTAGTTTATTGTCATGAGATACTTATACCATTTCAGTTCCCATAAACATCATGAAGGATTTTATTTTCCAAAGATCAAGCACATGTCTGTCCCAACATCAAAACCACCTTTAATCTTATCATCTCTATTGGTGGGTGTTCTTAGTTCCAGATTCTAGGATTTAAAAATTTTTCAGGATCTTATGGATATTATATAACAGGTTTTAGGGCAGAAAAGGCGATGGATGCTAAACTTACTAAAAACATCATTTCCAAGGCACCCTTTGAATGACATCCAAAGTTGGTTTGTCTTGGATTTCTTTTCTGATCTTAAGAAAAATGCATGAATTTTCTTAGGCAGGACATGTATTCAAAATGATGAGCTACATTAGTCATCTCTATTAAGGTACATTGTTCTTAAAACAAAATAAAATAAAACTTATTGCCACAGAAAATTTGTTTCCTCAGACTTCAAAGAATGAAATTCTCTATTTCTTTATAACAACAGTTATAGCAGTACAAGTTTTAGGGACCATCATCGCCAGATTTTAAATTGAGCCTGAAACAGCCTACCTCAAAGACCTCTCTCTTGGGCAGTTTAGTAACTTTATCTTTTTCTACTCAAGCCATCTACATAGCTAAACAGAACAAACTCACATCATTTATTTTGCACATTTGACTCCATTCCTCTGGGACAAAATCATTTTCTGGATGAAACGGAACTGCAAAGGGTGTCCATAACACTTGATCATTTAGAAGGAAATAGAACATACACTCCCCATTCAACATACATTAGGTCACTGGCATTTTTGCATAATGATTTCATAAAAATATAACCATGTGCATGACTGGAAATAAATTTACTTAAGTTCCACTCAGAAAAAAAAAAAGCATTCGAGGAAGTAATTTAAAAAGTTTAAAAACAATGATTCGTCGGGGCACCTGGGTGGCTCAGTCGTTAAGCATCTGCCTTTGGCTCCAGTCGTGATCCCAGGGTTTTGGGATCGAGCCCCACATCAGCCTCCCTCCTTGGCAGGAGGCCAGCTTGTCCCTCTCCCACTCCCTTTGCTTGTGTTCCCTCTCTCGCTGTGTCTCTCTCTGTCAAATAAATAAAAACTTAAAAAAAAAAACCAAAAACCCTTACGATTTGTCTTTTTTCAGTTAAAATTACTCAAACATATTTAAATTCAAAATCAACCAAGGGCAAGAGTCTTTCATCTTGAAAGAATCTCAGAGGTTGTTTTAATTGAGATACAGTTTTAGAACTATGTAATAGAGACCGAAATTAACATTGACTTACCCAGGGTGAAAGTTAATTTTTCTCTCATGTAACATGGCAGACTTAGGTAAATATTGCTAGTAGGATGATTCCAGTCTATGAAATCATCTAGGGACCCAGGATCCATCTATCATGTTGCCTTGCCCTCACTAGTGTGATACTTCGTCCACATGGTCAAGACTGATCGTCACCAAATTCTTAAACTGGCCAGAAGCCAGTCACCTACACACAAAGGAGGCTGCGAATCAGCCACACTTAGATGCGAAGGTGGCTGGGAGTAGAATGCTTATTCTAAACATTCATATGCGCAGCTGAGACTCAATTAATATGGGAAAACTGAAGAAATTTTAGAAGATTAACTAAAAGTCTGGGCCCCAAGGTCATTTGAGATCCTAATATACGACACAAAAACTGAACTCTGATTGAAAAGAGGCTGGATCTCCACCCATGTCCTCTTGATTCCTTATGAGTTTCCTCTAAGAAACTAGGTCTTTGTAAGACACATTTAGAAGCCATTGCTGTAGACAAAGGATGAAAAACTGAAATGTCTAAAAAGGTCAGGCAGCTAAAGTAACTAAATGTTGCAAGTCGACTGGGTCCTAAGGTTGGCAGCAGAGCAATCTTAAGAGAACTTTCCCAGCTGTATCAAAATGGGTCTGCTGCACTCCATACTGACATGCAGCTATGGGCCCCAAGTTACCATTCTAATTTTTCAAGAGAAGCCAGAAATCTGTATTTTAGTGAAATCTCCTGCTTTTTAAATATGGGTTACTAGTTAACACATCTTATATATTGTGAAGGCCAAAAACACATCTGCAAGCCAGATTTACTTAAGGGTCACTCAATACAATCTCTACTCTCCTGGACCAATCATTTAATTTTCTAAACAAGGAAACAGAGGCCTAGAGCAACTAAGTGATTAGACTATGGTCAGCAGCTGGCCACACCTGGTTAGGTTTTTTTGTCTTTCAATTTAGTACTCCTTACGCTACACCATCATAAAATGCCACTGTGAATGTCAGAATAAGCAAGGAAGAAAAACACGGAAAATAATTCCTTAACAGTAATCTAATTCTATGCTACAATTTAGTGTTCAGCTTTGAAATAAAATATTTAATAGCAGATCAAGTATGTGTCCTATGGCCCATTCTCTCTGAACCCCATAATTGAAAGTAAGAGCTGTTTTGGTTTTGCCTGCCCGGCCTGAATTTGCCAGACCCTGGCGGCCTGATCAGGAACACATGAGGCCGGGAAGCGTCAAAGGATAGCACTGGCACTCACCCAGTAGCCAATCTTGCCTCTCTCCAGCAGGGCCCATTTAATTGCATACTCATATCATATCAGTGGCAGATTTACTGCAAAACACATTTTTCACTTTTATGTGTATTTTTTTTCTGTGTGCTGTAAAGTTATATGGTTAAAATATTTTTGGCTGAAAATTTTAAATATATGGAAATGGATAACATTTATCTTCTAAATGCCTGAGTGGAACCAAATTGTTCATGGATTAGCTATATGGCACTTGCATACGCTGCTTTATGAATATTTCTATTCTTTAGAAGACCCTTGTAGGAGAATCCTATACTAAAAGTGTGTGTCAAACATGAAAATGTACCTCACACATTATTTCTACCTTATGAGGGGTTATTTTCAGTCCAAAACTTAGATGAAGGGATGTGCTTATTTTTTGCTCTTTTACTCTAGAACTTTCACTTTGATCGGTCTTCCTAATACTTAAAAAATTTTTTTGGTCCAGTGAATGTTATCCTAAATGTATAGTAAGAAAAGGCTGGAAATGTAAGTACTCTATACCCACATAGTAATCCAAAAAGATATTTAGCTTTCAAACTTGAATTTTTTTCTAATTTAAAATCATTACAGCTAGGGTTCCTGGGTGGCTCACTGGGTTAAAGCCTCTGCCTTTGGCTCAGGTCATGATCTTGAAAGAGCAGAGCAAGGCTAACTCCATTTTGTGCTACACCCGCCATCTTGTGTATAACCCCTATGTGACCTGCTCCTGAGAAAGGTTACAGAATGTCAGAACATTGCCTAGCAGGCCCTTAAGCTAGTTTGAGTTAGCCAATAGGAATGCAGAACCCCTAACCACCACAGGATGTAAACCCCGCCTCTTGCACACCAATTCTGACCAGAGTGATAGGCTAACTCAAACAGCTACTATAGGGCAAATTGCAATTCAATTGGCCACCTGCGTGTGGCCTAACATGACTATGCAACTTTCTGTGTGTGTTACAATCTCACTGGCCACTGGCCCCTATAAAACTGCGGCGCTTTTTGAAACTCGCTCTCTTTCTCTACATCACCCCCCTGTGTCGGTGAGTATGGGAGACTGAGCTCGAGCTAGCTCGAATAAAGGCTCTTTTGCTTTTGCATCAGACTCAGCTCCCTGGTGGTCTTCGGGGATTTCAAAATCTGGGCATGACGATCTCAGGGTCCTGGGATCGAGCCCCACATCAGGCTGTCTGCTCAGCAGGGAGCCTGCTTCCCCCTCTCTCTCCGCCTGCCTCTCTGCCTGCTTGTGATCTCTCTCTCTCTCTGTCA
>CM053611.1:70127533-70158690 GCA_028646535.1 Procyon lotor
GAAGGAAGGAAGGAAGGAAGGAAGGAAGGAAGGAAAGAAAGAAAGAAAGAAAGAAAGAAAGAAAGAAAGAAAGAAAGAAAGAAAGAAAGAAAGAAAGAAAGAAAGAAAGAAAAGAGGGAGGGAGAGAGAGAGAGAGAAAAAAGAGAAAGAAAGAAAGAAAGAAAGGAAGGAAGGAAGGAAGGAAGGAAGAAAGAAAGAAAGAAAGAAAGAAAGAAAGAAAGAAAGAAAGAAAGAAAGAAAGCAAGCAAGCAAGCAGACTTTGAATGCCAGCAACCCATATCCTAGACCCCTATTCTTGGCACAGTGGGCCCATGAACAGGATAATGGTGACAAGATTAGAAGCATGAGCCTGACTCCATGGGTTCCCACTCCCCAGAGCTGATTAAATATTGCTTCTGCCCAAAGTCCAAACTTGCCAGCAATCGAGACCAATGCTGAGACCCCCAGTATGGCACCAACTCTCCAGATCAACTTGCGGCCAATTTGATTACATTAGATTCCTTTCACCCTGAAAAAATGTGGTCATTTACCTCGACTGAGGTAAATGCCTTCTTTGCCTGCAGGACCTCAGCCAGCACCATTACCCAAGTGCTTACAGAATGTGTGACCTACAAACTTGGCATCCCACATGACACTGCAGGGTACCAAAAGGACCCACTTAAAAGTAAAGGAAGTTAGCCTGCGGGCACCTGATCATGGGATCTTCTGTCTAAATATAAAGATGCTTTAACTTTCTACTACTCACTGGATTACCACACATCGGGATTATCAAATAGGGCTTGACCCATCATTCTAGCTGAATCCCCTAGTTTTCTAAAGCCTTTCTCTGACAATTTGGGCCTCAGACTGCTTTCTCTAGCTCTCCTTTTAACTTTTATTATCCCCTTCAGAAGACAGTTAAGGTGTCCACTATCACTATTGCTCCCTTCTTTTCATATCTTATCTTATTCTTATGGAGTCTTGCCCTTGCTATATATGACACAGCTCTTGGAATCTATGTCTTAACATAATATTGCCATCCAAACTGAGTTATAGCACTGTCCTTTTGGTTCTTGTAAAATAAAAAATAAAAGCCATATTAAAACGGATAGTACCTTCTAGCAGGCTAGTGGCTACAAAATAAGAATCAGGTTGCTGTATCAAACTGGGGACTTATGTCCTCCAATCTTTCTGAATAAGTGTTCTCTCTTTAAACTGATTTAAAAAAAATTTTTTTTTTATTTTTCTCTGTAAGAGAGACTTTATCTGCTTCTACAAAATACAGGCAGGGTCATATTTTGTTACCTCTGCTTTTTCCATTTTCTCTTTATCTTATGTTTTCTAATCAAATCTGTGACAGGCCTAAACTAAATATGTTCCTTCCTCAAGATGAAGATTTTTAAGCCTGTGGTAGATGCAATTTTCCCAATATGTCAACCAAGTGAGCACAAGCCAAAGAGTTCCTCAATATGCACAAAGTCACTTATAAAGCAGGTTCACAGTAGTTTCCTTTATCAACATTAACTTCTATCTTCTCCTAGAAAAAGAAAATTCTACATCTGTTTTTCTCTAGTCCCCATTTCTGTGCCTTTTATTCATATTTCCATTGCCATGTTCTATTTTATCCAGCCAGCTTAAAATATCACAGTGCTCCTCTATCCACATAACATTGTCTTCTCGTTTCTGTAATATGCACTTTTTTTCTTTTAATAAAATCTTGGCCTGCTTAGCTGTATTCCTGGAACATCAAGCCAGAAGTTCTTATTTTTTTCCAGTTATTTCTTCCAAAATTTATCACACGTTACTTTACTCTTGAAGCTTACATCATCCTCTTTCATCCCTCGTAAGGAATGACTACAAATATGCCTCTTGGAGTAACTCTTAGTTATTTGATTGTCCAAACTCCCATAACATAATCCCCAGGCAGCTCAGGCTGATTTATCTTTTGAATCTTTCTGACAATAAAATGTTGCTGAAATAATTCTGTGATGTCTGTGTTTCATGGTTTTGAATAGATTTTCCCTCTCCCATTTTGGCCTTCCCTTTGTTTACTTAGAGCTCGAAGAACAGGAGACATCTGAAAGAAAACACACCCTCATATCTCCATAACACATACACCTTAAATAGCCCTCTTTGCACATCACTGACCTTACTCTTTCCTTTGTTCTCTTTTTCAGGCATGAATTCCCGTCTTCTGGATAGTTCCTGTGGATCCTAAGCCTTTCCTGACTGTCCTTCCGTTTTGAAGTCCCCTAGCATTTACATCAAAAAAAATGGAATCAACTGCTGTATATTTGTTGTGAACATATTGCTACGGGTGTGTGTGTGTGTGTGTGTGCGCGCGCACATGCATGTGCACATACCGGTGTGTGTGTGTGTGTGTGTGTATGTGCGTGTGTGTGCACATGCATGTGTACATACCAGTGTGTGTGTGTGTGTGTGTGTGTGTGCGCACGCGCGCACATGCATGTGTACATACCAGTGTGTGTGTGTGTGTGTGTGTGTGTGTGTGTGTGTGTGTGCGCACGCGCACACATGCATGTGCACATACATACCGGTGCAGATAATTGCCTTGACTTATCAGCCAAAGGTCTCTTTCTTCTTTTGCATCATGATTTCTGTCTATACAAATGTGGGAAATGGCAGCTGTGAATAGATGCTTGAGGTATTGTATTAACTTGGCAGTTATTCCATTCATCTAGCCTTTATTGAGCATCTGTTCAGTGACACTTACCGTGCCAGCTGCTCAGTCAAGTGGCCCCAGCTTCCAACAGCTCATAGTCTGCAGAAAAAAAGAAAAACAAAAAATAGGCAGCGACAACAGAGTATAAAATCTAGAGGAGGATATGGCATTGACAAAGAAAACCCCTAAATCAGTGTAAGAAGGGGGGGGAGGAAGGAGAGAGTGGGAAGAGGAGGACCAGTAGAAGTTTCCTGGGCAAAGGAAAGGTGGGGTGGAGTGTCCCAGGCAGAAGGCAAAACCAAGCAGAGTGGGGTAGTGAGATTTTAATGGAATGTTGGGGTTATGTGCAAGGTACCATAGAGCCACAGAGACAAGCTCTGGAAGATGGTGGGAGATGGAGCTAACAAAGCAGTGAGAGCCAGTTTTGAAGGGACTTTGTAGGGCATGTTGAAGACTTTGCCCTTTGTCCCACCACATTACTTTGTGTGGCTCTAGTCACCAGACTTCTGACTAGCATGGGGAAGGCAATTCCGGGTTCTATCTGCTTTCTGATTTCTGTTGCTCGGTACCTGAAGCTCTTCTAATTTCAGGTTGTGTTCCCAATCTCATGATCTACGTCTCCAAATTATCCCAAATGCCACTGCCAGATTAACTGTATTATTGCACTTTATCTCTTACATCCGAAAACCTTCAGTGTCTCGTTGCATACCAAATGCAGCAGAAATCCCTACACAGCCTGACTCCCCATGGATCTCCACTACCATTTCCATTTTTTCAGGGAAACACACCTTTTACACGTGGGTGCTATGGTTTCCCAACTCTATGCTCTTCCTCGAAATGTCCTTTCTGTGTTTCATCTACTCAAGCCTTTCCAGTCTTCCGGACGCATGTCCAGTGTAATTTGTCTCCTTGGAATCAACAATGAACTTCATTTCTATTATCTTTTAGCCCTTCTTGTACTGTGCCTGTAGGTTTATGTATTTATTCTATTCATCGACTAAAACAATTGCTCCTTGAAGGTCAGAACTCTGTCTTGGTCACCGTTTTAAAAATTTTTAATAGTACATAACACCATTTCTTAAGCAGAGATGTTAGGTAAATATTAAATTGGACTATATTAAACTGATGACTGTATCGGTGAAGCTTGATCAATTTATTCTTCTCCTCAATGATCACAGTACTTTATCACTTCAATTCCCTTCATTATGTTATTTATAAGGAAGGTAGAGGCTGATGTTTTATCTCTATTTTATAGAAAAAAACATTCGGATATTAAGGACTTAAGATGTTTAGGTGTTTCGGGACTAGAATCTAAGCTCCTAATATCTACTCAACATTTGTTTAGATTATGTTAGATCCAGGATTCCCTTCCTGGAAGGGATTAAAAGGGAAGCTTTAAAAAATATATTAAGGGTTATTTTTACTACTGTTTATCATCAGTGCTGGGAGAAAAACATAACGGGAAAGTTGTTAAATCACTAAAAACTAAGTTAGGGGCTTTGAATTTTATAATTCAGGGACATGAAGACCTCACTTACAGAGATATAAAGTTAAAAGGTAGTCAGGAGTGCTCTGGGTTCATTTAAACTACTTTGGGTTAATTTGTTGAAAGTCAATTGATTCAAAGCCATTTCAGAACATGTCAAACCCACCAAAAGACCATCTGGAGGAAACAGTCAGCTGCATATCCTGAGGTTACAGGAAACTTGGTTGCAACCATTTGAGGGCAGTTTCAGGAATGGGAAGCGAGCCCACCAAAATAGAAAAGGCTATAAACCGGGTTTAAGAAAAAGAGTGCCCATTCACAGATAAACCATCAAGCATTGAGCAATACCAGGCATCCGAATTATAAAATATGCATGAAATTAGCATCCAGCTAAGTTGGGCAGATAAATTCTTACTAAAATAGCTGAAGTGTAAAGGCTATAGCAAAACTAAAACTTTGAAAAAAATCTTCCATAATTCATCAATCTTGACAAATTGATTTTTGAAAATTGATTTTCAGTGAATTATCCTGATTCTAGCTTGGACAAATATTTAGCCTCAATTGCTTACACAGTCTTCTATCAAAGTTTGAGGTTGTTTTTTTTTTTAACATATAATGTATTCTTTGAAAAAAAAAAATAATAATAATGTATTCTTTGCTCCAGCGGTTCTTGTCTGTGAATCATCAGGCTTACACATTTCATAGCACTCACTTACCATAGCACATACCCTCCCCAATGTCCATAACCCAGCCACCCCATCCCTACTCCCCTTACCCCCCAGCCACCCTCAGTTTGTTTCTTGAGTTTAGGAGTCTCTTATGGTTTGTCTCCCTCCTGATCCCATCCTGTTTCATTTCCCTCCCCCACCCCCCAATGACCCCCTGCCCTGCCTCTCAAAAGTTTGAGGTTTGTGTGTGAGCATGATCAGCGGTCTCAGATCCAAGACCTTCATCTGTACCTTAACCATATCCCACCTAGTATTTCTTTCCTTATCTCCTTCTTTCAAGATTTGAAGTTCTATGAAAGTTGGGACCAAACACCACATCTCATGATTCTTTATGTTCCTAGTACCTTGCACACTTCTGTTTGGTAGAGAGAACACCTACCCGACTGCCTCACCTTTGAGGGGATAGTTAAGGGAAGCCTCAAAAGATGATTCCCTTGTTATTGTGGTTCAGTTTTCACCTTCACTGTGAAAGACAGTGTTACTATTAAATTAAATCAAAGAGTATTCTGAAGCTGAATGAAGTTTTCCTGCCCTGTTCTTCTTTTTTTAATTTTTTTTTATTTGTTTATTTGACAGAGCGAGAGATCACAAGTAGGCAGAGGTAGGCAAAGAAAGAGGGGAGAAAGCAGGCTCCCTGCTGAGCAGAGAGCCCGACGCGGGGCTCGATCCCAGGACCCTGAGATCATGACCTGAGCTGAAGGCAGAGGCTTTAACCCACTGAGCCACCCAGGCGCCCCTCTTGCCCTGTTCTGACCCCATTCAACTTGACCAAAGTCTTTTCCATTTCTTAAGTAGTAACTGGAAAAGGAACCATATCTCATCCCTCTAAATCCTACCAATTATTGGGTAGTTTTCATGTAATAAACTTTGAATTGCAAGAGGTTTCTGTTATTGATAATGCTTACTCTTACCAAGAATTTGAATTGTTTGAACAACTTTTTCTTTCTGTTTTGCAATGACACAAAGTCTACCCAGAAAATAGAGCTTCTCAACCTATGAAACTGTGCTTCTGGCTATTTTTATTATTTTAGATAAATAGTAATGGTCATTATTGGTGGCTCCACCGTCCCCCTTCAAATTATGACCCTTGGATGACCCGCCTTTATCTCTCGCCATGAGGGAGGAAGGTCCTCCCATGTCTGATGTCTGAGAATGTTCTCCTATGTTTCAGATGTCCTAAACTATCCTATAATTACCCCCTCGATGTCTCCTTGATTCCCAGCCCTGGAAGACTATAGTCTGGTCCAGTCTTGTGCTGTTTGAAACTCATTTATTAGCTTGTTATTAAAGCCTAAGTTTATCCTCCTGTGAAATCTGATTAATACCCACAGTTCTTTTTTTTTTTAATTTTTTTTTTTATTAAAGATTTTTATTTATTTCTTTGACAGAGAGGGGAGAGAGAGAGAGATCACAAGTAGGCAGAGAGGCAGGCAGAGGGAAAGGGGGAAGCCGGCTCCCTGCTGAGCAGAGAGCCCGACGCGGGGCTCGATCCCAGGACCCTGAGATCATGACCCGAGCCGAAGGCAGAGGCTTTAACCCACTGAGCCACCCAGGTGCCCCAATACCCACAGTTCTAACCATACTTCGTTTATATGCTATCACAGCATTTGTTATATTAGGTTAGCTATACCCACATCTGACTTCCCCACTAGATTGTGACCATATTTTTGCTTTTATGCTTTCACACTAGGGATATCCATCTTTTCTGGATGTGAAATGACTAGATTCCCAAATACTCTAGAGTGTAGTCTAATCAAATCCTAAAACTACTAGAACTTGAGCTCCAGGACACATCGCAGCAGAGCCTGGCAAGAGTCTGCACTAGACTCCATCGTATTTGTGATACAAAAGAATACTTTGTTAATATGCAACAATATGAAGGGAACAGTTTACATTAGTCTTTTTAGATATTTGTGAACTGTAAAGACTCAAAGACTCCTTTCATACCTCAGAGACAAAACACAGTCTAATATTTTTGTATAATAGTGATTTCTAAATTTTTCATCACTGATATTTTTCATTCATGTGGTTTCACCAGAACACCCTTATTTGACTATTTGAATAATTGTCATTTTTAAGCTTTACAGGTTCTAGGTTTTTCTGTTTCCAAAGTGACTGCCATACCCACATGGGAACTCAAGGAACTGCTGTTAACTTAGGTAGAAAGAGTAGTCCACTGGGATAACTTGAAGAGTCGAGCTACCACACTCCAGAGTTCTCCCGGCTGCCCTGAGCAATCTAGATTGTTTCCTGCTGTGGCGTGTCCAGGGGCCCTAAGCCAGATGGGGTCCAAGAGCTCTGTGGGAAAGAACTTAAACCTGACCAGCAACTGTGGTTTAGATATGCTCCCATTATATGGTACTGAGGTTCCCTAAGACAGCAGACTGGAGGAAGCGAAGGCAGAGCATTGAAAGAAAAACTGGCAAAATGGAGACAAAGCCTGGCCAAGTTGGGCAGCGTGAGCTTCAAGACAGACAGAATCCAGGAACGGGGTCCAATTGCTGGCTTTGTGCCTGGTGTGAGCACGGGTGAAGGGGAGCAGGGGACACGTGGGCCACCCACAAATGGACACTAAGGGAGGCAGCAGATGAGCGGAACAGAGGAATTGTGGAATAGCAGATACAAGAGCAGAAAGTGTCGGATGGAGCAGCAGCAGCTCAAATGACGTGTGAGATCTTCCCAGACTTGGGGAAAACTCAGTGAGGTGAGAAGGGCTAGCTCTCCTTCTCAGGACAAAGGAAGCTCAGGACAAGAGTTCCCACCCACCACCTCCGGCTAGAGAAAACACAAGTCGCTTCAGGGAGAAGCATTAAGCTAAAAGGAAAGAAACAAATCTTTAAAAATTCAAGCCATGTCACCAGTTCGGCTGCTAGTGGCTTTTTCAGCAAAAAGGGATACTCCTGTCAAAAGAAAACCACAGGCCGGAAAGTCTCCACGTCGTGACGCTTAGTGAAGGGGAAAGGATGCAGATGGTTTCCCCTAGATGGGAAATAGATGCACGGTGCCGCTCAGGCCGTGCCAGGAAGACACGCTCCCCCTCAGGACATAATATTTCAGGCTCATTCAGCAGGAGTGGGTTCAAGGGAAATATCATAGAAAGGGATGACTCATCAACTCACTAGTACCTTGGCAAGCGTTGGTGCATCCAGGTTCCAAGACTGCAGAGAAGGCAGGGTCCAAAGTGCATGAGGTCTGGAGCAAGGGCCCAAGGAACCTGAAATAACACACACAACAACTTACTATCGGCTGGGTAACAGGCTTTCCTTGCATATTTTCTTTACTCATTTAATCCTCAAAAAACCAGCCTTGTGAAGTAGGGACTGTTGGGATGCTCTCATTTTACAGAAGAGGGACCAGAGGCACAGAAAGGCTGAGAAACTTGCCCTAAGTCACACAGGTACTAAGTAGCACATCTGAGCTTCAAACCCAGACAGGCTGGGCCCGTCCCGTAATGTCCTCACATACTTTAGAAGATGCTTCTCTAGCACAGACTTTGTGCCATGTTCCCCTCCAACTATGTTGCATACGTTAGGACATTAAAGGTTGAAAAGTGCAGGTAAGGATGGAGGAAAATAAAATTTACCTAAGGTTTTCTCTGTTTTGGGGTAATTTTTTTTTTAAAAGAAAATAATTAGGATTCACTCCTCTCCACTATTGCAGCATGAAATCTGATCAGGAAACTAGTAAAAAGAAAACCACGGCTACAATGAAGATCTTGATTTTTAAAATCATAGGATTCTGATGAAAAAACAGTAAGTGGATTTGCATCACTAAGTCATAGAACAGTACGGGACAATGAAAGTCAATAAAAAAGAAATAGTGCTAAATGTATCAACCCAAGTAGATGACTCAAAATAAAAATGTTGAGTGAAAAATATCAAGTTGTGGAATGATACATGAAGTGTGAAATCATTTATATAAGCTTTTTTGAACAGCTTTATTGAGGTAAAATTTAATGTATACATTTTAATGAGTTTGGACATATGCTTCTACCAATGAAACCATCACCATAATCCAAGAGCTGATAAACTAAGTCTGCGTGCTTAAGGATGTAGTTGATTTACATTCTGACAGAGGTGTCTTATCCTCTAGAAGACCTGTAACACTTTTAGACCAGGAATGAACCATTTATGTCATAAAACACAACAAAAGTGAAAAAATGTGAAATAAACATCTGACTTAAGAGCTTAATAATTTTCTGTGTACACATAGATTTTACAAAGTAGTTGACAATCCTTTTACACAATAATTTTGATGAGTTCCTGTAATAAGACAGATTACCACAAAAGGGAGAAATTAGGATTGTTCTCCATGGTCTCTTTCCCCCCTCTTCCTTATTGCCCTTCAAATAAGGAGAAAACGAAGTCCATATTAGTATTGTTCTCTGTAGTCTTTTCCCCCCTCAACTGTAGTGCCCTTCAGATAAGGAGAAAAAGAAGTCCATATCTGTGCAGTATCAAAGATTTTCCCAGTTGCTGAAGGTTCAATCCAAGAACATGCTGACAGAGTGGGACATTGGCATTCAGACAGAGACGGCATAGGAAGACTGTGATTCCCTTCACTTTAGGTTTACCCTCACTTGCTTTGGCTTGTCAGTTATACCATAAATATCTGCATCGCCATAAAAATGTGATACCATCCAGTCTCAATACCACCATCTTAAAGAGAATAAGCTCTAGTTTATGGACACGAGAGAAACTTCCATAAACTCTATCAGTCAAGGTCCAGCCAGGAAAACAGAAACCACTCTGGTCATATCAAACAGAGAGAATTTAATACAGGAAACTCGTCACAGAGATACTGGAAAAATTACATGAGCCAGAAGAGAGAAGTTCACCCAAAGATCAGTAAGTGCAAGGAATCACTACCGTGCTTAGAACCAGAGAAGTGAAAGGGGAAACAGTACGACCCAGAATCCACAGGGTGAGTCTCTGAGGCTGCTGAGAACCCCCTACTGCCAATGCTACCGTTGGGGCTCCTGGCACCAGCGCCTTCTCAAACACCCACCGCCGCCGCCCCTGGAGCTGCACGGATGGAGAGAGAACCCAAAGCTCACACTGGCCAGTGGCCTCTACTCCCAAACGCACCTGCCAGAAGCCAAGAGGTGGAAAAAAAAAAAAAAGGTTCTTTCCTCCTCCGCGTTCCCAGTTACCTGCCCACGTCTCCCACTAATGGAACTTAGCAGGGAGGCAAGTGGGAGAGAACCCCGGGAAAATAGCTTGCAGGCTTTCAGTCCCGAACTGAAGAGGAGTATAGAGAAGGGGAGGGGAAGAACTCAGAGATCAGATACTCTCAGCCATTCACTAAAGCATCTTTTATACTTCCAAAAGGAGTCCATTTGCCCTCTTAGAGACAAAGAAATAGAACAATTACTTCAAAACTCTAGTCAATTTTTTGAGGCTTTTTCTCCTAGAAATATGTATGTATGTATGTATCCATCTATCGATAACTGTATTTCTATATAGAACTATAGAGAGATATATAGATATTTATAGATATATTTTTCTATATAGAAATAGATATATTTCTAGCTTTATAGGATATAATTGGTGCATAACATTATATAAGTTAAGGTGTACAATGTGTTGATTGGATACATTATAAATCTCAGTGTGATTAGCACCACACTATTAGCTAGCACGTCCATCCTATCACATAGTTACCATTTCTTGAGAACGTTTAGGAATACAGTATTATTAGCTCTAATCTCCACATTGTACATTGGATCCCCAAACTTGTTAATCTTATAGCTGGAAATTTACACCCTTTGAGTAATATCTCCCTATTTCTCCTATCCCCAGCCCCTAGTAATTACCACTCTTCCGTTTCTCTGAGTTTGGTTGTTTTTTTTTTATTCTACCTATAAGTGATATCATACAGTATCTGTCTGACTTCCTTCCTTAGGATAATGGCCACAAAGTCCATTCATGTTGTTACAAATGGCAAGATTTCCTTATTTCTCATGGCTGAATAATATTCCATTGCTTACATATACCATACCTTCTTTATCCACTCATCTGTTGATGGACACTTAAGTCATTTCTGTATGTTGGCTATTGTGAGAAATTCTGCAAGGAACATGGAAGTACAGATATGTCCATGGGATCTTAATTTCAGTTTTTTTAGATATATACCCAGAAGTGGGATTGCTGGGTCATATGGCAGTTCTATTATTAATTTTTTGAGGAACCTCCATACCATTTTCAGAAGTGGCTACTCAAATTTACATTCCCACCAACAGTGCACAAAAGTTTCCTTTTTTCCATATCCTATCAATACTCCTTATCACTTTTGTCTTTTTGATGATAGCCATTCTACTTGATGTGAAATTATATCTCAGTGTGGTTTTGATTTGCATTTCCATGACGATTTGTGATTTTGAGCAATTTTTAGTTACTAGTTAACATACGGCTTCATTGATAACTATATTTTATACTTTCCTCTACCTTCTACTTAATAATGGAAATTTTTAAATATCATTATATGCTATATTTATCCATATAGTCTCCTTTATCTGTTCAAATTAAATCAGATCCAGAGATAGGGTAATTTATTTTCCTACTTATTACCTGAATTCTCAAGACCAGGCCAAAAAGTTGTTGTATAGTGTCAAAAATTTTACCCTTACAAATAAATATTGCTTAAGTAATTATGTGAATAAAATATAAACATTTAATAATGCCATAAAAATTTCCTCCCATTAAATAAATCTTAAAAGCAATATATTTCCAAATTTTGAAAACTTTATCTTTAATAGAGACTTTTCAAATTTTTAACATTATTATTAAATGGTAGAACATTTCAAGAACTTTTGCTGACGCTTTAATCTTTTATTCAATGGTCTTTTTTGTCAAGTCTGAATTGATGTATTACACACCATTTCTTTTCCTAAATGATTTTGGAAATGATACATTTTCTTTTCTCTCTTCTGCTTTTATTTAAAAGTCTAAAATACACATAATAGGGGGGTAATTTAGGCGTGGCTCTTCAAAGCCTATAGTCCCTTGCATTGACTGCAGAAGGCATGAGGTTGGGAAAAAAATATATATATGAGGATGAGGGCTCAGAATTGTTAGATTTGGAGACAAGAAGGCCATTGGTGACCTTCCCAGTTTGGGTGGAGCAGATGGTTGATAGGAAAAATGCAGGTTCTGAGGTCAGGCCACCAGGATTTGAATCTTAGCTCTGCTACCTCCAATATCTTTGACACTGTGCAAGTGATTTATTTCTCTGAGTTTCATTTTCCTTAAGTGTGCAATAGAGATAATTATACCTATCTCATACCACAGAGTAAATACAATAATGTATTTAAGCTCTTAGAACATATATGGCAAATTGTAAGCAATCATTAAATGTTTATTGTCATCAGTATCAATACAACAGATTAAAGAATAGTCCCACACTTCAGTTGAAAGTCCCCAAATGGTAGCGCTCAACGGAATTCACTTTGGCATTCTCTTGTTCACTTGTTCACTCAGCAATCCTGTGTTGAGGGATTTGTCCCACAGATAAACCTATTCATGCACAACACGGTGTGCATACTATTGGTAATGGCAGCATTGTTTGAAATCTATAAAGAGCAAAAACAACACAGAGGACCAATGACACCCCTCAGTCTACATCCCCAAAGGAATACCACGCCACTTATTAAAAAACTGAGGAGGAGGTCCTTGGCATTCTGACATAGAAAACCTCCAAGACATATCATGAATTGTAATAAGAAAGAGCAGATAACTCTATGTTATGTGCTACCTTTTCGTTTAATGGGAGAGCAAGGAAATTTTTAATGGTTTCTCAAATGGTGTGTTATCCATCATGTCTGCCATTCAATGATCAGATAAATTCTGCCACACCTGTACTTTGAACTACGGCATTGGTATCTGCCTGAGACAAGTTAGTTATTCCCACTAGGGAGACAGCTTTCTTCTATTGACCTCCTTTTCTTCCAAATCTTACATTCTCCCTGGTCTCGTTTCCTCTTTCCATTCTCCCCTCTTCTGCTCTGCTCTCTCAATCCTTTTGTTACTCTCTTGCTTTTTCCTTTGTCCTTGGACCCAGATGCACTCCCAAGCCATGTCCTAGGTGGCACTGAGGACAAGATCCCTGTACTAGAGTATATCAGCCTAAAAATATCACAACAACAACAAAACCCTGGTTTTAACTTTATTACTTTCACATCAAGTCTCTAAACAACTATTCGGTCATGAAACATTTTTATCCTAAAAGCCAAAACCTGGAGGATGTGTTGGCCAACAGCAATACCATCTTGTCCATTATCTGAAGTTCAATAACTGTGTTCTTATTCCAGCTTCACTACTTCCCTCTTCTCATTACCTGAAAACTCACTCCTAAGACAAGGGGCCACGGGAAAGGGTCTTATCTGCATGTTATGCTCATTTCTGTGCTGAACAGAATTTTCTGTCCCCAAAGGAAGTAGAACAACTAGTTTGAAAGAACAAGTTTTACAGATGAAATTGACCAAAGCTTAAAAGAAAAACTAGTACCAGCCCCGCATTTGCTAAAACCTATTAGTACACCCGCAGAGTGATAGGAGGCAGAGAAAATACCAATACTTAACCCGATTTTCTTGGCCCAGGAAACAGTTGCCAGGAGCAGGGTTTCCTCACCTTTATCTTATTCAATACAATTTTTCATACTCTCATTTTAGAGGATTATAAAAAGAACTGTCTTCAAATTAGTAGGAAATGAATATCAAATGTGGTGGCTGAAAATACAGGTTTTGAATCAGCCTTAGTAGCTGCAACATTGTATGAAATCTACTTAACTTCCTTGAGATTAAGTTCATCTTAAAATGGTGAAGAAGGTGATTTTTTTTTTTTAAGATTTGTTTATTTATTTGTCAGAGAGAGAGAGAGAGAGAGAGAAAGAATACAAGCAGGCAGGCAGAGAAAGAGGGAGAAGTAGGCTCCCTGCTGAGCAAGGAGCCGGATGCAGGACTTGATCCCAGGAGCCTGGGATTGTGACCTGAGCCAAAAGCAGAGCCCTTAACCAACTGAGCCACCCAGGCATCCCGAAGAAGATGATTTTTATCTCAGTAGTGTTATGAAGATTATATGGAGAATAGGTCAAGTACTTGGCATAGAACCTAGCGCATAATAGACACTTAAAATTAGCTAACATACAATCATTTCCTTTTATAGCCCCAATTGTTGATTATGTCCTTATTACTGGTGATTGGCAAAATCTAAACTACATGGTCCCATACAACTCATCTCTACGGTAGAACTAGGTGCCTCTGGCCACTTGGGTTTTTTTTTTTTTTTTTTTTTTTTTTTTTGAGATTTTATTTATTTATTTGACAGAGAGAGACACAGCAAGAGAGGGAACACCAGCAGGGGGAGTGGGAGAGGGAGAGCAGGCTCCCCGCTGAGCAGAGAGCTGGATATGGGGTTTGATCTCAGGACCCTGGGATCATGACCTGAGCCGAAGGCAGATGCTTAATGACTGAGCCACCCAGGAACCCCATCCCTGGCCACTTGTAAGTACCCATTTCACCACAGCTTCCATTCCGCCTCGTGTCTTGTTCTGTGTGCTCACTGATCACAGGTTACCACCAGAGCCATGCAAGAAACAGAGCAGCCAACCTTTCAAAAAAAGGTTTTTTTAAAAAAATTAAATTGGTAATATACTATTCACTAAAAAAAATAATGATCACTTCTGATGTCATCATGAAATCTTGTTCCTTATTATCCAGAGGCTATCAGACTAGTTAGTTCTTCAGTAAATGTTTAAATGATAAATTTGTAACAATCAGAAAAAAAGGGGAGGGGGAGGGTGCAAAACAAAGTTTTTGGAGAGAAAAAAACAATGCCAGAGAGGAGTAAAAGCAGGAGAATGAGAGCACGAGAGTAAATCAATTCAAAATGTCAAAACCGGAAAATAAAAGGAAAAGCAGCTCTGCTGAATCTAATCCAGACCTGTATGTGCGTTATAGGAAGGAGGAAAAGATAAACCCCTCAATCAAGCTCAAATCATGCTCTAGCGCTGGCCAGATCCTCTGGTCGGCTGATGTGTTTATAAGAAATGTACAAGTCTGCGTTAGTTCCTAATTAAGTTAGGATGACTGCCAAAGAAAGTAGTAGTATTTTTAAATGAAAGGTTATGGTTACAAATGGATATCAAAAGCCTTGACACTTAAGTGGCCATGACAATAGCTGCCAACTGAAGCTGCATAATTGGTCCCCCAAGGTTGAACCCACAGCTCAAGTTTCATTCTCATGAGGGCTGTCCTTGAAAGAATCTAGGAAATGGTACAATGTAGACTCATTCAGTTCATTGACTTTATTCACTTGGGTTGGGACAAAGGCAAAAAAAAAAATTTTTTTTTAAATAACTACGGATTTTATTATGCTGTTTTCCTCTAGCACTCACCTGGTAAGAGGGTCTTGGATAGTGGTTTCTTTACAAATCCCTAAAGGGTATTCAGGAAGGAAAAAATTAACTGCCTCTATCCAGAACGTGGACCACTCTTTGTTCTGCATAAGCCATTCTAAGAAACAAAATAATCGACTTGAAGTCTCCTAATCAAATTGTCCTTTCGGTTTAATTTGCTATTATTAAGCAGGTAAATAAATAATAAGAATAGACCATTTGGAATCATCATCAGTGGCATGGTCTCTGGTGAATGGTGCAGATGGAATTCTTGCAGATCACAAATCTAAACACAATATGTCTTATATTCCAACAAAATGTCATCAAGAGGCTCAAAGAACCCATTTTTACACTGCCCTGCCAAGGAGAAAATGGGCAAAGCTCAAAGTGTCCAGAGAGCGGACACTTTTGAACCTTTTGAACCATTCTTACCAATTAGCACATTTATTTTATATGAATAACATTTTTCTGCCATTTATTTTTTTCCTAGTTCAATTTTTTTGTCTTTAATGAGCCCTAAGAATATTTATTGAAAATGGAGTTTATTGTTAATGAGAATTCCTTCTTTCTTCCTTCAGAATTCAGTGCTGGATCGAAAGTAGCAAGTGAAATAGCATGCAAATACAATGCACCCTTATTCTCCACTCCAGAATTATACCAGAGAGCCCGCTGGAATGTTGCACTGTCAGCAATAAAAAAGCATTTGTCTCATTTCTAAAGAACACACCTACTTAAATGTCATAGGGATCCACTCCATCAAAGCCAAGGGGTTTCCTTTAAACTCACTTTCATAGTTTTCAGGGGAAAGAAGGGGAACCGAGTGATCCTAGGCCTAAAGAAAGTGACTTATGATTCTTCTTGGCCCATAAGGGGTTATTTGCCCCTCCGGGGACATTTGGCAGTATCTGAAAACAGTGCTGGTTGTAACAACCACATAGCTACATAGTCACGTGGTTACAGAGGAATATGATATAAAGCCAGGCTGCTTCTGACTCCGGAAGTAAACCCTTAAGCCCTAGCATCCTCCACAACGCTAAGAAATTAGAAATCAGAGGAGGAAATTTAAAGGCAATTCCCCAAAAAGGAAAGAATAAGGTTTAATAACCTTATTGCTTATAACCTTATTGCTGTATGAGACTCGGTGTACTTAACCAGCTCTCACCCCCCAGTACCAATGCTCAATCCTGAGGAGCACAGCCTCTTTTTTTAACACACAAGAAAGACTAAAAATCACCCAAGTTGTACATACTGAATTAGCCCAATTTTCATCTAGTGATTCTCCAAATTTCCCTACCCTCATTTTATGGCTTAAAAGAAAAAAGGAAATTCTGTTTCTAAATTAATTTGGAACTGACTTGTATATATAAAAATAACTAATATTTTCCGTGGAAACTTGAAGCCACATTCTTGGCCTAAATGATGTTAAGTGGGTGAGAAGCAGCAGGCTAACTGTTTCTTCAACTATTTCGCCTTGTGTGGGAGACCTGATGAGAACTCCTCTAAACTCGCTTTGGCAATGTACCCAACTTAAGCTAAATAAGACTGTAGAGTGAGACCCTAGAGCCACTTGCATTTAAAGGATACACATACAAACACACTGTAATTTGAAATGGAAACACAGCTAATTGTTGCCATCTGTGACTAAGTGAAGTCTTCTTAATCACTGGGTATGGGGCAGAATTGGCGAGGGGGGGGAGCATAGATAAGTTACATAAAAGGAAAAGGATAAAAAATATTCTTTACAGGAAGGCAGTAAGTGGTTGTTCTCATCTAGCACCCAGACAAGATAAAGAATATAGTTAACAGTACCATACTATAGCTGGGTCTTCGACTTAATGGTTAACAAAAACTCAGTGGTGGTAGTTTTTTTATTTTTAAGAATAGTTGATGCACAATGTTACATTAGTTTCAGGTGTACAACGTAGTGATTCAATAACTCTATAGGTTATGCTATGATCATCTCAAATGTTGCTACCATCTGTCACGCGACAACACTCTTTTAATATCATTGACTATATTCTCTTTGCTGTAACTTTTATTCCAATGAGTTATTCATTCCACAGCTGGAAGCCAGTATCTCCCAATTCCCTACACCCATTTTGCCTTCCCTTCCCTCAGTTTGGTCTCTGTATTTCTAAGTCTGATTCTGCTTTTTGTTTGTTTGTTTATTCACTTGCTTTGCTCTTTAGATTCCACATATAAGTGAAATCATATGGTATTTGTCTTTCTCTGTCTGATTTATTTGACTTAGCATAATACCCTCTAGGTCATCCATGTTGTTGTGAATGGCAAGATCTTGTCCTTTTTACAGCTATATAATATTCCCCTGTCTATATATACTACATCTTCTTTATCCATCCATCTATCGATGGACACTTTGGTTCCTTCCATATCTTGGCTATTGTAAATAATGTTGCAATAAATATAGAGGTGCATATATCTTTTCAAATTAATGTTCTTGTTTTCTTTGGGTAAATATTTAGCAGTAGAACCTACTGAATAAGAGAGGATATTTATAAATGATATATATAATAAAGGATTTATATCCAAAATATATAAAAAAACTTATACAACTCAACAATAATGAAAAGTCCAAATAATCCAATTAAAAAAAAAAAGGCCAGAGGAACTACATAGGGATTTTTCCAAAGAAAACATACAGATGACCAACAGACATATGAAAAGATGCTCAATATCAACTCATCATCAAGGAAATGCAAATCAAAACCACAATAAGATATTACCTTACACCTTTCAGAATGGCTAGAATCAAAAAGACAATAAATAACAAGTGCTGGAAAATATGTGAAGAAAAAGGAACTCTCATGTATTGTCGGTGAGAATGCAAACTGGTGTAGTCAGTGTGGAAAACAATATGGAAGTTCCTCAAAAAATTAAAAAAAAAATATGATCCAATATGATCCATAGTGGAATCCAATATGATTCCACTACTGGGTAGAATTTACCCAAAGAAAAAGTGGTGGTAATTTTTAAAGTATTGCATAAGATTTATAGAAAGTGTTCATAGAATGGAACTACATGAGAAAAGTACTTCTAAACTATGGAGGTCTACTCGATCCCAAATGGATTTCCATCATTCTATGATTATTCTACCAAAATCTTGATTTACCATCTTATGTATCCCTTTGTTATATCTCTCATCACAAAGTATTGCATTTGTCTACTAACTTGTTCATCTTCTTCATTAGATTGTGAATCTCTTGAGCCCAGGGTCTAGGCCATGTTCATATATTTTTCCCCAGGACATAACATGGCATCTGGCACATAATAGGTGACTAAGAGAATATTGACAAGTGAAAAAATGTCATCCTGAAGGGAGATCCTAGGAAAACACAACAAGCCTATTACTGTGAAATACTTTTAATTAGTGACTTAGATGAGGGTATAGAAGGCTTGGTAATATTTTAAATGGCACAAGAATGGAAACGTTAGCTACATATATTGAACAGCAGAAATAGTTTTAAAATATCTCCATGGGCATGAAAATCAGGCCAAAACCAACAAGATGAGATTTAGCAGAGATAGATGTAAAATCCTGAACTTAGGTTCAAACACTCAATTGCACAAACACAAATCAAATTTGTCTTCGTTTAGTAGTGTTTTATGTGACAAAGAACTTCAGGGATTTCACTGACAGAAGTTTTAATATGAGCCAAGTGCGTGATCTGGCTGCTAGAAAAGCTAGTGTGATCTTAGGCTGCCTTAGCAGAAGTGAGTTATTTATGATACATAGAGCCCATTTAATTAGGAAATAGTTTGGTGTGGCCATTAGTGGGGATGTAACACATTGATCAAGAGAGGTAGAGGACTTGCAGCACTCGGTACAGTCACGCCACATCAGGACCCTGTATTCAGTCCTGAGGACCACATTTTAAAAGGGATATTGACAAACTCAAGTGTCTGAAGATGCCTGCCAACTGGAAAAAGCCCCAGAAACCAGATCCTATGCTCCTATGCTGGACAGCGGAAAAAAACTCAGAAACTTTTAAACTGGAGAAGGAAAGCTTTTCCTTGAATATTTTGATGATTAAATGTGGAAAACGTGTTCTGATCCCTGCCTTGCCATCTCCATGGCTAGGGCCACCCGGCTGCCATTTTTATCCACTCAGTAAATATCTCCAATGTGTACTAGTTGGAAACATGAATCCTGTCCCTCCTAAGGGAAAACTTAAAGAACCCTGATTTAGTGACTCAGTTGTCTCAGTGTCAAGTGAAGTTGTTGGTGACCCTACAGTAACCTTATGGACTCCTATCCCTGTAACCTAACTATAGCCCCATTCCCCACGTCAGCATTTGAGTCCTTGTTTGTTCTTCATGCTTTGATCATCTTCCTGATGATGTTATCACCTGTCTGCCTCCCCACTTGGATTTCTGTATTTGATCCACGCACAGGCTCCCTGTCACTGTACTGGGACAGTCATCACCTTGAGGACCTTAGGTAACTGTTGAAAACTCTTCCATCTGATAGGCTCATAAACATATCTCTAGTCCCATACATTCCCACAATGGCTTTCCTGTTGCCCCCTCCCTATGATGATAATCTGTGTGATTCAGAAGGCTGAACAGGTCATATGGAGAGAAAATAAGATGGGGGTAATTTTTGTCATTCAATTATAAAGATGTTTCTAACAATACAAGTTTAAAAAAAAAAAACAGAAAAGAAAACAAGATGAGCTGCCTTGGGAGAGAGCAAGCTCACTATCACTACGGACTCCCAAGAAACCTGGGAGTAATTGGAGCAATGCCACGAAAAGATTTCTGCATTGTTAGCAAGCTGAGCTGGATTGATTCTAAGGTAGTCTCCCAAGCTCTGGTGTATCAAAAGTTAGCCAGGAAGCATGCTTTAAAAATGCAAAATTCCCAGAATCCAATATTGGGCCAGGTTGGAGTCCAATAATCAGCATCTCTGACAAATAACATCCCTCAAAATACATGATTCTAAGGCAAAAGATTGTGAGTCACACTTTTCAAAACAGTCCTTGAAAGAAAGTTACCAATATTTACTGAAAACTCACCCTATGTCGAGGGCTTTACATTATTTTTTCCTTTTTTTTTCTTAATTAAACCTCAACACAGTTCTGTGGGAGCTGTGACATAATCATTAAGAACTTGGACTCAAAAATCAGGCTGCTAAGTTTCAAATCCTGTCTTCTTCACCTTCTAGACTTTTCCACATCTCGATTTCCTTTTTTGCAAAGGGGGGTTCATATTAGCAACCTCACAGGGTTGTTGTGAGAATTAAATCATTCAATTCATATAAAGTGCTTAGAACAGCACCTGGCACACAATAAGCATTCAAGATTATGATTACTATGAGGTAGTACTATCATTCCCTCATTTCCACATAAGAAAATTGAGACTCAAGGAAAAGAAGTCAGCTTGTCTCAGATCCTTCAACTAGTAATAACTACAGTCTATCTATCTTCAAAGGTTATACATTGTAGGGGCACCTGGGTGGCTCAGTCAGTTAAGGGTTCAACTCCTGATTTCAGCTCAGGTCATGATCTGAGGGTCATGAGATCCAGCCCTGCATTGGGTTCCATGCTCAGCACCTAGTCTGCTTGAGAGTCCCCCTCTCCCTCTGCACCTCCTCCCCTTCCTTCTCTCTCTCCCCTCCCCCAAATAAATGATTTAAAAAAAAGTATATTACACATTGTACTGCTCATCCCAACTCTTAGATTCTATGATTCTACCAGCCAGAGATTGCCATTGACAGGATTGAATAGGAAACTAATTCTAAAGATAGTCATAAGCATATAGGGAATAGACAGATACCTATCTCAAATTCCACGATGAATAATTTCACAAATGAAGAAACTGAGACTCAGAAAATGAGGTGATATGGAAAGGGTTCGCATCAAGGAAAAAGTATAAATTTGAACTCATGTTTCTTCTGCCACCTACCCTGTGACTCTAACCTACACAACTTCACAACTACACAACAAATGTTGTGTAACTACACAACATTTTAAGTCACAACTTCCTGGAAAATTCTTCTCATTCAGGTTAACACAAATGTTTTAGAAACAAAGGTAGGAAACAAAAGTGGAATTCAGGGTGAATGCTCTTGTATAAAGACACTGCTACCCACAAACATGGAAACAGTGTATTTACTGAAAAATATTTATTTTCCATCACATAGCCACAGCCTGAAAGACTTAGGCTAACAATTGACGTCTCAAGAGTAACCAAAAGACAGCACAGTGTGGACAGAATTTGAGTTGTTGTTGTTGTTGTTGTTGTTTTAAAATTTTATTTATTTGACACAGAGAGAGAGAGCATGCACAAGCAAGGGGAGCAAGAAAAAGAGAAGCAGGCTCCCCACTGAGCAGGAAGCCTCACACGGGGTTCCATCCCAAGACCCTGGGATCATGACCTGAGCCAAAAGCAAACACTTAACTGACTGAGTCCCCCAAGTGCCCCGAGAATTTGAGCCTTAAGAACAGGCCAACTTAGTAAATTGTCGTTAAAAGGATTGGCTTTGGAAACAGGAAACCTTATGTTGGAAGCATCGCCTCTACCACTTAATTTATTTGACTTTTCTGAAATTCTCTTGTCTATCTTGCAAAGCGTGAAGTTTTGGTGACGTTATTTCAAGTCCAAAGTCCAACTCCTAGCACAGTATTTGTCGCACAGAAAATGCTCAGTGATAGTGGCAGCTAATCCGGACCTCTAAAACTGTCCTGAGGCACAGTGCTCATCTCCGGAGAACAGGGGACTCCTGTAACCCTGAGGGCAGGGAAAAGAAAGTTCAGGGTGCTGGTGTAGAGGAGACAAAGAAAAGTTCATAATCTGCATGTATTGCATCAAATCTTGGGATTGAGCTCTTCTTAGGAAAGAATTTGGAAGATCCAAAATTACTATGGTTCCCTGCCCAATAAAGCATTTATTTGTAGAAATTTTTAGTACACCTGTCTCATTAACACGCAATCATTTCATATAATCTCTAAGACAAAGAGCTTGTCCTACATTTCCCTCTACTCCTAATGCTGGTTCAGTGTCAATATTCAAGTAAGCTTTTATTGAGTGAAAGAATAAAAGGTTGAATGTAATTAATTCATTAATTACTTAATATTCAGCCCACCATAAAAGAAACATTACATACAAACTCCTCAAAGCAAATATACTCAGGGATTTTCTAATCCAAGGGTCAGCAAACTTTTTCTGTAAAGGGTCATACAATAAATATTTTTAACTTTGAGGGTCATATAGTCTCTGTGATTATGCCCAACTTTGACATTGTATGTAGCAAGAACATAGCCATAAACGATACACAAAATGAATGAACGTCTGTGTGATTTATGGACAATGAAATTTGAAATTCTTATCATTCTCACGTGTATAAAATACTCTGGGTTTTTTTTTCAACCATTTAAAAATGTGAAGTTCACTCTTAGCTCATGGGCCATAGAAAAACAAGTGAGCTATCCTAGACTCTAGTCCAGGCAACAAGCATCAGTGAATGTTTCCATGCAAAGCTGTTTCCAATTATTTTCAGTAGGAATGAATCTAAAGTGATCTCTTCAAAGCTCCCAAATATTTTTTTATATGAGACTAAACTCAAATACATACAAATGGTAAATTTATTCTGGTTTTCAACTTTCAGTGGATGACCTAATATACCTGCCTTATGACATAGACACATGAGGGTTTTGATTGGGAACATAAGTAGAAAAATATATTAAGTTAAGAGATACATTCCCTCAGAGATATACATTTCGTCTTCTAAATGATCACTTATTGGAAAACTCTGTGGTTATTCTGTGAATATGAGAGTAATCAGGTATCCATCAGGATCTTCCTGTGGGAGCATAAGCCTCACAATATATTTGTGTGTGTGTGCATTTTAAACTCATGTATAGAATCTAAATGAATTAACTATATGTGTTTACAAAGTTCAGATAAGCATCCACATTGTTATTTATACTACATTTCTGTTATCTCTGGGTCTGTCTCCTGTAAAATGTCAACGCAGGAAAAAACAGGAACAGGATATCTGTGAGATTTAAATCTCTGCTAATCTAGTCGGTTTATATGTTGGCTATAGAAAGCAAACTTAAAACCAAAACTATGAATAATGAGACAGTCTTTAGATTTTTAAAAAATCAAACAAGTATAGTCTTATCACATGTGTTCATTTTTATTTTAAAAAGCATTATTTATGGTTTGCTGGGGGGGAAGCTATTATCTTACAAGACCGAATCACGGTGCCTAAAATTTAGAAGGAGATGAGGCTTTTATTTAAAACGATTGTCCAGGGCCCATCTCAACTTCACCACTGACTCACCTGAACTTTGGCAAGTCGGAACCCTCTGAGTCACAAATTTCCTATTAACTTCTCGTAATAACTATTTTGGTCAAGTTCTGGTGATTGAGAGAATACCTTAATGCCACATCTGTATACAGACTGCAAAGTTGGATGAGAACCAAGGGAATGAGAGGTTGTGTTTTTGACCTAAGAGTCAGTACTGATAACTTCAGATCCTCACCATTAGATAAATCTCAAAGAGTCAGTCTTCAAGATTCTTGTTTGCCTGCTGCTTGTTTGGTTTTTTTATATTAATTCAAGTTGGCCATGAATAAATAGATGTAGGAAATGGTAACTAACATCTGATAGCACTAGTTATCATGTTGCAATGATTTTAGACTTGTCCAAAAATTCATAGGATTTTTATTTATCTCTCTTCCTTCCCTTGGTTCCCTTGGCTTAGTGTACCTGTTCAGTGTATAGCATTTATTCTTTTAGATTTCCTAACTTTCTAAGAGGTCTAACATCTTAAAATGCTTTATATAATCTATTTGTCTATGAATAAATATCTATTTTGGTTTTTACTATAATAATTATTTGAAATAGTATGAGCTTATTATAAAAATTAAACAATAAGAAGAAAAATGAAAGTTACTAATATCCTCTAACCCCCAACCAATTCCATCTCAAGAAATTACCAATGTAACCTGTGTGGTATCTAATGTCCCACACCTCTTTATATACTCACGAAGGCACATACCAGAATATATATCCGTGTATTGATTTTTGCTCAGTTCATTTAAAAAAAACACATTATTCATTGTACATTACTCACAACTTGTTTTATTTCACTAAAAAGTCTATCTTGGAAATGCTTATAGGTGAATATATACATATATATATATATACATGAATTTATCTTATTCTGTTTTGATACCTGGCTAATATTTCATAGGTTTATTAAATAAGTATTTTCAGTACTTCTCTAAATTGATGGGCATTCAGATTTTTCTTCCAGCTGTTTCCACTCCAAACACCCACATATATTTTTTCTTATGCACTTGTGCAAGTATTTTTCTAGGACATAGTTCCAAAAGAGGTATTTGCTGTCAAATAACTTTCCAGAAGAGTTAAATGAGTCTAGGTATCTGTGAATGTTGATGCTATGAAGCTCTTCAATGTTTTCCAATATGACAGGTGAAAAATCGTATTGTATTATTGATTTATTACATATTTCCTGAGTATTAGTGAAGTTGATCATACTTTCAAATATTTATTGGACATTTAACTTTACTATTCTTTTTCTATTAAGTTTTGCTCTTTTGTTAACCAGTGTCTAGCAATACTTTAAATGTTTGTGATAATAATGGTTTGTCATTAGTATTGAAAATTTTTTCTCTGAATTTATCATTTGACTTTTTTGCGGTACAGCTCAGCATACAGAGAAATGTAATTGTTTTCTGTAGTCATCCGTCTATTTATTTCTTTAAATAGATATAAATAGTTCCTTCCTTCTTAATTTTCTTTTTCCTTTTTTTTGTTCACTTATTTATAGCTTAAACCTTTAATATACCTAAAAATATTTTTGTATACGACATCATATAAGAATCTAGGTTTCTGTTTCCCAACAAAATTGTCAATTCTGTCAGCATCATTTATTAAATATACCATGTGTTTTTCCCACCAAATTGAAATGTTATCTTCATGCTATATTAGGCTCTACTATATACACGGTCTCTCTGTTTGGTTCTCTTATACTCATCTATCCGGGCCAAACAGTACAGGTTTGATTATAGCAACTTTATGGTAATTTCTGATATCTAGAAATACAAGAATCCCATCACCATCAATGTTCCTAGAATTGTTGGCAATTCTACAACATATATTCTTCCAGATAAACTTCAAAGTTGTTTTGCCCAATTTTAAAAAGCACATGTGGAAATTCTGATTGAATATATGTAAATTGGTTTTATATATTCATTTTTGAATGACTGATCTTTCCATAATACTAACTCTTTCAAATCAAGAACAGAGCATGTCTCTTCATTTTAGAAACTTCAGTAACATTCTGTCCACGCATAGTCTGAAATCTTCTTTTAAATGCATCCCTTTTGGGAAGCCTAGGTGGCTCAGTCCTTAAGCATCTGCCTTCGGCTCAGATCCAGCCTGCATCAGGTTCCCTGCACTGCAGGAAGCCTGTTCCTCCCTCTCCCACTCCTCCTGCTTGTGCTCCCTCTCTCGCCGTGTCTCTCTCTGTGTCAAATAAATAAATAAAATCTTAAAAAAAATAAAAATAAATGTATCCTTTTCATCCTGATTACTAATATAAAGAAGACAAATTGATCTATTTTCTATTTTTATGCTACTCTTACATTCAGCTACTCTACCAATATTATCTTTAGTAGAATCATTGGATTACACGCAAATAATATCTGCCTTTTTTTATATTTTTGCCTTTTGTTGTTGTTGTTTTCTTGTCTCATGGCTTTATCTAGAACCTCCAAAATAGCATTTAATAATGAGGAAAGCTGTGAGTATCTTAGTGTTATTCTTACTTTTAATGGGAATAACTCTAATATTTTACTAAGAAGCATGTTACTGAACTTTTTGATTGGGGTCTTTATTTTTACAGTTTTCTCCGTCACTCTTTTTCTTAGCCTTTTTATTGGGAATGTAGTTAACTTTAAGTTTGATTTAATTTTCTCTTTTTAGACAGAATTGATGGAATGATAATGCTTTCTCTTCTTTCATTTGATAATGAAATGAATTAAGTTGCTGGCCTTTTTTAGTTGAACTATCTTTGCATTCTTGGAACAAAACTTACTTCATATATTATTCTTTTAATACACTGATAAATTTCACTTGCTGCATAGGTCTAGGTCTATAATTTTTATACTTTCAGTACTGAGTTTGATATTAAGGTTATGCTAGCTTTGCAAATGGTGTGTGTAGTTTTCCCATAATCTTGAATAATTGTATTATGTGTGGATTACCTCTTTTTGAATGTTACGTCAAAAGACCCTGAATGTTTCCTAGAACACAGATGTAAAACCATCTGGGTCTCATGTGTTTTAAATACTGAGTGTTCTGCAACAACCTTTTATAACAACATTTCTAATTTCCTCTACATGAATTGTTTTATTTAGGTTTTCTATCTTTTCTGGGTAAAATCTGGTATTTATATTTTGTTTGATATATTATCTAACAAATTATATGATAAAATTTCTATTTGAGCACAGCATAAGGTACAGAGTTGTTGAATCATTATGTTGTATACTTGAAATTAATGTAACTTTGTACATCAATTATACTCAAATTTAAAAAATTTCTAATTTATAACCAGACAGTTGTACATAACATTCTTAAAATTTCATTAATCTCAATTTCATCTACAGTTATTTTCTTTTATTATACCTAACATAATTTTTCTCTTTTTGTTTTAAATCAGACTTGTAAATCTATTTAGTCTCCATTATGTTTTTAATAAACATATAGCAAATAATAACAGAGAAAATAAATAATAACTCTCCTGATAATGACTCCATCAATAGCAGCTGGGCAATTTGGTGTAGCCACCAAAAATATTTGTTTCCTCACCTCCATAGTAATGAATAAGGCTAGACAAGGAGGGCACAATAAACCAATTTGATTCCTTAACTCAAAACTCAAAACCAAAAATATTTGTTTCCTCACCTCCATAGTAATGAATAAGGCTAGACAAGGAGGGCACAATAAACCAATTTGATTCCTTAACTCAAAGCAACAGCTCTGGATCTTATTCATTAATGTATATGTGTGTGTTTTATTGAATTTATTTACTTACTTATTTTGGTCAGCTGAGGGGATGCTACACCATTGTTTCCACTTCCTATACCTGTTATACCTGGATTAATGCTACGGATGAGATGCAACAATCTATATCTAAGCTAAGAGAAAAAGTATCCCAATTTTCTAAATTAGAGTCAGGAAGTTAGTCTTCCTGACCAGCTCTAGGAAATCTTATGTCATGGTTCCATGGTGTCTTCTTGGCCTTTTTTATAACACTTCCAGTTAGACTAGTTTGTGTCACAGTTATTCAATATTTGTTGTCCATTGTCTTGAATGATTCTGTACAGCCACTATCCAAACGGATGATTTAACAAATGATTCAAAAACAAAAATAGGATGAAAACACGCTGATCAAAGATGAAATCTTGCCTTCATGAAAATGAACAACAGCAATGAGTATCTTGGCAATCTTCCTGTAGCTTTATCTGGATAAGGACCAAAATGTGGGTGTGCAAATAAAAATGTTCACACGATCTTAGGGAAAAGAATGATTGTTCCTTAGCCAGAGTAGCAAGTAGCCATCAGAACCACTTTTAAATCTACTCAATTGATCACTGACAGTTTTGCCTCAATTAGCATGCTTTCACAAGCTAACCAATCAATAATGGTTCCTCACTTCTGAAAGTCAGCCAGTGAGACAGATTTGCTCCAAGAAACATGCCTCAGGATGCCAACCAATCAACAATCGTCTCACCTGAATAACCATGCTGAAACAGATATGCAACTCACTTATGCCTCTCAAAGTATGCCAATCCCTGAACCTCAGGGTGTTCAAAAACCCTACATAAGATCAGCAATCTATTCTTTTCAGACACACTTTGTGCATTTGGTATAGATCTACCTTATTATAAGAAATAAATTCAGTATTGTGTTTTTATTTCAGATATTAAGTAGTGATCTCACCACCCTTTGACAGTCAATATTTATTTCATGCTAACTCCTGGTATTTTTTAAAAATAGTAAGGCAAGTTTGCTGCTCATTTATGAATTCCACAGAGTAAAATGCACACTATTTTCAAATGTGTTTAACGTCCCTAAATATCCTGAAGAACAGTGCAGATAAGCATAATAAAGATACAGAAATATATAGAAGAAAAATTTCTGACTTGATGCATAACCCAATGAAATAATTCTAATTTATCATCTGCACAAATTACTCATTCTTCATGATACCTATGATTCTAATAATGTTTTTAGTACACCTTTAAGTCCATTTTGGGAGGAAACAGATGAGGAAGAAAAGGAAAGGAGAAGGAGGATCTGAAAGGAAAAAAATCAATAAATGAGGAAGAATATAAGGAAGAGAAGGCAAGTTCTGGCAAATTATTTATGGGAAAGACAAAGCCTCAATGAATCTAAAAACTAAACGAAGTTTTTTGTGTGCTCTTTTTTCATTTTCCTTTTTCTCATTCCTGGCATCTGAAGTACTCCCTATTTGCTCCCCTTGTCTTAACTGAGGACCTAATTTAACCTTACTTGGATGTCAACTAATCCCCATAAGAAGGTAATAAAGTTTCCATTTAAAAACATTTATTGGACACTCACTATGTGTTATAGTGGGTGTTATTACTCCCAAAGAGATTCTCATTGACCCAAAGACATCTTAGAGCCCAAAGTGATAAATCTATTGTGAAATTTTAAGCCCTCGGGTATCTAGTAGAGCATGTATTTGGGGGCAGGAAACCACACAAATAGTCACAATAGTATTTTGAACTTTGGAAAAATTCCATAAGCCTCATTAAATTTCAACTTCCTTCTACTTTTTCCTAGAACAAGTTTTCAGGATAAGGCAAATTATTCCTTTTAAACTTATCTATCTATATTTATATATGGAGGGAGAGGTGAAGGAAGTGGTGGGAGTGGAGGCTTCCATTTAAAAGTTTACCACAGCCATTGCATAGAACAATAGATTTTGCAAATACATCCCTTTGTCACTATCAGAAATAGAAACTTAGGCTGAATGGATCTCCATGGTCTCATATTATTTTGTATTTTATGACTGGCATCATTCTCTGTGCCTAAAAAGAGTTAGAGCAGTTATATCATATCCCTTTTGATTTCAACTTTCTTTGCATAAAGATCAAAAACTTCACTATTATATTAATACAGACATGGTTTTCTAATTCTATTTGTTAAGTTATTGCTAAATTTAATATTCATTTGATGGTGAAGTTTTCTTCCCCAGAAAATGTCAGTTGCCATTATATGTAGTACTAGACCAGCCCTAAAGTTTGTTTTTTTTTAAACTGGGAAGGGAAATAATTCAAAATTGTATGGACTAGAATTAAATTTGTTTTAATGTATCTACCTGTCTCCTGAGTAGTTAAAATTGATCTCATTAAAAGCATTTGCTTTCTTAAACTACATTTATTAAGTAAAAGAATTCTTAAAGTTTACCCCATAATTTTTCAACAAAATAGAATGTGTAATTTCTTAAAATAAAGTCACTGTTTGAATCCTAAATCTTCCAGCAGTTCTGATCCTACTCCTGAGGATATTGTAAGCCAGAAGGTAAGGTCCAAAAAGAATCTCAGCCATTGCCTGGCATCCTTTCTTCCTTTAATTTTCTTTCTTCCTTCATTTCTGAAGCACTGGCAAAATTGGTCTAATTCAAAACCGAGCCACAGAAAACAGTATGTGTGTGTGTGTGCGCACGCGCGTGCAAGCGCACACACATTATTGTTGTTGTTTACCTATATATTTTTCTTATTTTTTAATGGAGGTAGTTCTATTACAGTAATCTAAACTAGAAATTC
Organism: Procyon lotor; assembly: GCA_028646535.1. Classification (NCBI taxonomy): domain Eukaryota; kingdom Metazoa; phylum Chordata; class Mammalia; order Carnivora; family Procyonidae; genus Procyon; species Procyon lotor. The sequence goes on from CM053611.1 coordinate 70,157,655, forward strand.
CCATCCCACCAAGTAAATAAGTTGTTCACATAACTATGTTGTTTCAGGGAAAACCAAATCAGTATTTTTCGACAATCCATTGTTCTGTGCTCTCACTGGCTATCTGGCTCTAGACAACCACTGACTTTTCACTGTCTGGTTCTCCATCTGTAAAAAGTATAATAATTGTTCTGTGTAAAGTGTAATTGTTAAAGTGTAAATGGGGTCAAACACATCAATGTATACAAAAGAACATGGTAAAACTTAAAAAAAATTTAATACCAATACTCTTTTCCAGCATACATATGGCAAACATTGGCACAGGGAGTATAGAGAAAAGGGATTAAAATTTAAATTTAAATTTAAATAAGATTAATTGAATGCACAATAACTTTTCTCCCAGGCAGCCTAGAGAATTAGTTTTCCAGCTACTATTTTAACACTATTAGTAAGGAAGAATTTCAGGAGGTCCAAAAATTCAAAGACAGTTTGCATTAGGTCAATTAGTAACTCCAGACAGATATGCACCGAGTATTTCAGGAAATATACGCCATGCGTTCTTGAATTTCTGGTTAAGAGACATTTTAATTCCTTTTATACATTCTTCCCACCAACAATAATTATCTTCTTATTTTTACTACTGCTACTATCTTGCTACTGCTTCGAATTTATTGCTATACCAAATACACTTTTATCAAATTTTTCCTGCAAAAATTCTATGATATATATTTCAGTTTCCACTGCATGTTTCTATAGTTAAATCTGCTTCTACGTCAGCACTTCTATTACACATTTGTTTCTTAGGAGTTTAAAACTCATCCATAAAAATTAACTAAGGCTGAAACTTGGCAGACAGCTTACAAGCACATTTTGTTTTTACCAACCTTCAAGAAAATCCATATGGCTGTTTCTAAATTCCTGTGTATCAGGCTTAAATAAAATAAATCCTGGCCAACATAAGACACTTATTTAGGCTAATTCACTTCAAAAACAGGAATTTTTTTTTTAATACAATTATTCCATGACTGGCTCTCGTTTCTCCTCCAAGTGGCTCCCC
>CM053611.1:70158790-70199657 GCA_028646535.1 Procyon lotor
GAGATTTCCTTGGCTCAGCCCTGCTCCTCCTCTATCCCACCAGAAGACATGCCCTTTTTAGTATTATGGTCATATCCATAAGCCCCAGAAGGCAGCATGTGAAAGAAATTACTTCTCACTCCTGTAGGCAGAGCTGTCTCTACTCTGACAAATCAAGCCATTGCTTTGAACTGTTGGAAAAGAATTTTCCACGGATCTCTCCTCTTTCTGCATGTCTTGCAAGTGAGGTACTGGCTGCTCTTTGTTCCAGACCACCTTCACAAGGATGTTTGTATAATGAACAATCATGAGAGACAGAGACAGGGTCTCCCTCTGCAGGAAAGGACAGTTATGTTTACAGTCCGGCATAATAAAAATAATGTCTTTCTCCAAAACAAACTGCAGGTAGGCTTGCTGCCCATTATTATGGATTCAGGCTCCTAAACCCCTAAACAGGAGCGTTCCTCTTCTGCATAGGCAGGTATCATCTTACTCTCTTCACGTTGACCATGTGGGAATTGGGGTTTGGAGAACGTGCACATAAACTCCACCTCTCTGGTAACTGCTATTACTGCTGTTACTCTAAGCAATAAACTGTCGTTCATCTCAGACCCGAGCATCTCATCTCTTCTAAGAGCATCTGTGAAACTGTGGCATGTAGGGTGAAACTCAGAACACACAGACTGTCTACATAAGCTTCTCTCAAGTTGACGCCATAGCTGCTTTAGTTATCACTGTCTCTATCTCCAACACTTAGACCAGTAGCTGGTAAATAGATGGTGCTCAATAAATATTTTTTGAATAAGCGGTGAGGTAGAGCTCTAAATTCAAAAAGGGAAGGGTGGTAATCCCTGAGTGTTCCCTGGTGACAGAAGTTTCAAGGAAAGAAGTGAGATTTAAGGTGAACTCTGATTGCTCTCCTTCTCCAGTCTCCCCTCTACTCTGCTATGAGAATTTGAAAATACCATTTAGAGACCAAGCCTCCCCAAAAGCACTTTCATCATTTAGATTTCTGTTAGAAACACTTTATATCTTTATTTCTTTGGTTCTAGCAGATCACAGAATATAGCCTCAGAGATTCTGTATCCTTTAAGTTAGAATATGTGTGGTTTTTTCCTCTTTAATCTTGTCTTCTTAAATATTTTCACTCTCCCTTCCAAATGGCAGAATTGGAGCAGCACAGTGAATGACAGGTCATTTACACCTCACCTTAAAACCCTGTGTGTCATGGGACAATCAGGTAGTATTACTTTAAAATGCTGAAATTAATTTTTTTCCAAAATCTAAAAAGGTTTCCTCATTACTGACTCTTTGGTCTGACTTCATGACAATGTATAATTTACTACACCATTTTCAGAAAAAGATTTTAAATTCCTATAAAGCATTTGGAGGTTTGAGGCTAATTTGAAGACCCTTTTAAAACTGAAAGGGCCACTGTGCTTATGTCTGAGAGCGGCAACCAAATTGGGCAGAGGCAAGAGAGGATGGTGTGTCTAATGGTGGCCACGAGAGGACAGGAAGTGAGAAACTGCTTGGACTTGTGAGAGGCTCTGCCATGGAGCAGCAGAAAAGCCCACTCAGGAACTTTCTACTCAAAGCTAAAACTTTGCTAGATTCTACTGTTATTAGATCAAGAAGTTCCTTGGGATTCATGGTGCACTAAGGATAGAACTTGTCACTATCTCTCCATCCTACAGAACTGATAACCCCTGTTTTCCCTTAAAGCTATTGCAAAACATTTGTAATTTTCCCAATATTTTTAACGTCTCAGGTGGAAAACCTTAAACACCACACCTTACTTCCAGTCCACCAAAAAAGAATTACAGTAACACACTAGGGAGTCCATGAACACCCTGGAAAGATGAAAACAAAATGTTTTCAAAAATGGAACCCTGTCCCAGTCAACAGTTTCATCAGTCAGTTCTTACCAACTCACCTCGTGTTTTAAACCTTTACTGATTCCAACTTCAGAAGAGCAAACACCGAATGAATTTGTTTTTAAAATAAAACAGAAGTTTGACATGGATGTAATGTTCATGACAGAGAAGAATTAATAGCATTTGGTCTGAAGAAAGCTCAAGTCCAGACAGGTGGCGGGCAGAATTCCTCTCAGGAGAGCCAGCACACCTCGCCAGGCCCTGTTTACCCAACCCCTGGCCTCCTCTTCAACAGACACTGCCAGTTGGAACAAACCGAGCCACATGGTGTGGTGGTTTTCTAATGAGGCTAAGCAGGGAGAGAATGAACCAAGTAAATGTTTTCTTGTGGCCAGAGCAAGGCTAAGTTATGGACTCAGACCTTTAGAAGTAAGAGGCTTATGTACTCACCAGCTGCTGCTCCACTGCCCTTCACACGAAGCCTCGTGGTATGGCCAGGCACAACGTGCTCTTAAAAGTGATGCCAGGAGTTCCCTTGAAAATGGCTTTTCATTCTGGGCAGTGAAGCAATCTCTGGGTGTGAAGTCATGTCTGAGGTTTACAAGCTATTGCTAACATCAATAAAATCCAGCATTTGTTTCTCCCCTCAGTGTCCTGTAGGCATTCTGGCACTCACTAAATGCTTCCTAAAAATATAATTTGGCAACTATTCATATTTTGTTCATAAAGGCTTATGTACATCATTGAGAAGGTCATTTTAAAAGGTTGTTATGAAAATGTAACACGTGCATTCACTGAATCAAGTTGTTCCTTCCCTGTGCCTCTAGGTGACTCCACAACTCTCTCTAACTGAGCCAAGGCTGAAAGTCTGTGTGTCAGGTTTCCTCAGATAATGTTTGATACATAAAAAGCATGTCATTTAAGAATTCTTCACCAATTAATTTGTCAGTTAGATGTGTTTGCCTACATTCTCATCTGGGTGTCAGAAGAACCCAAAGCTATCTTCTCCAGGTAGAAGCAGAGAATGAGAATTGGCCAGACCTGTCATTTAAAGGAGGCTAAAAGGTAACGTTAATATCCACTTCATTTAACTGGGGCCAGAAGTTTACTAATGAACATTGGTCATACAACCCTGGAGATCCACAAGAAAAGACATCATTGCTGAGCTCTCCCAGCCCTATCCCAATCTAGGCAGCAATAAAGAGAGAAGCTGGAAGAAACAGAATACGAAGAAAGAAATAGAGAAAACAGGGCAACTGACTGAAGATCTGTTCGCTGAATATCTGCATTGGCTGACTTTCTCACACCTCCATGTGCAGGAGAGTCACACGTACTTAAACTAAAGCAGGAAATTATGTTGTGAAGAACATGAGCTCTCTGCCTTGAAGGATTAAGCCTTCCAAGTAAGGGACTGGAGTCACATAGTAGGGCCTACTTTGTTTTGGCAAATCTTGTGTGAGCCTGGGGGAAGAATTCTGCCTTCCTGTCCCAAGCCTATACAACCTAGAGTGAGATAGAGCAGACAATAAACCATGTTACACAGAACACAGTCAGTTCTCATTCAAGACATGGGCTAGTAAAGTTGAGTGAACAATAAAGCATCAACAATAAAGAATCAACTCATTCTTCATTCACAAATATGTATAGTAAACCAAAGTCATCAGATATTTGAGGAAGACTGGCAACATCAAAAAGAAGGGTCGAGCTGAACAAATAGAACTGACCCCAGAAGAAATAAAAATAATTCTAATCCAATCAAGAGAAATTTTAATTAATATCATCAAACATATTAAGGAAGGTTGTCATAATACATAAGGAAAATCTTAAAAAGGAATAAGGAGAAAGAAAGAGCTCTTGGAAAATAACAATTGAAAACCCAAAATAAATTTTCAATAGAAAGTTGGAAGAAAAAGTTTGCATAATGTGCAAGTTTACATTGTACAAGCAAAGAAAAAAGGTATAGTTTAAAAATATCAGAGAAAAATGACAAAAAATAAAGACTCAGTCAGGGATATCCAGTTTCCTGTTAAAAGTTCCAGAAATAGAAAAAGTAAAATTGAGAAGGGAAAAAATAATAATAATAATAAAAAATAATAATAATATATTTTTTTAATTTTTATTTATTTGAGAGAGGGAATGAGATTCATGGGAACAAAGAAGTTATCCACAAATAAGAAAAATCCAATTAGTATCACATTTCTAATCAGCCACACTGAATGTCGGAAACTAATGAAGCAGTGTCTTCATAGATAGCACAAGAAATTATTTCAACTCAGAATTCTGCACCTAGACAAATTTTCGATCAAAACGTGAAGAAATTACAGATATTTTTGTGCAGATAATCAGTGTGTTTATCTCCCTTTATATAAAAAAAAATTACTTGAAGATGCACTACAGTTAAATTAAAAAGGAAAAAACAAAAAGAAAGAATAAGATCATGGGAACTCAGAATTATGCCTCTGCAGCAGGCCTAAAACACATACTGGTGCATCTGGCAAGTAGTATAACTAAGAAACTGAATTATCTTAGAAACATAATTTTTTGTCTTTTTTTTTAAGGCACACAAGTTCTTTCTGAAGAAAAAAAAACCCACAAAGAGTAATTAGAAACTCTAAGAATAAAAAAACTGTACAAGAAATATATGGCCCAAATAAGAAGCATATTGCAATGTCATTGTTTTGGGCAGTAAGCATCTGAGAAAAGAACTTATTTGACTTTTATGCTGGAATATCTTTTTCTAAACATTACAGATTTAGAGATGTAAGATTCTATTTCTTTTTCTGTGGATTTTTATACATAGAAATATTTATACTGTTATCACATTTTATTTTCCATTTTAAATCCAATTTACAGAAATGGAAAGTCTTCATTTACAGCATGGAAGCTCTATTTATAGCAATGGCAAAGAATCCAAATGCTGGAAAACTTAATTGTGCAACGCCCTGGTAGAGTTGGCAGGTTTTGAAAAGACAAAGGGAGAAAAAGAGATGGAGGTGAGGGACACGGAAGCCCACCCAAGTGTTCATTCAGGTAGCTAGAAGGAAAGAGGAGTGTCCAACATTTATTAGGCAACAGCTTACACAGTAGGGAGCAATAAGCAATTTCTATTTCTTAAATAGAAATTTAAGCAGAAAGTAAACAAGAGGTATAAGCATGATATTTAACACTACAGTTGTAATAATCAGAAATGACAAACCCAGAAATAGTCCAAAATTATTTTGTCTGAGGCAGCGATGCTCCCAATATGTCCCAGGACCCCCGCAAGTCCACACTTTTAGGGGAGTTACAAAGTCAAAACTCTTTTCATAATAACACCAAAATGTTAGTGGCCTTTTTCAGTCTCACTTTGTCATCACTGTACAGTGAAGTTTTCTAGAAGCTACATGATGTATAATATGCAACCGTCTGAACACAGAATGAGAGATGAAAATCTCTTGCCATGCGCTAATCCAGGCATTAAAAAGAGTTACAAAAAACATGGAACAAAGCCACTCTTCTCACTACCATGGAAAATCTCTTTCAACATTTTTTATAAAGTGGTATTTTAATTTATTTTTTAATATTTTAGATATTTATTCATTGGTTTCATTCCACTAGGATAGGGGGAGTGGAATATTAGTGTTGGTTTTGTCCATCTGTGTACTTCCAGAGTTTAGCACCATGCCTCATGTCTGAGGCACATGATGCCTGTTTGTTGAATGAAAGCATATTAGCTTTTCACAATTAGCATTCATATTATTGGTTTGAAGGCTGCTATTGGCTTAACTGGGTCAGAGTATCATGAGGCCAGAGGAGCTATAGCTATGAGCTGAAGGAAAAATCAAAATGTGGGAAGACATATTCTGGCCTGATAGTTATTTGAAATATACTCTTCTTGGGCAGATCTGTGTTTGATTATCTTCTTGGGCTTTGGAATAAAAGCTTTCAGAACAAACATTTATTGTCAAGAATTACTGAATAATTACTATGTGTAGGCACAGTGCTAGGTTCTGTGGACACATCTGCTGGTAAGTTGCATTTTTTAAATTTGAATATGTGGTGGGTTTATTATTGTTGTTTTTAAATGAATTGATACATATTTCATAATTTTCCTAGTTTAAGTTTCTAATATGATGAATATTTATAGATTAGCAACTATTCTTTGGGTTCTTCAAAAACTTTTAAGAATCTAAAAGGGTCCTGAGACCAAAAAGTTTTCTCTGAGGGGTCTGATGAGGATGAGAAAAGGAAACACTTCCCTTTCCCATGTGTGCATCTCCATACTGTTTTTTTGGGGTTTTTTTTGTTTTTTTTAAGATTTTATTTATTTCTTTGACAGAGAGATCACAAGTAGGCAGAGAGGCAGACAGAGAGAGAGAGGGAAGCAGGCTCTTCGCTGAGCAGAGAGCCCAATGTGGAGCTCGGTCCCAGGACCCTGAGACCATGACCTGAGCCGAAGGCAGAGGCTTTAATCCACTAAGCCACATAGGCACCCTCCATACTGTTTTAAATATTCGCATTGCGTACATTACTTTTTAGTGAGATATGATGGACATATTATCTTAGTTTTGGGTATACCACATAATGATTCAATATTTGTGTGTATTGTGAAATGATCACCACAATAAGTCTAATTACTTTTTAATAGCGATTGTTAAATGCGTCCACAAATAAGACAGTGGTGTTCTGATGAGAGGTACAAAAATAGCAGCTAGGCACAGATGATGACTAAAAGAGAGCTAGAACTTTCACGAAATGGAAGCAGTTTTCCCCAAAAAGACTATTACACATTGAAATCAACCAATGGGTTTTACCTGTGGAAATCCTTTAAATAAACCAAATTAGCAATCCCCTCACAGACCTTAGGTGTATTCCTAGGCAGAAGGGAGGACTTGGCTAGACAATTCTGTGAGTTCCTTAGAACCTCCAGGATGCAGTGTTCTCAGCGTGTTCACCTGATTATCCCTCATGTTCAATAATCCATTTAATATCTCTTTCTAATTTTTTTACAGCATATTGATAGATGCCACATAAACACATATGCAGATAATAACACTGTACTTGTAATGCCAGTTTTCTTTCATGAAGCTTAAATTGCCTCACAAACATCACCTCGGTCCAAATTCTTATCCAAAAATTATACTTGTCCTAAGCCAAAATATATACTTCTCTCATTCTTCCCTCCCTCTCTCCCTCCCTATCTCTCTTGCCCTTTCCTAGGTTTAAATTTTTTCTTTAAGGGACTGCTAAAAAACAAATCATGATTCTTTTGAAAATGTCAAAATTTCCTGAGTAAATCTATCATACTATCCATTGCCAGAGTCAAGGAAGCCAATTAAACTGTGATTTTACTTTTGGCTTTAGGATGCCAGAAACTGTAGCCAAGATTATATTTCAGCCATCTAAATTGATTTAGCTTTAAATCGTTGTTCAAAACGAAAGTGAAGAGGACAACATTGGTGATTTTAGTGGGTTATCTTTGTAACTCACATCAGGTTACACTTGTTTTGTTTTCATATCATTAACAAACATTGCTTATGCCACGATTAATGTTTATACTTACTGTTTTATTTTTTCGAAAGACTAAAGACAAAAGGCAAGAGTGACAACAGGTGTAATTGAGGAATTATATAACCAAAGACTTTATATCATGAGATGCATCTAATCTGTTTTCAAACACAGAAAGGAGTTACATGGAAACCTTGCTCTCCAGCCAATATTTAATATGAAGGTATCTTAGGACTAGACATGACTACTTAGAGGCTTGGAATAACAAGTACAAATAGCTTTTACTTAAAACCTACTATGTGTGAGATATTGTGCTAAGCACTTTACATTCATATTTCATCAATCTTTACAACCATCTTATATTAGATAAGGAATATTATGCCCAATTTACATATAAATAAGTTGAGGCTTAGATAAGGTTAGTAACTTGTCTATCCTTCATAACTAGTACCCTAACCTGTATTTGCTAAATTCCATAGTCCAGATCTTGACCACTTGGCTAAACATGAAGAGCTTATAAATGATATCCTACAATCACAAGAAGGGTGAATCTTCCATTGTTTATCATCTGTTACTTAGAGTGGGCACTTTACTCTCAACCTAAGACATACAACAAATGTCATTTAAGAAATATTTATTGAGTGTCTTCTATAGTCAAGACACTACACTAGAAGACGCTAATGAGGGCTACTATAATGAGAGACAAGTAAGGCAGCTGATCTCAATGGGTTTATAGTCTAGAGAGGGAGAAAGAATGAAATAAATGGAGAAAGAGGCATGGGCTCTCAAAGGGCAGAGAGAAGCTTCACAGTAGATTTTTAAGTGCGTTCTCAAACAGTGAATGGGATTTCTTAATGTGGAGAATCAAGGAAAGGGACACAGATCGAGAGTAGGGTATGATTAAAGGCACAGAGGAAATAAGCACACTGAGTGTTCAAGGGATCCAAACCATCTAATGGGGCTGGCTGTATGGAGACTGGAGAGGCAAATGAAGTTAGAAAGATATTCTGGGGCCAGATTTTTGGAGTATTTCTATGCCTTCTTAAAGAAATTGGACACTACTTCTAGGGGAATAAATGGAGGACGTTTACAGAAGGAAATGAATTGATGGCATCCGAGACATGAGGAGAGAAGCCACACTAGTTACCACACTACCCAGTGTTGGAAATGATGAAAGTCTGAACTGAGCAGTGACCGAGAAAAAAGGGAGGAGGAGAATAACAAGAAGATAGCTAGCAAGATGTGGGGCAAGAAGACAGCTCCTTAGAGGACCAGAAACTAAAATGAGAAAAGCAGGAGGAAAAAAATGATATAACGGATTGGGTTTGAAACATACTAAATTTGAGGTGCTTAAAGGAAAATCAACAAAATACATAACAGTGGGAAATTTGGGCCTGGGAATTGAAATTGTCAATTTCAATTGACAACTTGTCAATTGACAACTTGACAACTTGTCAACTTGACAACTTGACAACAACAATTGTCAACAAAAGAAATGTCACAAGCATTATGTTAAGGAATCAGCAGCAGCACCATAAGTCGTCTCCCGTAGGTAGACATTGAATGAGAAGAGGACAAAGGGTAGAATTCTAGTGAACATCAATTTTTACATGGAAAAGACAGAGGAAGAGGAACTAGTCTTAAAAAGAGCTCAGGAGACAGACGACAGGAAACTTCAGTATTTTAACAGAAATCAAGAGGGAGGAGTATTTTCAAGAGGTAATGTGTGATCAGTGCCATATGCTTCGGCAGATTAAAATGAGACTGAGAAGAGAGTTAGAGCCAAGAGGTCCCCATAATCTTTATGAGGTTTGTGCTCATTTTCATTTGCAGGCACCACCTGTTTCTTCCTTGTAGCCTGTAGGTATCCTCAGAAGAGAGGTACACGTCACCGTTCAATAAGCATATGTTCGTGTGATGACGATGGTGACGTTGACTGCCTGCCTAGGAAGCCTCAGGTCCAGGGTATGCATCTGATTTAGATTTTCGGAGTTTAAGAAGAGATTCATATTTTTGAAAGAATTGGGCTTTTATTCTGACACAACTCCCCATCAGGTGTTTATTAAAACAATTTGCACTTTTCATCTGATCTTATCAGCATACGTTATAGCCAGAAGTAGATTCTTGGTGATAACTTTGAATTTATATAACTTGAAATATAAGTATCTCCTTCTTATAGTAAAAGAGCTATATAACATTTTTGGCTTGACTCTAAGTTGAATCATTCATTCCCCAGCAAGCATTTAACAAGGATGGGTGGACACAAGATGGACAAGGCTGGGTGTGTGGCGGTAAGCTGGACAATGCTGCTGCCTCTGTGGAACTCGCATTCAGTGGCAGAGACAAAGAATGAGTTAATGAATTAATTAACACAGATGTGCAACCTCAGACTCGAGTGTCTGGGGTCTCTAATGCTCTAGTGAAAATATTAAAGCAGACAGTGTGACCTGTTAGGCAAGACCTCTCTGAGAAGACATTTGAGCTGAGACTGGAACAAAGAGAGTGGCATTCCCAGTCTGGGATTTAGGGAAAGAGCATTCCTGGCAGAAAGAACAGCAAACGCAAAGTCCCGGAAGCTTAGCACAGGATCTTGGCATGATCAAAGAATAGCAAGTTCATTTCTTTTGGATAGATAGCCAGAAATGGAATTGCTGGATCAAATGGCATTTCTATTTTTAATATTTTGAGGAATTGCCATGTTGGTCTCCATAGGGGCTGCACCAGTTTACATTGCCAGCAATAGTGGTACAAGGGTTTCCATTTCTCCACATCCTCATCAACCCTCGTTATTTCTTCTCTTTTTGATAATAACCATCTTAACAGGTGTGAGGTGATGTCTCATTGTGGGTTTGATTTGAATTTCCCTGATGATTAGTGATGTTGAGCACCTTTTCACATACCTTAGGCCATTTGTATATCTTCATTGGAAAAATATTTATTCATGTCCTTTGACCATTTTTTAATTGGTTTATTTGGAAGTCTTGTTGCTATTGAGTTGTATGAGTTCCTTATATATGCTGTCAGATGTATGTTTTGCAAATACTCTCTCTCATTCCATAGGTGACTATGGTATACTTGACATTTGTTAAGAGAATAGATCTTAAGTATTCTGGCCACACACACGAGAGAAAGAAAGAGAAAGAGAGAGAGAGAAGGAAGGAGGGAAGGAAGGAAGGAAGGAAGGAAGGAAGGAAGGAAGGAAGGAAGGAAGGAAGGAAGGGGAGGAGGGAGGGAGGGTAATGGATGTGTTCATTGATTTGATTGTGGCAACCATTTCACAATGTATATATAAATTAAATCTTCACATTCTACACCTTCTAAAAAAACCATGTTGTACAACCTAAATATATACGTTTTTTATTTGCCATTCATACTCCAACAAAGCTGGAGGGAGGAAGGACTGAAGTCCAGCAAATTCTTCCACAGCCTCAAAGCGAAGCTGAGAAGACCTGAAGGACTGAGAACTTACTGGATCACAAAGCACACTATCTGGATCACTTCCTGCAGCTTTGCTTTCATGTCCTCTGGTAGCTTTCCTTTCGCAAATGTCAAATTCCTCCGATTTTCTTCTCCAACAGAAATTACGAACAACTGGAATTCTTAGAGGACTCTCTTGTCTAGTTCATTTATTTGAATAAAATAAGAGGGAAAGATTCAGAACCCTTTTCCCTGGGCTGTACAAAGAAAAGATGGTTCATTTGCTTTGGTGTTAAAGTCTGTAATCCTAATCCTAACCTTAACCCTGTCCTTTGAAATGGTTATACCTGAAAAAAAGATGCCTTCAGAAGGCAATGTCTATTTATTGCCTTTTAGATCCTCAGCCTATGTTTGCACACCCCTGACACCTAATTTCTTCTGGCACTGTGTACTTAGTCCCACACACCGTATACTCATGACTGTCCAGAGAACAGCTGACCATTGGGCATGTGAGGATTCCTCCATAGTTCCATTTGCCAACCTGCTGATAGGTGGGAATGAATAATTTAGCACATATAGTTAAGGCATAATTCACTATAGACAGAGAATCCCAGAAGATGTTCTAATTCTGAATAAACATAATGTGTGATTTACATTTCTTAGGGTGTAAATGACTTGCTATATTTTATTTAAGATGGTAGGGAAGGCCATCAACCATTAAAAAAAAAAAAGGCCTAGAAGTGAAACCTTAAGGATGATCATTAGGGATGAAAATTCACATTCCTTGATTTTCTGATTACCATGCAAAGAGAAAAACAAATTCAGTCTTCAAAAGCCAAAAACAAATTAACATTGCTTGTGTAGCTGTCAGGTATGGGTCTTAGATAGACAGCTGAATGATTCTGAGTACAAAAAGACAGTATGCAACACTGCTAAGAGTTAGCACCCCACTTTACTCCCTCATAGAAGGTTATCTATGTATCCATACATAGATATCTATGTAGAGTATCCATAAATAGTATAGTGTAGTATCTATAAAAAGCTACAAAGATATAAATATATATACACATATATGTGTGTATATATACATATATATATATATTTCATACTCAAGGAATAGCTGTATAGCCAGAAGATCTATAAATATAATGTCATGAAAATAATGATATAATTAAAATGGTCTTTTCTCAATGGAAAAAATGTATAAATATAATATGAATATTAAAAATCCTAAATACTAAAAATACTAAAATATTTAAATATAATCAAATAATATTTAAATATAGATAGAGAGAGAGATAGATACTATGAAAAACCTATAAAGAAATGGTTCTTAAAAAAAAAAGAAAAGAAGAAATGGTTCTTCCTAAAAGCAGGATTCAACTGATACTAGACATGACATGCAGTTTAACTCTTCTCCTGTTCTTTTTTTTTTTAAGATTTTTTTTTTTATTTATTTAACAGAGAGAAACACAGGGAGAGAGGGAACACAAACAGAGGGAATGGTAGCGGGAGAAGCAGAGGGAATGGTAGCGGGAGAAGCAGACTTCCTGCCAGCAAGGAGCCTGATGCGGGGCTCGATCCCAGGACTCTGGGATCATGACCTGAGCCGAAGGCAGACACTTAAAGACTGAGCCACCCAGGCGCCCTCTTTTCCTGTTCTTATATAAGGATCTGTTCACTGTTAAAGAATGAAAAGGCGTTAAAGAATGAGAAGGAGTAGAAGATCACAGACAGCATCTGAGGTCCTGAAAATGTGCAATATGGCAAAACAGTCCATAAAGTACACCAAGAAAGGAAAAACAGGTACAACAAATTCTATCACTTAATATGGCCACCTATTGGCATCTCCTGCCAGTAATATTAGAACCTTCGTTTCCAAAAGTTCCCAGACAGTGGAATGAAACTGACCTTCTATTTCCTCTCACTTCCTTCAAAAATGAAATGGGCATTCAACACATTTGTCATTCTATGTTCTATCAGCAGAAGTAAATGCACCAGGTAGGTATGTCTACAAAGCAACTATTAGTTACCACCAGAGTGAATTAATGCACTTTGGTTACCTTGTTCAATATTATGTTCCACTTTACTCTTCTAAAATGAAATTGACTCTTTGCAACTCTGAAAGAATGCCCTTTTTATTAAAGTTTAAGAAAGAAGAGTGTTTGGGGATACCTGGGCAGCTCAATCAGTTAAAGCATCCAACTCTTGGTTTTGGTTTAGGTCATGATCTCAGGGTTGTAGCATCAAGTCCTGCATCTGGCTCCACACTCAGTGTGGAGTGTGTTTGTCCTTCTCCCTCTGTTCCTCACCTGCCTCTCTCTGCTCTTTCTTGTTCTCTCTTTCAGATAAATAAGTAAATAAAATATTAAAAAAGAAAGGAGAGTCTTTTTCTAAGACTGTTCCTTCAAGCTCAAAATTCTTCAGAAATCTAGCAGGTATTCTTTGTACTTTATGCTATGTCTCACGAGCACAAATCTTAAGATACCTAATACTGGATAATTCAAGTTCTTTGGAGCTTTAGATTACAACATTACATGAAAAGGAGCAAGTCATCTTATAAGAGAAAGCCAACACACATCAGGCTTGTTTTACAAACCAAAGGTCTGGGAAAATAAAAAGAAGAAAAGAGCGTTGACAAGATATTTACTTCACAGACATGTAAAACTTGACTGTCTGATTTTCAGCAAAAACAATGCGTGGGGAACTTTGTAATTATTCTGCTCAAATTCACAGAGAAGTAGAAATATGCTTAATGACCTCTAAAATTAAACATCTCAGCATAAAAAATAAGCAACTGGAAAATAAACCATTATAAATATTTCTTAAATGAATTTCTTGACCTATAATTTCTTATCGTCTTATGAAATTAAAATTAAGAGTATGAGAAACTTACAACAAATTCTATATTTTGAACATAATAAAGTCAATCTAAATGCAAAAATAAACAAGTTATATTATCTAAAAGTCAGAAACACCCAAGATCTCTTTGTTAAAATGATCAGTAATTTAGTAAGTAATATTTCAAAGAATGAGTTCAATGCCAAAGCAAGTCCTAGAAAAATGAAGACCTGTTGGGGAAATATACTTTGTAATTAATGTTGGCCTGTTGGGTCAGGTACTTATTAATGCACATTTTATTAACACACTAGGATGACTAACTGTCCCAGTCTGCAGAGAGCTGTGCTGTGTCCCAGGAAACCCCTCACTTCTGGACAAACAGGGATAGTTGTTAACCTACAACTAAGATCCATATCGTAGAATCTTTATATGATCTCAACAACAAACTTGATAAGGCTCCATCAGAAAACTAAGTTAACCAAATATTTAGGGCCTACATCTCCCTCATGGTAAATACATAGACTGTATCTGGATTGGATAACAGAAGTAATTTAGCTCAACAGAAGTTAAAGGTACACTTGAAGAGTAAGAAGATAGATAATGCAGACTAAGAGAAACATGAATTTCCACAGTAACATTCTTTCCATTAGTATTCATAAACTATACTTTAAACTGAGAAAATGTTAGTCCCAAGATTCTTTAGCATAGGAATCACTAGTCTTCATAATAAGGGGGGGAAAGCAATGAGAGAATGGAAATTTCCATAGGAATATCAAATTTTCTTCAATCATATTGATTTATTGAAACGCTTCACAATGGACTTCTAAAATATACTCTTACCGCAGGCGATTTCCTAAAGGGAATTACTCAGAGATCAAGGTTATCCATTTTAAGTGAATTTGACAATAATAAACTGTTTAGTAGTTTTATGGTTAACATAGACAATAATTTCCAGAGAATTTTTGGACCCCCAGCTAACAAGCGTAGCCAATTTTTTGAGAAGTCTAAATAATGTGCAATTCCTTCAGTACCTGATGCCAGTGAATCTATTATTTCTCAGTTAAAGCCTTTGTTGTATCTGCTTTTCATTTAAGCTAAGGAGAAAACATTTTGTTTCTGGAATTGTTTCTTGGAAAAGGGAATAAGCCATTCAGTACATTACCAGAACCTAAGGGCTTTATTTCCTTCCCTTGCTGCCGTACCATATATTGTTGCCTGAAAACAGTCCACACATGTGGCCCTGTCATTTGGCAATAAAAATATCTGATCCAACAGTGACGAAAGATCAATGTTTGAAAGAAAGCAATCTAAGATAATTTCACTGCTAACACTTAGAGAGGGTCCAAATAAACTTGACAACACATCCAATATACGACGTACATCAGCATGGAGCATACTCAGTACCATAGGACACATTTTATCCAAGTACTTTTCAAAATGAGAAGTCTATGCCAGTGAAAGTAATGAACCCTCTCTTATATAGAAGCAAAGGGAAATCAGGGGTTGATGGGAAGGACACTTGCTCAAACGCTAATCTGTTTTTGATTATTAATGTGTTGCTCATTCTAAGACAAACAGAAACGGCAAAATTCAAAGGAAGAAAAAAGATTTCCAAACTTGAATTCGTTTTCTCAGATAAATAATCTAAATTATGCGGTTATAAATTATTAATTTATTTATAAATTATTCATTATATGGTTTTTAACTAACTTTTTTGGGGGGGGTTCCTCTGGAGTTCTTTATAGCCTTCTTTCAAACCCTTGCTGAATGCATTTCCATGTGACTCTCTGGGGGGCCCAAAAGACAGGAACAGCTCTAGTTGCCAAGCAAGGATGCGCACATAAGTTTTACCGATTTTTCAACTTCCTTCTTGTTCCATAAGGGAAGGACATATGATTCCATTTTATCAACTACATGTAATATAAAGTCTGTACCAAAGCTTAAAAATACATACTTTAAATAGTCTACCAAACACTAAGTATTTAATTCTAATAGTAATACTAATATGCTGCATTATAGTTTTACAAAGTGCTCATACTTATTCTATTTGATCATCACAGAATCCTTTTTTTCTTTAAAGATTTTATTTATTTATTTGACAGAGAGAGAGAGAGATCACAAGTAGGCAGAGAGGCAGGCAGAGAGAGAGGGGGAAGCAGGCTCCCTGCCGAGCAGGAGCCTGATACAGGGCTCGATCCCAGGACCCTGAGATCATGACTCGAGCTGAAGGCAGAGGCTTTAACCCACTGAGCCACCCAGGTGCCCCTGATCATCACAGAATCCTTTTAAGCCAATGAAGTAATATCATTATCCTTATTTTATAAATGAGGACATTGAGGCTCACAGATCCCATATTAAGGACACTTTTCAACACCTAATTCAACATTTACTGCACTACACCATGCTCCCTCTTTAAGTACATTAGCATACATTTTCTGAGTGCCTACCGTGCACTAGGCCCTGTGAATATAGTGGTGAACAAGAAAACCTCAGACCCCATCCTCAAAACAGTTTTAATAAAAATTATCATTTAATAAAATACAAGGTAAGTTGTATGGTAATTAAGTCCTTTGAATGGATACAAAATTCATTGACTAGACTGGAAAATATAACACCAAAACATCATTAAAAATAGTTTCTTTATGCCCTTCAACAGATGAATGGATAAAGAAGATATGGTACATATATACAATGGAATATTATGTCTCCATCAGAAAGGATGAATACTCAACTTTTGTATCAGCATGGACAGGACTGGAAGAGATTATGTGGAGTGAAATAAGTCAAGCGGAAAGAGTCAATTATCTTATGGTCTCACTTACGTGTGGAGCATAAGGAAAAATATGGAGGGCATTGTGAGAAGGAAAGGAAGGGTGAATGGGGGGAAATTGGAGGGGGAGATGAACCATGAGAGACTGTGGACTCTGAGCAACAAACTGAGGGGTGGGGGTGGGGGTCGGGCGAGCCTAGTGGTGTGTATTGAGGAGGGCAAGTATTGCATGGAGCACTGGGTGTGGTGCATGAATGATTAATCTTAAAACACTGAAAAAATAAACGTATTCAGGGGGAAAAAAGAAATTAAAAAAATAGTTTCTTTATAAGTGTAATTTGAAATATATTCACCAGCCTCCAGTAAGAATACGGCCCTATATAAAGTAACACATTTTTACAGAGACATGATTCAATGTCATTAGAAGTCTGACATATAGTCAGTGTCAGTGTCATAGAAAGCTCTCAAAACTACATGTGACACTTTTTAGAGATTCACAATGCATACCCGCATGGCTCCAAGAAGTCTTACATCACAAAACTTACTCAAATAGGTGTTTCCCAAACTTCTTTCACCATGAAAACCTTTATTCAATACACTACCTGTTAACTTTAAGAAATGTTAGTTAAGAAGACAGGTTTGGGAATTGGAATGACAAGGTTTAAATCCCAGCTCTACCGATGCGTTAGTTAAGAGAATCTATTTGCAGCATACAAATCCCAAAATTTCAATGACTTTACACAATATGCATTTATCTCTCATTCATGGAAAGTCAATCAGTAGATTAGAGAAAGTGGGGAAGGGAAACAGCTCTGTTCCACATAGTCCTGCATGAATCAAATCAGTAGAAGTTCAGCCACTTTAAACAGGTGGCTCCCAGAGTCACTGTGGCCATGAACATCCAGCTGGTCGCTGGGAAAAGAAAAAGTGGAGAAAAACACGTGATTTCTATGGTTCCAGTTATGCATCTATCACTGTGTCTCATGCTACATGTAACAGCAAGGGAGGCTGGAAACTGTAGACCAACTGTGCACAGGAAGAAAGAGAAACTGATTCTCTCAATTAGCCATCACATGTCACTGCCAGTCCCTTGCTGGGTAAGCAGAAGAAATCATTTAGCCTCCATAGTTGCCTCCATAAACCAGAGATACTGTATCACATTACAACCAAAACACCATCATCTTTTAAAACTGCACTATTATTTCTTGTGCCACTAAGAAAAAAATAGTACTGCCAATTAAACTAGATACACACACACCATCAATTGCAAGAGACATCCTGACTTAGCAGTGTTAAAATATAGGCAGGAGGGGGCCAGAATGTGTGACTTCGAATTCATGACATAGAATAATAATAGCTGACTCCTTGGATTACTAGAAAATTAAATAAAGCAAAGCCACAAATAATAGGTCATGTTGCAGTGTCACTACAGGGCTGTGAATATAGTGGTGAACAAGAAAGTCAGCAGTCAACTAAAAATATAGTCACATGCCAACCAAAGCCATACAAATCCTACACATGGTGGGGCCTGGGTGGTTTAGTCGGTTAAGCATCTGCCTTCGGTTCAGGTCATGATCTCAGGGCCCTGGGATGGAGCCCCATATTGAGCTCCCTGCTCAGTGGGAAGCCTGCTTCTTCCTCTTTCTCCGCTTCTGCCTCTCCTGCTTGTGCGCTCTCTCTCTCCTTCTCTCTTTCTCTCTCTTTCAAATGAATAAATAAAATCTTAAAAAAAAAAAAAAAAAAAACCCTACACAAAAACAAACTTTGGTTTGGAAACACAGACCAGGTATGGAAACATTCTTGCAACTGTTGAGCAGAATCATGACAGGTCAAACCCTGAGTACCACCCACCCCCTTTCTAATCTTTCCTACGGCCATCACTCCTTTTTGAACAACCAATGTGCAGGGAGAACAGAAGAGCAGACTGCAGCAGATAGCAGTTTCCCTTCTAGTAATGTTTACGGCAAGAATGTTCCCTGACATTGATAAGGGATCTTTCAAGGTCCTAGTTAAAATGGTGATGAACACCTTTGCTTGATTATGCAATGAAGATAGTGTTTAGACTTCAAGACAACAATGTAATAGCCCAGAAAAGGTTGCCTCTCAAGCAAAATATCCAGATCTGAATCACTGAACCTTCAAATTACTTAACTTCCTAAACCTCTGCTAGCCTCATGTATGGAATGGGGATAGAGATGTTAAATGGGATGATCTGTGTGAAGTCCTTAGCACTTAAAAATCCTTGGTTTATAGTAAGTACCTAGTAAGCATAATAGTTATTTGGACCTTTGCTTCCTGCTCTATCCTCCTGTTCCTTTAGGCTTCTTGGTTGTGAGTCATCACCCATGAGGAATCACACAGGCTTGCAAGGAGCCATAGAAAACTAAACCTTACCATATTCTTCCTGCCCCTTTCTCTTTGAATCCCCCAGCTGGAACAACAGTACTGCTTTCTCTGCAGCACTGAGTCCACCATTATTTTACTCTGGAGCCTTTTCCCAGAACTGCTGGAAAAGAGATCCTATGATCCTGCATTTTGTCTCATCAGCATCATGAAAAACATGATAATGTTGTCTCATTACTTAGACCAAAGAAAAGTCCTTGAAAATAACCTTCAAGTAAAACAAAACAAAACAAAAGAAATTGCTGGTCAATCACTAGAATTTTTCATTTCTGTTTGTTTTCCATTTTAAAACCATTACTTGGCTCATAAATGAGCCAAGAAGACAGATGTAGATGTAGATGCTACAGACATAGACATACACATATAGATAGAATGTCATGTAAAGTCACGGTAAAGTTCTAAATAGTCACTCAACCTAAAAAGATAAAGCCATCCACCAAGTAAAACCATGCATATAGTCAGTTCTTGGCCTTTTGGCCAAGATCAAGTGTAAAACTAAGCATATCCATGTACATTCTACGTAGAGAGTAATAATATATAATCCAGTGATCAGTAGATTGAATGTAGAAGGAAGGAACACGTGGGAATGTAGTTCTGCTGACTAGTATTATTTAGGTGGATGAACAGGTACATAATTTCACAGAATATAGGTTAACGAGATTAGGTCAGGGTTTCCTGGGTAAATAAATTCCATCCCATAACTGCTGATGGCATGCATTATAAGTAGTTTACTAACTGGTTTATTGGTGCTTTCATTAGTAACCAACCTCACAATGAACTAGCCCACCTCTTAACTCATCAAAGATGTGAATTCTGCTGCAGGTAAAGGGAAATATCACCTAAAAGGCAGGTGATGGCCACTAATTCGTATTCATTTTGGTGGATCAGTGTTTGATCTTATCTGGCACAACCAACAATGCTATAAACAGGCAATCGCATTCCCTCGTGAACTATCTGGATATTTTTTCTCCATAGGGTAAATTCACAAAATAGTTGCTGCCAGCACTTCATTACTAGTGAACCTACCACAGAAGAAGGATTTCTTCAAAACACAGTACTGTTCTATTACAAACATTCTATCTCAATTTTTCTGATGATTAAAGGGGATTTTAATTATACAATCAATGAGAAAATAGATAGAAACCATCTGGACATTCCTATGTTTTCTGCCAAAGAATTTTCTTTTGTTTTACATGTCAATGACTTAAGCTAACAAAGGAATTTCAGTGCCAGTCATTTGTCCTTGGCAGGGCTGGATCTTTTTTATGTTATGAAAGATCTTTTAAATTTACTGATTGAGAGTCAAATTATCCCACATGGTCAGTGAATTAACCTCAACATTTTCCTACACATAAAACTAAGAACAAAGGGTATTTGTTAATTACTTGATCTTTAAAGCATACAAACTTTAAATCATTTTGTGCTTCAACGTTTTGACTAATCAGGGTGGTCAAAATTCAAAAACTCTCTTTTTTTGAGGAGCTGATGGAAAATGCTTAACCAGTAAGGTACTGAAATAATAGTGTTGGTTTTAAATCACATAAAAGAACAGAGAAAGAGATGGCATCAGAGAAACAAAGAAAGCCTCGAGGAAGTTACGTTGCTACACTGCTGGACGGCCAGTCTGTATGAACTAAGTTTTTAAGAGACTTTTAACTGAGAAGAAACTTTGGGAAGGACTGACTGGGAGACTAGCTCCAAGTGTGAGGAATAAGAGTGAAATCTCTGGGCGCCTGGGTGGCTCAGTTGTTTAAGTGACTGCCTTTGGCTCAGGTCATGATCCTAGAGTCCTGGGATCGAGTCCCACATCAGGCTCCCTACTTGGCAGGGATTCTGCTTCTCCCTCTGACCCTCCCTCGTCTCATGCTCTCTCTCTCTCTCATTCTCTCTCAAATAAGTAAAATCTAAAAAAAAAAAGAGTGAAATATCTGACAAAGAAAATCACATACTGGATCAGAAACGAATCCTCACTGTTGCCATTGTCCTAGATGTTAGTGAAAGTGACATATGCCTGTGGACTTTGCCTAAAGATTTTGTTACATTTCTCTGTTGAGCACTATGACCTTGACTTTGAAAAGGTGGGTTTTGTTTCTTAAATCCATTCTTTGTAAGGAAATGTACGAAACAAGAAAATAGTTCCTTCCATGAAGGCAAAGGAACAGTAAGATCTTTTCAACATTCTATGGAGGCAACTCTGTAATACACAGGATTTGTTGAGGTGGTAGATGGGTGTAGAAAACCGGTAGCTTCTGGGACTTGGAGATTTAGTAGCCAAAGAATATTAGAGAATTACGTTACCTTTGTGGTAGGGGAAAAAAGCCACTGGTATGAAAATTGGATTCACAGCAATATAGTTCAGAGATAATTTATAGGACTAACACACAAGAGCTTTTCAAAGATACCTTAAGTATTTCAGTGAAAGTAGGGGAAAAAACCAGAAATTGGTTTAAAATTCATTGAACTGTCAGTAGTTCTGGAGGCATACATTGGACCAAGAAACATGTTCCCCTTTTGGCACTTCTTTTTTAAAAGGAAAAAAAAACCAACTGTGATCTGTTTTAGGCCAGAAACTACTATAAGAATTCATAGGGAAAAAGATATCGAGAAGAGAAAATTACCTTTTATCTGTTACTAAGTTGATGTTACTTTAATATCCTCATTTAGAAAAACAATAAACTTAAAAATAATTAAAAGTAAAAAAATAATAAACTCTCCAACTGACTATGGTCCAATAAATTTCTTGGGTTACATTACAGCTTTCCCAAGTCCAGAAAATGGAGGACAAAATTTAGTGACTCACGTCAGGTCTAAGAAACTAATCCCAATCTAAAGATATATTTTTATCATATTGCAAGGATTTTTGATGAAAAGAATCAAAACTAAATTAGCAAGCTCCTAATGAACACAAAGAAATTATTTTGTCTTCACCGTGATATTTATAGATCCTTGATGATTATCAGCTTTTAAATTGTAAAACTCTCTGCAAATTACACAGAGTGTGTTAAAAGGATGATGCAGGTATTTTTACATAAAATATACACATTTCCAAAATGCTCTGTATAAGGCATATTTTTGAGACATCTACTGAAGGACTACCAGAAATAGTAATACTGGAAACCGTAGGTAAAGTGGGGGTGATGGGCAAGGAGGAAGTCGCAATGTTACAGGAAAAACATGGCCTTTGACCATGAACTGCTTTGCATTGAAAACCTGGCTCTGATTCTTGCCACTTTGGCCGAGTTACTCTATAAACTTTCATTTCCTCCTACTTCTGAGAACTGTTTGGGGGTTCGACAGGATGATATACGTGACATGCCTACTATGGTGCTAGGCACACAAAAGATCCTCGGGAATTCTGAATGCCCATCCCCTACACTGAAGGGCTGAGGTAGGAGAAGGAAGCAATGAAGGAGGTTGGCGGGGGCACGTCCCCTCGCTGCCGAGGATGTTGCCAGCTGACGGCTCACAGCTGAGTCCCTTTCAAAGAATGGCCCCTGGCTAAAGAGAGGTGTCTGCCCAAAGTCATGCCCTGTCCCTGGAGGTAGGTGCACTCAATGATCCGAGGACAAGGGTACAGAGGCTCAATTCAGGGCACCTCTGAAGTGTCATCTTAGCTTTTGAGTGAGGAAGGGGATCAAGGGAGACATGTTGCAAATGTATCACAAATCAACTTGTCCCACGGCCCTGTCCGGTTTCCCTCTTTCCTTTACAGGTGATGTTCCTGAGGTCACTTCCAGATAAATCTCCTACATGCAAATTTCCACTTTGGAGTCTATTTCCCTAGGACATAAGAGCATTCAAGGATGGGGAGGGATTAGTTTCACTGTGAAAAAGCAGGGGTTTTTGGAGATTACAGATGATTACTGTTATAATTATACTAGGTTGTTTGCAGTTTTTCTTTTCAATTTCCTGTGAGATGATCCCCATTCGACAGATTAAGAGAGGTTAAGTGATTTGCCTAACGTTACAGAGCCAGTAGCTGCATATCCAAGATTCCAGCAGAGTTTACCAAGCACTGAAGTCTGGGCTTTTTCCAGGACATCACGTTGTCTCTCAACCACGTCTCTCTAAGTGAGAGGCAAGTCTGATGCAGTAGGAAGAAGGGTGAAAAGCACAGGGACTCTGGCTGAATTCCCATTCACAAATCCCAATTTTGGTTAATACAGCTCACTCTCCACTTTCAATTTCTTGTGCCCTGAGCTTTAGGGTTTTTCTTTGAGGCTCTTCTCAATCCCATAATACCAGGTATTTAGCCTATGAATTTTCTCTCTGTGTGTTTGTTTCTTTTTGTCTGCACATCTTATTTTAAAGGGAGGCTGTATTTTATAATTAAAAAAATACAAGGACATGAACTATAGAGTCTGAGAACTGAATTTTCATCCAAGTCCTGCCATTTTCTTGTTATGAGGTCTCAAGAGAACTGCTTAACCTCTTGTGGCCTCTATTTAATCATCTGTGAACTAACCACCTGGTATGGCTATTGTGATGCTCACTGAGATAACCTACCTAAAGCACACAGCACAGAGGATGTTCCAGATATCCTCAACCATACATCCTCATTCTTTGCTAAAGAGCTCCCTGGTGGGGAGCGCCTGGGTGACTCAGACCAAGCCTCTGCCTTCCGCTTAAGTCAGGGTCCTGGGATCAAGCCCCCCCCCCCCAGTATGGAGGTTTCTCAAAAAATTAAAAATTGAGATACCCTGCAACCCATCAATTTCACTACTAGATATTTACCCAAAGGATATAAACAGTGATCCCAAGAGGCACCTGCACCCCAATGTTTATAGCAGCAATGTCCACAATAACCAAACTATGGAAGGAGACCAGATGTCCATCGACAGATGAATAGATAAAGATGTGATGTGTGTATACACACACACACACACACACACACACACACACACACACATAATACACACACAATGGAATATTACTCAACCCTCAAAAAATGAAATCTTACCAGTTGCAACAAGATAGATGGAAGTAGAGGGTATTATGCAAAGTGAAATAAGTCAATGAGAGAAAGCCAATTATATGATTTCACTCACGTGTGGAGTTTAAGAACCGAAACAGTGAATCACAGGGGAAGAGAGGGAAAAATAAAATAAGATGAAATCACAGAGGGAGACAAACCATAAGAGACTCTTAACTATAGGAAACAAACAAACTGAGGGTTGCTGGAGGGGAGGTGGGTGGGAGGATGAGGTAACTAGGTGATGGGCATTCAGGAGGGCACGCGACGTGATGAGCACTGGGTGGTATATACAACTGACGAATCACTAAACTCTACCTCTGAAACTAATAATACACTGTATGTTAATTAATTGAATTTAAATTCAAATAAAATTTATACTGGAGGGGAAAAAAAAAAGAAAGAAAAATAGGCTGGATTCCCCTGAATGAAACATTTAGAATCCCATATTGAGATTTAAACCCACAAACTCTGACTTCCGGCAAGGAGCAACATGCCCTCCAATTCACAATCACTGCTTGAGTAAGGATATGTTTGCCATGCTTTATTTTGTGGACTTTGAATACTAATAATTAATATTTATTTAACACTTACTATATGCTAGGCACTTTAGTAAGTGTTTTACATGCACTGTGTTGTTAATCCTCATGAGAAACCTAGTTAGGTATTATAATAACCCAGACTTCATAAAAGAAGGAAAACAGTATCAAGCAAATGTCCTTCCCCTGTTCCCAGGAGGGATGGAACGTTGGGGCAACTCTAGCTGTCAACCCAACCATATTGGACAGAGATTTGAAGGACATAAGAACTCAAAAGAACCATTAATAAGAATAAGCTTATAAGGAGAGGGGGAAAAACACTTTTAGTATTTTTATGCATAAGCATATATTTGCACTTCTCAACTACCTACTAATTTAACCATTAATTTATCATTTTATTATGGAGATTTTATTCTAAGAAAAAAATTGAATTTCCTAAAATCATAGTTCCTTTTTTAAATAGAAGAAAATGAAGAGAGCTGTATATTTAGTCAATCAGGATGTTTGATTTATTAAAACAATTTTTTTCTCAAGACAAAGCAAAGGCAGGAAGCTAACTTACAGTGAAATAGCAATGAGCTCATAGTACCCATAGTACCCAGATTGAAGGCCAAGGTCCTGAAACCAGATAATTTGCCTAATTCACAAAGCTTCATCATTTTAAGTGAATTTACTCTACTAAGATGATATTTCTCTTCTCTAGACATTTTACTGAGATTTGACTTGATTTTTCCTGGATCAAGTGGAATCATTTGCTTGCATTGGTCATCCCTATTTATTGAAAACCAAACAATTTATATGTTTCAACAAATTTGACATCATAAATCAAATTATGAACAAGCAAAGCTAATTTAATTTTTTAAAAAATGAGATCTGACATTCTTTGATGACTCAATGAAATTAAGAGTTGTTCATTTCTTCACTCAGGGGCAATAGTGGGGATATTTAAACTAGCAGGTTAGTGACACAGCAATGGCACTATGGCTCTGTCCATTAATTTTGTCTGATAAGATGAGACTCTTGGCTTTTTTCAACTAAAACATCCTCCAGGTGGATGATGATCTGGCTGAGACATCAGTCACTCCCACTGAGCAGAAAGACTAGAGGGGCGGGCACCTCATTGCCATCCCTTTCTTCTCTGCCATTACTCCTCCCTAAAACTTCTTTCTCAGCTTAACCCACAAAGGCACTATGAGCCCAGTAACAAAAGGGCTACATTTTAAGTTCTTTTGCCATGTTAAAAAATTTGCATTGATTAAATCACATATTTTCAACCTGTCACCCTTCTAACCAACACCATGATTTTGCACCATAGTCCACTGGCATTGATATTTTAAGTCTGTGTTCACAGACTAGATTGTGATAACTAGAGAGAGGATGAGCTCTCGTATGAGGATCGAGTATGTGGTCATGTGTTTTTTAATGTGGTGTATAACAGTTTGAGCTAGCCAACAAAAAATATTTTCTATCCAGTTAAAAGATTTTTCGGTATCTACTATATGTATGGCATTGTGTTTTGTTTTGCTTTTTAGTATGTGGGATTGATCTTTCTGTGTCTTTACCTGCTCTATCCTAGATTTCCTGCTTCAGAAAGAACCCACCCCAAAAAGAGCAATCTTTTTCTGTTTAGGGCCAGAAAGTATCTTAGGCAAAAGCCACCCAGTCTGTAACTACTGCTCACTCTGTTGTTGTGACTGTGAAAGCAGCCCTGACCGATATGTAAACAAATGAGCTGTGGTTATTTCCCAATAAAACTTTATTAACAAAACAGGAGATGAGCCAGACTTAGCCATTAGTTTATCTAAACCAAGAGGTTGCTGAGGGCAAAAAACTATCTCTTCCTGTATCCTTACCACCTAGCACACATTGAGTATTCAAATCTGTCAACTAAATGAATAAAAATAAATTTCAAAGAACGAAGAAAGTATACTGCATCAGTCATAAAAGCAAATACGTAGCATTTCACGCCTACTGGTGTGGACCAAAGCAACTTGCCAGTAGAGAAGCATTTGCTGAATAACTAAAACTCAACTTGATTTCATACCCAACATCCATCTCTAGCTTTTATTCTTGACTTACCCACTGGATTGTCCTTTAGGAATTTATTCTTGGTTCAAAACATCACTAAAAAAATCATTAAACCTAGGCTATGGCCCTATATATATTAGCTCCTTTAAAAAGTGATCCAAGAAGGGGCACCTGGGGACACCTGAGGGCACCTAGGTGGCTCAGTGGGTTCAAGCCTCTGCCTTCGGCTCAGCTCATGATCTCAGGGTCCTGGGATCAAGCTCCTCGTCGGGCTCTCTGCTTGGCGAGGAGCCTGCTTCCTCCTCCGTCTCTGCCTGTCTCTCTGTCTACTTGTGATCTCTCTCTCTCTCTCTCTGTCAAATAAATAAATAAATAAATAAATAAATAAATAAATAAATATCTTTTTTTTTTTTAAGTGCTCTAAGAAGAAACTGGCACATTGAAGAACTGTGGCTTTCTTGTGTGCTCCCACTCACGTGTTTTAATATTTCATCTTTATTAGGACAGGTAAGCTGCCATCTAGTTGGTTCTTGACAGTCTTCAGTGGCTTTAGCTAAAACTTTGGCAGTTGATTTTTTTTTAATGAAGGCAGCCAATGTTTTGACAAAATTCAACCCATCATCAACCCATCGTCCCTAGGGAAATTCTTGAGTTTTTAGAACTTTCAGACTAACATTTCCCAGGAAGGATTCATATCTTCCTTTCTTTTTTCAGGAATTCTCTTTTTTGCAGTCAACTGTCTCAGCTGATAACTAGCTGGCTTAAAGGGAGCTTTTAACTTCCAGTACAAAATAAACAACATGACATTGCAAATAAGCCTTATGAAACAAGAAGCATAATGTTTTTTAAAGGTATTTTTCACAATATCCCCTACCATAAGATGCCCATATGGCAAAATAAAGGAAATAAGGATTGTATTCATGCAAAATAAATTATTTTCTCCTCTGGTTAAATAAAGAAATTCAGTTTTAAAGGTTTATAACCAAAACTTGTCATAAGCAGACATGACCTACATAATTTATTTTCTTTTAGCTTAGTTTTTTTTAAATTTTTTTCCACCTTTACTGGAGGCATGATTGACAAATAAAAACTGTATATATTTAAGGGGTACAACATAATAATTTGATAGAGGCATACATTGTCAAGCTAATTAACATACCCATCACCTCACAGAGTTACCCTTTTTGTGAGTATGGTAAGGACATTTAGAATTTACTCTATTAGCAGAATTCAAGTATACATTAATAACTATAACCACCATGCTATACATCAGATCTCCAGAACTTTCTCATCTTATCACTAGAAATTTGTGCTCTTGGCTAACTTCTCCCTATTACCCTCACTCCCAGCTCTTAGTAGCCACCATTCCATTCTTTGTTTCTGACTCTGAAATTTTTAGATTCTACAACAGAGGTCTATATAATTTCTTAACAACTCCACCCCCCAAGAAAAAAGTCAGTTTCAGGGAAGAAAAAAAAAATTCCTTTTCTTATGTATCTTTTGAGAAAAGTCGTACTATAATATCTTTCTTTTCCTCAAAAAAAAAAACCTTATCTGGAGACTTCAGAAAATTAGCACTGGGAAAACTACCACTGCCCTTCAAAATACAGGATATAACTTCTTACCCCACACACAAGCCTGAATATTGAAATCACCTGGTCAGCTTTAGGAGCACGCCAATGACTGGGCCACGCTACAGGGTCAAGCTGAGGAATCTGTTGCTTTTACTGATATATTCTCCAGGTGGCCCAAATGGCGTTTCAGATTTGGGAACCCCTGCACTAGAACACTCTTTCCTAGCAAATCTGCTGCATCTGGTCAACACTTTAATGATGATTCAAAAGACCACAGATTCCTTTTCTCAGCAGTGAATAGATTTTCTTTCCATCCTTTTGATCTTCACCAAAAATCAGGTGCCAGCCACAAAATCCTATTTACTTTTACTGTAAGCCCAGCATCTGTCTTAACAACCACAGACCCTGTTTTCATTTTGTAGCTGTTCCAGTCTTTGAAAACAGAGGCTGATGTTCACACACAGAAGTGTACTTTTCAAAAAGCCACAAAATAAAGTGACTGTTTCTAGTTCTGACTGAAGAGAAACCATGTGTCAGTTTAAATATCGCCTGCCTTGATTATACTCACTGGTATGTGAAAATATTTGTGGAATCGAAGTATGACATTCAATGCAACAATGTGAAATCCACCACCCTCATGAAATTCAAACAGATAAGCACTAATGGTTAAAATGAAGCAAAACAACAACAAATATTTGTTGAGTGTGTCTGTATGTACCAGGCAGTGAAAAGATAAACAAAAGCTTTTATTTTTTTAAAAAAATAGCATTTTAGTCAGTACTTTCAGTGCCATGATTAATGAATTTGTTCATTAAATTTCCCAGCAAGTATTCAAGTTCCCCTGAAGAAATAATATTTTAGCAAAGCCGATTATTTAGATACAGTCATGGTTGGTTTTTCTTTTCTATATTGCAAACACTTTAAAGATTTTTTTTTATTATAGCAGATTCAACAAAACTGTTTACCTGGACTCTATATTGTATATAGCTGATTTTTTTTAAGATTTTATATATTTATTTGACAGATCACAAGTAGACAGAGAGGCAGGCAGAGAGAGAGGGGAAAGCAGGCTCCTCGCTGAGCTGAGAGCCTGATGCAGGGCTTGATCCCAGGACCCTGAGATCATGAGCTGAGCCGAAGGCAAAGGCTTTAACCCACTGAGCCACCTAGACACCCCTGTATATAGCTGATTTTGTGTGCTTTTGAGAGTTCAATCGGGTTTCCAAAAATGATACATTTCTCTATGGAAAGTTTAGCATATGCCCTTGTTTTTCTCAGGCTCCCAGCCTTAGCTTATGGGAGAGTTCATATGTAAAGAGCAATCAATTAGAAAGTTGATGCAACTGTTCCAAAGCAAGAGGCTAAGGCTAAAACTGAGACAGCAACAATGAGAGGGGGGAAAGGATGCAATGGAGAAGAAAAAGAAGTATTGGCCATGTCTCCAAAATTATTTCTGGTTGGAAGAAACCTGAGAGAGTTTTGATACTATATTTACCAAGATAGGAAATATAAAGGAGCAGCTCTGGTGTGACAGAGGGGAGAGAAATGATGACTTCAATCATAAAAATCATGCAAAATACCTCCAGGACCAAATGCCTTTGGGTGAGATACTGGAGCAGTAGGAAAAAATTATCCTCATGCTTGAAATCTCAAGCATAAGGGCAAATGCAAGATATGTGCAAAATATCTAGAGGATTATGTACCAGCTATCTATTTGCTACAATGATACTGTGTAACCAACATCTGCATCACTCAATGGCTTTAAATGACACTTAGTTCAGGATTCTCTGGTGATTGAGGGGTTCTTTTGGTCACAGCTAGACTCACTCCCGCTTTTGTAGTCAGGTCCAAGACTGTGACAACTGGGCTGACTCATGATCTCTACCTCCTTCAACAAGCTCACTCTCAAGGCCGTGCTAAGGTTTAGTGAGGGAGAGTGAAATCTCACAAGGCCTACTGAGGCCTGGCTCAGAACTGTGTACAGCTTCACTTCTGCAAACTCTACCAGCCAAAGCAAGTTAAAAGATCAACACAGGTTTAAAGAGTGGGGAACTAGACTCGGCCTTTTGGTGAGAAATTCAAGGTCTTATTGTAATGAGTAAGGATACTGGAGAATTAGGGCCATTTCTGCAATCAGTGTATATCATGAATCATAATCTATTCTCCTCTGAAACAGCCTGTTTCTGTTTCCTCGTCTTAGAAAAAGAGAAGCAGAGATCCATAAAGTTTTAGAGCTGAAAGTGAATTGAGTGGTTATGCTCTCAAATCTTTTCACTTACCAATGTGGAACCTGAAGCTCAAGGGGGTTTACTGACTCATAATCAAACAGTTAAGCAGTTACAAAACCAAGATTCAAAAGATTGTCCAAGTTCTGGAACCATGCCCTTCCAGTACACCATGTCCCTGGCTCCGCAAAGTGCTCGACCTCTTTAAATAATGTGTAGTGATAACTTTTCACTCAGGATGAATTTTTTTCAGAACAGTATTTGGAAATGGGTAGCTTTTTTAATCCAAATAATAAAATCTTCATTTGCAGGAAATATTGTGGATGCAAAGCAACTTTTTGCAAATGGTTCTTTCTATCCATCATTATTTAATGAAAAATAAAAAGATAATAGTGACTAAATACAATGATATGCCTTTAAAAGAAAAGTTTAGAAATGCATCTGTTACTTTATGTAACTCAGTGCTACTTCAATTAATAATTTCTTTTTTCAATTAATAATTTCTTTTTTAAAAAAGATTTTATTTATTTATTTGAGAGAGAGTAAGAGAGCACAAGCAGGGGGAGAGGGAGAAGCAGACTCCCCACTGAGCAGAAAGCCCATGGACATGGGGCTTGATCCCAGGAACCCAAAATCATGACCTGCACTGAAAGGCAAATGTTAACCCACTGAGCTACCCAGGTACCCCTCAATTAATAATTTCTTAAAAGAATAAAACATAGGGGCACCTGGGTGGCTCAGTGGGTTAAAGCCTCTGCCTTCGGCTCAGCTCATGATCTCAGGGTCCTAGGATAGAGCCCTGCATCAAACTCTCTGAGAGCCTGCTTCCCTCTCTCTCTACCTGCCTCCCTGCCTACTTGTGATTTCTCTCTGTGTCAAATAAATAAAATCTTAAAAAAAAAAAAAAAAGGATAAAATATAAAATTTTCTAATCACTACTTTCAGGTTCATAAAATGTGCTTTCATGCTATTTGAGTTTTTCAGTTTATTTTGCTTTACTAGTAATTAATGCATTTTTAATTAAGAGCAAAATGTAAGTAATATATGATGATAAATGTCAATCTGACTTATCATATTTAGAAAACTAACTTAGGAATATGGAATTTTAATCTTTTCTACTTGAAGTGCACTTTACAATATTTCATGATCAGCTTTTATAAACAGAACCTGTGGGGGATGATATCTATTTAGAGTAGCTTTTTTCTAACTAAAAATGTGAAAATAATTAAATAACTAAACTAATCTCAGGAAAAGAGTTAAATAAACTCTGGATCGTCCAAACAAAGGAAGATCAAATCAATGACAAGGAAAAATGCTCTAAAGATAATGTTAAAATCAAAAAGAAATAAGGAAGAAAAAAGAGTATGTTTATATGGAGTATAATTGAATATATAATTAAAATACTGAAAGAATCTATAACAAAATATGAACAGTAGTTTCTTTCTTTTGATGAAGGTCTATAGTAATTTAAGCTTTCTTCTTTATGCTTTTACATATATCTAAATCAAATCAAAATAAGTAATTTTAAGTCAAAATAAGTAAAATAAATTACATTACTTAAAAGGTAATTGAAAAACAAGACAAGAAAATAAGCCCCAAGATTAGTGTGATTGTAAATACTTAAAATACCACAAATCTTTTTAAAAAATAATATATTTGAGTAAAATAATTATTAGATAAAACATTTTAAATGAACGTCATATTCTTGGGGCACCTGGGTGACTCAGTGGGCTAAAGCCTCTGCCTTCGGCTCAGGTCATGATCTCAGGGTCCTGGGATCAAGCCCCGCATCAGGCTCTTTGCTCAGGAGGGAGCTTGCTTCCCCCTCTCTCTCTGCCTGCCTCTCTGCCTACTTGTGATCTCTCTCTCTGTGTCAAATAAATAAATAGAATCTTTCAAAAAAAATGAACATCATATTCTTTAACCATCCTGCATCCAATACGAGTCATTAAACCATGATATTAGAATGAGTGATCCAATTATCCTGTTTCACAGATAAGAAAGTTTCATGACCAGAAAAGTCAAGTGACCAGTAACTTAGCCAATAATATGTAGGCATTTTAGAATAAAGACTCATAATCCAGCTATGCTCTATTTTATCATTCTGCCTCTCTAAAAATTTTCTCTTTTAGTTGATTAACATATGGTATAATACCAGGTTTTGCAAATATGTGAATGTCGTGCTCACCTTCTCACATTTATGAATCTATCTTTAGAAATAGTAGTAGCCATTCTGTTTTAAAACATGATTTTTCCCCCAGATTTGCCTATGGGCAAGACTTTGATACATTTTAACTTTTTTATCATTCTCCTGATCTCATTTCAGACATTTTTCCTCTTGATGACAACTCACAGTCTGTTTCAGCAGTCTTAGTTTAGGGAGAGAAAGTAATATGCACAGCTAAGAATTGAAACATCTATTCCTTATCTATTACTAGTAACACGCACAGCTAAGAACTGAAACATCTATTCCTCTTCTATTACTAGTAGGTGAAAGACAGCACCTTGAGAACAGAAAAGTCAAGTCTTATCAATGCTGAATTTCTGGGCTGTTGAGATAAAAGATGCATTTGATATAGTGCCTATTTCAAAGATTTTATGGTAGAGAGAAACAGATATAAAGCAACTTAGAGCAATACCACTTTGTAGTTACCATAGAAAATGTTTTTATAAACTTAAAAGAAGGGCTAGTCATTTCTGCTTTGGGGAATATGAGGTAAGACTGTCAGGAAACTTGTAAAGTCAAAGCTCGGTCTGATAATTCTTCAATAAAGTTTCTTATTAAAAAGCAACAACAAGAACAACAACTAGCAATCAAGTCAGATGATTTACCATCCACACTACTGTTCTATGTATTAAAAAGACAGCAAGAGATATTTCATAGAAGATTGCTTCAATCATCTGATATCCACATTTTTATAAACATAGGTGGTTATGCATTGAAAAGAATGTGTTCGGCCCTATATTAAGTATTATGGTGGGTACAAAAATTTATGAGACACATTGTCAACCTATAGGACATGCAGTATTACTTTAGAACCAATATATGCACACAAAAGAATAGGACAGTGTATTAGAGAAATACTAGCAACTATAACAAATACTAGCAACTATAACAAATTCTGGTGGTCTGACATAATAAAAGTCTATTTCATGTTCAAGTAAAAGTCCATTGCACATATTCCTAGTGAGAAGGTGGCTTTCCTCCATTTGATGATTATTGAAAATTTGGCTCAACTGCTCCATCACATAGCTGCCTCAGCATCCATTTTGTGTGGGTAAGTGGCCTGCAGAGAACTTGAGCTGATGTTAGCCTCTCCCTCTAGTGCATGCCCTAGATGACAGCCCATTGTGTCATAGGTAAATGTAAGCTCCTGATGTGATTCCCCCACCCACCTTAGGATAAGCACCATTCCCCATTCTTTTCACTTGAAATGGCCAATCCAGACTTACTCAGCCTGGGAACCCCAAAGCATTCCACCCACAGACCCTAGTAAAGACAAGTGTTTCAAGTGCTGCTCCATTTGCCAGCACCTGCCTTTACCTCCCCTCAAGGCCCTTGAGACATGCATGCTGTGTACCTCCTCAGGACCTATGAATAATAAACTTCTCTATTTCAATTCCTTTGTGGTCTTCTATTGAATCTGGGCTCACTATTAAACACCCTAGCCTCTACTGAACAAATGTGAATTTAACAAAGGCTCTTTCCCCCTTGTTTCTCTGTCACTTGCTAGAAGTCTTAGTCCTCTGATATCAGCTGGTAGATGGAAAAAGACAGAATAGAGAAAGCAAACCACTTCTTAATCTTCTTAGTCCAGAGGTAAAGTAACTCATGTCCCCTATTATCCACTGGTGAAAACTAATGACATCGCACCACCAATACCTGGAAGGTCTATCTGCACATCTAGCTCCTAGAAACAGCTCAACATATGGAGGGTGGAGCAAAGCTCCCCAGTAGACTGCTGGCCATTCCTGCCTTAGTTTGTGGGGGGGTGAGGTATGGAGGGGAATGGGCTCTTAACACCTATCTCATTAAAAAAAAAAATACCTGGGGCGCCTGGGTGGCTCAGTTGGTTAAGCAGCTGCCTTCGGCCCAGGTCATGATCCTGGAGTCCCAGGATCAAGAGTCACATCGGGCTCCCAGCTCCATGGGGAGTCTGCTTCTCTCTCTGACCTTCGCTCCTCTCATCCTCTCACTTTCTCTCTCTCAAATAAATAAATAAAATCTTTAAAGAAAAAATATACCTGATTGGAGATCTAATTGATTACTCTCTCCATGTTAGAAAAACCTAGTCTTCACTAATACTTCTCTTCAAATCTTAGATTTCCTAAGATATGAATGCTTTTGAAACTAGAATCCCCCCAGCCATTAATTCAATTAAATTATGTTTATATATTGTTTCTCAGAACTACTTCATGATTGAAACCACCTTGTATAAAAATTGATTAAAGGAAAAAGAGAAAGAAAGAAAGAAAGAAAGAAAGAAAGAAAGAAAGAAAGAAAGAAAGAAAGAAAGAGAGAAAGAAAGAAAGAAAGAAAGAAAGAAGGAAGGAAGGAAAGAAAGAAAGGGATGATCTCCTGGATTGCTAGAAAGAAATGCTGATTTCTGTAATTAATCTAAACTGAGATTCTAGAAGTAACTAAAAGAATACATTAAAGCAATCTTATCACAGAATTTTAGATTTGAGACCCAAAACCATAAGAGTGCCTAGAGTATCCAACATGGCCAAGCATAAGCTGCAGGTCAAAGAGCGTCAGAGGGTGAAGCTGCCTCGGGGAATGAAAGCTGTCACCGTTTTCCAGATGTAGATTTAACAAGAGTCTATGATCAAAACAATGACTCAAAGGTATCCAAGATGGAAAACTGGGTGAATGATGGTGCTCTTAGTGGAGCTAGAGGAGCCCCACAAATGAGATTTTTCAGAGAGAATGTTTCATTATTGTATCAAGTTGAGGTTACTACAGATATCTATATGAAAACTCGCCTAGGACGCCTGGGTGGCTCAGTCAGATAAGTGTCCAACTCTTGATTTCAGCTCAGGTCATGATCTCAACTCAGGTCATGATCTCAGTGTCAAGAGATTGACCCTCACATTGGGCTCTGTGCTGAGCAGGAAGCCTGCCTGGTTACTTCTCTCCCTCTTCCTCTGCACCCTCCCCTGCTTGTGCAGGCGCATTCTCTTTAGCTCTCTAAGAGAAGAGAGAAGAGTAAAGGGAAGGGAAGGGAAGAGTAGGGGAGGAGAGGGTTGGGAAGAGAAGTGAAAGGAAGGGAAGAAAAAAAAAGACAATTCATCTAGATGTAAGGGAAAGTTATCTACCCATATGCAACTAAAGGCAGTCAAGGGGCTCCTGGGTGGCTCAGTCGTTAAGCGTCTGCCTTCGGCTCAGGTCATGATCCCAGAGTCCTGGGATCGAGCCCCGCATCGGGCTCCCTGCTCAGCCGGAAGCCTGCTTCTCCCGCTACCATTCGCTCTGCTTGTGTTCCCTCTCTCGCTGTGTTTCTGTCAAATAAATAAAATCTTTAAAATAAATAAATAAAGGCAGTCGAAATTCAGCTCTCACTCTACTTTTCAAGTTTTTTTTCTTAAATTAGTGTGCAGTGGGAAAAAAGAAAAGACAAAAAAGGAAAAAAGAAGAGACAAAGGCACATCATATCATGTCTTTATGATATTAGATTTGGCAAGATTTAGTGCTCTTTTCCAGAGGTTCTAACTGCATTGTACAAATCAAGCCTACTTTTTATAACAAAATCACCTGGCCTGGTCTTATGTTCAAATGTTGAATCTTCATCAGACATTCTGAAACACTTAGCAAAGGGCATACCGGCTTTTAGGGAACACCTACACTTTAAAACCAAACCAAACCAAACAGGTGCCAGCATAAGGCAAACCTGGATTCATTTTAGGTTTGGTGTGAAAACCATAAATACGGTGGTTCTGCCCTATTTCATCTCCTGGAATTTACACTCTGGTTTCAACTATGCATTGTTTTCTGTTTTTCACACCCACACACCAAGATCAAAATTTAAGGTGCAGGGGTAAACAACCTATATTAATAATATTTTTAATGAGCCTAATTTACACTTTCTTAACTTAAGCAGCCGCGTTGGCATTGCTTTATTTTGTAATCATTACTAATAGCAGTAAACACCTTGTAGCGCTTACAACATTTTAGGCTCCGTTCTAATGCTTTACACATATTAACTCATGGCAACTTCACAGCAGCCCATGAGGTAAGGACTCCAATAGTCATCATGTTGAAGATAAGAAACTGAGGCACAGAAAGGTCAAGTAAGGTGCAAAGGGTTCCAGCGCTAGCAAGTGGAACCTGCTCTCACAACCCGTATCCTGTATTACCTGTCTGCTTTGCAAACAGTATTTCTGTTTTGCTGTCCTTTGTATTTGAAGAATTGCCCTGAGACCCCTAGGGCATAATGTATAAAACCCTTGATTCCCAAGGTATGTTATTCCAAACGGCTCTTGCCAACTGATCCAGATGCCAGCCAGCAGTCCCCGTGCTCCCCTTCCTCTTCCAATCATCTAATTAAACAGTAGGGACTGCTGAGCCTTAATAGAACCCATCTGCCTGAGAGGAAGAGTTGAAGATAATGGAGAGTAGGGAAGACTCCACCTCACCACTGCTTCCTTCCTTCTCTCCTAGAGCACTAAGGGGTTAATGCTGGCTTGTGAGAGTAATGTGAAGAGGACGAAGGACGGCCACACGGTCACCAGGCTGGCAATTTCATTAATCTGGCTCAGAGAGGATAAATAACTTGCCCCAAATAATGGAGTCAGAACTTAAACCCAACACTGTTTAACTCCAAAGCCAAAGCATGCTCTTTCCACACTGCAGAACCACGCTCAGAGGGGAGAGGAAGGTTCTCCTGATGCTATCTGTCCATCCCATTGAGTCTTGCCTTTTCCTCTGTAAAAATGACATCATGAGTAATTTTCAATATTGCTTTCTGATTGGTGCTACAGCTAAATACTGCTCGTTATTGTAATTCACAGCATGCCATATATTGAGAAATGGCTTTACAAAGTCATCTCTAAGAAATTAGAGTAGTGATACAAAATACTTTTTTTTTTGTAAAAATTTTTTTTGCAAAAAAAAAATTTTTACAACATTTTTGATACTACAAAAATTAGGTAGTAATATAGCAATAATAGCTGTATATAATATCGACAGCCTGGAATCCTTTTTGTTTTTTTTTAATTGTCTCTCACTATGAACATGTGTACTTGACTGACAAATATTTTCATTTTATGTAGTTACTTGAAATTTTAAGTAGCTGTGCTTATTTTTTTTCCAAATTAATAAATTTGGAAAAAATATAGTAGGAAAGAGTTTGACACTTTCTAAGAAAAAAAAGCAAATAAAAGGCATCAATTTTTAAATTTAACAAAAGGTCTGCATAGGGTTGTTGTGAAAACAAATGGGATCATATGTTTAAAGAATATTTAGCATGATGCCCAGCAGGTTATAAATGACCAGTAAGTGGCAGAGATTTTTATTAGGAAAACCATAAAATTCAAATACTAAAAAATTTAAAACACTAATGACCACCAACTTTATTGCTTCTTAAAATATTGTCATAATAAAAAAAAATATTGTCATAATATTTAAGCCCATTTAAATTTTAACTATTTCATGTAAATGGTAAACTCACACTACTTTCTCATTTATTTTTATGTACAAATGAATTATTTTTCAAATATTTTCATTGCCTATATCTCTAAAATAAGTGTTTCATTTGTCATTGGTACATTGATTTAGTCATATTCCAAAAGTGATAGCAAATAATTCCAATGGGTCTTCTCAGAATAATATGACCTAACTTTCTGCATTTAAAAAAAAAAAATAGTTTGCAGAGGTTCCGAAAAAATGTCTTTCTATTGTTTTTTCCTGTTCTCCAAAGCTATGAATACTCAGAAAATGCTGGCATAAAAAGTAAAGTTTTGGACATATTTGTAAGCAAACTGATTCTTGTAATGCAATCATTAGAATCATAAGAATTACGGTGACCACACACATGCATCAAAACCAAAGCGGTTTGTGGGCTGTCAAAAACACTCTTGGAGAAAAGAGAAGGAAACAAGATTCTGTTGCATTTGTGACCTCTAGAGGCCAACATGAACGTAATATATTTTATTCATTCAACAGTGCCTCCAAGTACAATCTTCAAGAGCTTGAGATTTATAGGCTTTAGAAAATAAAGCAAATTCAAGAGAAGAGAGGTTCCATTTTAGGTGAATATGCTGCCTTGAACTAACAACCACAAACCACAAATTGAAGTTTTAAATAATAATTTGAAAAAGCCTCAGACTCCTGGAGAACCTTTATGGAAAATGAAAACCTTGCCTATTTCAGTGAAGCTGTCCAGACTAATTACTTATTGTGAGTAATCATCAAATTGAGGGTGAACAGGGTGAAATGCACCCTTTGGGGCCCTGGAGTCAAAACTCGATTCTAATGTTTGCTGGTTATCTGTCCTGGAAAAATCATTAACCTCTCTGAGCCTCAACGCCCTCATTTGTAAGTTAAGTAATCACAACAAAAACCATCATACAGTATTGTTTATAGATTAAATGAGATAACGCATATATTCAGAACATATCTTGAAAACTGTCAAGTTCTAAAACCAGTAACAAATTTCATTACAATCCTATCACTGTTTGTTGAGATGCTGCCTTTTCTCTCTGAATGATAAACTTTTACGGTGTTAGATCCAAGACAAAATATTGGTCTGACAAAGCCTTCTTTAAGTCAAAAAGCAGGGCTTGGTGCACTCTCTCCCTGTGTTGTGCAAGGGTCCTCATCACTCTGAGTAGAGTCAGCTGCCAGGTAGATTTATTTCCCTTTGTCTTCAAGGTGGTGATTACCCAAGACTTCAAGATGGCATCTACCCACCCTCCCACATACTGCGCCATTAGGTTCGAGAGCTCTCCTCAAGGGCCAAACCTTCCAAACTGGCTCCTTTTACAGTTGGAGTGAAGTCTATATTGTTCATTTTGGCACATTCATGCAGTCTGCCTACCATGTGGGAAGTGTCAAATAGAAGGTGGCTGAAGTGTTTCTGCATAGCCCCTTTATCCCTTCTTTGTTCCCATAATGATACCTGTTATGAACCTTCTCTCACTCCACTGAGTACTATAAGAGGAATTCACTTGACCCTCATAATTATGTAGTCTCTAACCACAATGTCCCCTTACTTGTCAGCTCTCTCTCCTACCTCACAGTAACTTCTTTTATTTTATTTTTTCTAATATAAAATATTATATTTTATATAATATAATATTGAGTAATCAATGAGTAATCAATCAATGAGATGATTTGTTTGTCAGAGAGAGAGAGAGAGCAAGCGAGCACAAGCAGAGGGAGCTGCAGGCAGAGGGAGAAGCAGGTTCCCCATCAAGCAGGGAGCCTGATGTGGGACTCGTTCCTAGAACCCTGGAATCACGACCTGAGCTGAAGGCAGATGCTTAACAGACTGAGCCATCCAGGCACCCCACAATAACTTCTTTGAAATCATCACCATCAAACATGCCCTACTAAAATTTCTTCTGTTATCCTCAACAAACTTTTCTACTTTTCTACTTTTATTTTACAGAGAAAACCAATGCCTTCGACACCAACTCTCTAAACTTCCCACCATCTACTTACCAGTGCATCTATATCCACAATCATCAAACCATCCTCCCCTCCTGCCTCAATGAATTAGGTTACCCTCTGCTTGAACAGAACCTAATCTACACATCACATCCTGGATCTACCTATGTTCAGTCACAATTAAGTTCAGCATAAAGAGCAAGAAAACACAAAATGGTAGTGGCTTAAGAAGAAAAGAAATTTATTTCTCTTTTGCAAAAATTAAGACTCTACATAAGCAAATCAGGGCTATTATAATATTTCCACAAACATCAAAGATGTGACTCCTTTTTTAACACAAGCCTTCATTATTCTCAAGATCTGGCTTCTACCTCATGATCCAAGATAACTACTGAAGCTCCAGCCAACACGTATACACTCCAATCAACACATAAGACGTCAACCTTCCTCCTATTGGCCAGAATCTAAACACAAGGCCCACCCAGATGCAAAGGAAGTTAGGAAATGTATTCTTAATATGGACAATTATGAATCCAACTAAAATTGAAGGGAAGCAGAGTGAGGAAGAAGGAATATTGAGGCATAAGTAATAGTCTCTACCTCTCCTGCCTTCTCATCCTACTCATTATGTTCACATTTTCTCTTCCCCATATCTTTTAGCTTCCCTTCTCTGATGAATCTTTCCCTTGGCCATTTGAACACCTTCTTAAGCCTTGTGTCTCTCTAACCACTGCTCTGCTTCTCTTCGCCACCAAGTGTTTTGAAGATTTTACTCATTGTCTTAACTTCCTAGCTGCATTCACTTCTCAACAAACTGCAATCTGACTTGTGCTCCTGTTGTTGGCTAATCCTGTTCCCCAAATATGTTGAAATCTTAACCCCAGTACCTGTGAATGTGACCTCATTAGGAAATCAAGTCTTTGAGGATGAAATCAAGATGCTACAAAGGTTGTACTGGATTAAAGTGAGCCCAAAGCTCAGTAGCTGGTGTCCTTCTAAGAAAGTCATGGGAATCTCTCTCCTAGACTCAAGAAATGAACTAAGGGTTGCCGGGGGGGGGGGGGGGGGGGGGGGGGGGGGGGGGGGGGGGGGGGGGGGGGGGGGGGGGGGGGGGGGGGGGGGGGGGGGGGGGGGGGGGGGGGGGG
>CM053611.1:70199757-70259765 GCA_028646535.1 Procyon lotor
ACAATGAAACTGAGACACATGTGAAGAAAACCATCTTGTGAGGGTAGAAGCAGAGACTGGAGTCATGCAACAACAAGCCAAGGAGCACCAAGAATTGCTGGCAAGCACCAAAAGCTAGAAAGAGGCAAGGAAGGACCTAGTGTCTGCTTGGCCTTGCCGACACCTCAATTTCAGACTCCTAGCCGCTAGACTTCTGATTTTTGCTTTTCGGTGAGAGGATAAATTTCAGTCCTTGGGGGGACCACTGAGTGTGTGGTACTTTGTTATAGCAGCCGTAGCAAACTAATACAGCCCCAACTGCTCCACAGAAACAGTCTTTGCCAATATCAAAAGGTCTCTGTTGTTAAATCCAGGGGACAGTTATCAAGTCTTATTTATTTGATATCTCTCTATTGCACTTGATGAAATTGTTTACTCCCTGCCCTTGAAATCCTTCGGCCTATTACTTTTGGGCACTATTCTCTACTGGTTTCCTCCTATCTTTCAGGCAACTCTAGCCCAACCTTCCTTTCTAAATCTGTATTTCAGACCTTATTTAGAATATTTATTCTTGTCACCTACTTCCAATTTAATACATTAACTGAGCCAAAATATACTTAATTTTCCCCATCCTGCTCCCAAATTCCCAGTGAAATAAGTAGAATAACATAACACTTTGATATCTATCTAATTCATTTATATTCAGCAAACATTATGTGTGTATTACATTGCAAACACTGTACCAGTTACCAGAGATACAGGGATAAACAAGGCAGAGTAAGGACCCCTCATGGAGCTCTCATCCTTATGGGGATGTGATAATAACTAGCCAAAGAAATACATAAGACAGGGGTACCTGGGTAATTCAGTCGTTAAGCATCTGCCTTTGGCTCAGGTCATGATCCCAGGGTCCTGGGATCGAGCCCCATATCGGGCTCTCTGCTCAGCTGGGAACCTGCTTCCCCCTCTACCTGTGCCTGCCTCTCTGCCTATTTGTGATCTCTCTCTGTCAAATAAATAGATAAAATCTTTAAAAAAGAAAAAACTCAATCAGTGAATTTGTTTCAAAAATGCAAAAAATAAGAGATCTGGAGAACAAATCCCAGCGATACAATTTACTTATAAGAGGGACTCTATGGAGAAGTAGAACATATAAAGCTAAAGCAAAAATCATTAATAATTATAAAATAAGTTTTTCTTTAGCCGAGAAAGCTTGTTTCTTTCACCCATATGTATTAATGTACCCAGGTCAAAGTTATGTGGAAAGAAACAAAC
Source organism: Procyon lotor (assembly GCA_028646535.1). Classification (NCBI taxonomy): domain Eukaryota; kingdom Metazoa; phylum Chordata; class Mammalia; order Carnivora; family Procyonidae; genus Procyon; species Procyon lotor. The sequence continues at coordinate 70,201,012 of CM053611.1, forward strand.
TTGGACATTCACTGATGAAATCCCTGAATTTGAAGGCTTTAGGAAAGTAAAACTACATGTATCCAAACCAGAATAGGGAAAGGGAGGAGGGAAACAAGAGAAAATACACAAAGAGAAAAACACTCGGAAACAGACATCTCTACAACACTAATGCTCCAGATGCTTTTAAAGACAAAGATTGTGGTCCAGGATTTCTGTACACATTCAAATGATCACTTACATCTAAGGGCAAAGATTCAGGAAGTATACCCTTCCCGTGAAATAATTTCTCTAAGAAGTATTCCAGCCAACTGAGACTTGCACGAAAGTATTTTTTAAATGAAAAAGGCATAATAAAAAAAGATGAATGCATAATGGGTTTTCAAATAGACAACATTATCTCCCTTCTCCCAAACTCTTCAGTAATGCAGACTCGCTGCTCTGCGATGAAGAAATACAATCTATTTCTCTACCCACTCACATCTGGGTGAGACCTGTGACGGCGAGGACCCGTGGAATACTGCAAACACAACACTCTGCTAGTTAGGACGTAGCCCTTAGCTGACCCTACAGCTTCTGCTCCCTTCTCTCCAAGCTCCGAGCGGCATGTTGGAAAGACTCGTGGTTTCTGCTGGAGAGAAGCCACATAGAGGAGCATGAAGCATCTCAGACACGTTGGCAGTACTACCTGTTACCTAACTTTCTAACTGTTGCCATTCTCACGTGTAAAGTTGCAGTTTTTGATTTTCCAAGTTGAGCTTCTTTTCATATGCTTTTTAGTTATTTTAGTTTGCCCCTCTGTGATTTGTCTCTTCAGAGTCTTTGCTTATTCTTCCATTGGATGACCTGGCTTTTTACAGTTGGTTTGTAGGATTTTCTTACAGTTTAATCCTTTATTGGTTGTTCACATCCCAAATATCTTCTCCCATTCTGTCTACTGTATCCTCCACAGAGCAGAAATCCTTCATTTTGATGGCATCAGTGAGGGCATTTTTTTTCTTTATGGTCTGCACTTTCATTCACCTAATTTAAGAAATACTTTTCTATTCTATTGTTACAAAGATATTCTTCAACATTTTTTATAAAACCTTTATACCTTTGTCTTTTTACTTTCAGACTTCTATTCCAAGGGGAAATTATTTTTGCATTATTCTGTGGTATAAGTTTTGGGACTGTTTTTTCTTCAAATATTTTGCCAATTTTCACAGTACTATTTACCAAATAATATTTTCTTTGTTTATCAAATAAACCATTTTCTCAATTACCTACCAACAATTCACCAAATTCCCACATACACATGGATTTATTTTAGAGTCTGTGTTCTTCTATATCTACTTGGAATCTTTAGTATTGATATCAAAGTATTGCTATAGCTTGCTAACATATCTTAGTATTTGGTGAGATTTTTCCCACATTATTTTTATTTTCAAGAATTGTTTTAGCTATGTGTGGATTTGTATTGTCCATTTCACCTCCTTTGGACTCCTTATTTTAGCTTCATTAAATTTATGTTTTAATTGGGGAAGAATTTACATCTTTACAATATTAATCATTCCTCCACAAGTATGATATTTCTTCCTAATCAGGTCTTTTTGTGTCTTTCAATAGTGTTTTAAAATGTTCTCCATAATAACTTTTGCATTTTAAGTCAATTCCTAGTTCCTTATAGATTTCCTTCTGGCTACTGTAAATATCATATTATGTTCTGTTACATTTTCCAAAGTGTATCAGTGTAAAAGAATTCCACTGATTGTCGCTTACTGATTTGTGCTCAAGCAACCACATTGAACCTTTTTCTTTTCAGCTTTAAAAGCTTGTCTATTGATTCTCTTAGGTTTTGTGTGTAAATAATTAAATCATCTACACATACTGACAGTTTTGTCTCTTCCCTTATGGTCCTATCCCTTATTTCTTTTATTTCTCATATTTCACTGGCTAGGACATCCAGTTCTTTGTTGAACAGAAAGGGTGATAGCAGATATCCCTGCTTGTTACTGACCTTAAAGGGAAGGCTTCTAAGGTTTCTCCATTAAGTATGATGTTTGAACATTATTACTATATCTCCCATTAGGTAACACAATGTCTCATGGTGTGTTTATTAATAAAGAAATTGAAAACCTCATTTTGAGAGACAGAATTTCTTGCCAATATAACACTGAGCTCCAAACTAAACTCAATATTTGAACACATTTTCCCAACTTCACATAGTTTTAACTGCTTTTACTTCCCACATTCTCTCATTTTCCTTCACCAAATTTTGACCAGGGTGATAGAGTGTATTAGTCAGCCATCTGAAAGGGACTAAAATAATATATGATTGGAATCCAGATAGACAAGTTCTGTACCATTGTATATGTGGTGTGTGATCAATGAAGCTGATTTTTACTATTATATATTAAGTTTTACTTTCGTATCTTTAATGAGGATTAGCGTTTGAATCCTATCTCTACCCAGGAACAAACTAGCTATGTGATTTCAGGCACATCACCCAATCTCTGAATTCATTTTCTCCTTCTATAAAATGTGGATTATAAACATGTTGGCTCGTAGAGTTGTTCTAATGGGAATAATAATGCTTACCTCATAGGCTTCTTATGAGAACTGTATGCTGTAGAGATGACAGCACTTTCAACATGCTTGACATAAAGCTATTGTTACTATTTTACAAACACTCTATTTGAATCTCACAAAAACTCTATGAGGTAGCACAGCCTCTATGAGTATATATTTTTTACTTACTTTACAGATGAAGAAAGTGAAATTAAATTTATAGACAGAGCTAATATTCAGTGAGCACAAAATAGTACATTCTTGTCACATATTAAAATGTTGAAATACTTCCACGGATTCACTATAAAAGTACCCCACGTTCCACTAACCACCCTCCACACTGTTGTCCATCTTCTCCCCTCACACCCAGCGACCTCTCCATGGTCCAACAATTGTAAGGCTAGCCGAAGGACTTGAAGACAGATTGCTTAGTAACCGTGAGTTCCAGATTATTAAATATTTTAAATATCTTCTTTGTTTATAGTAAACACCAAACCTAAGATTCAAACCCAGGTCTTTGTGGCACCAAGTTCTAATAAACATAAATAATGAGGTAAACAATGGACCACAGTTTCAGTATAAGTAAAAAAATGTAAAAAAAAAATCCTGAAGAAGGAAAAGAATGTCAGTAGTGCCTTCTTACTGATAGGATTAAATCAACCAAATGATGTTATTTTTTTCCCCAAATATGCGTATTTTATTTTTTCAGCGTTACAAGATTAATTGTTCATGCACCACACCCAGTGCTCCATGCAATACGTGCCCTCCTCAATACCCCATCAGGCTCGCCCAACCCCCCACCCCACCCCCTCCAAAACCCTCAGTTTCTCGATCAGAGTCCACAGTCTCTCATGGTTCATCTCCCCCTCTGATGTTTTAAAGTACAATACAGCAAAGACTGAACATTAATAGAAGTACACATATGCCATATTTATTACAAAATTCTTTTTGTGTTTTTTCATAGAATTAAATGTTTTACAATAAAATATGAAGCTATTATTGCTCTTTTAGTTGCTGTTCTATCAAAGCCTTGGCAACATCCTGCAAAGGCAGTGAGGATCATGGTAACAACCACCAATTTATTTATATATCTTAATTTTGAAAAGTGTTGCGTTTTCATCATGAAATTTACAAGAAGTTCTGGAATTGGGGAAAAAACCATATTGCTCTGTTTAAAATTTCCAATACTAAGAAGTTTTAAAATATAAATTACCATAAGAGAAAGTAGGCAGAGCTCATTCGGACACCTGCAGTTACTACAAGACAATAGGCAGCATAGGCCAACCTCTTGTGAGTTTGATGTCAATTTCATTAGGCATTCTAGTCTTTGTATTATAGAAGTGAAATTTAAAACTAAATTGTCTCATTAAATAAAAATTCCTATTATATAATTTTAATGTGTTTATAACAAGTAAGTAAAGATAAACAAGTCAATATTTGCAGGTGGCCCTGAGCTTCCCAAAATTTTGGGTTCCAAAATTCCAGAGCTTGGAACTTATAATCTTAGAACTCAGAGTATCTTTTCCCATTGTAATAATTTTTTACATTATTTTCTAGTTCCTCTAATATATATCATCTCCCACTTGAAATTGTAAATCCTTTGACATCAAAGCCCACATCATAGTCCTCATATTTCTTAATGAGACCCAGCATAATCTATTATAGATGGCAGGTATTAACTATAAAATAAATGAATAGATTTACTAATAAACAAACTATCAAAGAAACTGATTAATGATGAAATTTCTTGGCGAGCCCAACCTCATTCCCCTATTAAATTCAAAAAATATTTATTGATCATTTGCTTTGAGTCAGACGCTTTAACATTATAACAGTACAAGAACTACAATACCAAATATAATACCAATATAATACCAGATCATCTAATCAGCATTCACTGTAAGGTGGGTTTTTTTTTAATGCATTTTGATTTCCCACATCTTTGAAGTGGAAAAACATATCCTCATTAGTTCCTTATTCAATATTTCCATAAAAGAAAGCAATTTTCTGTATTTCCAGAGCCACTCTTTAGGAAACACACATACATACCCCTACACACACACACACACACACACACACACACACACACACACACACACTGAAAACTAAGGGGGAAAAGGTACAAAAGGCACCTACTGGTTAATCATACCTAAATATCATGCTGATTAGTTTACTGCTCAGATCTTTGTAAATTTGGCCACACTTTGCTCTCAATAAATAAAAGATAATTTCCAATTATATTTAAAAACAGAAGGGAAGGCTCTTTCAGAGAATTTAATGCCTTCTTTTACCTACCTCCAAAAACCAGTTTAAAATAACAAGCATTATACGAAATAATAATAGGAGAGCCTGGGTGGCTCAGTTGGTTAAGCACCAACTCTAGATTTCAGCTCAGGTCATGATCTCAGGGTCGTGAGATTGAGCCCCTCTATGGTTTTGTGCTCAGCACAGAGTCTGCTTAAGATGCTCTCTTTCTCCCTCTACTCCATCCCCTGCTCCTGCACATGCTCTCTGTTCCTCTGTCTAAAAAAATAAAATAGAATAAAATATTTTAAAATAATAATAAAATAAAATAGCAAGCATGTGCCAACCAACCCAATCAAGAACTGTAACTAAGACCACAAGAGCACATGATCAGCCATTCGAAATGCTACTGACAAATCTTCCATCAGAATAGGTTACGTTGGCATTGTTAACAAGTCATCAGTCAATATGCTGAGAGTAATTCTCTATATAATTTCTTCCCTGAAGGCACGAGGATCACATAGCACCACTGTGTTAAGCAGCTCTAGGAAATCTGAAAAATGTTTAAAATAGAGACTATGACATAGTGTGTCATTTCCCACTTGCAGTTTTATACTATCAGACTAGCACACATGGTATTCTCATCATTAGCATCAGAAGTTCCCTAAATGTTATCATAAGTAATACAAGGGTCTGTGGTTGCAATTTGCTTACAGTCCCATCAAAAAGGATTTCATGGTGGCTACCTAGTTCCAGGAGTCATTCATTCTCATTAGTAAACCAAAGTCAGCAATCATATGGGCAGAGTTGACAATCACTGCTTGGAAGAAACTCTCAATGATGAGGTATCACTTGACTGTTAGTGGATATCCGGGGGGAAATTAGCCTAGAACTTGCTTATCCAAGTGTATCTTTTGAGTTTATTCCAGCTAAAGCCTAATTTTTAGGGTGATATTTAAAGAGAAACTCCCTACTCTCTCAAAAATTTGCATGGAATTTGCATGGAATTACAAGGCTTTTTAATAACCTCTATTTGATGTTATATAGATTTGATATTTTTCTAGGTCTCTTTTACTATAATCTGTTCTCTATGAAGTTTACCAAGGCCAATTTTCTTTTTCTTTTTTTTTAAGCACTGACTGCTTTATTTAGAGAAAGAGAGAAGCATGCAAGCAGGGGGAAGGGCAGAGGGAGAGGGAGAGAGGGAATCTCAAGTAGACTCCACACTCCAGCACAGAGCCCGACTGAGGACTCAATCTCACAACCCTGAGATCATGAATCAAGAATCAGACACTTAACCAACTGAACCACCCAGGCACCCCCTAACAAGGCAAAATTTTCTTATGAGAGAAGCACAGTTTTAAGGAACAACAAAGCCCAAGTATCAAAGTGAAGTCCAAAGTAAGCAATCATCATGAAATAATATCGGTTAATTGATGCTTAGTCGTTTCAAAAGTACAACTGAAACCATTTTTTGTCCACTTTTGTAATAGCCACCAGTTCATTACTTGCATTTCTGGAAAATATTATGAATGCAGTTGTTCATATATGTTTTAAGAACCATAAAAATGATTCTTATGTTGAATATTTAGCATTGGCATATGCTACAAAGGACCTTCAGACGACTTATAGGGTAGCAGTGCTACTGGTTTTCCCCTTCTCAGATTGTTCCTATTTGATCTGCTCTGCTGATTCCTCTCAACTTCCTGATGTCTTTTTTTTTCTTTTTTTTTAAAGATTTTATTTATTTATTTGACAGAGAGAGAGAGAGAGATCACAAGTAAGCATAGAGGCAAGCAGAGAAAAGGCGGGAAGCAGGCTCCCTGCTGAGCAGAAAGCCTGATGTGGGGCTTGATCCCAGGGCCGTGGGATCATGACCTGAGCTGAAGGCAGAGGCTTTAACCCACTGAGCCACCCAAGCACCCCTCAACTTCCTGATCTCTTAACGCTTACTTGGAGTATTGCAGCACTCCATCTTCTCTAGCATTGATCACTTCAACTTTCAGGGCTTAAAAGACCATCAAAATGCTGAAGATGTCCACATTTATGTCATTAGTTCTAAACTTCAAATGCACATAAACAACTGCTTACTCAGTACCACCACTTGGACACCTAGTGTATATCTTAGATTGATATGTCTAAAATTGAGTGCCTGATATTCCTAACCTTCCTGCCTCACAACCTGTTTCCCTCACAGCCTTCCCCACCTCTGTCAATAGCAACATCTAGTAGTTCCATGCAAAAACCTTAGAATCTTTTATTCTCCTCTTTCCCTCACATCCTACATCCTAACCACCAGAAAATGTTAGCTCCACAAACTGACCGGCCTAATCTACAGTGATAGAGATCAGAGTAGTCATCACCCCTGGGAAGTTGCTGAGGGTATTGACTGAAAAGTCACACACGCACACAAAAATGTCAGGAGAAGTGAAATATTCTATAGTTTGATCTAGGTGGTGGTTACAAGGATGCATAATCATGTTAAAATCCATCAAACTATTTACTTAAAATTTATGAATTTTACTATATACAGATCATACCTCAAATAATTATTCATATGTGGGTAATATATATTACTAGTGCCCTGGAAGGGTCAAAAAGACTAGAGTATTCGATCACAGAAAGGACTCTGAAAAGATTAAACATGTAACTCATAGATTGCCCCTGGACTACCTCAACAAAAAATTGGGATGGGATTACCTAGGAAAGACCTATGGAAGAGCTTCTTGTCTAATCGAATAAATACCAAAACATATACAAGAGATGTACAAGACTCAAAAATTTTATAAAAGCGGAACCAGTTTAGACTGAAAAAACAGGACAAATGAAAAAGGCTGCCTGACTTCCAAAATTCTACAAGCAGAAAACAGACTGATAAAACTACTCAGGTGGAAGCCCATACTACTCTTCATGGAAAAGTAAGGACAGCTTCAAAGGTGAAGCCATAACCCCAAAGGCCTAGAAACACATTCTTGTTTGCCCACCTAGATTTGAATCCCCCACCAGGGACTAGTGACTTCTTTACCCTTCCATTTTCTCTCTTTTTGAATGGAAATGTCTAGAACTTTTATCCTATATCCATTCCACCACTGTATTTTTAGAGCAGCTAACTTGTTTCTTGAGTTTCATAGGTTCACAGATGGAGAGGAATCGTGCCTTAAAATTAACACCTAGAGCCTCTATTGTATCTGATTAGGTGATGAGATCTGCGACTTTTGGGCTAGTGAGATTTAGATGAGGTTGTCTGGACTTTGAGAGTTGCTGCTGTAATTAGTCGAGACTTCGGGGGTGTTGAGACTGGAAGAGTGCCTTTTGTATGTATGACAGATCTGAATCTTGGAGAGCCACAGGTAGACTGTGATAGGCAAAATAAAGGCCCTCCAAAATGTTCATGTCCTAACCCAAAATCTGTGAATATGTTACCTTACATGACAAAAGTGACCTTGCAGGTATGATTAAGTTAAAGACCTACAGACAGAAAGATTATCCTGGATTATCCATGAGGGCCCAATGTAACTATGAGGGTCCTTATAAGTGGTGGAAAGAGATGGGAGAGAGTAAGAAAGAGAAGGATTTGAAGATGGAGAAAGGAACCAAGCAATACAGGTGGCCTCTGGAAGGTGGAAAAAGCAAGGAAATAGATTATCCCCTAGAGCCTCCAAAAGGAATGCAATCTTGCTCACCCCTTGAATTGAACCCAGTGGCATTTCTGACCTCCAGAACCATAAGATAATAAATCTGTATTGGTTTAAACTAGTAAACTTGTAGCAATTCATTATAGCACAAATAGGAAGCTAATACACCTACCTACAGTTTATTTTTAATCTGACAGAGTGATCCTATTAAAACCTAAGTCAGATCGTATCACATCTCTCTTAAAACCCTCCAGTCCAGTAGCTTCCCTCCATCTCACACAGAGCAAAAGGCCAGAGACCTTAGACCCACCTTCCAGATTAAACAAGCTACTCCTCACCCCACCTGCCATACCCTCCTGACTCCTCTTCTCTCATGCTCCACTTTTCTCCTTCCTCGCTGCCCCCCATCATGTGCACTGTGAGCTCCTTCTCACTTTTAGGCCCACCAGAGCCCATCTGTTTGGAAAACTTCACCACCAACCAACCCCTCCCCCAGATATTCTCATGTCTTTTCTTCTCAACTCCTCCAGGTCTTTGCTCAAATATCACCTCTAAGTAGGCTTTTCTGGGCCATTTTATCTAGAAGTATTCTCTGCCCCAACCCCTAAAACTGTCTACTCTCCTTTTCAGCTTTACTTTACTTCTTTTGTTTCATAGTACTAATCCCCACTGCCACCTACATACTCATTTTACTTATTTTGTTCCCTCTCTCTCTTCTCCCACAAGAATTAAAGCTTCCTCAGAACCAAACACCACCTGGCACCTAGCAAGCACTCAATACATGATTGTGACATAAATGAATCAAGGCATTATCTTTAGTAACGATGACAGGACTTCCAGAGAAACTTTCTAAGCTCCTTGTGAGTAAAAGCCAGGTCTCACACTGCTTATGGAAATGTCTCTTCCCCCAGCTCAGGACTAAACATGGACAAACATTAAATACATACTTAGAGCATTTATTATTTTTTGTGATAAAATACACGACATAGGGGCGCCTGGGTGGCTCAGTCGTTAAGCGTCTGCCTTCGGCTCAGGTCATGATCCCGGAGTCCTGGGATCGAGCCCCGCATCGGGCTCTCCGCTCTGCGGGAAGCCTGCTTCTCCCGCTACCATTCCCTCTGCTTGTGTTCCCTCTCTCGCTGTGTTTCTCTCTGTCAAATAAATAAAATCTTTAAAAAAAAAAAAAATACACGACATAAAATTTACCATCTTAAACATTTTTAAGTGTGTAGTTCTATGGAATTAGTACATTCACATTATTGTACAACTGTCACCACTATTCATATCCAGAATTTTTTCATCTTCCTGAACTGAGACCGAGTACCCATTAAAGAGTAACCCCCATACTCCACTTCCCATAGTCCCTAGTGATCATCAATTTACTTCCTGTCTCTGTGAATTTGACTATTCTAGGTACCTCATATAAGTGGAATCAAACAATGTTTATCCTTTGTGACTAGCTTATTTCACTAAGCATAATGTCTTCAAGGTCCATCCATAATGAGGCATGTGTAGGAATTGCCTTCCTTTTTAAGGCTGAATAATATTCCATCATCTTGTTTATAATATTGTTAATAATATATATATTATTAACAACATGTATAATTATACATATAACAATATGTATAATTATACGTATAATTATACATATAACAATATGTAAAATATTGTTAATAATATTCCACCACATCTTGTTTCTTCATTCCGCTATTGATGAACACTTGGTTTGCTTCTCCCTTTTGGCTGTTGTGAATAATGTTGCTATTAACATGGGTGTACAGAAACGCGTGGGTGGATTAAGCCTCTGCCTTCGGCTCAGGTCATGGTCTCAGGGACATAGGATCAAGCCCCACATCAGGCTCTCTGCTCAGCAGGGAGCCTGCTTCCCCCTGTCTCTCTGCCTGCCTCTGTGCCTACTTGTGATCTCTCTAATAAATAAATAAAATCTTTAATAAAAAAATGGGTGTACAAATATCTGTACCAGTCCCTGTTTTTCATTTCTTTTGGGTATATACATGGAAGTGGAATTGCTGAATCACATGATTATTATATGTTCAATTATTTGAGGAAGTACCATACTGCTTTCCACAGAAACTGTACCATTTTACATGCCCACCCATGGGTTCCAATTTCTCTATATCATAGTCAATACTTATTATTTCTGGGTTTTTTGGATTTTTTAATAGTAACCATCCTAATGTGTATGAAGGTTTATCTCATTGTGGTTTTGATTTGCGTTTCCCAAATGATTAGTTATGTTGAATATCTTTTCATGAGCTTATCGGTCATTTCTACACCTTCTTTGGAGAAATGTCTATTCAAGTGCTTGGAGTACTTTTAATTAGGTTGTTGTGTTGTTGGTGTGTTGTAGGAATTCTTCACATATTCTAGATATCATCCCTTGTCAGATATGTGATTTGCAAAAATTTCCTCTCATTCCATGGATTGCCTTTTTACTTTCTTGATAATATCCTTTGATGTACAAAAGTTTTTAATTTTGATGAAATCCAACTTTTTTTGGGGTCTCCTGGGGTTTTGGTATCATATTCAAGAAATTTCTGCCAAATCCAATGTCATAAGGGCTTTGCCCTGTGTTTTCTTCTATGAGTTTTATAGGTTTAGCTCTATGCTTGGGTCTTTGACCCATTTCAAGTTAATTTTTATATATGGTGTAACAGGAGGGTCCAAACTGCATTCTTTTGCATGTGGATATCCAGTTTTCCCAGGACCATTTGTTGAAAAAACTGCCCCTTACTCATTGAATGGTCTTGGCACTCTGCTTAGGGCATTTTCACTTTATAGTGAAGTCTGCTGTAAGTATTGTCTAATGAAATTACAGCTTATTACATAAATAATAAATTCATTTTGCCTTTTGAATAAATACAAGCACTACACCTCTGTGAACAAAGCAGAAAATCACTACACTTGCTGCCTCATACACCTACTTCTAAAATTATTTGACTTTTGGGGGCTCCTGGTTGTCTCAGTTGATAGAACATGTGACTCTTGATCTTGGAGTTGTGAGTCTGAGCCCCATATTGGGTGTACAGATTACTTAAAAATAAAATCTTTAAAAAATAAATAAAATATAATTATTTGACTCTAAAAGGTATAGTACATTTCATTATATATCACCTATACTTAATAGACATAGAAAACCTTTGAAGAACATAATAAAGTAGAATACAGAAGAAATAAAATCTACCTAGAATGGGGAAAATGAAGAGTATTAAGTCAATGGTTCTGAATTCTTAAATTAGTTAGACTCTTAGTTCTTCAAGGCCAACCCAAGAGTTATATTGATTTTGTGTTTTTCTCTTAAATTTCCTTTGCCCACCATTCACCTTCATATTTTACTTATTATTCCCAGAGATTTCATCAATCTTATCAATCATAATTCAATACATTTTAGTTACTAGGTTATATAAAAGGAAGTAGAGGGCCTTATAGTACTCATAAAAATAATGCTATGGTAATGAAACTGGATCTGTATTATTTGTAATTTTTAGTTTCTGCTCAACATTTGTGTGTGATTAACCAAAAACATGGACAAAAGTAGTAGTACTAATAGAAATTGTAGAAGTAGAGGAAGCTAACATCCACTGAATGCTTACTATGTGCTAAGGACTTAATATTAAATTTCATTTAATCTTCAAAATAGCTATATGAGATAGGTCCTCCTATTATTACATTTTAGAGTTGAGGAGACTGAAGCTCAGAAAGGATTTTAAGTCCAAGTGATGGACTAAATGGAAGAGACAGTCTTTAAGTTCAAAGTCTGTCCCCTAATCAGTCAAGTACAATTTTCACTTATTTGAAATATATGTTTACAAAATGTGTTTCTGTTATTATTTACTTAAACTTTTCTTTAAAATCAACTTCTTTTTTGAAAAAACTTTCTTTTTAAAGATATAAAAAAGAATAAGAAAAAATGTCTCTAATGATACATAAATATCTACCAAGACTCTGAGTGTGAATCCCACTCCTCTTCTTTAAAATGAAAGATTCAAAGTGTTCAAAAGATAGTATAAATATAATTAACACCAAACTAAGATTACCTTTTAATCAGAAGAAAAAAAATAAAAAATAAATTAATCAGAAGAATTGAAAAAAAATTCAAAAGCAGTGATTTCACCCACTATCTAATTGAATGTTCTTTAAAGCCTAGACTGAGGAATCATTTACTATTCCTTCATGGTATCTGCCCCTCACCTCGGGGAAACAATACATGGCTCTCTATTGTGCCTAGATGTGCTATTTACACTAATAGCAAATTAACTCTCCTATCAAACAACTACATAGGTGAGGAGTCTACAATAAGAAGATTCTCAAGATCCTCAGGTACACCATAAACAAAAACGGTGGAGGGAAGAGACAAGTGGATTTGCAAAGTCACTGATAAGAGGCAGTAAACAGGGGTAATAGAAGGTTCAGATCTCTTTAAAAAACAAATGGAATTAAAAATTAAGGAATAATAATGTCTTATCTAAGACCTAAATTTAAAAGAAAAGATATATAAGATATACTGTAATAGATCTCATAAATTATATTTTTAAAATCTGAACTTTTATCTTCACAAAATGTCCCAGTTATTAATTTCATAGATACCATATCTTCAATCAAAGTACAAAACTATGGGGGCACCCGGGTGGCTCAGTGGGTTAAAGCCTCTGCCTTCAGCTCAGGTCATGAGGGATCGAGCCTCTCTGCTCGGCGGGGAGCCTGCTTCCCCCTCTCTCTGCCTGCCTCTCTGCCTACTTGTGATCTCTCTCCTCTCTGTCAAATAAATAAAAAAAAAAAAAAGTACAAAACTATGCTAAAATTGGGGCGCCTGGGTGGCTCAGTGAGTTAAAGCCTCTGCCTTCAGCTCAGGTCATGATCTCAGGGTCCTGGGACTGAGCCCCACATCAGGCTCTCTGCTTGGCAGGGAGCCTGCTTCCCCCTCTCTCTCTGCCTGCTTGTGATCTCTCTCCCTCTGTCAAATAAATAAATGAAATCTTTAAAAAAAAAAAAAAAAACTATGCTAAATTTTTTAACAAAAGGAAGGTAATTTATTTTTAAAACTTAGGTTAGCATTGACATAAATACCTGTGAATTTCTTTCCTTGAGGTTCACCCAGGTGCCGGGCTCAGAAAAGCATGAGTGCTCTGCACCCTGCCCTCAGGGCACCTCGAACCTCCACCCACTTAAGTGACCCATCAAGAGTTCTATGGTCACTCTGCCTTTCTCTACCCTATGAATAAAGGCAAGTGTATTTGTGAACCTATACATGAAATTAAGTCTGTTACCCAGAAAACTTTTGTATTTCTTATTTATAATTTGTTGAATTTCAAGTATGAATGTTCATCCGCCTTGTCATTAAATGGCATTTTAAGCACTTGTATGTGTTAGAGACTATTAAAAAATACAGGGAAAAAAAAGCCACTAGCTAATCCTAAAATTTTTTTAATAGTTACATGATTATGATTACTCAGGAGCAGGATTTGAAGAATGAACTCAAATAGTAATTCAATTATCTAAATTTGGAACATGGGCAGTTACCTGACACTGATGAGCCAATGGGGAGTTGAGGTACATTTAGCTTAAGTAAAAAGTATAATATCTGGAACATTCCGCACAAGACAGGTATCTTGGGTGAAAGGGGGAAGATCCCTAAGGGCTGAGGAAGCCCATACTGAGTTTTGGAAGACAACACCAACATTGAGTCACCCTAAGACAAAGGTAGAACCCCAACACAGACAATAGGAGTCTATGATGTGACACAGAGCTTTAGAACAGCTAGACAAACCCTCTTCTGAGACCGTGAAATAGTACTGCCGGAAGACGTCAGCATAGGGAAGGCTGTTGCTTTGTCCTGAGGATGTGTTCTGCAAAGTGCCCTCTAGTGTCCAAAAGCTTTCGTTGTATGTCAAAAATGGAAACCTTGCTCAGTTCCTAAGATCAAGGATCAGCTCTCTCTTACAATAGCCTGACACTCGGTAATCAACCTGGTTGATTCGTTTTTCAAGTTTCCACATGTTTTCCACTTGATCTTGATATCAGAGACAAAGCAGACAATGTAATCAAAAGCATACTGATTTAGTGGCCAAAAGGAGGCAATAGACAAACAGTTCTATTGTAGGTCCAAGCCTTGAAGCCATCTAATAGAGTAATGTGAGTATCCCAGTGTAATTTTAGGTTACATTAAGGCCTGTGGGCATCACAACATCATCCAATTCAACCATCACTGGCATGTCTTCAAGTGGGAATATCCTTACAGGTGCACAGGAAACAACTCACATCCCACTCTGTCAGGCTCCCTCACAAAGAATTTCCCATATCCCACTCATGGCTGCACTTCGATCTCCTCCCACGAGTCATTGACTCAATAGAACATTTCCTGGATGCAAGCACATCCAACACAAGATCTCAAGTGACCAGTTTAGTATAAAACATATGAAATGAGAATCTTTTAAACACTAAATTTTGAAGTCTAGAGTCATGAAAATGTGTGATTGATTCCCATCTCTCCTTTTTTGGAACTGTTTATTTAAATTTGTTATTGGAGGGATGCCTGGGTGGCTGATCAGTTAAGCGTCTGCCTTCAGCTCAGGTCAAGATCCCAAGACCCTGGGATCGAGTCCTGCACATTGGGCTCCTTGCTTAGCAGGGAGCCTGTCTCTCCTTCTGCCCACTCCCCCTGCTTGTGGTCCCTCTCCCTCCTCTGACAAATAAATAAATAAAATCTTTAAAACATAAAAATAATAAACTTGTTATTGGATATAAAAAAGGTAACTGGCAATTGCAAGATACTTTATAGAGGCTCCTTCATTTGATTTAATTCTTACAACAACAACAATTCAGTAAGATTGGTATTATCACTGACATTTTATAACTGGGAAGAGAGGCTTAGGGATATCAAGAGCCACGCCCTCCAAACCTCCATAATTTCCAGTCTTCCCCATCTCAGTAAATGTCACCACCATCCTTCTAGTTGCCCAAAGGAAAAAAATCCTATGTAACATCTTTGAAGTTTATGCATGTCTTCATGTCCACTATTCCCATCAGTCAAAATAACCATGATTCATTACTTCAACTACTACAAAAGCCTCTTAACTCATGTCCCTATTGCCACACTTGTCCACTCCACAGTCCAAGCCACCAGCCAGAGTGATCTTTGTAAAACATAACCCGTAACAAACTGGCTTAGACACTTCAGTGATCCCCACCATACTTAAAATAGAAGCCAAGTTATTTCATCCTGTACACAAAACCCTGAGTAATCCGCCAAGAACTCCAACTTCCTGCCTTCTCTCCAGCCATAAAGACCCACGTCTACTCCTGGAAAACTCTAAGCTTGCTCCTACTCTAGGGCTCCAGCTCTGCAACTCTCTTCTCATAGCTCTTCATAGGAAAAGTTCATTGTCATTCAGATTGCAGCTGGAATACCACCTCTTCGGATGAGTCTTTTCTCCCAACAACCTAAAGCAGCCACATCTTCCTATCAAGCTACCCAGTTTTATTTTATCACAGTACTAATTACTCCTCGCTGTTTTCTTTTTTTTTATTGTTTTTTGCACTGATTTCTTCCCATCTCCTTCCACTAAAATGCATGCTATTAGATGCCCTGACGGCGACATTTAGCATTGCAACTCCAGCACCTAAAACAGTGCCCAAGATAGTAGGACTCAATGTTAGTTGAGCAGTGCCTAAGCTTACACTGTTAGTTCCAGAGCCAAGATTAAAATTCAGGTGTCTATCCATAAATTCTTTTTTTTTTAAGATTTTATCTATTTATTTATTTGACAGAGAGAGAGAATGAGCAGGCACAAGCAGGGGGAGTGGCAGGGGGAGAAGGAGAAGCAGGCTCCCCACTGAGCAGGAGCCCCATGCAGGACTCCAATCGCAGGACCCTAGGATCATGACCTGAAGTGAAGGCTGATGCTTAACTGACTGAGCCACCCAGGTGCCCCCACTAATTCTTTTACTACATTCTGATTCCTACATGCGTTTATCTTGGAATATGATATATTTTAAATTTTACTACTTATTTTAAATATATGATCTTTCCCACCTCCTTAAAATGAAAATTATGCTTATCCTTCAAGGCCCGTTTTATTTTTATCATGGTGCTTTTTTTCATCCCCCAATCAAGTTTCATATTCCCTTCTCAATATCAGTAAAACATCTTTATTATGTTCCATTTTGAAACAGCTTACCTTGTTTTTTATCTATCTCCCTACCTAAAATATATAAGTTTTTTGAAGACAGGAATCATGTCTGATTGTTTTTCATTTCTCCCAATGCCTATAAGACTGCCTAGAACATAGACATGATTCAAAAATTCTTCCTGAATTATTTTCTCATCCTACAAAGATCCTGTTGATTTCCAGAAATATAGGGTGATCATTCTACAATAAAAATCACTCAAGGAGGCAGGACAACCTGTTTATTGACAATAATGATACTTCCAGGGAATATGTTGGAATGACTAAGGTTCAAGGCAATATTCCACACATTCTCGAATGAATTCCCTGGAGGAATAAATTGCATCTCACTCACTCAGAACCTATAAATATTTTTCAAGTAATATCTGCACAGAACGTTGAATTCCAAACAACTTTTAAAAACCACTAATCATGTACATTCTTCCCCAAATGTCACATAGTGTAAAACTGATGGATCTTTTGTGACCTGATGACATCTGTCTCCATTCCTAAAGGCATCAAAATGGAAATGTGGTCTTCTATCATCCTGCTACAGTTGGTAAAAATCCACTAGATACTTTTTAAAATATTTTGGGAACACACAGTCATGCGAACCAATGTCTGCCTGTCCCAGCAGGGGATAGTAAAAGACTTTACAAACACCAGATGGGATTTAACAACAACGTTAGTAAAACATAAAATGCTCCAAGAGTGCTAAGTCACTTCACCAACAACTCAAAGCAAATATATTTGATTTCCATTATACATATTTTTCTTTCTTAGGAAATTCTAAAATTTTCCAATAGAAGTTGTATCATAGTCCTCTAACATTTAATTTCTCTTGAAATGAAATTATAATTATTTACCCTTTGGGTACTAGGCATAGGTTATTATTTGTGGGTATATTAAAACTTTCTAATTTTACCACAAGTCTAGAACATATGGAGTTTTAAATAACTATTTACTTGATTTCAGTATGTTAATGCTTGCTTCCCCAGAAAGCCAAACAATCCAACGTGACTTTCTTATTTTTTGTCCTACCTAACTTTAACCTTATAACTATGCAGGAATTGACATTTTAATATATCGTCTATAAAATAGTAATTGTTAATCATTAATAAAATAGGCCCTAGAAAGCCATTGTTATCTAATTTTGTTTTAAAGATGATTTTCTTAGACTTTTTGGAGAATGTAAGATTGTGACAATAAAATAGAATCAATTTTCTATTCAGAGTAAGCAGAGGCACAGACAACCTTTCCATCCCCCCATCCCCAAAATCATGTAGGCAATTGGATTTCATTGTGTATTTCACTCAGATAACAAGGAGGGTTCGGAGTAAGAAGAGACAAAGTGTCTACGAATGTTCCTTACAATTATTTTACTTAGATTAACTTTAGAGGATGGTTTGCTCTGCCTAACCAACGTTCAGTAAATGGTTGCAATCAAAAAGAAAGCAGTTGAAACTCAACCTGAAGACTAAATTTGAGCTATATTTAAAATATTAAGTATAGGCAATAAGCCGGCTCAAGAAAAAAATGTATTTGTGTGGTCCACACCATGGGCCACAACCTTATCTGTGAGCAGAAATTCCCCTTTCCCATCTTCTCAACCACCCCGCTTAGAGAAGGAAACTGTTCAGAGCCGTAAGAGGTGTAACAGAAATCAGAGCAGCAGGAGTCATATACCTGCTTAATGATACTTGTGGTCACTTGACAACAGTCCTAAAACCAAAAAGGTCAAAGTCATAGATTGGCTCTACTGTGGGGTCAAGAAAGGGTCTCTGTTCACACAGTATCTATAATCTCAAAGAAAGTGAATATCACTAAAAGCAGATCTAATTATGTCAGTGTCCCTCTTAAAACTCTTCACCAGCTCCCCTCTGACCCCAAGAAAAGTTCAAACTCCCTAGAATGTCCTCCAAACTCCCTTAGGAAAAGGGCTTGCTTACTTTCCCTGCTTGTTCCCGACCCGCCTACTTGCTGCCCTCGCAGCTGGGCAGCCAGGAGCAGCTCCCCAAGAACATGCGAATCCTCCAACCTGGAACACCCTCCCCTGAGTTTCTCCTGACTTGTTCCCATCCATAACCAGAGCCTCCACTTGGAGGGCAGCTCCTGGAGGGAGTCCTGCATCCCCAAAGACCTGGGAAAGCAGAAACTCCTCCTGCAAGCTGTTCCCAGTGCTCTCCACCTACATCCCAAGGATCTCATTGGATTCAAACTGCAGGGTTGTCTCTGCCTCTGCCCATGGCTTCTATTATTTAATCCTCACAAAAACCAAGGAGGCAAGCTTCACTGTGCTATTTCGCAGATAAGGAAACTAAGACTCAGAAAGTAACTTACTTAAGGTCACTAAATTAGTGGTAGAAGAGCAAGAAAGACCCTATACCTTCCCTTAACCACCATACTATGTAGCCACCCAGGCTGGAGGTGTCCAAACATTATGAACTGTTATTATATTAAATAAGATCATATACACATATGTGTGTATATCATATATATATGTATTTGCAAAGGACTTGTGATATACACTATGTGCTCAACAAATACTAGCCATCGTCATTATTAGCCTTAGCGCTGTTTGGTCAGAGTTCATCTCTGTCAAGGCCAAATTCTAAGAATCCTGCCAAACCCAGGATCTCTCCAAACAGTGGGAACAATCATAGCCGATAGTTTTCTCAAACTATTTCCCCTCTTTTCTCTCCCCAGAAATCGTTAAGACCAACCCGTGTTATGCTTCTAAAACAGACAAAACAGATTACTCTCCGTTGAAAATCCTGTTCACGTCCATCCACCAGCAAACCACCCCTTGGTTACTGAGGACTCCATTAAAAAGTCTAAAAAAGTATATGTTTCACATCTTTGGTGTTGTTATTCTATCACTGTTTGAGCACGATATCCATCTTGATCCTTCTGGCTTGACTTAGGCTCATTATACGTGAGGCCAAGGTACAGTGGATTTTTACAAAACTCTTTCTTTCTTTAGGGATGTGAAACTGAACCTTGTCCCAATGGCAGCAGCATCTATTTAAAGACAATCTGATTTTGTAGGAACTTAGATGGAAAACAATGAAAACAGGAACTGTCTGCTATTAAATATGTTTCCTGTAACCCAAGCTCAGTAAATTGACTCTCTTGCTTTTGCTGTTGTTCCACCTCTGGGAGTCCTGTTTAAATCAACAGGGTTTTGTGAGCATAGATCAATGGCAGGATTTTTGGTTTCACAGAGAAACAAAGCTTTCCAGGAGAAAGAATCAGCCAGCGTGCAGCAAGTACAGTGTCTTAATTGCAAATACACTTTAGAGCACTGAAGAATTTTAATTCATTGAATCTGGAATGTGTTCTTCCACATTAAAAACTAAGTGCACAATTTAACATACTTGGCGTTTTCTTTTTAAGGGCAATCCTAAATCTGAAATGTCTCTTGTGTGACAGGTCCAAAGAGCCCTCATAAAAAAATATATATATACAATAAAATCTTTATCATCTTATTCACAGCAGCAAATTGAAGTTTCAGTTTATAAGCTTCCAGTTCCTAAGAGTAAATGTAACATATTTGAAGCCATAAAAATAGTCCAATTTATAAATGCCCGAACAACTTTTTCAATTGACTCCTATATTGGAGTTGAAACTTCTTGATTTAGAATTCAGAGTTTCATTTTAGATGTACGGGTAAGAGTGAAGAGCTAAAATTTGACCCATCTCTGTAGTACGACACTAGATAATGAATCCAACCAGAGCTCGTAGGTGTAGGAAGAGTATATCTCACATCATACATACAGGCTGGGTATTTGGAGCGATGGGAAGCAAGCAGAGAGGAATTGAACAGGAAGAGAAGGTAGCTGAAGAAGAGGGCAGAACTGAGGGGAAATCTTGAGGCATCATCCTCAATTATGAGTGTCCACATAAAGATGAAAGAACTGCCCTCATTTCACATCTGATCCCAACTCTATCTTGCAAGTTCTAGAGATCAAGTGGGAACTCCTCAGTCAGCAGGGGATGAACCTCAAAGCACGAGCCACTTTCTACCTCCTCTGTCTTCATAGTCTTGGAGAAACTGACAGAGCTCAGAGTCTAGAAGATTGTGGACTTTTTCACATCTCGAGGCTCCTGGAAATATCAGAAGGGACCTTGGTCCTCCCCTAGTGCTGCCTCCCCCATCCATTCCGGCCTGGAGAAAAGGCCATCAAATTCTCCATTCTCCTCTCCTACTTTTGTGTACAAAAGGTTCAAGGCTTTCATAAACACAGGCCTTGTCTCCTCACAGTTACACTCAAGAATCTTTACATACTTGGGAGCTATGACATTGTTCTCTGAGTATCTTTTTTTGGGGAGGGGGGTCTCTGTTGGGCCAAGAGCTTAAGCTCATATTCTCTTTCGCTAAATTCATAGAGCATAATCTTTTTTCTAAACTATAGGGAAAAAATGAATTGAACATTTTCATGGTTCAAGCATAATGATTTTACATGCAACTTCCAAGTTTTCTGAGGAAAATGAAAGTGGAATTTTTTAAGGTAAAAATGAATTTCATAATGCCTACTAGGAGCTACAAAATAATCTTTCATGCTTCAGGTAGCACTTACTAGCATGGACTACTGTGGTCCTTGGTGCCTCAGTTCATGACTACCTTGAAAGTTTATGCAAATTTTGGGTATATGCATATCAGCATCTTTTGTAGACAGGGCTCATTGCTTTAATAAGATTTTTAAATAGGATAAATGGACCCAAGAAAAGTTTTAGAGGAGCTAAATTAATAAGAAGTTCAAAATTTCTGTTTCATCCCCCTTTCCAGCCCTTTAATGCCACAAAATTTTCACAAACGTTGAGCATTTTGATTCTGAAGGTGCAGATACGGACTCAAGATCCCACATAAATACACGTTCCTAAAACAGCACCCACCTTATGGTTTAGTCTTTTTCTCTTCCTGCTTTCTAAAAGAACCCTTATTTAATGAAGTACCTACCCTTTTCCAGGAGCAATCTCTACATCCACCCACCTACTCATAGTTCCACTTCCAGGTCCAAAGAGCTCAGAGGGAATAAGGAAGACTCATAAGAATAGCCAGTATTTATTGAGAACTGCCTACATGTACACTGGCACTGTGCCACGCACTTTGTCTCGTTTAGTCTCCGTAACAATCCCATTAGAGTATCATTATTATTTTTTCATTTTACACATAAGACTTAGAAAATTAAGTTTTTAGAGCACCTGGATGGTTCAGTCGGTTAAGCATCTGACTTCAGTTCAGGTCATGATCTTGGGGGTCAGGCTCCCAGCTCAGCAGGGAGTCTGCTTATCCTGAGCCCTCTGCCCCTCCCACTGTTTGTGCTTGTACTCTCTCTCTCTCTCTCTCAAATAAATAAAACCTTAAAAAAAAAAAAAAAAAGGAAAAGAAAATTAAGTCTTTGCCCAGTGAGAAAGACCAAGGATCTAAACTCAGGTAGCCTGACCCTAGAGTCAACACTCGAAGCCAATTTCCCAGAAGGAGTTTTACAGCAATGTCATCGAGGAGGCTAGCAATCAGACAATATTTTGGTTTTTCATTCTCACCTAATATTTTTGAACTGAGTGGAAGCTTAGGCATCATTTCATCACCCATCTTTACAAGAGAGAAAACTAAAGGGATTTCACAGTAGTAATGGAGAAAAAGAGATAGAGTGAGCAACAGTGAAAAAGCAAATGAAGACAGAGTTAAAGTACTTGAGTAAAACAGAAAAATAAGGGTAAGCCATATTTATTAAATTTAAGTTCTCTTTCTCTAAAGTACTACTTTTCAAATCTACCCGAAAGAGCATGTGTGTAAGAATGTAAAACAGAGCACCCACTTTGGAAAGCAATTTGGCAGTTCCTCAAATGCTAAATATAGATATGATCCAGCAATTCTACCCTTAAGTATACACACAATAGAATTGAAAACATGTGCGCACTTGAAAACTACTTGTACACTAATGTTCATGGTAGCATCATTTTATAATTGCAAAAAAAAAGTGGAGACAACCCAAATGTCCATCAGTGAAAAGATCAACAAAATGTGGTATATCTATAAAATGGAATATTGTTTAGCAATAAAAAGCAATGGAGTACTGATCCATACACGCTCTCATACGGTGAACCTCAAAATAGTATGCTAACTGAAATAAGGCAACTGCGAAAGACCACATAATATGATCCCATCTATACAAAAGGTCAAAAATAGGTAAATTTACAGGGACATAAAGGTTAGTGGCTGCTAGGATGCTAGGGCAGGAGGGAATGGAGTGAAAAACGAGGCGTGATGGATAACGGATGGAAGGTTTATTTGGGGGGAGGTGAAATGTTTTAAAATTAGATTATAATGATGATTGTGCAATTGTACAGACATGCTAAAAAAACTACTGAATGACACACTTTAAACAGGTGAGCTTTGTGCCATGCACACTATGTCCCAACATGGCTGTTAAAAATTGTTTTAAAAAGAGCACGTGTGCTTTCTCCCTTTACCACAGGGAGCGTGGCAGCAACGGTAAAAGAGTTCCAACCCTGTCTTTTAGCAGTACTTGCACTCTTTACGCGCCTTCCGCTAAAAGCATCACTCACCACCAGCAGAGGGAGCTAAAACAATAGCTTTACTCAGTCTCTGCTCCCAGTCAAGTTTCCTGGGAGGACAGAGAGTATTTCCAAATTTAGAGAAAATAAAGGATAGTTGACTTTTATCTCTGCTTACCCCCATCAAAGTGACATCAAAGTTGATATGAATATTCATCTCTTTAAAAGAAACCCACACTGAAACGTATCCCAGCTTCTCAATTGCATGATGTTCTCCATAACAGAATGTCTAGATATAACAGAATAGATTCAGATGTCTAACCCAGTCCTTCTTTCCTATTTCCCTATCACTTGCTTTTAGGGCAGTCAGTGAAATCCAACAGAAAAATGGGGTTAGCATAACTATCCATAAAACGTCTTTATCATTACTGACTACATACATGTACCGCCCGTCTTCGCTCAAGTTGTAATATCATCATGGTGCTTAGGCTATTAGTGCAAAATAAATTTTACCATTTTCGTTGCACTCCAGGCTGAGAAGTTTGTGAAAGGGCATTCATTTATGCAAGAAATTATATTGTATAGCTACGATAGGTCAGTAAGTATCTATAAAAAGCAGATATAGAAACTGTGCTCATGCCTCTTACATTCATGTGGGGGAAACGTGATATTAAACAAACATACACATAAAATGTAATCCTAAATTGCTATAAGCATTTCAAAGGAAAATCACACGGTAATTAGAGAAACGATAACAGGGGGTCTAATTTAGATTGCGTGGTCAAGGAGGATCTCGAAAGCGGTAGCATCTACACTGATAATAAAGGAGAGAATGTTCTAGGTAGATCAAATAGTATTATGTGAGTTTTGAGTTTGGAAAAAACTTGAAGGAGCTTCAAGAAGGCCTGGAGCAAAATGGGCTGAGCGGGGATGGTGCTGTCTGAGGCCGGAGAGTAGGACAGGGCCAAGTCACGTCGGGCCCTGTAGGCTAGAGAAAGGAGTTTGAATTTTATATTAAATATAGAATCACTGAAGAATTGTAAGCACACAAGTGGGTTAACAGAGTTGTATTTTTAATAGACCATTCTGGTCTAAGCTTGACAAAGGAAGCTGAAACGTGGAAGTGGGAAGAACAGGCTCATTGAAAGAAACCAATACTTTTGTAGTGAACGCAATGTGAGGTTGAGGCAGCAGAGGCAACGGGAAGTTGTAAGACTCATTCTAGAAGAACAATGCGCACTCTCTGGCCCACTTCACGGCAGGCTCCAGAATCCACGGCATACTTCTGTGTTCAAAGAAGTTCTCTACCAACCCCAATCCCAGCTACATCCTCAAAAAAGATCTGCAACTATGAAGAGGATAGCCAAGTAAACCAGTAATACTGTTTGTTTCCTCTATAGAGTTGAACCAATAGAGGTAGAACCAATTAGTAGAACCAATCCTAATAGAGAAAAAAAGAAATCAATCCACTGACATTTCCCAGAGAAAATTTGTCTAATTAAAAGATGTATACGTGCTTCCTAAAATTTCGGGCCCTGCTTGCGCCAGCTGTTAGAGTTACAATGGTGCATCAAATGAGGGTAATCAATTTTACACAGATGAGGAAAGATAATATTTCAAGCCGTTCTTTGGAATTAACTAAATTTGTATGCATGTTGTAGTGGAAAGAGCATGGAATGTAATTTCAGAGGACGTGGGGTCAGCCCTTACTCCACCACTTACCAGCCCTGTGACTGGGCAACTTACTCAACTTCTCCAAACCTCTGGTTCCCCATCTGCCAAATGTATATGATGACAACAGCCACCTCGCAGAGTGCTCGTGAACATGAAATAGGCAGAGTAAAAGCTCGATGACTCTCCATATCATTATTTTAAGAATGTACTTTCAAAAATTTAATCAAGTTCCTCCAAATAAACTTCTATACAACACACTTCTATAGAAATCATTCTAAAAATTTGCATTCTCTTTCATAACATTTTAACATGATTGACCATGGAAATCTAATTCAATAAGTTAGAACATTTTGGGGTGATTTTCTGCATCAAAAAAAAAAAAAAGCAACCAACTATTAGCAGCTGGCTATAAATTTTCAATATCGTAGGAGTGCTGCATATTTGGAAAATAAAGACACATGAAATACACTGAATGACCAAAATGAAGGAATGACACTCAGTTCCTAAAGAATGAGGCCATTAATTTCTAAAAACAAGTTATATCTAGGAAACAAATAATTGTTCACCTTAAGAGAAATATGAACATACTTTCAACACTCCAGCTCCATCATTTACTTGTTATGTGACTTTAGGAAAAACTCCTTAACCTTCACAAATTTCAATTTCCTCACATAAAATGGAGATAATGGCACCAAATTCATAGACTTATTGTGAAAGTGAGATAAATTCAGGTGTCTCAAGCACTTTTGGACAGTGCCTGGCATAGATAGGTGCTAAATAAGAGTCACTTGTTGTTTTTTGTCTCAATATCTAAAAGTATGTTTTTGGTCTATTGCAAAGAGAATATTTTTTGAATGTGCTATTTATCTCAGATATTTTCCAGCAGATTAAATTACTTCTATTGTTATTTCAAAAGGTTAAATGAATCATTCCAAGTAGACTCTGTTCCCATCACTCTGTCAAAATTGCTCATTAGAATTATTAATGACTTACCCCATGCTGAACCCAATGGACAGCTCTCCCTCTTCTTCTTAAGTCTATTATAAGCATATTTTACTGTTAATCATGCATTCCCCTCTGAAATGTTTTCTTCCCTTGGCTCCCAGCATACATCTTCATCCTGATTTTCCTCCTCCCTTGCTGACCACTTTTTCCTAGACTTCACTGGTACTGGTAGTGTTTCGTGCCCCATCCTTGACATCGACCTGTTATAGAGTAGATTTGAGAGTATTTCAGGTTCAGGCCGTGGATCTCTTCACTTTTTTATCTGCACTCACCCCTTAATGATCACAAAAAGTCTTGTGGCTTATAATACCTCTTATATTCTGATTACTATCAATTTTAAGTTTCCAGCCTAGAGTCTGCGAATGCCAGACAAAATATATTCAATTACATATTCAGTATTTCCACTTAGACATATAATATGCTCTCAAAATTAACACGTTCAATCCTAACCTCCTCCGTTCCCCCCAAACCTTTTCTTCCCACAGACTCCCCATCTCAATCAATGGCAACTTCAATCCATCCAGTTGCTCAGGTCAAAAACCTTACATTCTTCCTTGATTCCTCTCTCCTCCTCACAAACCCCACATCCAATCCATCAGTAAATTCTGTCAGCTCTATTCTCAGAACATATCCAGAATCCAGCCCCTAATCCAGTCACTTGTCATCACCTCCCAGCGACCACACTGGCCCAAGCCATCAGTTGGATTACAACAGCCTTGCCTTTTCACTTAGCCCTCTTCATAAATCATCTATTCCCCACCTAGCCGACAGAATCATTCTTCTAAGTGTACATGACACCGAGGTGCACCTCTGCTCAAATCCTCTGGTGGCTCCCACCTCACTCTGAGTAAAATCCAGGGTCCTTGCGATGACCCTTTCCTTCTCAGTGCACTTTGCTGACCTGGTCTACTTGCTGCCCTTCAAACATGGCAGGCGTGCTCCTGCCTGCTCAGCGGCCTTGGCCTTTGTTACTTCTTCTGCCTGGAAAGTTCCTCCGTGCAGATGTCTGCGAATCCCACTCTTCTACTTCCTTCGGCTCTTGGCTCAGATGTCACCTCTCCTCCATCCCTGCCCTGGTCATTCTACCTTAAAGCTGCATTCACCCTCCTCACTCACAGGCTTCCTAGCTCCCTGTCCCTGCTTCCTTTTAGCTAATTACCTCCTGCTAGCCCATGTATTCTAGTTATCTTATTTGTTAATTGTCTGTCTCTCTAGAATGTAAATGCTCCGGAATGTAAAGGGCAAGAATTTTTGTCTGTTGTCTCTGCTTGTTGTGTCTCCAGAACCAAGAACAACATCTTGCCTTAGCAGGTACTCGATAACTATTGGTCAAATAAGTGAAAATGATGAAGGGGTAGTTTTCCTAGGCCAAGAAAAGATGGTAATTAACCTCCTAAATATAATTAAAGCCTTAAGGCTTTTGGCACTTATGTAGATCAATTCTAAATTTTAAAAACTTGCTTATGAAACAAAATCTATTATAGCACACATTAACAGTTGGTCCCTTAGCATCCAGTAGTCTGTGTGTGGGGTGTGTGTGTGTGTGTGTGTGTGTGTGTCTGCGTCTGTATTTGTGTCTGTGTATACAGACACATACATAAATATATACAACCTACTAGGCAAACACATTCCTTTTATAGCACCTCACTAAGTTTAGTTTATACATCAAACTAGAATTTAAGCCTTAGCAATATGCTGCTGCTTTTTCTTCTAAGCATTACCGTCCTTGTTTCTCTTCGAGGATAACAGTGAATCTTCACAAAGCAGCCCCTTTTTGGAATGATAATTAATATGTAGAAGAACTTAAGTTAGAAATCAGGGAGCAGCTTCCCTTCTTTCGGTAGAGTTTTCAACAGAATGAAAACAATCTAGTTCTTCTTCCTAGAACCTCGGCAAAACAGCCAAGCGGGAAAGAAGTCACAAGATATGTGAAATTCCTTCACAAGTTCTTTATTAATGACATTTTTTGGGGATTTTCATGTTTGGTTTTTGTTTTAATTATCATGCAGTACTTCGAAAAATTCTGATCCTTCTAAAAAAGGCTATCCTAGAGCTCTGGCCAATAAATTGGCATAAGATTCTCTGTTCTACCAGTGAGAAATATTAACTAAATATTATTAGAATAAATGTTTTATTGTACTATTCTAAATCTACCAGTTAAGGACATGCTCTTTTTAACACTCTTCTGCCATACACCTTTTAAATTATTTGTTGTCTTATTCACATTATGTAACATAAACAAAAATTTCACATTTTAAATGGATTTTAGTGAAAAATCTTACCTATTTCAACAGTTTCTAGGAAAAGACAAATTAATTTTAGAAATTACATTAATTTATTTCCCATTTACACTTCATAATAAACTAAACTTTTTTTCTCTCTTCAAAGCGGTCTCTTCTTTTGGATTTCTCTCCATTTCCAAGGTCTGTGATATTCACTTTTTTTTTTCTTTGTAACTAATATACCTATTCCTCTCAAAGAAGACTTGCCAGATTTTTTGGGCTGTGAGCACAGGCTCTCAGTGTGAAGGTTGAAAAGCATTTGGAAATGGAATAAAAGCATGTTGTCAAATATTTTAAATTTCACAGAAAAATACAACCTTCTCTGACATTTTATATGGAGGCAAATCCACAGTACAAAACAACATGAGAAGTCAACATTTGTGTCACTTCACAACTGACATCTGAGGTGAAGGAGCGCTAGAGTGGTCAGTCACTCGAGATTTTTTAACTCTAAAAAACACTGTTCTTACTCTTGAAAGATTTCAACTTACTAAGTATCTAAGGAAGTTCAGCTACTCAATATAGCTGCCGGTCTCCATACCGAATACAAGATACCTTCTACAACACTCGAGCAGCCTCAAAATTCAGGTGTAAAAACCCCCCTTATCAATATAATTCCTTGCTCTATTTTCTTTGTCCACTTGCTGCCAGAATGAACTTGCAACCAACAAGCCACCGCCACAATTACACAGCTTCATGAGCAATGGAAAAGTAAAAAGAAAGAGGGGGGGAAATGCCTAAATAAAAAAAGCGGATGAAAAGTAAAACTCTACCCCCACTAATTGAGAAGCATAATAATTGTATTCATGCTTGCTGTTCGCTTCATCTGTCCATGAGAAGGACTGATAAGTAAATCAATGATATTAAAAAACCATTCTAAGGAAGGTAGCTCATTTTTGCATGTGATTTTATTTTATTCTCTCACTGATAAATCTTGTTTCCTAAAAAGACCATTCATGGCAGTCAGGTCAGTTTGTAAATAAATATTTGTGTATGTCTGTTTTTAATCATTTGTCTGCGACTTCCGTTAGAACACTAGCTTCGAGAGGCCAGATTTCTGGTCTACTCCGCATTGTGTGCTCAGTGCCAAACACAGGGCCAAACCTAGAGTAAGTTCTCAATAAATATTTATTCAACAAATAAATAATCGTCCCTTTTATAGCGCTCCATGCCTAGCATACTTGAGTCCGTAACAGTGGTTAATAAATTCTTACTGAATTGCATTAAGAGGATAGTCTTGAGGGAGGTGGTTTTGGAATTACAAATTTATTCATTAAAATACTGAAATAATAATTGGAAGTCATCTGTAACTTTCCTTCAGGCATGTGCTTAATTTGACATAATTTTGTTAAACCCAATTCCTGTTTTAGTTTTCTTAACTGTTTGTGCCCTGAATTATTAAATGCATTTCTTTTCAGCAAAACACATGACTCAGACTTTTCTCTCCCTCAAATAAATTATTCCTCCAGGTATTCAAAATTATTAGAGGGTGTACTTATATCAAATTTCTATTGATTAATAATTAGTCTTGGGGTTGAAAAATTAGGAGTATTTAAATGTAGCTACAGACTATTATCAACCAACCAGGTACTATTTGCTTAACAGCCATATTTCTTCTGAATATTCTTTCTGGTTAAATAACTGAAGAAAACCTTGTTTCAAAGCACACAGATGAAGCCTGAGTGTTCCACTGACACCTGCTTCGTGCCAACTGTGGTGTACCTGTCAATAGACACAAAATGCCCATAGTATCTGACACTGTGCCTCCCACCACCCTGGCCACAACCTCTCTGGGATTCCTTCCCACCCCCTTTTTTAAACCGATCCTTTTTGGTTTCTGCCATCTCCTCTTTATGACTTTGCCTCTAAGTGTTGCTAGTCCTCAGATTTGTTTTCTCTTTCCCCTCCATCTGGGAAGCAGCAGAAAGTTGGGCTTAACAACAGCCTGCTTATGGTCAAATCCCAGATCTAACACTTTCCAGCTGTGTGATCTTAGGCCTCAGTTTATTCATCTATGAAATGGGGGTTTCTATAAAGTAGGGATGTTAACAGTCCCTCTCATTGGGTTGTTGTGAGAATTAAATGAGATAATATCTATAAAATGCTTAGAACAGTTCCTGATGAGTAGTTAGTGCTCAACAAATGTTAGATATTTACCTATAGTCTCCTCCATCATTTCTTCAATCTCCACCCTTATATCATCATCTTTCAATATCAATATCAACCATGACCACTTCATGAACTGAATTCCCAAACATAAGACATCTACCCCTGCCCCCTCTCTGAAGCACCAGCTTGAATACCCAAATGAGTCTTGGGCCACTCAAGCTCAACACATCCACATCTGAACTCTACTTCCTCAAATCTGCTCATTTTCAAATAGTACCACCTTCCTCCCACATAGTCAGCCTGGAAACTTCTCTATTTGTTGCATTCTAGTTGGTGTACTGGCACAAAAGCGTGTTCAGTGAGTATACACTGAGCCAGTGGTCTTTCCACCATCTTCTTCCTTTAGTGAGCCCCCCATCCGGCTGCCTGAGTAAGCCTCCTATGAGTACTTTCTTCATTACACATCTTTTATTCCTCTTGTAACCGACTCACCAAACAAACATTTATAGAATTCCTTCAGAAACCATATTATGGCCCAATAATATAAAAAGGATTAAGAAGAAAGACGTTTTAGGGGCACCTGGGTGGCTCAGTGGTTAAGCCTCTGCCTTCAGCTCAGGTCATGATCTCAGGATCCTGGGATCGAGCCCCACATCGGGCTCTCTGCACAGTGGGGAGCCTGCTTCCCCCTCTCTCTCTGCCTGCCTCTCTGCCTACATATGATCTCTCTCTTATCAATAATAAATAAATAAATAAATAAATAAATAAATAAATAGAATATTTAAAAAAAGGAAGAAAGACGTTTTATAAGAATAAATATTAAAACAGATTACTAGAGTAATATAGGAAGCTCAGTACCATAAAAAAAAAAAGATGGGGGGGTATATTTGTACAGTGTGACTGGAAAAGCTCAAGTACAATAAAGTACTTGAGGTACAAGTACTGTTCTGAAGTACAAGTACTTCAGAAAAAAATTACCAAAAATATTTGCCACCATAATTGGTCAGGACGCCAACGCGGCTTCTGAGTTTTTGGTTCTTAGAGCCCTGCATCCGCTCTTCCATGGGGAGGAAGCCATACAGAGAGGCCACTGCATCAAGCCTGTGACCAAGAATTTATGTCTGGCTCAAATTGAAGAGTCCACATCAAGAAAGATTTGAAGCTGCAAAGGTACATGTTATAGTCAGCACCTTTCATGATTTGGGGAACTTTTCTCAACTGCAAACTCAATATACCCAAAGTTAAGTTTACGATCTTCTTTTCAAAGCCCGCTCCCTTTCCAGGGCTCAGAAGCATGGCGTCAGAGTCCAGGAGACCATAAATGCAATGCCAACTCTGCCACTTATCGGCCCAATGACTTTGGAAAGTTATTTCATTTCTCTGAGCCTCATTTTCCTTATTTGTTTAAGAGGGTAATAATATTTGCCCTACAGGTTGGGAGGAATAAATGAGAAAAAGAATGTGTTTAATTCACTTAGCACAGCACCTGGCACAATTAAGGACTCAAGAACAGTAACAATATTTTGCAGTGAATGATCACCCAATTTCCCAGGCTAGTAACAACAGAGATGTTACCACTGGTCTGTTTCCTGGAGTTACCACAATCACCAAGTTCTGCCAATTCTGTCCCAGAAATATCCCAGAAATATAGCACGTGCCTCATCCTCTTGTCTACGACTCTATGCCGAATGCTCCTCCTGCTCAAATCTGCATATTTCAATCAGCTATAACTCCTGACTCCTGCTCCTACCACTCATCTCTGACTTCTCCAAAAGTGCCCTGTGTAGACACTACCATTCTCTTTTCCCAAAGCTGAAATATGGCGGTATCATTTCCCTGCAGTAAGGTGCTTGGGCCCCTAGTTGCATCAGGATCAAGCCTGAGCTTACTAAGATGGCATTTAGCAACCCTTCTCCCATAGTCCCCCTGCCTTGATGGATCTCTCCAGCCTTACCTTGTACTAGTCTCCCAAGCCTCATACATGTTCACCCTAAGCTAGAGCCACTCTAATCATCATCTAAAGATAACATTTTGTCCTCATCCAACTCCCAAGGATATCCTTCTGCTCCCCTTCACTTAACAAATTCCCGGTACCTTTGTCTACGCGGCCTTTCTCCAGGGCGGACTTCATTTGCCCCTCCTTTTTACCCAAACTGTATTTTTTTCATCCCTGGATTTTATATCCTGCATTTTAATGATCTGTTTTCCACGTCTGTCTTCTCAACTTAACGATAAATTATTTGAAAGCAGGCGCCATATGTATTTATCCCCCATTCCCAGTGTTGGGCATCTATCCCATGCGCAAGAGTTGCTTTTGATTAAATACATTCTAATTAAAACTAGGAATGATAGCTTTACTAAAACTGAGGTATGCTAAATGTAACTCAGACTATTTCACTAGCAAATATTCCCAACCAAGGTGAACTCAAAATTTCATGAGATGTTCTACTCTCCTGTGAAACCACAGTAAATGTTCAAAGTACTCATGTCATTAGCAAAAGAAAAAAAAGTGAAAGACCTATTTGCCACTCTCTATCCTACCATCTCTATAGAGTTAAGTAGACTTTCTTAAGGAGGAAACTCTTATTACCAATTCAGAAACTCTTACTTTCCAATCACGGAAAGTCCTTTATTGTTACCATATATTAAGTGCTTACTGCATGCAAAGCCTGTACTGCATTAGCCCGCATTCTACTAACAGTCCTACAAACTTGGTAGATACTTTTATTTGTCCTCACCTTGCAGATGAAGAAACTGGACCTCAAAGATGAACTTGCTCCAAGTCCCATGGGTTGTAAAGAGCAGAACAGAGATTTGAACCCTCATCTCTGAGAATCCAAAACCCACACTGCCCTTCTCTTAGGTGACCCAACCAAGGACCCTTATGTATTCCACCCACTCCCAGCAAACCTGGCTGGAACTTAGGGAGAAAATGGGAGTGGGAAAAACAGAGAGACTGTAAACAAAGGAGGGTGAAGGTTAATAAGGAAACGAAGGGGATCGTCCCTTAGAAAATATATATTTCTTGAATGTGTAGTGAGATTTCTTTCTGCCAAGTACCAATCTAAAATCTATGCAAAAGAAGAAAAATCTATGGAACTTAAAATCAAAATGTTAGTCCTAGTTAAAGAAAAATTAAAACAAACAGGCTCATTTTATTAATCCACAAACCTAACAACACTCAACAAAAGGTTTCTGTAAATTTTAATTGCAGCAATCTGGACAATGTTTTATTATGACTCATTTAGTTGAACCACAATGTTTGTGCAATATATTTTGCTGTGCTTTATGAGATTGTAATTGCAGTGAAATGCTACTATGCATACTCAATTAAAATACACCAGACTTATCAAAATAAAGCATTTTGGGGAAACAGCATGCTCTGTATTTATTTTACTTTACAAATCCTGCAAATCCATAAATTTATTCTTCTAGGTAAGTCCTACAGTTTCTTCTCTTTTTACTATTTGTGTCTAAAATCTCTGTTTTTGCTTTTCTGAAATATACTTACCAACTGTTATTTATCCTCCAGTGTTTGAGAGAGCTAACTCCTAATGTATAGAATGTTTTCTCCTAGCCATTTCCCAAATATGTGCCCAGACCCGAGACACAAGGTTCTGCCCAGTACTCTGCAAAGGGCAACGTGTTCGGTGAGGGCCACTCACTCACCTGAGCCATTTCCTTTCTCATCTGGTCTTGCTCTTGATGGTACAGGTTCTCATACACCTTTTCTGTCTTTCTTTTTCCTCTGAAAATTGCTATGAAATAAATATTCCAAATATAAATATATACAGGTCCATAATCCCTTTGCCAAAAACGTCAGGGTCACAGATGTTGCCAAATGCAGAAATTTGAAGGATTTAAAAACTAAACCCCATGTGTTACATAAAATTCCCAGTGGAAGCCAAGCTAGCACCCTGCAAACAAGAACATCAACATTTCTGTGGCAAAGTGAGTGACTAGTAACAGGAAATGTGAGAAAGACAGACTCGCATCCATTCCGTTCAGATTGTGCCACCAAATTGGTTTCAGAGAACCTTTCTCTCTGCAGAGCTCTCAGGATTTCAGAATCGCTGATCAGGGGCTGTAGATCTGGGCATACGCTAGTAACAGGCCTTGGGGGAAGCAGTTTTGGGAATAGGAACCTGTTAGCACCTCATCATTTTGTAGTAAGATCTATGCTCTGTCTGAGCCCTGCCTTTTAAATACGAGCGTGTGGACACAGTAGATGGTTAAAAATCTGAAAAGCATACTTCTAAAAAGACCAGGAAAGGATCCATCATATTGGGCATATAGAAGAGTTTGGATACTAAGGTAGTATTTAGCAGAATTCAATAAATGTGTGAATAAGCAGTGAGATCATTTAATTTGAAGTATTTTATTATCTTTTTCTCATTTTACCCTTAGTTTGAAAAGAAAATCTCCCCCTGGTTCACATGTGAGTTTGATTGGACATAGGTTCTCAGGAAGCCCACCACATACCAGTAGAACCGTGGTCATTATCATACATGAAATAAGACAAGAGGATCAAAATGAGCTAAAGAATTGATAATATCATATAGCACTGTCCTTTCTTTTAGCATGTCGTGAACATGTGGATATATTTAAAGGTTTCCTTTACGTTGGATAATATCAAAGACAGATCCAATTGATTTTATATAACAGGCTATTTCAAAGTCATGAACTAGATGAACTAATGCTTTCTTGCAAAATAAATAATTCGGAAAGAAAATAGGTCTTTATTCTTAAATCCTCCCCCTTCTCAATTAATTAGATTTTGTTGCTGAAAGGAAGTTAAGAAATTCAGCATAAGCCTGATTATATCATGAATGTAAAATGAGCAGGGCAAATAATGGGCTCTATACTCTTTCAAACAAGTTAAATAAGTCCATAATAGCCCACCAGTTGTGTAAACACTATTTCACTATACTTGTAAAAGAAATATTGACTTACCTGTTAACTAAAATTATCCTGGCATGCATCAACTAAGCTTATTAGTGATTCTTGTGGTGTACATGAATGTTTTTGTTGTAGACTTTTATCAAAGATTAAAGAATTAGGAAATCATCCATTTAGCAAGCCCAGAAAGCAGACACATACCAGATTGCGCTTTACCAGAATCGATTTTAGGAACTTGCAATCAAAGGCTCTGAGAAGCAATATGTGATTTAAATTCTGGCAAGAGAGCTTCCATTACATACCAGCTCGTTAACACTGAGACACCTTCCAAAATCATAAATAAGAACACTTCACCCAACAACAGACTAAATGAATCTGCTTTAGCCTACCAGCCTTACTATCACAAGTAAAGGTATTGTTGCTTTGCCCTGACATCTCACCAGTATGTGTTCCTGTGAGTTATCAAGAGAAGACAGAAGTGTATATATTAAAGAGGAAAAAGCTTGAATATATACTTGCCCCTACTCTTCACATAAAAAGCCCCCATTCTCTGTTCCAAATGGTTACATTGCTATCCGAAAGACTATACTTTTCCTTTTAAAAAAAATATGTGATGGGTCAGCAGAGCATCAGGTAGACTCTGGCTTAGTCAGTAGAGCATGCAACTTTTGATCTTGGGGTTGTAAGATCAAGCCCCACGCTGAACGCAGAGATTACTTAAAAATAAAATCTTTAACGAAATGACAGTAAACCCAAGATCTTATCCAGTTTAAGTCTGGGGGGGGGGGGGCTGGTATTGCTTAGAATTCTCAAAGGATTTAGAAAAGAGCTTAAAGTCATAAGACTCAAGTTAGGATTTTAGTTCTATCACTGACTTGCTGGTCTCCATTAGCAAAACCACTTGCATTTCCTATCCTTAAAACTGGGGTAAAAATAATATCTATTTCATAAAGTTGTTAAGAGGACCCAGTGAGGATATGAATGTACAAATGCTGAGTCAATGCTGATGGTCATTATAATGCAATCTGAGAACCTGATCTTACAAATTAAATGGTATTTGCCACAAAACAGACCGACTACTCCTCAGTGTCCTGACTGGAAATTTTTCTTTTTTTAGTGTGCAAGGAGTTTGATTTGCTATATTCTCATCTTTATTAGTTCAGTTAAAGTAACTAACACACATGCATTCCGGCAATAAAATTACCATTAGCCAAAACTTTCCTATTTTCAACCTATATGATTTTTCTATCTTTCAAGGTCTACAAGACCTTGGAGGTTCATCAGGTCACTCTTAAATGCCCACATTTCCTGTGCTTTCAGGTTTTTACTGAGCATTCTTGCTTGTAAGTGATCACAACTAAATCCTCACTCACTACCTCAAACAAAACAAAACAAAATTGATTGGCTCACCAATTTGGAGGTGATAGGTAGAAACAGTCTTAGGTCCAGGTGTTTAAAAGATGACCCTAGGATTTTGTTTCTCTCTTTACTAATGCTAATAATGTCCAGGAAGTTTTCTCTAAGCAGAACAACAATGTCCCTGACTCTAATATTCCTTGTCCTTATAAGTCAAGAAGCCAGAGAAGATCTTCTCACCCCAGAGTCTATGACAATCCCCCAAGTAGATTCAGATTGTTTTGCTTGGGTCATATACCTGCCCAGGGGCAGGGAAGTAGGGCGACAGGATAGACAGCCCCACCAGAATCACTTAAAGCTTCCCAGGAAGTGTGGAGTGTTCCTACCAAAAGGAGAGAGGAGAAACGTTGGCAGGAAGATAGATAAATAGGTGACAGATGCTCAGTAAACCTGGCCGTTCAGCACAGCTGTCTACCCCCATTCTATTGAATCAGAAATCCCTCTACGCTCCATGAATTTATTAACAAGCTTTAATTCCTAAAAAGAAGAGGAAAGGCACTAACACAAAATGAAAATCTACTCTGCTCTAGGCTGAGTTCCAGACATTTTCACATTTAGAACAACGTAGGTAAATAATTACCCCCCTTTTACAGAGAAGGTAACTGAGACAGGTGGGCTCATTTTGTGCCTCTGATTGAATAGCCTGCAACCAGCAGAACTTCCATTCAAATCTGGCTCTGCCTGATTCATTCCACGACTAGAGTGTTATGCTCTTTTCAACAACCCTGAAGTCAAGAAAGTATTGCCAAAAATTTTTAGGCAGACGGTGGACACAACCATATTTGGATGCCTGTGTTGATAAATCGATCAGTCAGTAAATATTTGTTAGGTTTGGGGTTACTACCGTGAGCTTCAGTCCTACAGGTAAAGATAAGACAAATGGCCTAGTCCCTGCCTCCAAAGTTGTCCCAATAAGGGTCAAAACAAAACAAATATGCTTTCAAGAAAACTTCAGAACTAAATTTTGTGGTATCTACAACATACCGTTAGGTGATATTCATCTTCCGTGGGAACCTCTTTAGACTGCAAGCTCCATGTGGAGAGCTAACTTGCCCCAAGTCATGGCTGCATTGTGATCCTCGTTCTACAGGCAACTGGTTGCTTGATGATTAAGGAAGACTGCGGTCACGGGAGGTTTCATAAAAAGAATAAATCTTGAGATGCACTTAAAAATAAGTCATCTGGGGAAAGAAAAAAGGTAGGAGGGAAAATAGGCAATTAGTAAGCATTCTATACAAGTGGAAGGAATGGCTGGGAGAAACAATAATGTAGGAATGAACAAAGTGATGATGGGGGATGTGGTATTCATAGGGATAAGTGAAGAAATGGTCCAGAACCGAGCCCTGCACTGATGTCCGGAAACCAGGCTTACTTCACAGTTTCCGGCAGCCACTGTCAAATTTTCCAATACCTCTGGTCCACAGCTCTTTTATTTGCAAAATGAGGAGGATGGAGTTTCTAATTCTCAGCCATTCCACCCCTCCATCTAATCCAGAGAATCACAATCTTGCGATGGTGAGATGGGATTCACCCAAGAAAAGGACATGTTCAAAATGTTTAGGTCCAGGTACCTGTATTAACCACAAAAGCTCCACAGGGGATCAGCCAGGTGTGGGGATCACTCCTTCAGTGGAGGAGAGTAAATAGGCCTAACAAAAAAGAAAAAGAACTTCCCAACTGTAAAATTATGAAGTTTGTACAGGGAATACGGTGGGAAAGGCTAAATGGAAGAAGACGAAGAGAGGCTTTGAAAGCCAAAAGCGTTCTCCACCTTCATGAAACAAGGAGGCATTGTGCCACAGAGAGAAAGTTGTGCATTTTTGTGAGTTGATGTGACAGGCTTGGGCTGTCACCTCTTTCAGCCACTCTCTCTTGGGCCCTGGAGACTTTGATTTGTTCCCACTGAGGCCTTGTCTCCAGGAAAGCCCTAAGTCCTTCTCCTCCTTTCTCCCCTAGTTTCACCACAGGGCACTTGCTTAAGTGCGTGAAAAGACATTCTGCACTGGTACTTGGCAAAGGTTCTCCCAGAGCCCTGTGCCTGTCGCCTGGGAGGTGGGGGGCGGGGGGAGGACACTGCACTTAGAGAACCCTGGGGGCACTTGGCAAGAAAAGGCCCCTCCTTAAGCAAAAGCAAACAGCCATCTGTCAGTCCGTCTTCCAGCATTGTTCTACTAAAAGTGACTTTCCAGGGGATCCTGAAACACTTAAAAAAAAAAAAAAGCCACTTCGACTTCTCGCCCCAAGAGTTAGGAAGGCAAAACTGCAGTACTTGCCCAGGAGCCGTGTTTATTTAGCCATTAACTAGGAACTTTGATTTTAGGGCAAAAGCGAGCTAGACTGTGCTGTGAGGTAAGGATCAAAAAGGCCACCCATCGTTCGCCCGGGAATGCCTGCTTCCTTACCCTGATAACTTTAACTATTTTTCTGGATTGAATTTTAGTCTTTTTTTCTCCTATTCATTCCATGTACTCCATCCATTATTTGAAGTGGGCTTGGAGGAAGCGTGCTGCATCCTTCGGTCCTTGCGCAGCTGCGTGTGTCCCTCAGGCGGGTCCCTTTGGGCTCTCGGATCTGGGTCGCCACGATGCAGAGGGGAATGGGGGGGGGGTGTCCCCCGGCCCTCACACGGTGCTGAGAGCCGGAATCCACCCGGCGGCGGCCAAGCCCGAGCGCGGAGAACTGGCCTGCACCTCTCGCCGCCAGCCGCCTCCCAGCCGGCGCTCGGGAAAGGAGGGAGGGGGCCGGAGGAGGGAAAGCGCGGCGGGGCGGGGGTGCCTGGGAAGCCGGGCTGCGCTGACGTCACTGGGCGCGCAATTCGGGCTGGAGCGCTTTAAAAAACAAGCGTGCGGCGGAGATGCTGCTCCACACCGAGCAGTCGGCCTGCAGCAACAACGCTCTCTGCCCCTGCGGCGGCTGCAGCCAGGGCCGCTCCGGAGGCCCGCGCGGCGGCAGCGGGCACGGCCCGGCCCGGCGGCGCTTTTCCTCGGCGCCCCCGCCGTGGGGCAGGAGCCCAGCGCCCAGCGCGGCAAGCGCGCGCTAAGCCACAGAGGCCGACGCGACCCGGACGCTGCCCTCCGACCGCCGCTCGCTCCCGGCCCCCTGCCCGGGCACCATGGACACCTCCCCGGTCGGCGTGCTCCTGTCCTTGCCGGTCCTGCTGCAGCTGGCGGCCGTGGGCGGTTCGCCGAGGCCCGGCGCGCTGCTGCGGGGGTGCCCCGCGCACTGTCAGTGCGAGCCCGACGGCAGGATGCTGCTCAGGGTGGACTGCTCGGACCTGGGGCTCTCGGAGCTGCCCTCCAACCTCAGCGTCTTCACCTCCTACCTGTAAGTGCGCCCCGCTCCGCTCCGGGAAGGGGACAGATCGGGGGAGACCAGCCTGGGGGTCTGGAAGGGACCGGGAGAGTTTGCAGAGGGTATCTTGGACTGACGTGTTTGGGCCCCAGGGAAATGCACGTGTCTCAAGGGGAGCGCGAGCGCACTTTATGGGCCCGCAGAGAAACGGCTTCAAGTGCAAGCCCCAGAAAGCGCTAGTGCGTCGCAGCTTCCCGATGCAGCTCTAGGCAGGTCGCAGGGCTCCCGGTGTAGGCATCTGCTTGCAGTGCGGGCATATGCGCCCCTGAGCCTGGAACCTAAGGGCGGGCGGCCCAATCCATCCCTGCCGCAACCTCCCCTCGGCGTCCAGCCGCGTTCCACCAAGACACCGGCTGTAAAAAGTTTCCCCAAAGGAGAATTCCAACTTGCCCAGCCCCGAAGGAACTTACTCTGCGTCCCTTGCACGAACGTGTGATGTAACCTTTTTCTTTTCTTTCTTTCTTTCTTTCTTCTTCTTCTTCTTCTTCTTTTTTTTTTTTTTTTTTAATGAAGTGATTAAAATGTGGCAACCACAAACCCTGATTAGAGCTGCCAGAACGTTATCTTTACCTTTGGCTGCCCGAGCCGCCCTTTGAAGTGCCCGCGGCCACGGTGTAATCTTTAACCATCTCCTCCTCCCGGGGAGGAAAAGGGAAGTGGGCTGAAGGCGGCGGGCGGGTAAACAGCGGCGCCAAAGGAGACCCGAAGCTCTCTGTCATCCCTTGGGGATCCAACCCCCGCTTCACTCCCACCACAGCCTCCAAAGCCCCCAAAGCCCCAACCGCGAAGACCAGGCAGACGGCGGCTCATTTCGTAGTTTTGTCTCTGGAAAATCGAGGCCCGAAGGATAACAGGTGATT
Organism: Procyon lotor; assembly: GCA_028646535.1. Classification (NCBI taxonomy): domain Eukaryota; kingdom Metazoa; phylum Chordata; class Mammalia; order Carnivora; family Procyonidae; genus Procyon; species Procyon lotor. The sequence continues at coordinate 70,241,724 of CM053611.1, forward strand.
GGGTGGATGAGATGACCCAGGAGGACCTCGATTCTCGGGAATTGAGGCGACTCCTTCCCCCAAACCAGTGGAGTGTCTGCGGCTCGGTTCCTTGGGGCAGAGAGAGACCAGGGTCAGAGCCACTCCGAAAAAGGGGTCACAAGGTGACCCGTTTAGGTTTCAATTCGAGTCAGCGCGGTGAGCCCACCCCAAGCTCACGCAATGCCAGTTGCGGCTTCTCTGATGTACCTTGGCAGGAGGGAGTTGGGATGTTTGTGTGAACTCGTTCTTTCCTCTGTTTAGTTGTTTTCTGGAGAAAAGAAATAGGAGGCTTGCACAACGCCTTCCACTAGATAGTGATTCTTTTTCTAGAGACAGAATGAGAAAGAAAAAAAAAATTGCTTTAATATTGGGTTGAAAAGAGGGCACCATCCTGCTAGATTTTAGTGTTAGCAGATGGCAGTCCCCTTCTCATCTACCGTAAAACTATTCTGCGTGCTTTTCTTTACTTGAAAAAATTATAAAATTATGTATTTCCCCACCAGGTTTTCCTCCAATTGCATTCATTGCAGGTAATAGTGATATATTTACAGTGGTGGAAATGACCATTCTCTAGGAATTTACATTTCTTCCTCCTCAACAGTGGTCTGTACTACAAAGTGAAATGCTCATCTCCAGCCTCTGGTTTAAATGCTAAACTCATTGTTTCAAGAATCATATGGTCTTCTGTATAGTGAATTTTTGAGAGCATTTCGGCAACTTCACTTAAGAGCCTAGAACTATTCTTCCCCCATTGCCCTGAAGAAATTGATTAGATACAAGGGAGGTGTGCAATCCCCCCAAACACCGATTGATTGAAATCGTGCACTTGTCATAAGAATACAGAAAATAAATTTATGAGTAATGTCAGGATGCTTTTTTTCTCCCACTTGAAAGAGGGAACATTTGTTCGGCTTCTGTTACTAAAAGTTGGCATCAGATGCTGTTTCAGATTATTTCCCACATACCTCAAAAGCATCTAACTGTGTCCTCCATGGATGAGGAGATCTTATTGCCACCGTTCCTTATCTATCTATCATTATAGATAACCCTTTGGTGTTAAGATAGCATTAGGAAGTTGTCATCTTTTTCTCGTGCTGTTTGGTGACAGCCTGTACTCTGGCCTAAGGGGAGATTTTCTCAGTGCGTTATAAAATATTAATCTCGGCGTGTCTGAAAAGTGTCACAGTGAATGTTATATACTTGTTTCTCGTGGCTAACGTGTCAGGCACCATTAGTGCTAAATGTAGAAATCAGCCCAGAAGTAAATAACCAAACCCATGTTCCTCATAAGGTGCGGTTTCAGAATTTGGTCTCCTTATAGAATAAAAAATGTCAGGAGCCACCCGATGCCCTTTCTTGGTGGGGGGTGGGCGGGGGGCTTGGAGTGTTTTGGGTTTTGTTTTCACAACCACAGGAACTCCGCGTAGACATTAAGGGTAGATGGTGCCCTCTTTTGGTTACACCTAGAATTATCTGACCGTTTCTGCTTTCACTTGTGCACTCCTAACCTGAAAGAGAAATTTTTATTTACTCCTATCCAAATAAATAAGCATGTATTGGTTTCCTCAGTTTAAGAAATAACTTCCCTTTGCTCTTGAAAGAGACCATGAAGTTATAGCCCGGTACCTGCTGGGGCCCCGTCGTAATTAAGCTTTGGCGAGAACATCAAACCGTGCCCAGGACTGACATGGGTAAAAAGCCAAACTACTATCTTTAATTGTTTGTAGTAGGTTATCAAAATATTATCTCTTAATCTTCCTCCCCTCCCCACAGAAGAATAAGCATTTAATTTTCTTCAAACAGACTGATGATGGCAAGTTGCAGCTGGACACATTTGGCAAATGGATTTGCCATCATCTGATAGCTGGCTAGTCAGACTCGTAGGTAAAGAAAGTCTCCTGAATCTCTTCATATAAGGCAACAGCTATTTATGGGCAGTTTTATAATCTTTGTTCCCCAAGAAAAGCTCAATCTTAAGCCAGTCTAAACATTAATATTGATTCTCTTTTCTTACTGAACTACATTCCCCAGTAGATCTGTAATTGGACCACTGAACATGGTAGAAACTCTGGAAAATCTCAGTCTTAATCTTCTCTTTCTCTCTCTCTCTCTCCCAGTCATTCTGGGCTCTGATTTCACAAAATAATAAATAGGCTAATAAAGCTCCCTCGCATTAAAATAAGGAAAACACTAAAGTTGAGACATAAAAGCAGGCAGTAATTGTTTACAATGTTTAATACATTTCAATCTACCCGTAATGATCTGTCAGAAATAAAGTAGCTCTAGCAGATGATCTTATTATAGGTAAATTATTCTAATGCATGAAATGTGGACATTTTTTGCTAATTGGGTCTTAAAAATAATTTCCCCGATGCTACTTAGATGTGTCTTTCCTCCAGTTAGTGTGGCATCCAGACAGAAAACTAAATCCTTATGGACATCCTAATATAGTTTTAGTATAGAAAATATACTTTTGTTTATTGATCTAGAACAGCCACTTTATTTTTAAATGAATCCTGAGTTTTCCCCTGTTGTTTAAAGACATGAACATTTTATCCACAAGCAAATTCATGTCACATGAACCAAAAGGACCAGGAGAATGAATTTTTTAAAAAATTTTTGTGTAGCTTGCTTACTTTTCCATATGTAACTTTATAGCAAAATTTAATTTTACACATAGTTAGCAAAACTGGTATTAATAAAAACTGATCAAAACCCTCAATTATAACTAATTAAGTACGACCTGGTGTCATACATATGTTTTAAGCATTTAAGATGCAGTTTCCAAATTTAAGAATATTTTTAGAATCTTCTTTGAAATGGTTTAGTATATTTCTGTTTCCCTGCAAGCAAAGACAAGTATTTTAAATCCAGGAAAATGTTTGTAGTTTAGAAATGGTTACAAAAGCGTTAGCTGTTATAACAGTCTTAAAATTCAGATCGATTGCAAAATTTATGTAGTTTGCTCTACAGACTGCTTTCAAAATTCGTTGAGAATAGAATGATGTCAATAACTTTCCTTCATTTTAAAGAAGTTCTTTCTTTTTTTCCAGGATTCTCAGGGTTGTTTTAGTAGTGTTTTTGTTAATGGGGGCAATTACTAAAATTCATTGACTACCGAGTGATTTTTTTTTTAAAGCATTGGTTCTGATTCAAACAATTTTGTGGCGTAGAGTTAAATATTTTATTAAATATGATAAACATGTGCATGACAGAGTTTGTGTGACAAGAATGAAGTTTTACATACAAGAAATATGACCATCAATCAGAACTTTAATCTTTTTTTGTCCTTATGCATTTTCTTCAAAGTAAGGGAGCTCTGATAGCAATCACAAACGAATTAGAAGATTGGAATTAAAAAGAACCTTTGTAGTTAAATAAAATGTGTTTTGATAATGGAATCATTCCCACTTGGATATGTTTGAAGAAGTTCAAAAACACTAAGCTGTTCTATGATTTTTTAACTGAACTATTTGATTTTTTTTAATTTCCAAGGCATCTGTCAAAGGCATAGAAATAGTATCCATGTAAGCAATTAACCCCAAAAAGCTGTCATATAATTAACATTGCAGAATATTTGTAGTTTTATAATTGATATAACTACTGACTTAGTAGAACATAACTAATAACTACTGACCTCAGTAGAACATTTTTTATATTTTTTCTATAAAACTCATACATTTAAGTCATTTTAGCTACAAATTGAAGTATGTTTCCAATTAATCCAAATCATATACCATAAGATAGAAATGAAAAACAGTAGTGAGCTCTGCATTGAGCAGTTCTGTGGAGTGATTTTTTGTTTTAGTTTAGTTATTTATAGAAATTTAGAATAATGCTAAATGGTACATTTCCTCCTAAACACCCCTCAAGTGGATATTTCTGGCAAATCAAATTCTACATGAGAAGGCAAATTCCTTCCAACGAGATTCAACCTCTTCACTCCTGTTGCAATGCTTCCCTTTATACAGTCTCATTTTATAGCACAAAGCAGACTTGCATCAGAACCACAACTGATATATTACATACCAAAGAAAACAAGCTGATTATCTAGTCCCCTTGCTATTTTTGATGTCTCTTAGCAGAATTTCATTGGTTAAATGTATCCATGAGTTCTAACCTCCTGCAACTTTTTTATTCCCGTATCATTCAGCTTCAATCCACATTTTTATCCACTCATTATAGACGCCAACTACAACCCTCAGGTTCACCCGGGGAACTCCCTTTTCTATGGGAAAAGGAGATATTTCATAGGCTGTAGAGTGGATTTCTTTCGTAAAATTTTTCATAATTCAAAATTAATTTTGTTCTCCAGAGGTAGGAGGCAGGCCCATTCTTGAAATCCCTGACATTTTCTCCTACCTCTCCCAGTGAATTTTTTTTTTTTATTACATTGATCAAGTCCAGTGGAAATGCCTTCTTTGTAACTGGTAGGTAGAAGGACATTAGTCGTTTGATTTCAAGTGATGGAATTACATCATCTAGTGGTGATACTACAAGACTGTTAATAACAGAGTGTCCGCAGTAGGGGAAGAGCTGCTTAAAAGATGCTTCACAAGCTGGACTCTTCCCTCATACTTTCATCTGTTTATTACCCCTGTTCTCAGTGTTTAAGGCTGGGAATGGAGAAGCAGAAATTTGCTTTGAGAGGACTCAAAGGAATGGACCTTGTCTGTGAAACAGTCTTCCTTTTGAGGTCAGATGAAATAACACTTCAAGATGTGATGATGAGCTCTCTTTCCTTCGGGGTTTATCCTCCTCACTAGAGTGTGAGCTCCTCCGGGGTAGGAAATTGTCCACTTTATAACCCGAGTGCCAACACCAGTGCCTGACACGTAAGGGGTGTTCAGTAAACATTGACGGTGTGGGAGTGAATAAAGTTGGCTGAGCCAGCTGGTGAGATCCCAGTAGCTGAAAGAGGCCCGTCTGCACTTAACAGAACCACACAAGGCTCTCTGCAGCTGTGTATGGCCCAGGTCCACTTGAAATACAATTAAATTGTATGCAGCTTAAAGGATGCAGTGAGTGGTTTATTTTAACAAACACGCCAGAATTTACATATCTAAATTACTTTATTATAATAACAGCTGACATTTATATTGTTCCTCCTGAGTACTAGGCATTATGCTAAGTACTTTACTCATTCATAGGCCCCACAAACACTCTGTGACACACATACTATCGTCATCCCTAACTTGCAGGCCTGTCTGCTTATTCAAGGATATTTACATTCCTTAACATGTTTGGGGACCTCTCTGAAATTATCTTCAGAGCCAGTTTACCAGAAACACAAGAAAACCAGCCTTCTAACTTATAGTTATGCCTCCCAGTAATTGTAATTGGTGCTGAAATATTTCAGTACATTTTTTTTTCAGGAACACAATTTACAAAGCTCTAATATCAGAAGTATTTCTTCAGTTAACTGGGAAATGCAGTTTTTAATTTTCAGTAAGTGAGAGTAACGTTATATAGCTGAGGGCCAATATTTCAAGTTTAGTAGATATCTTTTCATATATCCATTTTCTTACTACCACAAGAATAATTTTTCTCACCCCCAAGTCAGAGTTAAATTGTGGTAGTATCCTAAAGAGTGATCCGTTGACTAATATCTTCCAAGTCAAGAATAAAACTTTTTTTCAATGACTAGATCCATGTGTCAAACAAAGCAGCTGGATTCTTTGGAACTATTTCTCAAGTCAGATATGAACTTTCTTAATAGGCAGATTTTATTCGTATTCACCTTTAAAGCTGATAAGATGAACTGATGTCATAAAGGTTTGATTCAGAATGGAAATTACTTCAAAGTTTTGTCTACTTATCTATCTGTAAACTGTGCGTGGTTTAACAATTAGGCCTGTGATACAGACTTCTGTATAAATTAGAAATCTGGATTCATTAGAGAAAAGATCCCCTCTTCGAACAAAGAAAAACTCTTCCTAAACTATCCACCCAGTTTCATCAGTCTTTCATTTCATTTGCTGCTGGAAATCTAATGCGTGTTAATCACTTATTGTATTACAAAGTCAACAGTATGAAAAACCAATAGCTGGCCAGTTCATTATAAATTATATTCAGTATCAAGAGCACCTCATCCAGTGAGAATCAATGTTTAGAAAATGCAGTATGTATAATCTCTAAAATCTCCGAAAACACCACTCTCAACTCTAGTTTTGTTTTAACATTAATAATTTAAAATCAGGCAGCAGTCATTTTCCGAGTGTCCCATTTGTGAGGTATACACATTTTTTCTGTATTCGTTTTATCCTCCTTGCCTTCAGAAGGAGTTTGGTTTCCACTTCGAACAAGGACTGTGGTTGTCAGGGGGGAGGAAGGCAGTCTGTGTCCTGCACACACTAACACCCACGGCAACAGCATACCAGCGAGAAACGGTTTCCTTTCTGCCACTCGCTCCGTGGAAATGATACGTAACACGGACCTGGCATGGCAGCGGAGAACCAACTCTTTCAAGGCGAGAGGCCGAGGAGCTGGCTGTGTGAAGGCACCTTCAGTTTAGCTCAGAAGCTGAAATGCAGAAGACAATCGTCCTGGCAAAGGGAGCCCAACTCCAGCTGAGAGCGTGTGCACTGAGCTGACCTTCCCCGTCAGCCTGCCAGCTGAGATTAAGCTTTCTTCAAGTGGTCCCTTGTTAGCCCAGCCTTTTCCCCAGTGTTGCTCATCTTTCACAACTGGAAGCCAAGTGTTTCAAATTGTTACTCAATTTTGCAGCCAGATTCCTTTATTTCCTCCTTCCTCCTCCTTTTCTCCCTCACACACACGTACACGCACACACACACACAGGGATGGCTAACCTTACATTCGTGCCTTCCTTTCCAAAGTCGACACTCAGAAGAGAACCTGAGAATTTTTATGTTTCGCTAAAAAACCGATGAATATTTTTGTGCTTCTTTTTTCTTGAAACCTTGATTGAGTAGAGCAGGGACGTCTACAAAAGATGTCTTTTTGCAAAAATAACCTGTCTTTGATCAAAAAAGCCGCAAAAGTGTACTTCTCAGGAAAGTAGAAAACCACACATGATCTCAAGTGGAAAAAATATAAAGAATTTGCTGAATTTTTAACCTTAGTACATAACAAAGATATTATTTTAAAGTTGGTTGGTTAATGTGGGCTGTGTTAGAAATTTCATTGTGTTGTGTTTGGGTTTACCCAATGTTATTTTAATGAGTTTATTGGTTCAATGCACAAAACACCACATGGCACTTAAGTTTTCAGGTTATAAATTTTCTTGGGAGGCACTTACTTGAAGGAACTCTGTTACATAATCAATTGGTCTTTCAATCTATCAGCATGAAATAACCTTTCACTTTTTGTATACATATATAGTGAAGGTCATTTGGTTATAAAAACCAAATAAAATTTTCCATGGAAGGAGTCACATTCCTAAGTCATCTATTTTTTGTATATAGATTGAGACTTTGGTAATAAACATTCATTTCACAGTGTTTGTTGAATGAATCTACAGAATGAGTTTGGCATTTTCTAGGGAAGACCGAAATAAGACATCTTCTTCCTTATTTTCCCTTCAAACTTCCTGTCCTGAAGGGTCCCCTTAGCGGACGTGCCTGCATTTGGCCATAGACCTACTCTATGACTGTTGGAGTATCAACTACCCAATAAAGTAAAGCCTGGAAAAAGAAAAAAAAAAAATGCCAAGAGAGGTGGAAAGATGAAGTAAGGAAATCTGCTACCCAAGAGAGACAGTACAGGCAGGACTCAGAGACGGTGAGACCTCTACTAGACCCCCTGTGTCTCTTTCAATCCTTCTCTATCCCTGGCTTCTAGATAGTATCAGAGGACTGGAAACATGCCTTTTCCTTATCTCAGACACTTTCCCCTGAGGCTTCAAACTACGAGATGAAAAAAAAAACAAAACAAAACTATGAGATGAAGGGAAGTTTAGAGAGAAGAGTCTTTAGGATTAAAGTATCAACTCTAAGTGCACTGAAATTGGGGTCTTTCATTTTAACCTGGGGAACCATGTCACTCTCCCTGCGGTGGGAGGCCCACACTCACAGGAGCCCCTTCCCTCGGCAGCTGTTGTTCTCTGGGGCTCTGGGCAATGGAGGAAGTTCAAGATCTTTTTTCATTGAGTCTTGAAGCTCGGGTAGCAAAAGGAAATCCTAGTTAAACCAGATTCTCCCAGGGTGTAAGCGTATCTCATTTGAAGATCTCAGAAGTTTTAGCAACGTGATTCACTGACAGCAAGAATGCACCTTCCACCTTACAGCTGCTGGTCGCCCAGCAGAGAGCCCGCTTGCCCACGGTCTTATAATCCTGAGATGTGTTAGGTGGATGCGGTCTGGTCCTGAATGACTAGTAGGTAGTAACTTGAGGCCCCCTTTACCTTAGCTTTAGAAAGGCCTCCAAACAGAGTTAATTGTATCTTGGGAAAGGAAAGGCTAATTTTGATAGATTGATGTTAATGATAATACCAATTCAAAGCTTGTGCTAGTAGCTAACTACATGTAGAGTACATTCTACAATAAAGAACTAAGGATAATCATTTATACACAGATTACCAGCAGGACTAAGCTGTATACCTAAGGTCACATTACAGAGTGCAAAACTGAAATTTAATCATGATTGCTAGAGTATTATCCTAATTGCCCAAATAAACAGAATGAAAATCACTTAGATGGGTTGCAGAGGTTTTTGATGAGTCAAACGCTATGTCCACCCATGGGATTTAGAATGTGAAGGACCTTGGAGGTCACCTAATCCAACACCTTCATTTCACAGATGATGAAATTCATGCTCCTAAGAGGTAAATGACATTCCCAGAAGCACATGGCTGGCTGGCAAAGATTGAATTGGAACCCAGCTATCCTGAGAACCCTAGCTGAGTGTTCCTTCTTGTCACTTCTTTGTTCCAATGCCAGATGCTCAAGTGAATTCTAAAATTGCCAGTTACTTTTCTAGACATTGCCAAATAGTCCGGTTGTTTATACCTGCTATATATATAAACATATGTGCCTGAATTTTAACCATATCATCTTTTTTTGGCCCATTGTAGATACAGATAAAGTATCTCTGTATCACCTAAAAATCTGCAAAACAGAAGGAAACAATTAGATTTAGTTTGAGAAAAAAATTTCCCAAATGTCTGTTCATAGTAGTTAAACATGTGTTCATTATAATTAGAATTTCATTTGTGACCTTAACTTGACCAAGTTGAGATTGTCTTCGAGTCTCTTGAATGTGCTCCCTTTCTCATCTAGCACTGAAATTGCATTAGTTCAGGCTCTCGTTGCTTTTTGCCTGGATCACCTGGCAGCCTCCTGTCTTGGTTTACATAGACTTTCAGGACACACACATTCTCTACGCCCACGCTTGTTTGCCTAAGATGCAACTTGGCTTGCGTCTGTCTTGTTCAGTCCTTCACTGGTTTCCTGTGGCTTTCATGATCAAGTTTAAATTCTCAGTTTGACCCCCAAAGTAAGCTTCTCTTGCTTCATTCCTCCCCTGCAGTCAGCTCTACCACCCAGCCCCTCCTCTCTTCATTCCATGTTTCCTTCCTCCAGGTACCCACATGTGTTGGTGTGTGCTTGGAATGCCTCTCTTCTTTTTTCATTTTGCGGACTTCTAGGAGTCTTTCCATACTCAGTTCAAACATCCACCTCTTCTGGAAAGACTCCTGTGACCCACCACTCTAGAGCCCAGTCTCTGATGCTGCCACATCATGCCGATGTCCTAGAGCTCACCATACTTGACCACCATATTTGTCTGCTTGTCTGTTTTCATTACTAGACTATGTATACTCCTTGAGTTACAGGTTTTCTTGGACCAAAGAAGAGTCTCCCTGGGATTTAGGTCAGGACACAGAGTCCCTGTGTATTTTTTTTTTCTTTCAGAATCCCTGTGTATTATTCATGTTTTTCATTTTCTGCATTTTACGATGCTTTGCTCTCTTGGGGACTTGAGGACCCAGGAGAAACTGCCCCTCACAGAGCTATCTAAAATTCCTAGACATAGAGAAGACTCTTCTGCAAGTGTGCCTTTCATATGCAAAACAACCAATCCAATGCCCACATCCACACCACCTTCATTCTTGGGCTTTTAAAAGGCTCTTACACTCTAGGTCAATATTGCCTGCCCTAATGACCCCACGGCCAGGTACCAGACAACTCTGAATTGCCCCTGCGCCCCTGAGCCTGCTGAAATTATTCTGACCAGCCAATTCCTAGCCTGCTTTCCCGATCTATTCCTTCACATGGAAACCACAATGAAAGCTCATGCCCGTGCTTTCCTCTCTCTCCTTCTTCCTGTTTTCTGGTGCTCACCCATGTGACCTTGCATGGCCTGATGTGCCCCTGACTCTTGGGAACTGTGAGTAACAAACTATCGCTTCACTAACAGTTGTCTCCTGATCTATGGGCCATCCCATACCTAAACAACATTAAAACCTACATTTTAAAGCACCTTCTGTCCATTTGCGTGCCTGTGCCAGGCTGTGCTCCAGGGAGAGTCAGTACCATTTTCTCTCTCTAGGGGGCAATATCCTGTTCCCCTAAACTCTATGGGAAACGCACTTTTCTACATCTAAGATGCAGGGACCCATTTCTCTGGCCCTCAAATGTGTAACAGCAAGGGAGACAAGTTGATACAATCTCTGGAATAACCTTATATTGTGACAGCAGAGAGGTCCTTCCCTCCACACTTGGCAGACTGTTTGTAAACTCCTAAGAAAGAGAGAGAAAACAACTCAGAAAGTGCTTTTTGCCCCCAATTTCTCATGTGCCCCTCATAACAGACAGTAAAAGTTATAATTATACCTACTTTGGAAATGAGAACAGCTTGGCAAAGATCACAGACCTATCTCAAGTAACCTTGGCAAGTTACTCTGTCTCTCAGTTTCCTCATGTGTAAAATGGCAATAATTATGATGCCTCCCCCATGGGATGGTTGTGAAGTTTGGTAAGATCATTCATGTAAAGCACTTTGCATAGCACCTCATGTGTGGAGTGCATATTAAATGTTGGGTACTACTGTCTTTGTTGCTGATGAAGTTACAGTTGTTAAAACACTAAACCCATGCTTGTTTAAGAAAAGATTTTATTTATTTAGGGAGAGAGCGTGCATGAGCAGGGGGAGGGGCAGAGGGAAAAGGAGAATCTCAAGGAAACTCAGCACTGAGCACAAAGCCTGACACGGGGCTCAATCTCAGGACCCTGAGACCATGACCTGAGCAGAAATCAACTGTCGGATGCTCAACCGACTGATCCCCTAAACCTATGCTTTTCAAATACGGAGTTGCCTCTTATTGCTGTTGCCTAAAATAGTTAAATCCATTGCCCTAAAACTTTATAATGCTCATTAAACAAGAATTTTTACCTACTAGATAAAAGACTAGGGGAAGCAAAAAGGGGCAGCTTTACATGAATAGTGTATCACCCAGCACCTGTTTAAGTTTAAAAGATTCTTTCGTCTTTGATCCTTGGTATCAAATAGATAAAAGATTCTGTGTGTTGAATGAAGTGTCGTATTTTCACACGGGTGCATAATGTTGTGTAGACACTGCACAGACCCCCAGGGTGACTGATGACTGAGTAGACGCTTTGTCATGGATTGGGAGCCGGTGGCCTAATGGTAAAAGTCCACTCTTCAGAAAGGATTCAATGAATGGCCCACAATTTGCGGTCCTGGGCTGAAATTGTTTTTCTCTTCTCATCTTCATCTCACCCATCCCCATGATTTTTCCTGAGTAGGTAGGGGGAAAAATCAGGTCACTTCTTGGGCTCTCAGAAGCCCAATCTCAGCAGGCTTGCTCCAGCAGCAGGCGAGAGATGTTGGATTGAGTTGGGGGCAGAGAGGACTTAGGAAAAACAGCCTTTTCTCAGAGCCAGAGATGCACCCAGGAAAACTACATTTTCAACACAACAAAAATGTGTTTGATTTTTTAAATGTACCAACAGCTGAAAAAACAACTCTAAGAAAAAAAATATATACAGAATAGGTTTATGTCTATCTGAAAAATACCTTCAAAAGAGTTGAATTTTCATGAGGAATCATGGTAGCTGTCTTTAAAAAGAAGAAGTTCAGTGTAATTTGCAGTCAGTGATGACAACAAGGCTGAAATTATTTCCTGGAGAATAATAGATACCCATGACTTGACTCTGTGACGGGGAAGGAGGGGGAAGGGATTCAAAGTTAAATAGAGGGTCAAAGCACCACTCAGGCTTGTCTTTGAGCTGGGGGCCTTGGAATTAGGCCCAGTGATCCCCAGCAGAGAGGAGAGATGGGTGGGCGGTTATTGGACCAGACAGCCTTTTAATTCTGCTGGATGAGCCCTGTGTCACCATCTCCCCATATTCTCCACACCCCGCTGCAGAAGAGGCAAGCTGCTTCACCCATGACCAATGAAATCAAGAGAGCAGGTCTGAAAAGGACAAGGGAACTCTCCCCTCTCAGAACACTTTCATATCTTTTTTTTTTTAAGATATTTATTTATTTGACAGAGGGAGAGAGATCACAAGTAGGCAGCGAGGCAGGCAGAGAGAGGGGGAAGCAGGCTCCCCGCTGAGCAGAGAGCCCGATGCCGGGCTCTACCCCAGGACCCTGAGATCATGACCTGAGCCGAAGGCAGAGGCTTTAATCCACTGAGCCACTCAGGTGCCCCCACTTTCATATCTTATTACGTGTGAAAGGATGATTCTGGAATTCTCGAGTGCCCACTGAATCACTAAAGAAGCTGATTTATTTTTACAGCCCTAAAGCCAAAACTGTAGGAACGTTCAGGCAGACTTCTATTGTGTGTTCCCCAGCAGCTTAGATGGGACAAGTGGGTTCTATCAGCCTAGCTCTCTCTATTACGCAGTTTGAACAGTCACCAAACCAGGCTGCATTGGAAGGCAGCAAAAGTCACACAGTTTCAAATGAAGAGTCAGAAGGGTCTCGCTCAGGCAAAGCACAATTCTCCAGGTGGTGAGGGGGTAAGAGAAAAACGATAGCCCGAAGGAGACTGGGGCAAATAAGAAAAGGATAAAAAAAAATCGAAGGTGAGGTCAACGGCAGGACAGAGAAAAGTGGGGCACGAGCTCAGGCTGCCAAGATGGCACAGACCCTGGTGACTGCCTCTGCTGTGGGGTGGGCTCACCCGACCGATGGGTCGACTCCTGCCCTTCAGGGGGTCTACACACACACTCACACATACTACACACTCACGGCGGGGGGCACATCTCTGCATTTACACGTGGAAGAACCAGAAACTCATTTTGCAAACAACCTGAAAATCTCCAAACACATGTATCTACTCTCTCCATAGGATGCTAAGGCACGTGGCATAGTCCTAGGAGCTGGGAAATAATTAACACTGTGATGCAGCGAGACAGAACCAAACCGCACGTGCAGAGGAGCGGTGTGCTAGATTAGAGGTCTAGTCCGTGGTTCTCATACTGTCGGCACTTGAGCTCCATCTGGAACCTAACGTTAACCATCTTGGGGCCTAGAGCCCATACCAGACCAAGTCCCCCCAGAATCTCTTGGGAAAGAAGCCAGGCAACACAATGATTTTTTACCCTCCAAGGCAAATTCAGCACTCGGTCAAGTTTTGATGACCACTGAACTAGATCTAGCTCCCCAGCCACCCCCCACCCCCACCCCGGTCAGCTGTAGACTCTCTGGCAGGATGTGGGTACCCTCCCGTCCTCAGTTTTTACATCTGTAAAGTCAGAGAGGTGAGCATCTGCTCTGAGGTGTTTCCTCTCTCTCTGAATCTGTCAGCTTGACATTTGCTTGTTTCATACACCAGGACAGGTGTAGCGAGATCGTAGAAAATGGGAGGTTTCTACACATCCACACCCACCATCCATTTTGTACAGCAAATCTGGGAGCATTGTTTACTCTCCTGCAGTGAGCATTACTTAAAATGACTTTGTTTGTTTTGCAGTTTAGAGGGCCTCTGTAGGTAGCCTCAGGAGCCCATTCATTTCATTAACATTAAATCAACAAGGAGACCTTCTTTCTGCCTCTCTCAAGCAGGATTAATGGATTTTGGCATGATGTGTGCATCTAGCAGCAAAACCTCTTGCTGAGAAAGCTAGCAGGCTTGACTAATTCCCAGCAGTGCTAACTTCATAAACTTACCATAAGCTTTTAACTTTGACTGAAGATTAAAGGTAATGACTTCACACTGTTACATCTGAATGCGTGATACTCAAGATGCATAAAAACTATATAAAAATGACGCACTTTCTGATAAATTAACATTATATATATGTTTGCGTGCGTGTGTGTGTGTGTGTGTGTATCTGGATATTACGCTTATGAAGATATTCAATTCTGTGTGTGTGAAAAAGGATCCTCTTAGAAGACTGGAAAAGATTTATGCAATAAATAATCTACCCCAAATAGAATATTGACAGATGTTTATGTAAAGTGTACACTTGAGAACCTGTGGTTAGAATACGGTAAATATGCTAATAGAAGGCCCAGTTTTGTGTGAACGCATAACATGACACACTATTGAATATGAACAATTTCCTAGGAAACAAAATGACTCTGCTCTATGAGACCAGCTTCCGCCTCTAAGTAATAATCCGGCATATGACTATGCTTGTATTTTTTTTCTACAAGACAGTCTTTAAATTCAAAATTCAGAGAAGTCTGCATGAAGAAGGGAGAGAAAGGGGAAAAATACAATATTTCCAGCCCATCTGACAAGACGACATAAAAAGCTTTTGATCAAAGGGTCTTAAGTACACTTTACTGGTGTGACAAACAACATTTTTATCCCTTTATTAGATTTATTTTCTTCTGAAAACTGCAGTGACCAGGGTATGGTTTGTGAAAGAAAGCTGGCAGGGTTGTGTTCTTTGATTCCTAATTAACACCTTCAGTCTCAAAAGAGAACCAACAGAAATACCATAAAATGTTGCAGCTGCATTGTGATTCCGCTTGGTTGGTTTGTTAAAAGTCGGCTGGGCATTGGCAGCTGCAATAAAGGGAAAGCTCAATGGATGTTTTGTATTGTGCCCACTGAAGTGAAAGAAGGCAACCATTTTATTTTTCAAATGGGCAGCTGCAGAGGGAGGTTTAAATGGAGCTAAATACAAGATTTACTGTTAATTTATAGTAAATAAATAAGGAAGAGTAAACCTAACTTTCCAGTTTTAACAGTCAATGGAAAGTTTAGCGAGAAATTATTAAGGACAACGGTTTTGGAGGTTTTTAGCAACAGATTTGGGGAATCTGGCAATCAGGAATAACATTCATTATGAAAATCAAAATAGCCTTTTCGAAAGAGCTGAGTAAGCCAGATCTTTGGAAATGGACATTTCCTCTTTGAAGGTAAAGGTATGTCTTTCCTGTGTTTGGTAATGTAACTCCCTCATCCCACTTTATTGAAGCCTTCAAATTTATGCAGATCAGAATTAAGTAAGATTCCATACATCCCCCGACCTCACTTTTTTTTTTTTTTTTTTTTTCTTTTAGAGCATGGAGTTGAATTTTGCCTTGGGTAGGGGAATAAAAGAAGCATTTAACTCTGGTCAGATAAATCTCACTCACATTCAAAAATGCAATTAAGGAAATATGTAAATCTAGATGTTTCATCAAATGCTAGCTGAGGGGTTACTAGTTCTTCTCGAACACAATGACTGAACTAAAGAACTTTAGTGTCTGTGTAAGAACCATTGTCCAAGCTGCAGTCCCTGTTGGAAACAGAGTCCGGCCTGGCCGTGGGAAATACCTACATATTTGACACAGGCCCTATTTCTGAGAGAAAGGGGATGGAAGGGAAAGTATGGTGATTTTACTGTTGCATTCTAATCAGCCATGATCTGCCTAATTTGCTTTGATCAGGAAGATAAACTAATTTTTCTATGGGCTGGATAAAAGTAATTAGCAAGCCAAAGCTTTCATGTTATTTCAAAAGAGCTAAAGTAAAGAGGATCAGAAATTGTAATGGTGGGAGCTAAATACATCTTTTCGGCTCATCTGAGAGCATTGTTAGTTCAAAATAGGATACTGACACCGAAGAGGAGCTCTGGCTAAAGATAGTTTCGTGGGCTGCACAACTATTGTAAATCCCGGGATCTACAATGCTATGTAACTAAACAGAATCTCCAAGGGGTGATTTATAATTGGTGTCTGTGTCACAGAGGCCTGTTCTTTTGTGGGGACACCTTTACCTTGATGTGAAAGGGCCCAATTATTATCTAGTCCTAACACGTGGTTGGTTTTTCCAGCAGCTCTGCGTTGGAGTTGTTATATTTAAGTTGGTGCAGTTGGATGTGTTTGTTCGAATCCTAAGCCGCCGCTCCTCGAAAGCACACAGACACAGCCCGCTTGGGATCCTACAATCGGGCATCTACTACAGTGGGATCTAAGATCAAACTGAAAAAGTTAATCAGGAACCCGACGCTCCAGATGCTTGAATTTCACAGCCTGGTTCACTGGGGTTTGGGTCAGTTACCAGCTTCAGTAGTGCCGTGTCCTCTTCCCTTGTTTTTTCCAAACACCCAAACACATGTAGTTATTAGATGAGAAGGAAAGATTTTGGAATATGGGATTTTGTTTCTTAAAAAACAAAACAACCCCCCCCAAAAGATCCTACTATTTAATGTTACTTTTTTTTCTTGTTGATATGACCTTTGCTTTACTTCCTTTTCCAAGCTGTTGTATTAGATATGGTATCTCTTACCCTACTGTAAACTTAATTGCTTTTTTGGCTACTAATCTCCTTTGCTGGGGTTCTTAGATACGAAAGTGTACATTTTGTGTCAGACTCAATGTGGCTTATAAAATAAGTGGATCTTTTCAAAGGATCTCTCTTTGAGGCTGGAGCTCACCAAGCTTCAGGGTTATATGGGAACTGTTACAGAATAATTCCAAAGGAAACTAGAAAATAAAACCACTCTTCTACCCAGCCTTTAAAATTATTCAAAATCATTTGACTTGCTTTTTCTCATGCTTTTCCCCTCTTTTCAGAAAGCTGCCGTCAACAAACATTTTAACTCAACATTGTTTTAAAAGTTCTTGTCCCTTAAGGGTTTAAAAATGCAAATAAGTCTATTTGCACTTTGTTGCTTACTGTCCTAAGGTCTAGAAAAGAGGGCAATGCTTAGGAATTAAGAATTCAATCTATGGCTGAGGGAGCAAATCCTCAGTAGTGTTAACATGTTCCTGCATGTGTGTTGATTCATTCACAAAATTAATGCTTATCTCTTGCCGGATGCTAAGAGTATAGCAGTATAACCTTTGCAGGGGAGACAGACATTAAGTAACTGCTTAGTTAAATTTATGTTCTTAGAACATAAGAATTCTAAGTCTTCTAGACTCAGAATTAAGTCTAGACTTAATTAGACTTAGACTAAGTCTTCTAGACTTAGAATTATACATAATTATTTGCATAGAATTATGCAAAGACTCTGATGGAGAATGGAAGTGCACTGCAAGAGAACCTCCCTAGTCTTGGCTGTTGACATTTATTTAATCTGGAATCTTGGAGGACGAGTTGGCATTGCCCAGAAGGAGAGGGAAAGAACATTCTAGACACTGGCTGGATTCTCTTCTGTACATTCTGCAACTCTAACATCCGGCATGGTGCCAGGGACCTCTAAGTACCTCCTACTGCTAGAGCTCTGACAGTTACCCGTAGGGGGCAGGATCCTCCTCGGAGATCAGACCTAGCATTGCTAGGAAACTTCCCATAGGAATATGGCACAAAGATCTGTGTGGCAAGGGGCTCTGCACCTGGGTTCCAGTCTCCTAAGTGTACCTCTTACTTGACTAGCTTATAGTTTTACTGGGCATACTGAATTCATTTTCTCTGAAGCATAATTACGAACTTACTTATCTGCACCCCTGATCACAACCTGAAAAGAAGTGGTAATTGCATTGTATGGATCAATGCGTTTTCACTGCATTTGATGCGGAGCCAAGAAGCAGAAGGCAAACTTTTCCCTCCTACTCCTCTCATTCACAGTAAACTCTTCCAATTTCTGTTCACAAGGGGGAGCTGGTCAGACCTAAGTGCACACATTTATTAACTCTTTTTTTTTTTTT
>CM053611.1:70260265-70285239 GCA_028646535.1 Procyon lotor
GGGGGGGGGGGGGGTTCCACCACAGCTGTGGGCATGTCCTACAGAAGCCCATCAGCAGATGCAGCAGAGCAGGAAAGCACGAGAAGGAAATTCTCAGATTTGCTGAACGTGAGGCAACAGTGACTGCAAATGAGAGAGCTTGGAAGACAAAAAACCCAGGAAGCATCTGAATGGCTACAAGGACTCCTGTCTCAAAGGGCACATGTCCCTCCTCTTTGCCAGAGCTGCCCCTCATTTTGGGTTTCCCTATTCTCTCCAGGGACCTGTGGTTTATTCCTTCGATAAACTTTTATTGAGTGCACAATGCAAGGTGCTATGGGAGGACATATCCTTTCATTGTATTCTAGAAGTTTGAAATCTAAAAGATGGGTATCATTTTATATATTAAATTTGGTCACCTGCTAAAGGGATTTCCTTTTCGAGATTGTTGTTACCAGGACATCCTCTATTTCTCCCTCCTCCATCCATTTATCATCGTGGGCCCACTACCTAGCATGGTATCTGGAACACATGCACATTATTCAAATGCTTTCGGGGGGTGGAATGAAGCATTCCTCCCTCTGTTCTGCTATTTCCCCCAAACTGTTGCCCCTCTTTCTCCTTCCTCTCAACTGCCAGAATTCTTGAAAGAGGAGGTTACATTCCCAGCCGCCTTTCTGTTACCACCCACTCACTCTCATTCCTCCTGAGATCAGCCTGCCACTCCCATCATTCAATGGAAATCACTCTCTCTTCAACACACCACAGCTGACCTCCTACTGCCAAACCCAAAGGATCTTCTCTCAGCCCTCGGGTCCTCCCAGACCACTCTGCCACATTAGCCTCTGCCCACCAGCCCCTCCTCCCACGCTAAGCCAAGTGCGTGCGCCACACTCGCCGCCTTCAAGTGCACATGTTTTGGAGCCCGCTGGGCCTGAGTTTGGCCACAGTCCAAAGCTCAGTTTCCTTATCTGTGAAATGGGGCTAATAAAGTCGATTATCTGTGACTGGCCCACACATACTCAGCCTCCTAATCACTCTCCTTTCCTTGCTCTCCTCTCACACGTGCGCTGCTGCCTAATTGACCTTCCTAAATTTCATAATGATCAGGTCACTTCCCGGTTCAGAAAGCTTCAGCAACTGCCCCGCACACAGGGTCCCCACAGCCAGCTCCAACCATGTGCGGCTGTGCTCCAACAACAGGAATCCTAGAGGCGGTTCCACTTGGCTTCTACTTGCCATTTAATATCTCTTTATCGCTAGTGTCTCCATTAGCAAATTGAAGTATTAGACTCTCTTAGAGCTAACGCTCCACTTGGCTGGACAATTCTGTGATTTTACATTTTGGCCTCATGTTTCCGCACTTGCCCTTCAGATTTTCTGTTCTTCAGGTAAATAGGAAGGAACCCCATTTTCCTAACATGCTCCTGCTTTCCTGCCTCTATACTTCTTCTCTTACCCATCTCTGCGCTGGGCTGGCTGCTTTCCTGTCTCTACATGTAAAAATTCTTCCTTCAGGCTCTTCTCAAGCGTCATCTCCTCTCCCATGGCCAAGAGTCATTGCCCCACCTGAGGGCTGTCAGTCATCCTCCTTTGGGGTACATTCACTTTAGGGAAGTCCCGTTTGGACCACAGCAATTTTCTCGTCACTCTTCCGCCTGCCCCACTGGCGTTAGCTTTGCACGCTGGTCAGTTCTGTCTTCCTCCAGTCAGCTTTGGTTGTGCCACCCCTTCCGTGAAGATCCACCGTGCCTTAACATTGCCCAGTGCCTCTTACCCAAAGTTTCAGAAAACTTCACTGAAGTGTCCCACATAACTTTTGTTCGCTCATCTGTCAACCACTCTTCAGAGCGAACATAAGCCCATGTAGCTGAAGCCATACAAGGAGACCCATGAGCTGTAAGGAGCCTAAATTTTTAATATTTAATTGTATCATGACTAGGATAACACATTTACAAATTAGGATAAAATCAGCAAATAAGAAAAAAAATGTAGGGCGCCTGGGTGGCTCAGTGGGTTAAAGCCTCTGCCTTCGGCTCAGGTCATGATCTCAGGGTCCTGGGATTGAGCCCCGCATCGGGCTCTCTGCTCAGTGGGGAGCCTGCTTCCCCCTCTCTCTCTGCCTCCCTCTCTGCCTACTTGTGATCTCTCTCTCTGTCAAATAAATAAATAAAATCTGTAAAAAAGAAAGAAAGAAAAGAGAAAAATGTGCTTTAAAGGACTTCAACTGTGATTATATTTTATTAAAAATTTGGTTACAATATTATGGTTGTAGCGTATTTAGGCACTTAACAATAGATTTTAGGTAAAATCCATGAACATTTGAATGTATTTATACTTTAGTTCAAGAGCTTATAACTGGGGCAAAGTCAGAATCACTTATGGGGATTTTTTTTTTTTAAAGTCCACATTACTGATTCTGATTTGGTGGATCTGAACATGAACCTGGGCATCTGTTTTTGAACAGAGCCACGGTGATCAAGCTCACCCGATCACACAAATCTAGGAATTGTGCAGTGCACAGCTCTGGGCAGCAGCCTGGCACAGATTCTGATGGCTCTGTCTCATAGCCTCATTTAAGAGCTTTACCTGGACTTTAGCACCAGAAACATTTGCATTAGAATCTTAGCTTCGTCACTTATTAGTTGTGTGACTTGGAGGAAATTACTTTCTCTCTCTAAACCTTGGTTTCCCCATTTGTAAAATGGGACAATGATAGTACTTACTGTACAGGAAGATAAAAATCAGATCAAATACACGGTATTCAAAACAGCACCCAACACGTAGCAAGTAGTCGATAAATGTTATCTACGAACTACGAAGATGACAGTGATGATTATTGAAGTCCCTCTCTTCAAAGCTCAAATTTGTTACGTAGCTTCAAGACCAATTTACCTAGTACTGAAGAAATTATTAACATAAGTTAATTGATCAGTCTACTTGTAAAGATTATATCTCTCTTACATTTCTTATTTATGTCCCTGGAAGAAGTTATTAGAATAAGTTTTAGCATATATGCATTATATTTTGTATATGCAATGTGTGTGTGTGTGTGTGTGTGTGTGTGTGTGTGTGTGTGTGTGTGTGTGATATCTCTAATATTTCAAGTGGCCACATAAAAGTCCTTGACCTTGTCTGGCTTTTAACTGAGATGTTTGAATGCCTTTTTTGGCATAGGTAAAAACAAAGCACTATCTGAGAGGTTATTTTTTTTTTAAGATTTTATTTATTTGATAGAGAAAGAGAACATGAAAGAACATGAGGGGGTGGTCAGAGAGAGAGAGGGAGAAGCAGGCCCCCTGCTAAGCAGGGAGGGCTCAATCCCAGGATCCCAGGATCTGACCTGAACCAAAAGGTAGATGCTTAATCAACTGAGCCACCCAGACACCCTATCCTCAGAGGTGACTTGATAGCCCTTTGATGTGTCCACCTTTGGTCAAAGTGAGATAGAAGATATAGAAGCCTCTGCCAGAATATATTATTATATAGTGGACTTACATGTTCGTTTAATAAAGATTACTTTAATCCTTGTTGTATCAAAATATCTTGTTTTTCTTCACAACACTTACAGTGATAATAATTATTTGCCTTACAATTAGTTTAATGTCTGTTTCCATGATAAATATCTCAATGTGAGATTTTAGAAAGACAGGAACTATTTATGTGTTGTTTACTATAGAATCCCCTGAACCTAGCACAGTGTCTGACACATAGTAAGTACCAAGAAAATATTTGTTGACTGAGAACAAAAAAGGAAGATGAGAAAAAGGAAGTTGTGGGGGTCGGGGGGGAACAGTACTCCCACATATTTATCGCAGAACCAGGAGCAGTGCAAGAGTAAACTTGGAACTACATGAGAAATGTAAAGGAGACTGTGGCAGCCTCAACTCACCGAAGTTTACAATCTAGCTAGCGGTACCTGACATATTCAGAGATAGGTACCATCCAGTACCCTTAAATGTTTTTAGGAAGGATGGTGACAGTCCAGAGGGGTTAACTAATAGAGGAGACATAGGACTCCAGACTAATCCTGAAGGAGGGATGAAAGAGGCAGAAAAATGAACGACCAGTTAAGAAAAAGCAGAATTATATCACAGAAGCTACAATTAGAGCCCTCGAATACATACAAGGGAAATAGTCCTAAGTCCATATTAAAGTGAGTTTCAACAAGCTAGGCTAGGTGAGGATATGTATGCTATTGGAATAAGGTACATTCAATATCATCATTGCTTTGATTTATTCTAGTGATACTTCATTTGAAATTCTTTGAACATTAAAAATTGGCATGAGATTTCTATGTTCAAAAAAAAAAAAAAAAAAAAGAGTTGGAGATTAGAAAAGAAAAGTTTTCCTGAGAAGCAGGGTCAGAGTTGGAGAGTTGAGTACAGAAAGTTTCCTGGGGCAAGTGTCAAGATGACAAGGGGGCAAGATTGCGCAGAGGGAGAAGTAGAGCTGAGATGAGGTTGTCACAGAGTCCTCAGACAGTCCTCTAGGGAGCTCTGACATTGGGGTGGCCCTCCAGAAGCATCCCTTCATACCTCAGACTGACCGGGTATTGGATGTAGGTCTTCCCTCCCAGCCTCCTCCCTGAGTCTGACCTTGAGCAAGGAGGCACCCTTTTATTGCTCAGCAGAGTGACTCAGCTGGACCCCTCACTGAGGGGATGAGTGAGTCCGTCCTGAAGGTGGGGTGTCTGGACAGAATACCCTAACGTTCCCTACAACTGACCAAGAAAGATTTAGTCTGGAAGAGGGAGGGAACGGGCAAGGTTGCCATGTTTCTTAAGAGAGGAACTGGACTTGATTTAACACATTGAAGCAGTGCTACTCTGGGAATGGCCAGCCCTCCATAGGATCCTGAAAATTATTTCAGACTTTAATTCTCCTCCTCTTCTCTTTTCTCTCTCTTCTGTTCCATAGGTTCCAGCCCATTTCCTTCCCATCTTACTCATATGTATATATGTTTGTGCCTTTCTACTGTCCCAAAGAATGTTTATGCTCTTTGGCTTTCCTCCACTGTCTTTCAGACAAAACTCTGTCTCTTAGGACTCCTCAGAGAGTTCCAGAAGAGCCTCAGACTGCCACCGCCCTAGCACAACTCTATCTCCTAGACAGCTGCATGCACTTCCTCCCTTCCTATATTTATATTCTCCTGGTCCATTGGGTAAGCCTCCTGCTTTTTAACACCTGGCAAAAGTCCTCTAGTAGAAACTCACCTCAAAACCCTCTTTTCAGGTAACATAAACTGATTAGCTGGAAAAGAGAAAACAAGCAGTCCCTGGTCTTTCGTACAGTGCAGAGGTTATCAAATGCCACTTCCTAACCACTCAGAAAAAAATCTAAGTAAAAATAACTCAGTGAAACAGCAGCAGCAGAGATGTTTTGTTGGTCTTCAACCATGAGCTCCTGAAAGGCAGTAATTGTTGCACCTGTTCTGTGCGCCTTTCCATTGCACAATGTCTAGCACACTGTTAGAACTCAATAGAATGAGATAATTTTTTTATCCAACACTGCACCTGGGAAGACTGGCAGGCTGCCACCGACTAGATGGTTGGTGTACTTGAGGGATTCCTGTGCCTTTTTGTCGAAGTAGAAAGTCATGAATTAAAGACAGACTGCCATGAGGATTAGCCATTGAATAGAACAGTTTTTTGTTTGTATTTTTTTAATGACGACAAAATATACTGGTATAATCTTTCTTTATGAATCAAGGGGAGAATTAAGGGAGCAAGGAGGATTATGAAATTATGTTACTTCTGTAATATCAACCCTGAAAGGGCTTTAACATTCCTTCATTTCATTTTAGCAAAGATTCCCTTTTATTAAAGTTAAAAAAAATTGAGGTACTCTTACAAAACTTGCAGTAATTCAAGACTCCTTGCTTGATAAAATATTAGACGATGTGCAATTGAGGGCATCATACAGAGAACAATCATCTTGCATCCATGCCTTTAAACTGGGAAAATGCTAAAGAAATGCAATGTAAATGTAGTAGATTAAATAAAAGTCATCCATTTATTCGCGATAAATATAAAGTAATACAGTAATGATGATACTATTTTGCATTTAAGTTACCTACCCAAAAAGCCAAAATGGAATCTATATGTGATTAAGGATTGTCTCTGGCCTTCCTGGCCTTTCATGAATAGTATCTTGGGAAATCTGGCAAATTATAAGGAATTAAAAAATTAAAGGGCTTTTTTTGGGTATCTAAGGTCTGGTTGTCATTTTCAGATTTTCCAAATTTAAAGCAACTGAGGAAACAGGGACATAACTATGGTTCTTTCGGGAGCCATTTATTATTAAATGAAATTGGCAACATGTCTTCATTGGAAATAAGGAGAATGCAATAGATTTTAACACTGCGGTGGATCCTGAGTGATAATGAGAGTTACCAAAAATAGATATGTGAGGTAGGGTCTGAATACTTGGAGAATGAGGACAGCAAAAAAGAAAATAATGTAGACCAGATTCTTTTTTCAACCAAAATAGCCACCGTTTATGATGTGCCAGACTTCCCATATGTTATCTCATTCACCGCTGATGCCAAGCCAGTGAGATTTGTGATTTCTATTCTATAAATAAAGAAATCAAAGTAGTTGAAGAATTTTCCAAGGTCACAAACCTAATAAATAGTGGAGAGAGAGAATTTGAAATAAGGTCTGCCTGATTCCTACACTTTCCCCAGGACTACACAAAGAATTTCCAAATAGGAACTTTGCCTTAATGTCCACTGTGATGACTATTTTAACTTGACGTTTTCATTAATAAAAAATTACTTTAAAAGGTGGTAAAGGTAATCATACAATTGCGAGAGAATTGTCCAAGCATTTGCTGGCATGGAAGTACCTTTGGGGTGAATTAGGCCTGAAGAGATGAGGGCATGATAAATGCCAGGGGACTCAGGACTGAAGATACCATGGAATCTCCATCATTGTCATCGTTAACATCTGCATCAGGACTGGCCAGCTGTCATTCCAACTGTGTCTCTGATTATCTTGGTCTTTCCTGAGGTAATCCAGGTGGGTTGGCTGGTTGTTTTGCGGGCCAGTTGATAGTGTCATTTCCTAAGGATGGTGTTATCTGTATGTAACTTCAGTGATGACGACTACCTTCAAAAACTATCCTGGGGGGCACCTGGGTGGCTCAGTGGGTTGAAGCCTCTGCCTTCAGCTCAGGTCATTATCTGAGGGTCCTGAGATCGAGCCCCGCATCAGGCTCTGTGCTCAGCAGGGAGCCTGCCTCCCCCTCGCCTCTCGCCTACTTGTAATCTCTCTCTCTCTCTCTCTCTCTCTCTCTCTCTCAAATAAATAAATAAAATCTTTAAAAAACTATCTTGGAATGATGGTAGAGATCAAAGTTGATACATCATTGGACCTGAAAGACTGGAATAATTGAGGCCAAATTGGCAACTGGCATGAAAACAAGATGGACAGTAATTTTAGTTGCCATAATTCTGAATATTGTGCTTAGAAACTACTTGTTGTGTTCATGTCATTTCCATGAAAATGCTGGAAGTTCTAGGGATGAACCTCAGGTGAAATCTCTAAATAGGCATGCTTTCACCTCATGAAAATCCTAAGTATTGTATTGTTGAAACTTGTATAGCATCACTGCATCCGAAAATGTCCTAGGGTCTTATCTGAATTCTTATTAATTCCCACAACATTTCTATAAAGTTGATGACAAATGCTTTTAAAAATATTTCTATTTTTTAAAGAGAGCAGGCAACATTATGTAATATTATTGTGTGATAAGCGGGTTAATTTTCACTAGACAATGTGAAAGTTAAATATTATTATTGAATATTTTACATGCATTAGAGTTCGTCTACTTTCTCTGTTCGTTCGCTAGAAGCTGTGCTGTAAATTATGAACTGGTAAGTAAGACAGCACCCAAGACAGGTAGGTGTAGTTTGAGCAGGAGAAATAAAATAAAATGTTGCCTCTTTTAAATAGTAACAGTTGTAAAGTTGTCAAACTAAGGGTCTTATTTGAACTGATTACACTTGATAAAAAAAAAAAATAACAAGCTGTGACAAACAGAAAGGGCAAGATTTCAGTAATTCACTAAAGAATGTCTCTACTCAAAGCTTTGCGGTGGGGGTGGGGGTAGGGGGAATGTCTTGTTTGGGGCACAATTGCAGAGTTGAAATAACAGCCCGTGAATACCCTGGAGAAATGACTATGTACCCAAGGTGAATGCTAAAGCCTTCCCTCTTGAATGAGCCTTTTAATCAAGGCATTCTCTAGGCTCTGAAAAAGTCTTCAGTGGTCCTACCTAAAGATTAATGGGAAAAGCCGAAACTGAGTTGGCCTATTTGCAGAAACAATTTTAAAGATTTACTGATGGTTGACAAATGCCATTTAAGCTTTCAAAGCCAGCCATATGCTTTTAAAAAGGATTTAAAGGAAATCCTCCCACTATAGAAGAAGACTTTGAAGAATCTCTGTGGTAGCTTCTGGTTTTTAGGTGTATGGATGTGTTATTGAGTTCTCTCTTTCCTGCCTTTTTTTCCCCCCACATCTTTGCTGAATTCCTAAAATATGTGGCTCAGAAAAAGAAGATGGTGAGCCTTCCTCTAATATATTTCCATGTTCAGAAAGCATGCACATACTTCTATCAGGGAGAATTAGATAAATTCTTGCCAGACAGTTGTGCATACAGAATGTCTTTCTCAAATACCTTTCTACCAATATAGAAGCTATAAAAAAAACCCCAGCATTGAAAGTTTAGAATAACATTTTTCGAAATAAATAAATAACATTGTTTAAGTATACAATTAAGCTTTTTTTTTTTTAGATTTTTTATTATTTAACAGAGGGAGACACGGTGAAAGAGGGAACACAAGCAGAGGGAGTAGGAGAGGGAGAAGCAGGCTTCCCACTGAGCAGAGAGGCCGATGTGGGGCTCGATCCCAGGACTCCAGAATCAAGACCTGAGCTGAAGGCAGACGCCCAACCACTGAACCACCCAGGCACCCCCACAATTAAGCTTTTTAAAGTTGTTTGGATTTTTTTTTTTTAGTTTTTTTGGTCAATATATATATCTTACTTTAGACTTCTAGAATGTCATGGCCACCAATACATAATAAATCAGATTTTAATGAATATTGGCATCATTTTCCTTGCCAGTCTTGTGTGCATCCTGCCGTTGGTTTCTGGCGCAAGGAAAATTTATTCAGCCCAAAGAGGAACATTCTAAAGAGATTATATTCAAAATGTTTCTTCATAGAATAAAAATCTGAATGCAATTTTTGAGTATTATGCAATTACAAAATACCCAGTCACAATGTAGCTTAGAATTGGCCCCACTTCATACTTTGTCATCACCTTCTACTCACTTCAGGGAACTCTCAAGGGGATTTCATAAACAAGATGACGCCTCCCATCTTCTTGACTGATGCTCAGAGAACTGGGTGAATCACTTTGTGCTGGGTGTGGCCCCAGACTCCAGCTGCCCTCCTGCTGCCCCGGGCGCCGGCGGCGGGTTCGGGAGCAGCACGCTCTGGCCTTGTTTGCCCATTTCCCTGGGTCGCTGACAGTGATCTGACAGAAAGCGA
This sequence comes from Procyon lotor, assembly GCA_028646535.1. NCBI lineage: Eukaryota > Metazoa > Chordata > Mammalia > Carnivora > Procyonidae > Procyon > Procyon lotor. The sequence continues at coordinate 70,269,806 of CM053611.1, forward strand.
CAGTGACACAAAGAAGCCGAAAGGGGCAGGAGATGGGGGTGAGGTCAAAGCAGAGAAAATGAGAAAATCCGATGAAGTGGAAGCAGAAAGGATAAACGCATGAGGGCTCAGGGCAGGTTTCTGGGCTCACATCAGTTGGCCACACACACACCCCCCAAACCAAGGAAGAAATGCTCCCTCTTAACTGCCTTGGTAGCGATTAAAGGCCCAGTGCCATGAAGGAAGGATTTGTATAAAGGAGCCTCCAATTCCTTCCCACAGCAGCTAGAAAGCCTAATAGTTTCCCAATAAAGGCTCGCCCTTAACCAGAGTAGCGTCACACACATATACAGAAAAGACAATCCACTTCTTTCTGTTCTTTTCTCACCTGGATTATTGGAATGATCCCCTCTGGGCTGATTGGCTCCAATTCGTTCTCCAGGCCACACCTGGACGATCTTTCTAGGAATGTCATCCTAATATCATACATGTTTCTCCCAAAATACCTTCAGTGACTCCTTGGGTACCCACACCCAGCAGTACCCGAGTATTGGCACTTGGTCGGGAATCTAAAACAATGCATCACGTGGTGGGAAAGTTACTCCCTTTCCAATTCTCTTTCACCCTCCTGGCTTCATCAGTGCGAAAGTCTCATGAGGGTTGGTTTGTCTTCAACATCTCTTTTAAACCCACTACATTCATTCTTATCAAAGGGAAGACAGATTTCAGGCTCCGTTTGACCTGGCAAATATAGCTAGGAATCTAACTAGAATGTAATGTAATTTGGTTTTCAATGTATATACTTTTAACAGTTCCTTTCTATCAATGAGAAGTGATACTGGTTTTCCACTTAAAGGTAGTGTTAGAAAGTTTCCATTCTTATTAAACTTACCTAGGCAATTTGAGTCAATATATATCTACATATCTATAGATAAATCTATGCATATATATCTACATATATACACATATATTTATATACACATACATAAATTGTGTATGTATACATATGTACATGTGTGTATATGTAAATATATATGTATGCAGATGTATAAAATAATAGTTTGGCTATTTGTCCTTATATGGCAGAATAATGACTGAGTAGCTTAGGAAACACGGAGCTATGAAATACAGCCTAAACTTCTTACATGGCCTATAAATCCCTCTATAATCTTTCACTAACTCCTGTCTCCAGGCAGACTCAACTCCCTCTACTGCCTCATGTACATCTTGTAACAAATCGTGACGAATACTACGTGGCCTAACTATGCATGTGCTGTGCTCATGCACCATGCACAGTACCCGCTGGGCTCCCTTGTAGAGCACGGGCTGTCCCTGCTTCTAGACTGTCTTCCTCATTCTTCTCTACTTAGATAATCCCTGCTCATGCCCCCTCCGGTCTGGGCACTAGGGCACCCCTCAAGAAAGCCTTTCAGCCCCATTGTTTTACCCACCCTTTGCATGCTGCCCTTAGCTGAATTAGGGTCCCCTCCATTGAGCTCCCATAACATCTTGGTTACATCTTCATTAGAGCATTTATCACTTTTGTAATTCTTAAATTGTTTCTCTCTCCTCCCATTCAATGAACCCCATGAGAACAGGAATTTCTATCTGGAATATAAATAAGTGTGTGATCAGTTAACACATTATTTTTATCTAGAAGGCATATGAGCAAGATATCCAATAAGTAAACCTTAATAATAGTACAGTAAATGATTTATAAATAATGCAGCCTACCTTAATTGGTGAGAATAAAGGCTCTACCAAAATATGGAAACAACTTAAATGTGCATTAACTAATAGATGGAGAAATACAGTATGGTATATCCAAACAATGGAATATTACTTGGCAATAAAAAGAAACAGAGTGCTGATACGTGATACAGCACAAATAAGCTTTGTGTAGGAAGTGTCCAGAATAGCAAACATGTAGAGAGAAGGTAGATTGGTGGTTGCTCAGGGTTGGGAGGGGAGGAGGGTAATGTTTAGTGACTGCTGATGGGCACAGGATTTCTTTTTGGACTGAGAAAAGTGTTCTAAAATTAGATTTTGGTGATGGTTGCACAACTCTGTGGATATACTAAAAAAAAATCATTGAATTGTGCACTTTTCATGGGTGACTTGTATGATGTGTGAATTATATCTGAATAGAGCTGTTAGAGTGAAGGCTCCAAGTCAGATTGTCAGATCCTCCACAATTTACCAGGTAGTGATCATGGGCTAGGGAGTTAGCCTCTCTATGACTCAATTTCTCTTCCATAAAACAGAAGTAATCATAGTACCCATCCCAGAGGATCATTAAGAACATTGAGTATGCCTTGCACAGTGCCTGAGAAATAATAGCACTCAAGGGACACCTGGGTGGCTCAGTTGGTTAAGCAGCTGCCTTCGGCTCAGTTCATGATCCTGGAGTCCTGGGATCGAGTAACCCTTGGGGGGGTCCCTGCTCAGTGAGGAGTCTGCTTTTCCTTCTGACCTCTCCCCTCTCACACACTCTCTCTCATTCTCTCTCTCTCTCTCTCCCTCTCTCAAATAAATACATAAAAATCTTGTTTTTAATTTTTTAAAAGAGTTTATGTATTTATTTGACAGAAAGAGAGGTCACAAGTAGGCAGATAGGCAGGCAGAGAGAGGGGGGGAAGCAGACTCCTTGCTGAGCAGAGAGGCCATGCGGGGCTCAGTCCCAGGATCATGACCTGAGCCGAAGGCAGAGGCTTAACCCACTGAGCCACCCAGGTGCCCCAATACATAAAATCTTTAAAAAAAATAAATAGCAATCAGGGGCACCTGGGTGGCTCAGTGGGTTAAAGCCTCTGCCTTCGGCCCATGTCATGGTCTCAGGGTCCTGGGATCGAGCCCCACATGGGGCTCTCTGCTCAGCAGGGAGCCTGCTTCCCCCCCTCTCTCTCTGCCTGCCTCTCTGCCTACTTGTGATCTCTCTCTCTCTCTGTCAAATAAATAAATAAATAATCTTTTTTAAAAAAGTAAAAAATAAAAAAAATAAATAGCAATCAAAAAATATCAATTTATCATGATTGCTAAAAGATGATGTAGTATATTCTGAATCATAAGGGAAAAGGTGACCTATTTTAACATACTCATAATATGAACTGTCTTAGTTCTTTTCATGAATGGTGGCATGCCTATAGAATATATAATATTCATGGTTAATAAGCCATCCTGTATACACCATGAACAACTCATAAGAAAACACACGCATATACACCCATTATATTACGGTTTAATCTGCAGAACTATTATTATCCCCAACTTACAGACAATTGAAGTTGTGCACTGAGAGGGTAACTTGCTCAGCTCCCCATGCCTTGTCAATGGAGAATGGAAGGCCTCTGACCCCTCGGTCTGTACCCTTTCTGGTACGGGAGGCTCTCCCGCATGCCAGCATGCTCATATACATATACCCAACTAATAGGGCAATTGCCCATCGAAAGAATTGTCCCAATGGAAGTGATGGATGGGCTCCACCCTGCTTACCTTATTTAATCACATCTCCCACATAAAACTGCCACCACAGGCCCTCCTTTCCTGTCTGAGATTTTACGATAAGAAATGTTCTTTTGAAATAGAAACTAGGCAGAGGCTTTGTCTCAAGAATGCTGTTAAACAAATACAACCTCGGAAAAGATAAGCCTGGGGGGTCTGGAGCAGAAGAGTGTGATCCTCTTCTCTCAACACCAACATTATGACACCATGAAGAACTGTGCTAGTAACATCTGACTTCAATCATTGCAGTCAGTAGCAAAGAATGTGTTACACATAGCATGTGCATACGGCAACACAAGTGGGTTGTAGGAAGCACATCGTCTGATCAAAAAGGACAATGCAAAACTAATCCTAAGTGGAGAGAGGAATTGACTTGGAACATCTGGGAACACGGTTTATGGGGCTTCAGATTAAATTCTCTCTCTCCAAGAGTATTCAATGAATCCGTGGGTCAGAGGTTCAGCCCACATCTACTAGATTATAAATAATTCGTATGTGAGTGAAGCCATATTTTAGTATTGAATTCTCACTAAATCTCTACTGTCAAAGAGATTACAATCTAGTCTGACAGATTTTTAACAGTGTCAATGTCTTGTTGGATTTTGTATTCCCAGCATTTTCCATGGATCTGGCATACAGAAGGCTCTCAATAAATGTTGGTGGAGTCAGTAAATGAGTGAGGAGTGAGTGAATTATCATTTGGGGGGAAATTGCATTGGGTATTTATAAATTAACATCTACTCAACACTTTCAAGAATGTTCATTATTAGTTGGTTGAATGATGAATGAATGGACTTTAAATGAATTAACATGACAAGATGAGTTGTTCGGAAGGAGACTGAAAGATGAATAAAGTTTTCATTCATTTCCAGAGTCCTATCTGTTCAACTCATTTTAAAAAGTTTTTAAGATTTGCTTTAAAAAGAGAGGTAAATTTGGGGTCCTAGCCTTAGGCATCCTTAATTTTGAGAATATGACTTTTCAATGAAGTTGAAATATAACTTCGGAATATGACAATCAGTGAAATTATGAAACAATTATATGTGTGTATATATATATGTATGTATATATATGTATATGTGTGTGTATATATATATATATATATATATATATATATATATATATATATCTTCTGTATATATACATCTCTTCTATACACTTTGTGTTCATCAGGAAATATTAGAGTCGGGGTCATACAGGGCAGATGAGTAACACCTCGCTTTCCCAGAGGTCAGTTTTCCAGCAACTTTCGCCTCTTTACACAGAGCCAGGAAATGTAATAGGACTCTGAGAATCAAATATTAGTCTACAAATCCTATACACTTAAGCTTCTTTGAAAAGGAGGCTTTGACTCTCTTTCACACTCCATTTGGGGTTTTTTAAGTATAAACTTGATAAGATTGATTACTTTGCTTCTGAATGCATGTTGAGTATAAATAGCAACTACATAAAGAGCTGAACACTAAGAAGTCTTTCCCTTTTCACTGATGACTGTGAGATTTATCAACAGATAACCCAATCAGTAGCAAAGGAGGAAGAATTCCTAAACTAGGTGCTCCAAATAAAACAACCCTATTTACCATCATTTGGTGTACAGTCGAGGAATCCTACAGCCCTCACGGAATAGTTTCAAAATAGTTTCAGCGCAGGTACTGGTGTTTTTACGATGGGGACCATGAATAATTAAGAAAAGTCTTATTTTGGGGCACCTGGATGGCTCAATAGTTAAGTGTCAGCCTTCCGCTCAGGTTACGATCCCAGGGTCCTGGGACTGAGCCCCTCACTGGGCTCCCTGCTCAGTGGGCAGCCTGCTTCTCCCTCTCCCACTCTGCTTGTGTTCCCTCTCTCACTGTGTCTTTCTCTATCAAATAAATAAATGAAATCTTTTTTCTTAAGTTTTATTTTTTTAAGATGCATTAAAGTATAGAAACAAAATTTTTAAAGTTTTCTACATGTAATTTTAACATTGAAAAAAGATTGGACAGGGGCGTTGAGCGTCTGCCTTCGGCTCAGGTCATGATCCCAGCATCCTGGGATCGAGCCCCGCATCGGGCTCTCTGCTCTGCGGGAAGCCTGCTTCTCCTGCTACCATTCCCTCTGCTTGTGTTCCCTCTCTCACTGTGTTTCTCTCTGTCAAATAAATAAAAAAAAAAATTTAAAAAGAAAAAGAAAAAAGATTGGACATTTTAAAGGGTAAGGTTCAATTTAAGTGGGAAACACACATGTATGGAATATCTATTCTAAGATAGATCCAGTAAATGGGGAGAAACTGTTTTCACATTTAAAGTTTATACGTGAGTGTTCTTTACTTCCAAAATCTTTGAAAGTCATAGATTAGTAAAAATATTTTAAAGCAACATGGGTTAATACACTAGATTATGTCCTTGCCTATGTTGTTTCACGTGACAATATATGGAAAATCAATTTACTTAACTTTAAGCTTGTAAGGTTTCTTTCAGATGATGTTAAAAGCTATAAACAATGTGGCGACTGACCATTTATGAGAAAGAGGCTGATAAAAAAGGGAATTATATAATGCTCTAACTTGGGAAAGGAGGAAAAATACATCATAGCATAGAGTTACTTTAAAGCTGTAATGTTGGCCAAGGGAGATTAAATTGCCTTTGGGGTGTACAGATGCAGAAGATTCCATTGGTGTGCTTTTCAAAGCAAAGACAGATGATATTAGGAAATAAAGCATGAGGACTTCTGCTTTAATCTGTCCACATTAATGTTTTGATCTATGACTAATTGGAATTGCAAGTAGGGTTTGGAAGATTCTTACAGCCAGTCTGAGGCTAGCAGACATGTAAAGTCTCCTAAAAACGCAGCTAGAAAGGTGACCTGACCACAAAAGAAAGAACGTGTGAAGAACTGTTATAATTTAAGCCTCTTAGTGCATCTAATTCAAAATTAATGCGGAATATGCACAAAAGTGACAAAACATTCAATGCTTGCTCTCAAGAGAGAAAAGTAAAATATACCACATGACCCCCCCCAAAATAAAACATCACTCCCTTTTTACGTCTTTAAATAAAAGAAAAAGAACTACTACCGAAGAGATTTACTAAATCCAAAGATGATTTCTCTGCTTCAACTCAGTCCTGTAGCGGCTCTCAGAGCCTGCAGGATGGTCTGAGCTTCTGCGTGTGGCATATGAGGCCAGCTTGGTTTGGCTCTGGCCCTTGACGCTATTCGGGTCTTGTGTGGGGTCATATTGCAACATAAGCACTTCCATTCAACCCTGACGACCCATTTGTAGCTTCTGGAGAACAGCCTACTTTCTCATGCTCTGATGCTTCTGCGCCTGCTCTTCTCCTACCGGAAATGCCTGCCGTCTTTCACCCCTCCCTTCGATTGAGCCAGTATGTGTCTCAAAGCCTCGGTTTAAGTGTTGGTGCTTCTTAGAACTGTGATATTAGGACATTGTGATTAAGTGTTTAACAGAAGTAAATAAATCAATAAAGTTCTTTGAGGGTTTGGTGGCAGAAGAGATTAATTCCTAACCAGCTGAGATCTTGGATGGATTTTATGGGGAGATTGGTCTTGTATTGGAGTTTATAGGACTAAGAAACTTACCATTTTTTATCTTACTTAAGAGAAAATGAAGACTTTTATTCTATACACTTCATTTCTCTTTGGTCATTTTACTTCCACCTTGGGATCTTGAGCATTAGCTTGGAGATGCTAATAGGATAGAAAAATCACCAATATATCAGGGATTGAAACATAGGTTTCCTTTCTTTAGAAGGGTTGTTCTCTTTGAGCAGGTCAGATGGGAGTTACACATTAATGAGGGAAGATTAGGATACTGTCTGCCAGCCAGATCAGTAAGTGGACAGCAAATTTACCCAAACCCGCCAGCGGGAACTCAAGCCACTCCCTTTGTTGTTTGTAAGATTCTATTTATTTGTTTGTTTGTTTGTTTAAGGGAGAGAGAGTAGGAGGAGCAGAGAAGAGAGAGAATCTCAAGCAGACTCTGCCCTGAGCACAGAGCCTCTTGCAGGGCTTGATCCCACGACCCTGAGATTATGACCTGAGCTGAAATCAAGAGTCAGACACTCAACTGACTGAGCCACCCAGGGGCCCCAGCACCTACTCCCTTTAAACACCCACTTTACCTTACTGTTCTTCTGACACAAAACCACTGCTGAAAGCTCAGCTCCTTCAAGAAGCCCTCCCTAACTAAGGGAAAATGTATTGACAGCTTTCTGGACCTGCGGGAATCAAGGACTTGTTCTTGGAGGCATACAGACTTCTAGTGGAATCAGTCTGGGTAAATTACTTAACTTGCACTTACTTGGGGATTCAAGCATGATGGAGGAAGAGTTTATTTACATGGAGGAACCTTCTAGGAAATAATCAAAAAGAAATGGTGCCTAACTGCTGAGGTTTGGGTCAGGAGCCGGGCACTGGCGATAATGGTACCAACATAGCCCTGGGTACTTTTCAGGTGAAACGTGCTTGGGATAAGTATCTAGGGCACAGTTAACCAGTCATTGATAGCATTTTGACACATCATGGTGGCAACTCAGGGCAGAAGAAGCGATCAACAGCAGTTACCGTACTGTGGTCACAAACACTAGTTCTTCCTTGGCAGATGAGTCATCCCAGCTAAGGCTGGAACTTCCAGAATGATTGGGGAAGGAAATTTGTTAGAGACTAAAGTTCTAAGTGGGACTGGGAGCAATACTCTATAAATGATATATTGTGGCTATTTTTAATCAGGCTGGCATGGGTTGGAGTAATGAAACGTTATACCTAAAACAAGTAGATATTTGAATAATTGGCATGTGGTTTCACCTTAAGAAAAATGTCACAAACACATAGAAGATTAAACATGTTTATCTTGAGTGGCAGCAAAGTGATTTAGAAAGCATAAACCCACAAAGACAAGAAGACTAGGAGAGAACATTATAATAGAGGAGATGTTTTAAAAATTTGTGAAATGACTTAGCAGAGAAATGGCATAGTATTAGTCAAGAAGCAACCCAATTCCTAAAAAAAGTGTACTTTTGAAGGTCCAACTATTGTTAAAAATAGGGAGATTCATTGAAAGTCTTAATTATAAGCAGCTAAATGTCTCCCTTAGCTCACACAGCCAGACGACTATTTCCTCACCACCCAAACTTCAGCACAAACCATAAGCCTGGTAGAAGACTGGAAAGTTCCAGTCTGAAGAGAGTGAGCCCTGAGAGACTCTGGGCTAACACGTACAAATGGTTGCCTCTGGAAAGCGGGAATCAGGGATGGGAGGGGTCTGGTGACTTTGTTTTTGTATTTGTTTTTTCATTCTAAGGCTTGTAGTTGTTTAAACTATATATATTTAACATGGATGACATGATATAATGCCTGTGTGTCTAGGTGCAAATATATAATCACTTCAACCTAAAATGAAATTGAAATTTAATTTAATTTTTTAAAAAGATTTTATTTATGTTTTTGACAAAGAGAGAGACAGCGAGAGAGGAAACACACGCAGGGGGAGTGGGAGAGGGAGAAGCAGGCTTCCCACCAAGCAGGGAGCCCGATGCAGGGCTCGATCCCAGTACCCAGGGATCATGACTTGAGCCGAAGGCAGGTACTTAACCAATTGAGCCACCCAGGCGCCCCTGAAATTTAATTTTAATTCAAAGTAAAATAAAAAAGTAAAAAGTTTCATATTCATGAAAACACAATTCAAACTACACAGTATTGTATCAATGAAGAACATTCTTATCTTGTCGCCAATACTTTATTCCCCTAGCTACCCTAGGAATGTTTCTTTTTAACGATGACCTCCTCTCTTGACACTGAACTGCCCAGGCCATAGTAAGTAGGACTGTCACATAAAGCCACACAGCTGGGGTGCCTGGGTGGCTCAGTTGGTTAAGTGGCTGCCTTCGGCCCAGGTCATGATCCCAGGATCCTGAGATGGAGACCCGCGTCGGGCTCCCTGCCCAGTGGGAAGCCTGCTTCTTCCCTCTTTTTCTGCCTCTTCCCCTGCTTAGTCTCTCTCTTTCTCTTTCTCTCTTTCTCTCTCTCTCAAATAAATAAATAAAATCTTTTTTAAAAAAAGTCACACAGCTGTGCCTGCCCCAACTCCGGGGCAGCTGGACCGGGCATTGGGACAGGTAATGGCAAATATCGTGAGTGTTAGAGCTCGCTCTCTTACTGTTGAATCTGTAGTAAGATTTGTGAACTCAACTTCCTTATGGTTGGTCCTTGCCTTTTGATTGTTTACCTTAATCATCAATAGGCACTTGTTGAATCCCCACGTAGGATTCAGTGCCTTTAACAAGATTCATTGTAAAAATGCAAGCATGGGTTTTCTCTTTTTGAAGTTTCCCCACTTTTTTCTCTTCCATCTTTTCTCAGTTAATAATTATACCTTTGATGTAGCTTATACTGACATTTTGCATCTCTACTGATATAGGTAGTCACACTTGGTCTAAAATGTCATACTTATTTTTACATTTTCTTAAGCTTCGCAGCTCATTAACCAATAACAACGAATAATTGTGCCTTTGGTTGTTTTAAAAGTCCATCGGTGACTTATTGGCTCTCGAGGCACTCTGAGCATATAAATGAATGTTCCGCAGCCACTGTTAAGAAGTGGACAGTTCCCTTTATGACAGACCCTGGGGAAGGTAAATAGCTAAACCGTGTGATCGGTAGCAAAAATGAAGTCATCCTGTTTCCTCAAATGGACTTAGCATTTGATCTGGTCACCGTCGAGTGTCTAAGGCACTAAAATCTCTCTCTTCTCTAATGTTGACTCCGCTTCCACTCCTGGAGTCTTGGTTGAGTGGGAAAACAGTTTATCTGACACGGAGGAGCGTCTCTTTGGAGTTGACCTAGCCGTCCCAGAGAGAAATGAAGTCAAACATTAAGCTAGGAGATTATTCCCATCGCATAATTGCAAAGTGCCACCACACGAAGATATGTTTTGTCTTTCATCTTTCGAAGGCAAGCAGCAGTCTGATGTGGTGTTCAGGGAGTTATTTTAGTTTCAAGAAAAGGAATGCTTAAATCAAGCTCCTGGTAGTTGAATTCAATTCAGAGTCTATCTTGTAGCACTTGTTCTTTTGGAGAATTACACTTCTGTTTTGACTACTTTGTTTTGAGTTTAAAATGCTTAAAAGCATTGCAAAAATAACAGGAGTTCATTAAGTATTAAGTAGGCACTTCAAAGGATCTCAGAATATGCCTTATAAATATTTCATTCACATTCCCCACATCACTGAGGTAAGAACAGTAAAGATTTTTCCATTTAGTGGGAGGAAAAATTCAATTTAGGGAGAAGTTTGTCTATGCAGGTTCACATACTGCTCAACAGCAAAATAAAAATAAAATCTGTGCTCTAAAATGCAATCATGTATCTACATCTTCCATACTCGGCTAGTAACTAACTCAAAAATTAGTAAGACTTACTGAGTTCTTTTTTATTTTTTCCTATCCAATGTTCATTAGTATCTTTCTGATAAATAGATCAGCATTTATAGTAATGTTATTTTTAAAAGATATTTTTAAAACATTGTGGCCAACTGTTTACGGGAAACACAAAGTAGACCCGGTATTCTTTAATCTGCTTGCTATACTCTCCTCGGAGACCCACAAAAACATACTTAGTAAAAATAATCCTCCCAGAAATAAGAAAGGAGGGGAATAATGCCAGAGAATAAAGCATTCATTCAGCTGGTCAGTCACTCAACAAGAGTATTTATTGATTGTCAACCATGTGCCAGACGCTGTGCTAAAAGCTGATGACTGAACACACCCTGCCTTCATGACATTCAAGAAAGGAAGACAGGAAAGTAAATAAAGATGTGACCACAAACTATGAAAGAATGGTGGTGGGAGGTAGGAAGAGGGGGGAGGAGAGCAGGGGTGGGGCAGGAGGAAGAGCAGGGAAAGGCGGAAAAGGACCTATTCTGGATTGGAAGACCAAGAGGAACATATGAAAAAGTGATAATTTAAGAACGAAGAGGAGCCAGCCTTTGGAAGGGAGGGTGAGGTGCCGATGAGCATCGTGGGTGCAGGTGAATGGACAGGACATGCCCGAGGAAGAAGGCCCTCAGGATATGGGGGAGCCTCACAGTGGCAGCTTCGAGGGAGCTGCAGTGAGCCAGAGGATATTGAGTCAGGATGAGCACGGAGGGTGAGGAGCTCAGGGCCTGTCAGCCATGCTAAGGCATTTGGCTTTACTCTGAGAACAAGCAGGAATCCATTGGAAGATTTCAGGCGGTGCCAGGGAATTATCTAATTCTGTTTTGAAAAGCTAAGTTTGGCCTCCATGTGGAGCATCTGTGGAGGGGGCCAGGAATAGAAGCAAGAAGGGGAAGGCACTTAGGAATGAGGACTGAGTAGGACCTAGGCAGGCTGATGTGACTGGGAGGTGATGGCTGCTTCCCCTGGACCAGCCTTGGGCCAGGCCCTTCCCATGAAGACTGTCTAGTCTTCTCAACTCTAGCAAAGCCTGGGTGCAGGAAACCACAGGACAAGATTCCTCCAAAGCCCTTCCCCTGAACAGAAAGTTCACTGGAAATATGCTGCCTGTGTCTGTAAAAAGCAAAACCTTAGGACACAACAAGAGGATAAAAAATAGTCTGGTGTGACTGGAATAGAGTTGACGTCAATTTGGTCCCAAATTGACGATGATTGGACTTAGTGATTTTTCAACTTTACGATGGTGCAAAAGCAACACACGTTTAGTGGAAACGACCCTTGGAATTTTGAATGTTGCTCCTTTCTATGCTGGCAGCATGGGGTACAATCCTCTCTTACGATGCTGGGCAGTGGCAGACCCCCATTCAGCCCCTCGATCACAAGGGTCGGCAGCCCATACGCTCAACGACCATTCTGTTTCTCACTTTCAGTACAGTATTCAATAAATCACATGAGATGGTCAACACTTGGTTCTAAAATAGGGTTCGTGTGAGATGATTTTGCCCGAACATAGGCTGTGTAAGTGTTCTGAGCACATTTAAGGTAGGCTAGGCCAAGCTGTGATGTGCAGTACGCTAGCTGTATTAAAGGCTTTTTTGACTTACAGTATAGAGTATTTTCAACTTATGATGGGTTTATCAGGATGTACCTCCATCATAAGCAAAGGAAGATCTGTATTTGGAAAGGTTTAGAGAGGGAAACGTAACCCAGAGGATTAGGACTGGATTGTGGAGACTTCCACCCACAGCCAGGGAAGCCCTTTCCAGTGCTAGACACCGAGCCCAGGGGGCGCACCAACCTCACCGTGGCAGAATGAAAGAGGTGCTAAAATGCAACATTTAGAAGTTAAGGCCACAAAAGCAAAAAAAAAAAAAAAAAAAAAAGACAGAATCCAACAGCAAGGCAGCAGAACCATCATTTGAGACCCTGGTCTCTTTTCTAAATCTGTAACCCATTTTCCTTTCCACATTCTGCAGCTAGAAAACAGTACTAGGCTCCATTTTGCAAATGGTGGACAACCAACAAAGGCTTTTTGAACCCATGGGATGGAGTAGGATGATGGCTCAGATCTGCCTTTTTAAAGAACAACCCAGATTCTTTGCATGTGCTCCATGGAGTAGATGAAATATGGCTAGAGGAGAAAGATTGAGTTCTGGAGTCTCTTAGTCACAGCATGGTCATTGTAAGATATTTCAGCATCTTGCTTACCAGAAAAGAAGAAAAAAAAAAAATGGGAATTTCTGCCTGGGTGGAATAAAATAGATCTAGTTCCTCTAACGAAAGCTTTTGAAAGATTTTCTTTGAAACATTGCCTTGAGAGTCTTTTCAATGTAGTGATTATGGAACCATCAGGCACAACCACAGGCCCAAAATTATATATATATAATGTATGTGTATAATGTACCTATAATAAGTATATACACACACTATATTTCATAGCTTTACTCGACTTTTTCTTGTATATTTTTGTTGTCCAATAATTAAGTAATGAAGTTACCTGCTAAAAGGCATAAATGGTGTGAAAGAGGAGTAGTGAGGGAAGGTTTTTCTAAATTTCCTCTTTTGAGGAAAAAAGTCATTCCATGACTTCTTCTGTCACCGCAAAAGGTAAAATGAATAGTCTTCAGTGTGTGATTCCTGTGTGCTAGTTCAGTGATTCTCAGCCAGGGGCGATTTGACCCTAGGGATCATTTCTTTGGCAACGTCTGTACGTTCATTTTTCCAGGCCGCTATTACAAAGCCCCACTGACCTGGTGGCTTAAAGAGCAGACATCTGTGTTCTCACACTTCTAGAGGCTGGAAAATCCAAGATCGAGGTGTTGGCAGCGTTGTTTTCTTCTGAGGCCTTTCTTCTTGGCTTGTGGTTCACCGTCTTTTCCATGTATCTTCACATGGTCTTCTCTCTGTCCCTTTGTGCAGATGTCCTCTTCCTAGAAGGACACCAGCCAGAGCAGAACAAGATCCACCCTAATGACCTCATTTTAACTTAATTGCCTCTTTAAAGACCCTGTCTCCAAATCAGTCACATCCTGAGTTACGGAGCCTTAGAACTTCCATACAAATGGGGGGATGGGGCGGAATAGAAATCCCCCCATAACAGTCTCTCCCAGTTCTTGTGGTTACAGCTGGAGGAGTGAAGGTGCTCCCGGCATCTGGTGGGTAGAGCCAGGAATGCTGCCCGACCCCTTACAACGCACAGGAGAGCCCCCCACAGCAAAAAGAATCGTCGAGCCCCAAACGTCAGTAGTATCAAGATTGAAAAACCCTGCTCTAATTCCAAAGTCAGTTGTTTGATTTTTTTTTCCCTAAGAATAAGGAAAAACAGAATATATTACTCACGTGAATGTTATTATTGTGAATGATAACACAGTCTTCATTAGGACTCTAATCATATCCATATTCAACTCTGTCACACAGAGACCAATTTGTGGCATGAACAAACTTTGTAAACGGTTTAGATAAACAAATAGAGTTGTTGTTAAAAGAAAAAAAGGGAAGCACAATATAAAATATTAGCTCCTTCCTTCAGGGAAAAAAAAAAATCAAGATGACTCCAGACGGACTGGAAAGGGGGAAAAAACAAAGGCAGAGAGGACCATTAAGATCTCATTGTACTTGCTTGACCGGTCCCAGGGATGAGTGAAAGGCCCAGGGTTCCAACTGGAATTCTGGGGTCTGGGGGTGGGAGAGAAGTGGACCAGGGGCTGCACACCATGGAGCCAAGAAGGACCAAAGAGATGAAAGACAAAGGCTAAATGAAAGCAGAGTGGATGGGCTAGAGAGGTGTTAGTGAATAGAGTCACTCTCAGGGGCTGGCCAAGAGGTGAAAGCAGAGGGATGCCACACAAAGTGTTAACAGTGCAGAGGAGAATTGCCATGAGGCCCCTTCATATGTGGTACTTGAGAATCAAAAAGGTCAAGCAAATATTAGGATCTGAACTTAAGCTATGGCAGGAAATTAGATCATGGATCCAGTATACGGTGTAGCTGCAAAGGGCTGATCCCACAAGATGTAGAGTCAGATGGACCGGGTTCAGACCGTGCTTGGCTCTGCCACTTTACTGCTAGTGTCATCCTAGAAAAGCTAAAGCTCGGTGTGCCTCTGTTTGTTCATCTATAAAATGGGTTGTTATCCGAAGATTCATTAGATTGTGTCTGTGTGTGTGCATGTGTGTCTGTGAAAGAGAGAGAAAGAGAGAAAGATGCTAGTTATTATGGTTGGGCACAATCGACTGTTCGAGAGAGCACCAGTGGTGGTGAGAGGCAAAGGGAGAGGGAGAAGCAGACTCCCTGCTGAGCTGGGCGCTCCACCTGGGGCTCGATGCACGGCTCCATCCCAGGACCCAGAGATCATGACCTGAGCCAAAGGCAGAGGCTTTAACCCACTGAGCCACCCAAACCCCCCCACCCACCCCCCTGCACCGACATTTCACTTTTAAAGCTGCTTTCCCACCTCATTGCCAACCTTGTCACGTTTGCTTCCCATGGGTAATTTGCTGCAGTGGATTTCAAAACAAAAGAAAACA
>CM053611.1:70285739-70319798 GCA_028646535.1 Procyon lotor
GGCTCCATCCCAGGACCCAGAGATCATGACCTGAGCCAAAGGCAGAGGCTTTAACCCACTGAGCCACCCAAACCCCCCCACCCACCCCCCTGCACCGACATTTCACTTTTAAAGCTGCTTTCCCACCTCATTGCCAACCTTGTCACGTTTGCTTCCCATGGGTAATTTGCTGCAGTGGATTTCAAAACAAAAGAAAACAAAAATCCCATCAAGAATGCCCAGATAAAGAATACTTTCCTTCTGACCGAGACCTTTTCCTCTAGAGAAAAGTGCACAAATATTCATGACTGCCTTTATGGGCTTCTAATTTTGACGGTTGTAAAAGGGTTTGGTTTGTTGTAATTTCTTTCTCTATCCATTTGTTTTTGTTTCGTTTTGTTGTCTGCTTGCTTATCTATTTAGAGTGTGTTCCGAGTACAGGAGTTTTGGGATAATTGGTCCACTCACGGATAACTACATCTATTGTGGTGTCTAAATGGGGTGTATGTCTGATCAGATGGGGGCCCTAAATGTGGTGCAACTGAGTATTGGGTGAAAGAATTCACCAGAGGCAGGACAAAGGAGATAGAATTATTGAATACACTGCAAGGGAGCAGAGGTAGGACAGCAGAGGAGAGAAGCTGTCTGCCAGGAGGCCTTGGGAGGAAGCTGTTTGTTTGTATTAATTAATTAATTCATTCATTCATTCATTTAGGGATTTTATTTATTTATTTATTTATTTATTTATTTATTTATTTATTTATTTATTTATTTATTTGACAGAGAGAGAGAGAGAGATCACAAGTAGGCAGAGAGGCAGGCAGAGAGGGGGGGAAGCAGGCTCCTTGCTGAGCAGAGAGCCCGATGTGGGGCTTGATCCCAGGACCCTGGGATCATGATCTGAGCCAAAGGCAGAGCCACCCAAGCGCCCCGAGGAGACTGTTTTTAAAGAGGGAAGATGAGGTATGGGGATGTATGGAATTCTCCCTTTGCCTGTGATGGTGCCTGGTTGCAAGTAGCCCATTGGTCAGTGCGGGCCTCTGGAGATTTTAAGGTGGGTCGCTTGATGGGCCTGTCTGTATTCAGCCGGGGGACCTCTGTGGGCCCCTTCTACATTCCATCGCTCAAGTCTATGTGCCTTAAAGTGGCCTCTACATATATCGTCCCTTCTTTTTCATAGAATATAAATAAGGTACATGACTACCCAGTCACATTAACTATGTCCATCTATTAGATCAGGGTGACAATGTGAAATCTTCAGATGAGCTTTGCTTTGAGGCTTTGTCCTTTCAAAGTTTCCATTAAAAATTTAATAAAGCAAAGGGACCCATACGTTAAGTACCAAGAAGGACCCAAGAGATGGGTCCCATACGTTAAGTACATAAGCCAGCTATCTCTATAAAGATTTTTAAAATTAGGGGCACCTGGGTGGCTCAGTCGTTAAACATCTGCCTTCGGCTCAGGTCATGATCCCAGGGTCCTGGGATCGAGCCCCGCGTTGGGCTCTCTGCTCAGCAGGAAACCTGCTTCTCTCACTACCAATCCCTCTGCTTGTGTTCCCTCTCTTGCTGTGTTTCTTTGTCAAATAAATAAAATCTTTAAAAAAAATTTTTTTTTAAATTACCCTGTAATTTTAAAAAGATTTTTTCAAGATAACCGAATATCAGTAAGCTAACATTTCTCCATTCCTGATACATCTATACAGGTAAGAGTTTTCATGTGTAAAAACACTAAGGGGTTCTATGTTATAATAATAATCATAGCAAACTATGCATACTTATAACACGCCAGATACTACCTCGGTACCTTCCATGTATTAGCTCAATTATTTCTCATAACAATTTTATAAAGCAAATAGTACTATTATCGCTGTTTCACAGATTAGGTAACTGAGGCACAGAGATGTTAAATAACTTGCTGAAGGTTGTTCAGCTTAGAAATAGCACAGCCAGTACTCAAACTTAGGCAAGATAGCTCTAGAATACCATCTCCTAATTATTACACTGCCAGCTATTTCAAAGAATACTATTGAAACCTCAGGGGAAAAAAAAAGAAGAAGAAAAGAAAAAAGGAAAGAAAAAAAAAGAAAAAAGAAACCTCAGGAAAAATAGTAATATTAGAAAAGAAATTAAAAAATTATTAGTCTTTCTTTACATATAAGTGAATTGTTTCACTTACAACCTGTAAGTTTTATTTTTAACTTAAAGGTCATCAAATAAAATAAAATATTCTTTTGGTGCTTTGCACAAAAGAGTATCCTGATGGCCGAAAGTCACATGAAAAGGTATTCAAATCTCCCAGACATGAGGGAAATGCAATTTAAGACCACAATGAAATGCTATTGTACATTTAGTAAAAACGACTAAAATTTTAAAGAGAAATAATGCTGATTTCGATGATAATAAATGGAGAAAAACAGGTGTGAAACAACTGGAATTCTCATACATTGCTGTAGGAAGTATGACTCAACATAATCACTTTATTTATTTTTTTTATTTATTTGACAGAGAGAGAATCACAAGTAGGCAGAGAGGCAGGCGGAGAGAGAGGGAGAAGCAGGCTCCCCGCTGAGCAGAGAGCCTGATGAGGGGCTCGATCCCAGGACCCTGAGATCATGACCTGAACCGAAGGCAGAGTCTTTAACCCACTGAGCCACCCAGGTGCCCCAACATAACCACTTTAGAAAACTGCTTGGCAGGATCTATTAAAGCTGAATGTATGCATGCCCCAAGACCTAGCAATTCCACTCCTAGATATACCCAATAGAAATGCACACATTTCTCATATATACCAACAAGATATATGTGTGTGTATATATATATATATATATATATACATGAGTATGTATATATACTCATATATATACACAACAGATATGCACACATTTCATATGTGCTCACCAAAAGACATATTTAAGAATGTTTATAGCAGGGATGCCTGAGTGGCTCAGTCAGTTAAGCATCTGCCTTCAGCTTAGGTCATGATCCCAGGGTCCTACGATCACTAAGTCCCACATCCAGCTCTCTGCTCATTGGGAAGTCTGCTTCTCCCACTGCCTGCCACTCCCTCTGCTTGTGCTCTTAAAAAAAAATCTTAAAAAAAAAAAAGAATGTTTATAGCAGCACTACTCATCATAGACACAAACTGACCCAAATGTCCTTCAACAGCTGAGTTGTGGTATAATAATGAAACAAGATAGTATATTGGATTGAGAAGGAATAAACTATTGCTACATACAACACATGGATAAATATAAACATAATGATTGAAAGAAGCTTGGAAAACACAGAAAACTCTGCTTACTAAGCATTACCAAGTAATTACTAAGTATTACTAAGTGAAAGAAGCCAGTCTGAAAAGGCCACATACTGTATGATTTCAACTATAAAACATTCTGGAAAAGGCAAAACTGTTCAGGATTGCTGGGACTGGGGACGGGGAGCGGAAGGATGAACAGACAGAGCACAGAGGATTTTTAGGTAGTGACAATGCTCTGTATGATGCTATAATGGTGGATACATTTGTCCAAACCCATAGACTGTACAACAGCAAGAGTGAACCCTCATGTAAACTACAGAGTTTGGGTGATCATGGAGCATCAATAGGTTCATCGTTGTAACAAATATACACTCTGGTGGAATATGGATAACGGGGAAGCTGGGCACGAGGATGGGCCAGAGGTATATGGGGAATCTCTATGACTTCCTCTTAATTTTGCTGTGAACCTAAAACCCCTCTAAAAAATAAAATGTGTTAAAAAAAAAAAAAGAACTATGCACCGTATGATTCCATTTATAGAAAGATCGAAATCAAGCAAAACTAATATAAAGTGTTGGAAGTCAGCCGACTGGTTCCCACTGGGGAGAAGTGGGTAGAAGAGAACATAAGGGAGCTTCTGAGGCAATGATTTTGTTCCATTTCTGGATTTATGCTGATTTGTGAAGGTATGTTCACACTAGAAATTCATTAGGCTGGACACTTAAGATTTGTTTATTTTCCCATATAACACTTCATTAAAAAGTGTTTTTCAAAGATACATTGTTTTGGAGTTAATAACATGAGAAAAGTATGTGGAAATAACATTATTCTTACTATCATAAAATGCTACTCCAGCCTGCACCTTCCCTTTTGAAGTTCATAGGACGGCTTATCTCTAGAAGAATATTTGAAAAGTGATCAATTAAAATGTGCTGGAATGGCTCCAGCCTGGATCCATTGTTAACAAAGGTATCTGGCAGAAAGCTAAATGCTACTGGATCTCCCAAGACAAATGTAAAATGATTGCACTTAGAAGAAATGGGAATTGTACTGTGCTGCTGAAGAAGAAAATATTTGTCTTCAACTGTGGCCAAGATTAAAGAATGATTTTGGGAAGTTGTTTTCTTAATTTGCTTAATAGTCACACTATAAGGAATGGCCTCTTCTTTCACCGATTCTTGTACCGGGACTCAAATATAAACAGTATAGCTGGATTTTAAGATGGTGGACTAAGTACCTAATGCAAGCATTCCTCCCACAACAAATCTGTAAAAATGATAGGAAGGGTGTTTTAGCAGGAGAAAGAGGAGAAAAGGAAAAGTAGAAGGAAAGAAGAGGGAAAGAAGGGGAGAAAGAAAAAAGAGTAGGAAGGGAAGAGAGGGGAAGAAGAAGCAATAGTGGCAGCTAGAGATACTTGAGTATGGGGGTAGAAAGGGAACTTTCAACGGACAAGAATCTTTGAGGAATCTCTAGGGCAGAAAGCAAATAAGGCTGACAGAAGAGAGAAACCATAACACTAATTCTGAGCAAAAATCATTGTGAGAGGTGGTATACACAAAGTGGATTTTGTTCCCAATAGTGTTTCATACTGGAAGTGTTATATGCATCACATTTAGAAGCAATGTAGGCATATGAGAAACATGATTTTTTTTTTAAAAAATGGATTGGGTAAGATCATCTACTCACTTATAGGAAGACTGCATTAGAAGAGAGTTCAATTCAGCATTCACTGAGTATCTTCTGTATGGCAAGACTCAACTAGACACTGTAAGTATACTATAATTAAAAAAAAAAAAAAACCCAACCATGAGGAGTCACAGCCTACTATAGGAGATAGACACATAAACATACCACTTCAGTATGATGCCATTAAATGTGTGGAGTGATATGGGAAGACAGAGCACAAATCACTTACCCTAACCTTACAGTTAGGTGAAGGCTTCCTGGAGGAGATGACACCCTACCTGAGTCTTGAACAATGAATGAAAATCGATGTGCCAGACCAATAAAGCATTGGTGTGCTGCACAATGGAGCTTGTGTGCCATACTAACAAGTGTGAATTTCATTTGGAAAATGATAGTACTGAAAGGTCTTAGGGGTGTGTGGGTGGCTTAGTCATTAGGCATCTGCCTTCAGCTTGGGTCATGATCCCAGGGTCCTGGGATCAAGTCCCACATTAGGCTCCTTGCTGGCAAGGAACCTGCTTCTCCCTCTGCCTCCTGCTCCCCCTGCTTGTCCGCTCTCTCTCTGTCAAATAAATAAATAAACAATAAAATCTTAAAAAAAGAAAAAAAAGTTTTAGATAGGGTGGTGATTTGGCTAATTCTGCATTTTTTAATGAATTTCTCTAACCATTAGAGGGTGGGCCTAAAAGGAAAAGGCTGATATAAGGCAACCACAGAGTGGGGAGGC
The DNA here is from genome assembly GCA_028646535.1 of Procyon lotor. Classification (NCBI taxonomy): domain Eukaryota; kingdom Metazoa; phylum Chordata; class Mammalia; order Carnivora; family Procyonidae; genus Procyon; species Procyon lotor. The sequence continues at coordinate 70,291,390 of CM053611.1, forward strand.
GATTTCAGATGACTGGGGCAGAGCTGGTGAGCACCTACAGCAGGGAAGAGTAAAGAGAGAGAAAAAGAGATAGATAGAGAAAAGGAAAAAAGACTTAAATGGTATTTGGGCTTTTCTGGCAGGAAGATGGTAATGGCACTAACTAGAAACTGGCACTACAGAACAAGAAACAAATTTGGAATAGGAAATAATTATTTCTATTTTGAACATCGTGCATGTTCACGCATGGTGCATTCCTGCAAGATTGCTAACTGGACATATGCAGAAGGAAATTAGATATATGGGTCTAAAATTTAGGAGAGAGGGATTAAAACTATGGTTCTGAAATTTAGGAGAGAGGGATTAAGATTTAGGAGAAAGGGATTAAGAGTGGGATGTGAGGAGTTATGAGCATCTAAGAGATACTTAAACCCATGAAAGTAAGTAACAGTCTCCAAGAAGAAAGGGCAGAGATTGAAGAGCACTAGGCCAAGGGCAAAATTCCAGAGAACGCTGACATTTAAGGGATAAATAGAATAAAATCCCACAAAGGAGACTATAAAGTAGAAAGGTTGGAAAATATGGAAAGAATCCTGAGAGAATGATGACTTGGAAACCATCAATGGAGTATAGAGTTTCCAGAAAGAGTAAATCTAATGCAGGAGAGAGGCCCAGTCAGTCCTGTGTTCATTAAATTTGACAACATGGAGGTCACTGTTTCTTTGGCAAGAGCAATTTCATTGGAGTGTAGGGATGGAAGTCTGTGTATTGTGGGTTGGAAAGGGAATGGGAAGTGGGGACTACAATTGCAGACTATAAACAACCCCAAAGGGAATGAGAAAGACTGAGCAGCAGGTAAAGGAAAACACGGGATTGAAAGATCCTGCTTCCTTTCTGTTTTAGTAGAGGAAAAGACTTGACTCTGTTTCTACATTGAAGAGGAAGAAGAATAGATAAAAAAATAGAGGAAGTAGAATGAATTATTCATGAGTAATGAGCTAGAGCTAGAGCTAGAGCTAGAGGGGATGGGAGCCATCCGCAAGGCCACGCAAGCAGAAACGTATGGGTAGATTAAGCAGGGGACAAAAAAGAACCAGAATTTGGTTTATTTTGTGTTTGGTGGTCTAAAAAATCTGTCGTTTTCATGAAGTAAGAAGGAAGGTGTCCTGTGATAGGAGTCGTTGATTAAGAGGTTTGAAGCAAGTGGTAAAGATTGGCCACAGTTCCTGTGGGAGTAAATTGAGCAGTCACAAATAACAGGATTGTGCAGCAGTGTTGAGAACCCACAAAGACCATGAATGTATAGTCACTGGTCAGCACTTTTGGGGGTTCCTCTTTTCTAGTAGCACACAGTATCCGGGAATAGGAACAGAGAAAATGAGTTATGGTGTTTTTCCAGAGCTGGGATTTTGCCAGGAGAATGGGACAAAAGACAAGGGACCAGGGGTTTGAGGGTGTTGGTGAGGTAGTGATCCAGGTGACCAATGCATGATGTAAGCTAGGTTCTTAGGCTAAGACAAAGCTCTAATACTGGAAGTATCAAAGGACTAGAGATTGAAATAGAAGACTAAGCTGGAAAGACAAAAGACTGTGTCAGGAACACAAGGGTCTGTAAAGCTAGATCTTAAATGAGGGTGAGGGGAGGGTGGGGAAGCACAGGAGTAGGAATTTGGAAATAGGGAGGCTAATGCATTCTAGGGAAAGAGAATCACATGTGTAAAGACAGATGCAAAGGAGAACAGCAAGAATTTCAAGTGTATAAGTGGACCACGCATGGCATAGAGGAAAGTGACATAAAATCAATGGAAACATACATTAGGCCAGATCATGAAGAGCCTAAATAGTTTAGGTATTTGTTCCTCTAAGAAGCCTGGAGCTGGCCGAAATTCTCAGACGGAGGAGGTCCATATGGCTACAGCTGGGAGGTTTGCCCTGCACAGGGACTCCTGGGGGGGGGGAAGGGGGGGACACAGCTGAACTCCAGGCCAAGCTCTGCTTGCAAACCATTTACCTTGTTCTGCTGCTTCAGTGCAAAGATCTTTTCTGTAATTCATCATGCCCACCTCCAGAGGAGGCCTCTTTTCCTGTGGATGCACCTGGGGGTTGCCTTTCTTATTGGCTACCAGTGGCTCTGGTAGAGAATGGAGAGACGATCAGAGAGATGGGCTTTTCAGGGTCACCTGTCTGGCCGTATAGAAGGTGACCTAGACACAGTATGAGGAGACACAGGAAGCACAAAGAGCAGAACAGTTGTCCACATAACAAGGACCTGACCAAAAGTAGCAGCCGAGAAGAAGAAAGGGAGGCCAGATCCAGGAGAAAGCTCTATAGAATTAGGACGTCTTTATGGACGTGGGGACAGCAGGAAAGGGAAAAGTTGAAGCTGACTTGGGTTGATTCTGCACTGTGTCCCTAGACCTGCCCACAATTAATGCTCAGCTCACATTTGTCAAATGAAGAAAAGCAATAGAACTGCAAGCAACAAAGACATTTGCAAGGGAGAGATACTGTCTGCTTGGACAGAACTCTATTTCTAGGAAACAAACTCTGAGTGAGTTGTAGAGCTCAGAGCCGTCACCTGGGAATTTAGGGCCCCTCCTGCACCGTGGTTCTAAGCCTTGCTTGACATTCAAGTCACTGGAGCAGGTTTTAAACATCCCAATATCCATACTGGACCAATCAACTCAGGCACTCTGGGGATGGGACCCAGACATCAATATTCAGTAAAGGTCCTGAGGTGATTCCAATATAGAGTCAACTGCTCCCATAGAGCTTTGCAACCCCTATTCTAGATTTCCAGACATGGTCATTAACACAGCATCGGCAAGAGCAAGGTCAGAGACAGGGCAGAATGGCTGAACATATTTGACCATCTTGTCACAATGAATCTTCCATGTCTTATGAAATCTTTGTACATAGTGACCACTTCTTCAAAATTAATTCCAACATTTTGGCAAAAGATGAAAAAATTAAAGAAATCCATTACATTGTTTCACAAATGTTAGGAAACTGAATCATAGACAAAAATGTTGTGCAACATGGGGCCACCTTTTAAAATCATAGTTTAAAAATTCAATAATGTACAGGTTTGGAAATTACCTTACGACTTCCTGATTTACTGCTAAAGTTATATGCATTCTAGGTGTCAGAAAGACCAAATACTAAAAAGAAAAGTTTACAAATAAGTAAGAAAGAGAATATTTTTGTACAGAGTTTTAATGTTCTCATTCTATCATTTTGAACTCAAAATTGACATAAAGGCAAGAAGAACATTGCTAATCAAAGAGTGGTCTGGGGAAGTGTCCTTCTCAGGACATGGTTGTTTTTTACCGATCCACAACAGATAAGAATCTGAAAATAAAGGTTTAGAAACTTTTATAGTAATTGAATAATCACTACTGAATCACATAACAAAATATTGAGCTCCTATTTTATACATTCTAGTGTTTTTATTTCCCTTTTCTAGAAATTTTTTTTTATTTTATTTTTTTAAATTATAAACCTACGGCAAATTCAAAATTTTTAAAATTAGGTCTTTCACCATGGATATTTTAGTTTGGGAAGGTAGAGGACCACTATTCCAATTGAACATCAATACAAAGATGAACACAGAATGAAAAAAGTAAATGCAGACAAATTCCTTTTTACCTTATCTGCTTTGAATTTATATTTTAGAGGTCTATTTCATTTTACCTTAGATCGCTGATATGAAAAGTTATTTTCTGCTATAGGTTTATATGCATTGCTTAAAAGCTCTTTTTTTTTTTTTTTTTGCTTAGAAGCTCCTTAAAACACAAGGGGCTCCCGGGTAGCTCAGTTGGTTAAGCATCCAACTCTTGGTTTCAGCTCAGGTCATGATCTCACAGTCGTGGGATTGAGCCCCTCCCTCATTGGGCTCTGCACTCAGCAAGGAGTCTGCCTCAGATTCTCTCTCCTTCTCACTCCCACTCACTCTCTCAAATAAATAAATAAATAAAATCTTTTAAAAAGAAAACAAAATTATTAGAAAACAGGTGGTAAAAGAATGGTTTAACACAATTTGCTCATTTTCTAAGAGGAACCCCAGTATCAGGTAACACAGAGAAGTTATTAATTCCTTTTGGGAAAGGAAGATCCTGCTCTTTTTAAGAAATAAGTTAAGTTGCTCTCTTTTGATTGGAAACAGCTAGCAAGAGTTTAGTGGCACAAATTATTAATATAGAGACACCCCAGTTTAACTATAAGGAAGCCTGCCAAGATCATACAGCTAGTGAGTGGGGAGGTCAGGATTCAAACCCAAGACCCTATAACCTGACAGTGGCTTGCTCTCTCTCCGCCATTCCACCATCAAAAGTGTTCCGGGGCAGGGGTGGGGGTGGGGGGGGAGGAGGGGTGGAACCCTGAGAGTGAAGGCTTATATGAGCTTCACTTCCAGGAAACAAGTAGGATAGTAAGTATTAGTCATGTGAAACGACTTTAATGAATCTCCTTAATATGTAAATTCCCTCATTCTATTTAGAGCTTTCTGCATGTAGACAAGACCAATGTGTGTCCCAAACTGATTTGCACAACACCCAGAAAAATGTAAGAGGAGAGGAAACTTAGTGCTCTCCAGACCAGTTGTCTTCATGGAGAAGACATGGTTTCAACCGGTTTGATCTGGGTTGCTAATAAACATGCTCTGAAAGCAAACTGCCTTGATTCTTTTAGGAAATAAGTGAGATATCAATGAAAAATAAGTGAGTATCTGAGAAATATCAAGTCTTTGCAGGGATTATATAGTCCCTGTGAGGAATCCAGAAACTTCATTGATTAGTTTAATACATGTCTATTCAGTGAACTAAACAACTTTGCTACTTCAGAGAAATAACTGCACAGCAAATTTAAATTGCTAATCAATTATTTGGCACTCTTACCTAGACAATGCCAGAAAACAATTCAAATTTTTAATACATGGAAAAACAAAATTTTTTAGTGTATATTTTTGACATCGTTTAGTTTTAGCTTAAAAATATAGCACGTTGGGGCTCGGTGGCTCAGTCGTTAAGCGTCTGCCTTCGGCCCAGGTCAGATCCCAGGGGCCTGGGATCGAGCCCCGCATCGGGCTCCTTGCTCGGCAGGAAGCCTGCTTCTCCCGCTACCAGTCCCTCTGCTTGTGTTCCCTCTCTCGCTGTGTTTCTCTCTGTCAAATAAATAAAATCTTTAAAAAAATATATATATATAGCATGTTACTCAGCTATATAATTGTTCGGTAGCAGATATTAAAATGTATAGTTGTTTTTTTACCATACTGTGAAACATTTCACTAAATATTTTATCTTCCTGTTCATGCTAGTGACCTTTTAGTCACTTTTTAAAGGGTAAATGATCAATCCCTCCATTCTTACTCATCAGTGATTAAAAGTTAATATTTGATAAAGAAACCAATCTATACTGACAACAGCTGGTTAGATGCTATGGGTGTGACCACTTAAATAACAGGAATAATCCAGAGTTTTTAAAAAGCTTATTTTAAAAAAATAATAATAAAAATAAAAAGCTTATTTTACAAGCTTTAAAAAGCTTATTATACAACAAATAAGTCCTGAGGATGTACTGTACAGCAGGGCGAATATAGTTAACAATTCAATTCTGTACTGTTTATTCGAAAGTTGCTGAGAGAGTAAATCTTAAAAATTCATAAGAAAAAAATGTAAATGTGATGAATGTTAGCTAACCTTATCACAGTAATCATTTTGCAATATATACATATATCACATCATTATGTTGTACACCTAAAATTACAACAATGTCACATGCCAATTAGGTCAGTTTTTAAAATAATAAATAAAAAGAAGCTCACTGTCCTATCTTGAGATAAATTTTAAGTATGAACACCTGATCTGAGATTATAATGAATTTTGAGCAGACTCTGAACCTTCAGGTTTGAGCAACGAGTCGTGTTTTAAGTCAACCTTCAGCCGACTGTCACATAAAGTCTTCGCTGGTCTTGATGACAGTCTGTCCCGCCGCCGGTCTTTTGTCCTCTGAGATACAGATGGCATATATCAGTGACGCTGTAGGGTTATGTGGGAGACCGTCAAGAAATAGAAAAGTAAAAACAGACTAAAATCGAATTACACGGAGTTTCCCTTAAAACAAAAATTGATTGAGTTCTGCCCGAGGTGGCTTGTTGTTTCCTGTGCCAGGAACTACTGTGCGGGCCCAGCAGGAAGTGTGCTCCGAAGCGGGATCACATTACACCCTTGTTTTATGGTTCATTTCACTTATTTAATGCAATCTGAGAACCTGCAAAGGGAACATTTTAGAAGGAGGGAATGGGTTTTTTGTCTTGTTTTGTTTTGTTTTTTTAAGTTTCTTTGAATCAAAACATTTGTTTTTACAAGGTGCTTCTAGCCCCACAGAAGCGGGACTTGAAGAGAGTTCCATGGGGGAGGCATTTCTCTTTGTCACAAAATTCAAAGCAAGACATGAAGTTGGGTTATGTCTAGGGTTGAGTTATGTCTGTTTCCTTTGCCGTCCTACCCCCATAATTTTAAACGTGAAGTATTACCGCCAGGCCCATGAATGGTCTAAATCGTTCTGAATTCATATATGCTCGTCCTAGGGTCTCTCATTTGAGAGAGAGCCCAAGACGGGCCGGGGCCGGGTTGGGGGCGGTAAGGAATAGGTTTAAGATGCAAAATAGCGATTCGTTTGCCAAGTGGAAGAACGAGTTCGTTCGTCTGTATTGCTTGAAAATGTGTGAAGGGAACAGCTGGATTCCCTGGTGGTGGCCTACACCGCTCCTCACGTGCTGTCTGTTTTCCTCTCCAGAGACCTCAGTATGAACAACATCAGTCAGCTGCCCCCGAATCCCCTGCACAGTCTCCGCTTCCTAGAGGAGTTGTAAGTATCGCGTAGTAGTGATGCGTCCAGTCAACACTGAGCACATTCCTGGGTTTGCCCCTCGTACTCGCTGTGGGAACCAGATAAAACAAGACCCAAAAAAAGCTGTCAGCACCAACAATTTTGGCACATGAGGAAACACTTAGTTGGGAGGGGAGAAAAAGAGAATTGCCTAAGATTCTGGAAATCAACTTATAAAGGAGTTGACCATGAGGCTACAACTTTCTAAGGTGAGACTTGAGCCAAACAAATTAAAATTTAAAACAAAGGCGGTTTAAGAGCCCTGGATGTCTCTTTGGAAATAGTTAAGCAGCAGGATATTAAAAGTTTGAATACCGGTTCATGTTTATTAAAATAGCAAGTAAAGCTATAATCAAAACCAAAAACTGCTGCTTGGTTCGGGTTGTGACAGGGGGAATGGAGTCCACATTCCGTAGCACCAAAACTTCTTGTCTTAATCACTTTTAATTACTATTTTCCTACTTCTTAATTTAGCTTCCCTCAAGGCTTGAACAGAAAAATAGGAAATCCACAGAGCACTTCAAACTGGGCTCTCCCATACTCACTGTAAAAAAAAAATAAAAAAGGAAGAAGCTAAAATTAGCTAATGTTACACAGAGGAATCTTGATTATGTCTCGTAATCACTTTCCAGAAGATGAAAAAGAACTGTATAATCCAAAAATATGTATTTAAAAATTCATTTGATCCTCTTACCCTTTGGAGTGATGGAGACTAAGGGAGTGGTGTGCCATCACAGTCCTCATGAAGAAAGTTTGGCACCATCCCTTGAGCACATCCTCTGACTGTTGATTAAAGGAATTATGTAGGCAATGACCTCTTTTGAAAATACTTCCTTTATAAACCCAAAAGTCAGGGTCCAATCTGGGGAGTAATTTAAATGGTTGATGCACTCCGTGATCCACTGCAGGAAGTGTGAAGAATGTTCCATCATAACCAAATTACACTGCATCGATCTTTTCCTTTTTCAAGAGGATAGTATTCTCAAATTTCTCCCCTTAGGGTTTTATCTACATTTTTGATAGCCTTAGATTTTTAGCAAATGCTGTTGTCTTATTATTGAAATCAGTTGACTATATGCCCAGGTTTTTTTCCAGGAAGACAATGGGGAAGCCCAGATGACGAGACTGTACACCAAGTTTTTATGATTCATAGGTTTTCACTCTGGGTTGCCCATGCTCCTCTTTTCCCCTCTTTTCCCTCTTGCCATTTCCATGACTAAAAGGTAACCTTGGTCAGGGCTGAGTCCTTGTCTATGTTAGTCATGGCTTGTGTGTGATAATAATCAATACATTTTTGATGAACAAATGAATACTGAGAAAGCAAAACATGTAAAAGGAGCTTCTCGTCCAAGTTGGCTGACTTAGGAAAAAGCAACAGACATGGTAGACATTAGCCAATATTTCTATTGATTACTTTTAGTAAATTTCAGTTCGGGTTTTTTCCTGACTTCCATCCTTCTCATCCTCCCTTCCTCACCATAATTAATTCCCGATGCTTGGTCCTATGTACACCCCTCGCCCCGTATTTTGAAGGTGTGTATTTTCTATGCTTTCCTGTCATTTCCTTACACTACATAATGGCACAAGGCTTCCATTCTGTGTCATCGTGCACCTCTACTTTAAACCCCAAACTGAATCAATAAAGAATTCACTTCCCTAAGGACTTTGTTTAATAAAATTCCTCCCTCAGTGACCCAACTCATTCAAAATAACTCCTCTTTCTTCAGGAGGTAAATGTTAATTCTGTTCCAAGGCCAGTTTCTCAAAAGATCATTGAGAAAAGTCAAGGAAAAAAAAAAAAGAGGGAGGGAACTACCATTTGAAAAAGATATTTTTCTATATTGTCTTATTTTTATATCTGGAAACTCCATTAAGTGTCTTGACCGTGAAATCATGGAATTTCAGAAATAAAGGAGACCCTTAAAGGGCTATTCATTCTAGTTTTTCATTCTCTTCTGGAATTCCCTCTGCTGAGCTGGCTGGCCGAGCATAATTCAAAAGCTAGACCACTTTCTCATATATAATCCTGTGTTGCATCTGACTGATGTTTTGAGGACATCATTATTCATTTTGCGGCAAAAGGGGATAGTATTTACAGAACCTGGAAAAATGATCAACTCTGCTTGGTTTATTCTTTTGTTCCCAAGGTTAATTTGGGGGTGTTGTGTTTAAAACGAAACAAACCATAACAAAAAAGCACCTGTTTTGCAGAGCATTGCAATTATGCCTCTGTTATGTTACGGATAATTTCTATTAGACTTAGCTATGTGTAAGTCTATATTCTCTTCTAGAGTATAAGATCTTCAAAATGATAATATATTATAATTACAATAGTAGTTTACTCTGTACCATGCGGTGTTCAAAATTCCTTATACACATTTTCCCACGAATCCTCCCAACAGCCCCATAAAGGTAGATACTCTTATTATTCCCATTTCATAGATTTAAAAAAAAAAAATGAAGTACAGAGAAAATATGGAACTGGTTCAGGATCATGCAGTGGCAAGAGTCAGGGCTAAGATTCAACCTCACCTTCCAAGCCACACTCAGAAAGCAGAGGGAGCGTTAGGAATTGTGCATTGTTCTTCTGTGCATTTCTTTCCCCTAATGGTATCTGAAACAGTGGTTTGCAAAGTTGAATCCTTGAAAGTGTTGTTTAAACCGAGTTATGTAACGGTAATTCTGTCATATTTCTGTGTCCGTGCATGTGTGGAGGAATGAAAAAGAGGAGTGAGAGAGAGAGCTGTCTACGCAGGGGGGTGAGATTGGGTATTCAGGTTATTAATTTACTTACTACCATCACCTATTGTTGGCAATGGAGAGAGATCCTCAGAATTTTCGGAAGTAGTGTATCGCCAATTTAGCATTGCTCAACAGGTACAAAACCTTATGAATATTTTTAATATTTTTCCAAGTGCATGTATATACTTAAGCAGCTTGTTCTATATAGTATACTATCAGAACTAGCAAATGACAGCCATACGGCTAGAGACAGACATTTTTCCCCCCAATTTTTTTAAATTCTAGTTAGCCTCTAGTGTAAAATTGATTTCAGTAGAATTTTGTGCTTCCTCACTTCCACACAACACCCAGTGCTCATCACACGTGCCCTCCTTAAGTCCGATCACCCATTCAGCCCATCCCCTCCAGCAACCCTCAGTGTGTTCTCTATAGTTAAGAGTCTGTTTTCTGGTTGGTTTCCCTCTCTCTTTTTTCCCCCTTCCCATTTATTCTAGATACAGACGATTGGAGATCCGTCATTGTGTGTGTATCTTTTGTTATGACAATAGAGCACTGTTCTAGAAGTATTCTTTCACTCCGTTTATTCAGCTCACCTCTATGCTTTATCTCTTTAGTCATTAAGTGGGAAATTGCTACTGATACTATTAATGATATCAATAAAACTCCTACCACAAAACTCAGTTTTTTTATAAATCACTATTATGAAAGGCAAGTTAACACTCTTCCCATTTGCACGAATCACCTCCACTTAATCATTTCCCTAGTTTAATTCATTTAACTATGTTACAAACAGTGTAGACAGCCATGATTCATCCCTCATCCATCCCTGAAGCTAGACAAAGGTGTCAGGTTTTAAAATCCTCTAAGAATTCATAAAGCCCTACAGGTACTCACTGAGTCGGTGTTTAGAAATATATGTATATTATAGCCCTGGAGAGAGTGATTGCCTGAGGCAAATATTTAAGAAGAATAAAAGTCATCACCTTTAATGGTCTCCTCTCTGTCCTGAGGTTACAGAATGCTTACTTCCTGGGCCATGTGTGTTGGCACATTCAGGTCTTGTTTATCCTGTTACTTAATTTTTTTGATCTACATGGTGACCAGACGTGCGTAGGCCAAATGTCCAATTGTTGCAAGGGAAAGGAGAGCCTTTTCTTCTTGGGGAAAAAAAAAAAAAAACCATAATTGAGTGTGGCAAGGCTGCGCTGTGTAGAGAGAAAAGTACGGTATATGGAGGCAAAGCCCAGGACTCTTGTCCATTCCCTGCCATTTACTAACTGATAATCCACTTGGCCTCCCTGGGCCTCAGGGTATAATGGTAGGAGCTGCCTGGCCCACCTTTTGAGATGCTTGGCAGAATCGAATGAAAGGATGAGGAGAGAACTTTGCTAAATTCTAATTACCGTACCAACTTGCATTGGTAAACTGAGAGCACCTTGGAGAAGATTCTAACGTCTTTCTTTCCTATTTCCTGAGGCTGGTTTTGCAGTAACCCAGGGATCCAGGACTTAGGAAGGAAAAGCTATTTCAAACTGTGAGCTTTACTGGATACACACAATCAGTGCCGAAGAGTTCTTTACCGAATTTGAGCATCCTGAGCACTAATTGCATTTCTTTCCAACCGTGTCTCTCTCGGTTCTGTTGATTCAGTTCTACCAAGAACTTATGTTAATGTTTGCTATTTGGACAAATAGAAGAGCCTACATTTGGTCCCTTGGAGTGTGTTCAGATGTTAGGAGCTAATGCCAGAGTGTGCCTAATGCTGACATCTACAGGCCCCATTAAACTTAGACTCGTAGTCTGATTAAACCAGAGGGGGAAATGAACTGTTACCGTTTTAAACAGTGTGAGTTGAAGGCCTTTGTTTCCGAGTAGTATTTTAAAATCTTTCCAGATTCTGATGCTATTGGAATCAAATACTCGATTTAGCCGTCAAGGAAACATGAGAAGCTCTAGGGAGGTCTGTTTTTAAGTTACTATTGTTCCCTGGAACGATTTGCTCATATTATGGTTGGCCTTGAGGAATCCCTATATAAATAGTAGATACCGATTATTGCAGATGAAATTTGTAGTGAGAAATACCACCAAACTTCCTGAGAGCAGAATCTACGCTTGTTACTTCTACTTCCTCATCATGTTGCTGAAAATGGTGAGAGCTGTCCTGCCTGTCTTTTGAGATTTTTTTCCTGAGGATCAAATGAAATGATGATGAAAGAAGTTTGGTAAACCCTAAGTCACATATTGGATGTGTTAGTCAAGTGAAAACACCTTCGTGCCCATGAACGCTCTTCCTGCCCGTTGGCTTTCTCACAGCATTCGGGCTCTTGTCCTCGTAGACCTGGCAAATGATGAAAAATGCTGCCTCTTGGAAAGTCTTTTTCTCTAATATTCTTTCATGGCAGTTATTTTGGTTCTCTTCCGAATGTCTATCCGTATAGCTGGAGACAGACATTCAGATATTTGCCCTTGTGTGTGTGCTCGCGCACACATGTATGTATCTTTCATTACGATGTTTTGGGCATGTTCTGAACGTGCCCTAGCTCTCTGGCTCCTCTTCTTTTTCTCTTCAGCATCCTTTCTCCTCCACTCATAACTCCTATAAAATGTAGACATTCCCTGGGTTATTGCACTTCATTTTATTATCTCTCTTCTTAGGTACTTTTCAGCTTGTTCATTGAATACATGTTTACTGAGCCACTGTGAACATAAGAGAGACTGGAACCTGCTATGGTTCAGGCGCTCATTCAACAGGTCCCTGCCCTAGGGGAGCTCACATTCTAGGCAGAGAGACATAGTAAGTGAGGAAACCAGCACCGATGATATTTCATGATTGTAACAAGAGTGATGAAGGATACAAACACAGGTGGAGAATAAATAACAAGAGATGACAAGGAGGGAAAGTCTCTCTAAGAAGATGAATCTAAACTGAAATCAGGAGAATGAAGAGAAGGTGGGGTAGAATGTTTCTGGCAAAAGAATAGTGTGAGTGGAGATCCTGAGGTAGGAAAGAATGTGACACGTTTGTGGACATGGAAGAAGATTGTTGTGGCTGAAATTGTGTGAGAGGGAGAGGGACTGACACGGGATGAGGTTGGAGAGGAAGGCGAGGACCGGATGGTGCAGGACCAATCAGGCTATGTATAGAGTTCAAATAAGAGCAATGGAAAGCCATTGGAGGGTTGTGTACAGCTTGTGAAATAATAGGGCTTATGACTTTAAAATAGATTTCTCTGATTTCTGTATGCCAAAGAGATTGGGGACTTACAGAAGCAGAGGAACCTGATAGGAGGCTACAGACCCATTAAGAAACAACTGCATTCAGCTGGGAAAGAAACCCAAGAGTTAACAATTTTTGTTAAGATAGATGACCACCAAATCAATATTTCTAGTTCAGATTTCTTTTGTCTTTTACTGCTAGACCAGTGGTTCTCAAAGTGTGGTCCCTGGACCCACAGTATTGGTACCACCTGTGAACTTGTTAAAATGCAAACTCTGTGCCCCATTCCAACCTAGTGAGTCAGAAATTCCAGGGATTGGGCCCAGGAAACTGCCTTTAATGAGCTCTTTGATAAGTGATTTTGATGCATTATAAAATGGGTGATTTTGATGCATTATAAATTTGAGGACCACTACTCTAGGCTAGTGGTTCTCGAATGCTAGTGAGATCAGAATCATCTGGAGGGCTTGCTAAACCACACGTTGCTGAGCCCCACCACAGTGTTCCTTGGGGGGATGGCAGGAGGGGAGAAGTCAAGAATTTGCATTTGTATCACATTCTCAGGGATGCTGATACTGCGAGTCTAGGGACCACTCTTGGAGAATCATCTGCCAAGTGACACTTACACCTACCCCTACTCCTGGTGCAGGACCAGATTGACTCATCCAGCCCCCAAACAAGCTTTTTCTCTTGCCCTTCTTACTTACCATCGGCATTCTTTTTTTTTTTTTTAAAGATTTTATTTATTTATTTGACAGAAAGAGAGAGATCACAAGTAGGCAGAGAGGTAGGCAGAGAGAGAGAGGAGGGAAGCAAGCTCCCTGCTGAGCAGAGAGCCCGACACGGGGCTCGATTCCAGGACACTGAGAACATGACCTGAGCCGAAGGCAGAGGCTTTAACCCACTGAGCCACCCAGGTGCCCTGCCATCAGCATTATTATCCAAACCCATGATCGCTGTGTCTATCACTCACTTCTTTCATTCTGTAATTCTTTCTCTCTCACCCCCCTGGTTATCAGCCAGTTTCCAAGATCCAGACCTCATAATTCCACACTGTCTTTCCCATTTATTTATTTTATTTCAACACCATGTAGGTCAGGTTCTTACTATCTCTTCTGGGTAACTATTAAAACCCATTAACTAATCACCTCTCCTAATTTTCCCAACAAGTAGTGAATAAATCATCGTTTCTGGGGATAGAGACCATAAAGGCCTCTAGCAGAGCTTACCAATACTACACTGAGAGAACTGTTTCTGAGTTTCCCATCCTTGCATATGCATTGTATCACCTGGAACATTTTTAAAATTATTAATTACTGGGCCTTTTCCCAGAGATTCTGATTTAATGGGTCTCAGTGGGGACTCAGACAATATTTTGTAAAGCCCTACAGGTGGGCTGAGACCCACTGGGACATATGAAAGCATCCCAGTGCAGGAAGACAGACGGGGACTCATCAGCTGATTGAATATGAGGACCAAAAGGGAAGTTTGAAGGTGAGAGATGACTGTGAGTCAGGTTATGAGATTAGATGCCAGAGACCCATGAGGCACAGTCAGTGAAACAGGGAATTCAAGAGGAACAACTGATATTTTGGAGGCAGAGGATGTCTGGTTCTGGATATACATCCAAATAGAGATGTCATTAACACAGTTGGAATGGGGGTCTGGGGTATGATGAGTCTATTCTAGAAATAATGACTAGAGTTGTCTACAAAGAGGTGATTTTGAGGGTGCCTGGGTGGCTCAGTTGGTCAAGCATCTGAGTCATGATCTTGGGATTGTGAAGTCACGCCCTGTGCTGGGTGTGGAGCCTGCTTGAGATTATCTCTCCCTCTGTCCCTGCCCACCCCTCTCTCTCCCTCTAAAAATCAAAAACAAAGGAAGAAAGGGAAGGGAGGGAGGGAGGAAGAAAGGAAGAGGAAGGAAGGAAGGAAGGAAGGAAGGAAGGAAGGAAGGAAGGAAGGAAGGAAGGAAAGAAAGAAAGAAAGAAAGAAAGAAAGAAAGAAAGAAAGAAAGAAAGAAAGAAAGAAAGAAAGAGAGAGAGAAAGAAAGAGAGAGAAAGAAAGATTTTTGAAGGTGCTGCGCAGAGAACCTTGAAAGAAGATCGAGGCTCTGTGTTTCCCCGTGTGGCTCTCTACCCGTATTAGAATCACCTGAGCTGCTTATTTTAAAAAATACAGATTCTTGAATCCTTCCCCCTAGAAACTCTGACTCACTAAATCTGGGTTGGGGCCTGGGAATCAGAATTTTTGTGGCTTCTGAGGAGAAGACAATGCACGCTAAAGTTGGAGATCCACCAGAGGGAAAAAGAAAAGGTGTGAGGACAGAAACCTGAGTAACATCTCTGTTTAGAGGATGAGAATTAAAAGAAGGGCTAGTAGGAAAGAAAGAGAGACCACCAATCATAGTGGTGAAAGCAATCCGGTTGCTCGGGGCCTGGAGGGCAATGGAGGAATCTGAGTTAGAAGCAGTGAGGACAGTTCTGCTGCGGCCTTAACCCCAGTGGCACAGCCATTTGTGTGCTTACGTTCTTCCTGTTTTAGACTGATTTTTCCTGACCAACCTAAGCTCCAGATCAACCTACTTTTATCCAAAGTAGTGGTTAGAAACTCAAATTTTTGAGTCAAAATGCTATGTTGAACCAAATTCTCTTGTGTAAACTTTTCTACATAAGCGTGAGCAAATAACCTCTCTTCAGCTCATTTTCCCCTCTGTATGAGGGGATTCATCATGTTGTTCAATGTGATTTTATAATAAATAGCACAATGTATGTAAAGTAATTAACAGTGCCTGGCACTTACAAATTGTCTAATAAGAGGTAGATACTGCTTGTATGTTGCAAAGGACTATACTTGGCTTATTGAAAGCACCCAGAGAAGGGGATGCCTGGGGATGCCTTAACTCAGTGGGTTAAGCGTCTGTCTTCAGCTCAGGTCATGATCTCAGGTTCCTGGGATCAAGCCCTGGGTAAGTCTCCCTGCTCAGCGGTGAGCCTGGTTCTCCCTCTGCCCCTCGCCCTGCTGGTGCTGGCTCGCTCTCTCTCAAATAAATGAGATCTTTAAAAAAAAAAAGAAAAAGAAAAGAAAGGGGGGGCGCCTGGGTGGCTCAGTGGGTTAAAGGCTCTGCCTTCAGCTCAGGTCATGATCTCAGGGTCCTGGGATCGAGCCCTGTGTCAGGCTCTCTGCTCAGCAGGGAGCCTGCTTCCTCTTCTCACTCTGCCTGCCTCTCTGCCTACTTGTGATCTCTCTCTCTCTCTCTCTACCAAATAAATAAATAAATAAATAAAATCTTTTAAAAAAGAAGAAGAAAGGCAGAAAGTACCCAAAGAAATTGCTGGATTTAAATTTGATGCATAATGAAGGAATATTCTTCTGAAACAATATTCTTGTTTCCGATCTGGTTATGGGACTAGACAGCCATCTTGGAATAGTTATGCCAGACCCATAGCACTGCAGCCAACTCTTTTTAGAAACAAGATCGAATGATCAATCAATACTTATTGATTCAACTACCTGCTCTGTGCAGGCAGTAAGATTCTTGACCTTAGGAATCTATAATCAAATCAGATACAAATAAAACAGTAGAAAAAGAACAGCACTATATAAAATATGTCCTACAGGAAAGTTGACTCTGAACTGAAGTAATTAAGGGAAGCTTCACAAAGGAGTTAATATTGTGGTTAAAGAAACCTATGGCCACTGAAGTATTATTCTCTGTTACCCTGAAGAATTCATTTATTCACTTCAGTGGTCTTAGCCTTTGAACATTGAAATCTGAAGATTTTTATCCTAACAATGAAAACAAAATGGACAGATCATAAATATACAGAAAAAGAAAGACTTTTGGCTTGGTTTGACCAATTGGATATGCTTAACTTATGGAGGAGGAGTGGAAACCACCTTTTTTTTTTTTGAATCATGATTTCTTGAGGCATATTAGGAAAGACATTTATTTCCTCCAGTGGGAAGTAAAACAGTTGATAGAATTTCATAATCCTTGCCTCCAAGACTGCTAAAGAGGCTTCAGCAAACCTTACCAAAGATGAATACCAGCAGGTTAAACTCTAAGCATCTGGGCCCTTCTGACTAACACGGGCATCTTATAAAAGAAAAACCACCATGGTGAGCTTGGTCAATTACAAGGATGATGCATTACTGCCAGCAGAGATAATATTAGTAGATGACATCTGACTATAAGTTTCATCTTATTTATGTCTCACTCCATCATCCAAACACTGGGCTCCTTTAAGTATAACCCAAAGCCACACTCATCAATAGGGTGGCCCCAAAAGCAACAAGAGCCCTTAATCAAAAGAGTTGAGTCACGAGGAGCCCATCTGAATTGACTATGATGCTGTTTTCGTCACTTTGTCTTTTGAAAGTCATTAACTATAATACTATTATGGGTCTTGCTCATTTTATTTTAGACACATTTTTTTATATGAGATTTTTTTTTTTTAAGATTTTATTTGTCAGAGAGAGAGAGAACACAAGCAGGCAGAGAGGCAGGCAGAGGCAGAGGGTAAAGCAGGCTCCTTGCTGAGCAAGGAGCCCGATGTGGGACTCGATCCCAGGACCTTGGGATCATGACCTGAGCTGAAGGCAGCTGCTTAACCAACTGAGCCACCCAGGCGTCCCTCATATGAGATTATTTTGACACATGGTACAGAAATAGGAGACTTTGGAGATTTTACATTTAAGTGATAGTTTACAATTATTCAGTGAGGTACCACTCAGAAGAATGAAAAGAAGTTTAGAAATAGTAACAGAGTCACTGAAAATTAATGTCAGAAAATCACAGAGAAGGAAAATAGTACCAGAAAACTGGAAATCAGCAAGTGTCATCCACAGCTTCAGAATGGGAAGAGGAGGAAACTACTACCATCAAGCCTGATGTTAGCCCTCACCAGATTTCTAGAACAAATTAATTTTGCAAGTATAAAATGTGTGCTGTCCTGGTCTTATGTACTTTGTTAAAAAGTTGGAAAATAAAGCAGTAATTTCTAGGAGTCAGCATGAATTTGCTAAGTAGTCAGAAGTGTCTTATTTGTTTGTTTGTTTGTTTGTTTGCTTGTTTGTTTATTGGGTTGGGGGTAGCACTGGGAGAAGGAGAGAAAAAAATCTCAAGAGGCTCCCCACATGGAGCCCGACTCTGAAAGCCATCTCACAACCCTGAGATCACAACCTGAGCCAAAAATCAAGTCTGATGCCACCCAAGCACCCCAGAAATGTCTTTTTTTTTTTTTTTTTAAGATTTTTATTTATTTGACAGAGAGAAACACAGCGAGAGAGGGAACACAAGCAGAGGGAATGGTAGCAGGAGAAGCAGGCTTCCTGCCAAGCAAGGAGCCCGATGTGGGGCTCGATCCCAGGACCCTGGAATCATGACCTGAGCTGAAGGCAGACGCTTAACGACTGAGCCACCCAGGCGCCCCCAGAAATGTCTTTTAAGTCATAAAGGTTATCATATTCAAGTTCATTCTGCTCCGATTATTTAAGCATCCCTGCTGTTACATAGCTTCTCTACTCCCTGAGAGAAGACTAGATTACGTTTAAATGAAACTGGGAAAGGGACAATGTTTTTCATTTGCATAAAACCTTTCAGAGCTTTGGTATCTTTACCTACAAGATATGGACTGTAATAATCTCTATCTATCTCCTGATATGAAGTATGGGAAAAAGCTTTTAAAATGTTACATGGTAGGGGTTGGTTGTGTGCCTTCGTGGCTCAGTCGGTTAAGGGTCGGATTCAGTATCAACTCAGATCATGGTCTCACGGTCATGGGACGGAGCCCCACATTCAGCTCTGTGCTTGATAGGGAGTCTGCTTAAAGATTCTCTCCCTCTTTCCCTCCTCCAGTGCACTCCCCCATCCCTGTCTCTCTCAAACAAACAAATAAATAAATAAATCTATCTCTTTTAAAAACGTTACATAGAGGCACCAGGGTAGCTCAGTCAGTTAGGCATCTGACTCTTGATTCTGGCTCAGTTCATGATCTAGGAGTGGTGAGATCCAGCCCCACGTTGGGCTCCCTGCGCAACAGGGAGTCTGCTTGAGAGTCTCTCTCTCCCTCTCCTTCTGCCCTTTCATCCCCAAAATAAAAATAAATAAAATAATATAAAATGTTAGTGATGTTCATAAAGAAATCTTAAACAAGAAGGAAACAGCAAGGTAGAGGGAGGAGGAGGGAGAAAGAAAAGTTAAGTAGGAAATGCATGTGTAACAGAAAAAGTTTGAGGCAGAAAAAATTCTGTGAAAGAACCTTATCATTTCAAAAGAATAGGTTAAATGAGGCCCAGGGAAGTTTAGGGACTTTTATTAAGCTTTACTGCACACTAATGGTGAGAAGGAAAAAAATCAAAAAGGGAAAGGGAAAAACAAACAAAAAACCCTAAGGATTACAAGGCAAAATTTCTCAAAAGAACTGACCCGGGAGGCCTGGTAGAACTTGCCAGGCCCTTTCACTTAGCCCTGCAAATGCTCTTCTGCCTTTGGAAGTCAGCCAGGGAAAGCCACATTGGACCATGGTTCCCCATATGGTACTTTTCCTGAGGCTCTCAGCCAGAGAGCAGGGTCGCGCATCCTTCCACTCCCGGTGCACACACCCCATTTACCCAGACACCTCCCCCTCTCCAGGCCAACATCCAGAGAGGAGAAATCAGAAATCAAAGATCGCATCTGATTGCTTTGCTCTGGTCCCTCCATTTTTTACAAAATAAAGCTACCAAAAAAAAAAAAAAATCCTTTGGATTTCTTTAGAGATTCAAACTACTATAGAGATTCAAAGAAACATAGACTCTCGAAGATATTTTAATTGGTTGTTAAACACCAAAACATCTACTTATTTGATTTAGTTGAAGAGGCATGTGTCTACTATAACTTGATTTTTTTTTCTTTTTATGGCAGTTGAGTAAGTAACACTAACAATAGTGGTACGATATCAGTCTTAAATATGTAACAGTATCTTTAAGAATAAAAAACATTAAAAAAAAAAAGAATAAAAAACATTTTTATATCATAAAAAAATAAAAGTTTTCCTTATTAAGTTGTATCTTATTATAGAAATAAAAATGATGGAATAGATATTCCCATGAAATAATTTTAGAAACAGGAAAAAAAAAAATCCACCTCTCAGACAAATGGTATGTGGGTCTCTGGGGTTGGAACATAGTTGCCAGAGATTTGTTATTTCAGATTGTCACAGGAAAGATTTGTGTGTAGTTCTAATTATTCATGTCTTCATTTGAAAGCCTTTTGCCCCCTATAGTTTATATGTATTTAATTTTAGAATTCCTAAAACCATCCCACATGGTAAAGAAATAAGAGAAAGATCCAATGATTTCCTTAAAATGTTGTTTTTGTCAATGAGATAGATCTTCCACCAGCCCAGCTAAGAGCTAAAAACACATCATAAATTCCTTTAAGACAAACTCCCCTAATAACACAGGTTGTGGTTCCACGGGTTACTTCTGAATACAGACTCAAGGGCTCTGAAAGTCCTTGCCCAGAAAAAAACAGTGCATGAGAAATAAGCTATCCTTCAGGAAATGTAACAGAAAACTATCTGCCTTAACAATAATTTCAACTAATAAAATACATACAAAGATTTTACTCTGTCCTTTTCATTTCTAAAGTCAACAAACATCCCAGGGACCATCCAAGCTACGTGAGGACACTGGACACATTAGAAGCAGTAAGAGTTAAAAGTATTCATTTGAAAGCTCTGCCCTAGAACTTTGAAATGCACCGTGATGTTAGGACCGTGAACAAGGATAGTTAGGGATAGTTAGGGGCTTTTTAGCGAAAATAACCGTCCTTAGTCAGCCCAGTCTGGTTAGTAGATCATATGTGATCATCAACCAAGCCTGAGTCTGCCCTAACTCAATAAGCAGCTCTTAGTCACACACTGTTCTTCACTTCAGTGTTACACGTGTACTTTGGGTAACTAGGCAAACTATCCTGAGTTATATATAGTATAAAATGTTGCTCCTTTTTGGCCGCCTCCGTGTTGCCCAGCCCCTAGTAGGTTGCGAGGTTGGGTTTTTCTTTCTTCTTCACCAGAGCCCACCTCGGCCGGCCACCTGTGCCCTGGGGCACCCTTGCAGCATCTCCCAGATGAGCTGCTCCGGTCACCCCTGGTGCTGCCACTCTACTCTCCCCTTTAAAAGCTCCCATCAGAAGGACCACTTTATTTTTTTTTTTTTTTAAGATTTTTTAAATTTATCTATCAGCTAGAGAGAGAGCGCAAACACAAGTAGGGGAGAGGGGCAAGGAAGAGGGAGAAGCAGACTCCCCACTAAGCAGGGAGCCCAATGAAGGACTCAATCCCAGGACACTGGGATCATGACCTGAGCGGAAGGCAGAGGCTTTAACCCACTGAGCCACCCAGGCGCCCCCCAGAAGGACCACTTTAAAACACCAAGTCTGATCGAATCCCCTCTCCTGGCCAGAGCTCTTCCTGTGGCCTCCAGAGCCCTGCGCAAAGTGGCCCTGGATGCCTCTCCACGCTACCCCCCTGCCATTCGCTCCCTCCGTCATTCCACTCCAGCCCTGCTGGCCTCCTTGCAGCTTCCGGACCCCACCAGGCCCACTCCCACCGCAGGGCTCTTGCACGACTCTTCCCTTCACATACATACGTACACGTCTCAGGCCTCTGAGGAAACAGCCTCTCCGCAGACAGGCTTCCCTGCCCATCTGATCTGAAAGAATAGCCCACTGCCCTCCACATTGCTCTCATCCCCTCGCCTTGATTTGTTTTTCAGAGTCTGTTTTGTGTGGTGGTCTCCCTTCCCGTTTCCATTAATGACCGTCTCTCTGCAATAGAAAGGGAGCTCTGTGCTGTCAGGGGCTTTCCCCATCTGGGGCTCCCTGCTGCCTCTGCACGGACATTGGCGCCCGCACAGAGCAGGTCCTCTGTAAATCCTTGTTGGATCTGCAAAGATCACTTGGAGGAATGATAAAGTGATCGTCTTCCTACTTTAGTGTGACTGTTAAAAACAGCAACATGCAATGGCTGTGAGCGTCCAGGGTGCCAAGAGCAACCTCATGATACAAGGACAAAAGGGACATAAAGAGAGGAGAATGGATGCTGACGTTTGGAACTGTTTTGTAAACGGGGCTTCTTGAGACCGACATCTAGAAAGGTCTCTAACAGTGGAGGTTACTGGTTTTGCCAGCCAAATAATCCTTCAGTCATGGACTTATTTGCCGATGGCAACAGGGCTCATACTGATTCTGTTATTCGCCCAAAGCAGACGCCAGGGTGAGGGGACAGCTCTGCTCCCTAAAGTCATCCAGGGGCTCGGGTTCCTTCTGGCTCTTTCGCTGCTCTTGTTTTGCCTTCTTTGGTGTGTTCTCCACACCAGAATCATTAGTGCTGTCTCGCCAGTACCACTTCTGCAAGAATTTCCTGTAATAGACAAAACTGGGGTAAGCAAATTCCTTCTAAGGAGGTGACACAGGAGTTTTCACACATCACTTTTGCTCCCAGCCAGACTTGGTTGCATTACCGTGTTCAGACGCAAGGAAGGCTGGGAAGCGTAATCTCTAGCTGAGTGACCATATGCACTGCTAAAACTCTGGATAGAGGAACTATTCTAGAAGGAGGGGGCAATGGATGCTGGGGACTGTTAGTCATCTCTGCTCAGATAATTAGTTGGACGCTACTGCGACAGCGTATTCTGTTTTGGACACTGTGCAAGACCCCATAATAGATACGGAGAGAATTCCCACTTTGAGGGGACAAGACAGGTACACACTGTAACACAGGGTAGCCAGCAAACCCACAGAGAGACGCAAAGTGCTACCAGAGTGATTCAAAATAGAGAGATTGCCCATCTATTTGGAAAGCTAAGAAATGAAATTGCTTTGAGAGACAGGAAGGGAGAGGAGGGAGAACATTTTAGATAGAGCAAAGGGCCGGAAGGGAGATGGTGGACGGCACGTCTAAGAAAAGCAAGCCTCATAGTTTAGTCGAGCTACAGCATAGAACACGGATCAGGGAATCATGGGGAGGAAGCTGGACTTTGCATTTCTTTTCATTTGGCATGCAAACTGGTGAAGGATTTTGAATAGGCGGGGATATATAATCAGAGTTGGCTTTGCAAAGACGATCAGCAGACACAGAATGAGTGGGCATAGGAAGGGATTCAATGTGGGATAGATGGAAGGCCAGTTGAGATAGTCTAAAGGTTTTCTAGTAAGACAACTTAACAGGAAATAAACAAACACCTCTGAAACCACCCTGGTTAAATATTAGCTGAATTACATGTTATTGGCATACATTTAGTGAATGCCTTACTATGCTCTGGGCTAGTGGCCTTCAAACTTTTCTGACCATATACAGGAAGAAATCCATTTCTTCCCCTCAATCCACTTTCACAAACATGTTTCGAAACAAAGCTTTCATAAAATGATACTTTGCTACTAGGGTAGAAAATGCAGTCTGGGGGCGCCTGGGTGGCTCAGTGGGTTAAGGCCTCTGCCTTTGGCTCAGGTCGTGATCTCAGGGTCCTGGGATCGAGCCCCATGTCCGGCTCTCTGCTCACTGGGGAGGCTCCTGCCCCTCTCCTCTCTGCCTGCCTCTCTCTCTGCCTACTTGTGCTCTCTGTCAAATAAATAAATAAAATCTTTTTTAAAAATTAAAAAAAAAGAAAAGAAAATGCAGTCTGTCATTTTTCTACTCTCTTTTTCTTAATTCTATTCCAAGCCACTACATTTCTTTAGAGTTTGAGAAAGACGTTTTTAGGCACTGTGAGGAAGGCAGGAGGAGTACAATGTAAGAGCTATCTGAATCTTAACAAAATTATATTTGTTAATAGAAGAAAATAGGAACAAACACAAATAAACACAAGACGAGACACAGAAGAGCTAGGGTTTAGGAGCTAGAAGGGAACTGAGTAGCTACTTTATAGCTACTTTATCTTACTATTTCCTGTAATTAGTGAGAAAATGAAGCTCAAAAGTATAAACTTATTTCACGGCTCACAGCAAGTTGGTGCTGCAGATCCAAAATAGGCAGACCTTCCTGGCAGTTTGGAGTGTATTATTACGTATTTTAAAATTTTTAAAATAATAGTAAAAGCAAGATTACAAAAATTGCTATACATTTTCATTTTAAGTCAATTTAATTTGGATCGGGCAAATCATGTTTTCTAATACACATACCAAAAATGCTATTCAGAGGTTCTGCTTATGAGATCATATTTATTTCACTACTCACAGCTTATTGTTGGTGGCACAGACTAGCTATGGGGACACAGATTTGAAGTTGTGTGCTGAATGGCTTATTCCAGTCCCGTCAGTGGGACTCAGTGGAGCTGCACTATCTCTCATTTGGAGATAATATCAAAATATAAATTTGAAGCTGCTCAGCCCCTCAGGAATAAGCACTGGTCGAGTGGACCATTCCACCCTTTTACTCCAACCTCCATCTCCATCAAGAAAATATGGGAGTGTCTTGATTGCTGGTTTTACCCACCCTTCTACAATGTGATCAGCTCCTTAAAAAGTTCTGTGCTCTTCTGAGTCACTGTGTTGCTCTTGGATTTTCCATTTTGTGGAGCCATCTAACACCTGAGGTTATGGGTTTGATGTGACTGCTGAAAAAGTACTAAACCAGATGCTTCCCATGCCACACCTTGTTGATCTTTTGCCTACGTTCTCACCTTGATTGTTTCCCGGTTAGAAAGACATACACTCTAAATTTTACCAGTTAATGATGTCAAAACTTTCCACTAAATAAACCATATTAATGTCTTTGACCCTAAACACTCTCTATTGTTTTCAATTTTTTAATTCGTTGCTCAATTAAAGTAGATTAAAGTACTCTACCCTTTTCCAATAGAGGTTAGAAAAAACGAACTGTGATAGTCTGCATTCTTATTTGCCAGATTTAGCAAGAAAATTGGGTATTTTGTGGGATAATTGCAACGGAAATATTCTTATGTTTGACTGATTTATTTAGGCTTCTAAAGAAAAATTGTAAAAATCATGTGACGATCACAGTTTGACATTACAATTTTTGAGGATTATCATGTGGTACTAACTTTTGTTGAAATTTTTTTAGAAAGGAGAGCTACATATATAGTCTAAGCTCTTAAATGATTTATTGTTAAATAGGTAATTTATTATATTTCTTTGTAGGCACTTCTTTCACCAGCCTTTTGATTAGAAATTTACAGAAGCTTTTCACAAAATACAACAAGACAAGGCTCTTTACAGTTCTTTTTGGCATTTGTGGTTTGAACAAAATTCTGTTGCATTTCTTAACAACTAAATGGATTCTTTGCTCATTGAGGAGAACTTTGCTCACTGTCTCTCCTCTCCCTTGAAACCCACAGACGTCTTGCCGGAAACGCTTTGACATACATTCCCAAGGGAGCATTCGCTGGCCTTTACAGTCTTAAAGTTCTGTAAGTAACCATAGGGTCTCATTTGTTATATTTCTTTTTTGTTGTTGTTATTTTCTGATTTTAGTGTCAAGTGGATGCTAATGAACTTGTAAAGACTGAATCCCTCTAAAGAGACTCCTAGACTCACGAAACGAACTAAGGGTGGCTGGGAGGCGGTGGGGTAGGGATAGGGTGGCTGGGTTGTGGACATTGGGGAGGGTATGTGCTATGGTAAGTGCTGTGAAATGGGTAAGCCTGACGACTCACAGACATGTACCCTGGGGCAAATAGTACATTATATGTTAATAAAAAAAAAAAGAAAGACTGAATCCCTCTAATAAGCTATTTAGAACCATAGGCTAATTCATTTAAATTCAAGTCTACCTTCATTGGTGCTATAAGGACTGCATTATACCTGGCTGGGTTCGTGTGTGAAAATATTTCCCTCTCTCCTGTTCTAATTTAATATCTAAAATTGACTCTAAAGAAACAACTTATCAACTCGGACTTTTAAGAGAGTATTTCCCTTTCTTTTTGTGTAATGAAGTTGGGGACACTTTCTTGAATCATTTTGATCACCAAGTGAATCAATCATTATGATGCTGACATGATGAGACCACAGCCTCAAACCATTGGTCAAGCTTGTTTCCTTATAACGCACTGAATAAGGATTAGCTGAAACACTACCAAGTTTATGTTCCACTTGTGAGTAAAGAAAAGCCAAGTGTATAACAGATACACTGGAGTAATTTAATTGAGAATTGTTCATTCATTGAGACTTGTGAAAGTGTTTTTCTTATTATTTAATAATATCCAACTTCCCCGTTTGTTCATCAGAAAACTCATTATTACTGAATTCTTCCTTATTTTAATACTCATTGCTTAATTTTCTTTTACTTTATTCTGTATAGGAAAAAAAAAAGTCACCTAATTAGAGAAAATAGGTAACATAAGTTGAAAGTTATACCAGGAAAATTTTATCTGAGAGAATATCCTGATTTTATTCCCTTTCTTTGAGATAAAAGTTATAAACTCTAAGAAGGTATTTGATATATTTCTCCTTAATAGAAATTGTATTTCATTGACCTGAGGGATACATAGGCTACTAGAAAAACAGTTTTATTTAAATTGAACCTTTCGTTAAAAATCAAATTTAACAGCCAAACCATCATTTGGGTGTTACGTCATACCTGGGTGGTTGAGTTTGGTCCCCCCTACCCTTAACTTGTTTTGGCTGTTAGGCAGAAATATTTTTAAGTGGTCATATTAGTAAATCCTAATGTGAATTCATTGTGTGGTAAAATTGTGAGCTGTAGCACCAACTCTTTAATGCACATGTATCTCCATGAACTCAGCAAAATACTTGGAACCATTTAAAATGCATCGTAAATAAAACAAGTTTAGATAAGACAAATGAGATGATGTTTTTTTCAGTGTTGAGATATGTGCCACAAAGCATTTTGGATACTTGTTAAATAAATTATACTAGAATCAATTATTTTAATTCACTTAACAAGATGTATCTTGGGTGTCCTGAGCTAGAGAGAAAAAGAAGTACTTGTGGGTGTGGATGTGGCATTGAACAGATTATTACTAAAAATACAAAGATCAATCAGTATGGCCTATGCTCTTGAAGAGTTTATAATGTAGTGCTAGGCTGTGAGATCAGGATAGTAGCACAAAGACGATCAAACATCTCTGATTCATCTGAAAATTATGTCTAGAGATATATGCAGGATTCCGTGGAACTCCAGAGGTTGGGGAACATTCAGTCTGGTCTGAATGGTTCAGGTTTGGCTTCCTGTAAGACATAGAAAGGGTCCTGGTCCCAGAAATTCTGTGTGTCATGTCAAAAATGCGTGGGCATGATCATGTTCTAGGCATGGTCATGTTCTAGGCGTGATCAGGAACCAGGGCAAAGTCGTAAGCGTGGGAATGGTGGTTTCAGCCTTGGCAGTTTAGCTACATCGCTGTCCATATGAGGAGGATCTGGAGGCACCAGACCCCTGCCAGGAATTGAGTTCACTCTTCCATTTATTTTGCTGACTAAAACACTAACATTCAATGAGCAAATTCAATCGTCAAATATTCTGAAAGTATTTTGATAGGAGAAAAATGGTTCTCAACCGTAGTCATTCTGCCTGCCTCAGAGTGTTTTGGAAATCTGGGGGGATGTCTTTGGTTTTCCAGATGATTGGCATGAAGTAAACTGTCCCGTGATGTGCTACTCAGCCTGGCATAAAGGATTCTCCCACAACTGACCTGACTTCTATCTGTCCCTCCAGGCCAAATGCAAATCATAATATTTTCATGTATAAAAACACTGAAAGGTTTTACAAGAAGTTCTGCATAAGCCTAATGATTTGTACAGGAAAAGTTAAATGGAATAAATATATTCTGTTAAAATCATTGAATAACTCGGTTTATGCACCCTGTCTATTTCAGGTATTGTATGATTTCTAACCACATATTTAGTTGAAAATTGTGTTAGTACAGTAGAATTACTTCAAAAGCCACACACGCCAAAAAATTAAAGATATGAGGCACCTGGGTGGCTCAGTTGTTAAGCGTCTGCCTTTGACTCAGGTTGTGATCCTGGGGTCCTGGGATCAAGTCCTGAGTCGGGCTCCCTGCTGGGTGGGAAGCGGGCTTCCTCCTCTCCCACTCCCCCTGCTTGTGTTCCTGCTCTCACTGTCTCTCTATGTCAAATAAATAAATAAAATATTTTTTAAAAATTAAAGATATATAACTGTGGAAGTGTAAGACTTCTTAAAAATAATTGCCATTTGGGGGGCCTGGGTGACTCAGTGGGTTAAGGCCTCTGCCTTCGGCTCAGGTCATGATCCCAGGGTCCTGGGATCAAGCTTCCCCCTCTCTCTCTGCCTGCCTCTCTGCCTACTTGTGATCTCTCTCTCTCTCTCTGTCAAATAAATAAATAAAATCTTTTAAAAAATAAAATAATTGCCATCAAATTAGCAGAGAAATATGAAACATAAGGATAAGGCTCTCTCTCATTGAATTTCATTAACAAACGTTGCTTAATAAATACTTTATATTTTGGCCTTTAAAAATTTTTGGAGGGGTGGCTCAGTGGGTTAAAGCCTCTGCCTTCGGCTCAGGTCATGATCTCAGGGTCCTGGGATCGAGCCCCACATGGGGCTCTCTGCTCAGCGGGGAGCCTGCTTCCCCCC
>CM053611.1:70319898-70354821 GCA_028646535.1 Procyon lotor
GCTCTCCAGGACCCCTTGCAGTACTAGAGAATGAATGCTTGCCTCAGCGTGGGATGGAGCTTTAAGATAGGATGAATGTTCGCTGTGATATCTCAACCCTATCTTGTCCTAGTGGGAAATATTTTGACACTACTCTTCTCTATAAGGAAGTCATTTGTGAAAATATCCACGCTCATTTGTGAGAGTTTAACACTCCCTGATTTTCCCTCTTACGTCTAAAATTGGTCTTAGCGTGTTATCTTTATTTTAACAAAGGTTGTTTCCTTCTGTCCCATATAAGTATAGTCTGCTATCTGTCTTAACTCTAGTTCTTCTCCTAGTGTCCATCTAGACCTCTAATCTCATTTCCCTGTTCTTGTCCAGAATAGCTTCCGATCATGGGGTTTCTCTCACACCCAATCTTATTCATTAAAAAGAGAGGCAAACGTCTGCCGCATTCATAAAAATGTCTCCTGTCTGAACATCCTGTGTGTAATGATACATGTATCATTTTAATATACATGCCTTTCACTTGTCCTTCCTAATATAGTTAGGGCAGTACATCATATTGATTTTTCCGTCAAAATGATGTGTGTAAATAAGCTCTCTTTTTCTGAATTTTATCTAAATATAAGAGATGAGGCATTATAAAATATTTGGTATTAAAGGGAGAATTGGGTCCCGTAGGGTTGAGACCACAGTGCTAGAGGTAAAATGTGGAACAAGACAAGCCTGTTTCTATGTTCATGGCAACTCTTCCAAATGTTTTATAAAGTCCAAAAGTCACTGGAAGAAAGAAATAACTAATTACAGTATAGCATGGTAAGAAAAGTAATATAAAACTTATATCCATCTGAGTCCCTAACCAGCATACAGAGGGTAAGGAGGGCATTTGATTAAAAAAAGAGAGAGAGAGAAGAGTAATCCAATCTACTGAGAAAATGAAGACAGCAACAGCCCTCGTTGGCTAGGACGCTATTATATCTGAAATCTTGCTGCTGTGAACTCTGGAAGATCACTAATATTTAGAATTACCCCTGTATACTGGCCTCATAAAAAAAGAATAAATTATTGGTCTGCATTGCAAAATACCTAGTCCAGTGGAATTCTGAACCAGGCTCTCTTCAACCAAGGTTTATTTTCTCATGTAAGCCGTTCAGTCAACGAACAGCTTCTCATCCTGCCCCCAGCGCCAGACCAAAGCCAAGTGGAAGTGATGGGTAAAACTAAGGGAAAAGTACAAGTAGCCTAAATTCTCTCTTACGTGGGTAAGTCTACCCACGTAGACTTACAACGGAGTCTCGGCAGTTACTTGATATCTAAACATAGATCAGTTAGGCAGAAGGAATACCAAAGGATCAGACCATCGACTGTGATGAAGTCCCTTTGTAACATATGATTTCTTCTCCCTCTGCTGTTCTCTACCTGTTCTCAGTTAGCCCTGTTGGCAGAAAAGATAACCAAACATTGTATTATTAAAAGCATGAGACGCTGTAGGAAATAGTGAATATTTTAAATTTTTAATAATTTAACTATATTTAGATTTTTAAATACATTTTAAAATAATTTTTAAAAATAAAAACGTTTTTAAATTTTTGATATTTTAAAATCAGGGAAAGAAATTAAGAAAATATACAACCATCCTTTGTCTCTAGAGAAAGTGTTTTATTTTCTTTTCTCACCCATATGCGAATGATAAATACGGAGCTAAAAGTGCCTATATTCTGGTTATATTCAGTGCACTGAATAAAGGAGTATTTGCAAAAGAAGTCAGCAGCCGTGTTGTGAATGCTTTCTGTTTTAATTGCACCCCATAGTGCTGTAAACCCTTTAATCATTTTGTCTCCCACTAGGATATCTTAAACAAAAACGGAATTTTCTAATTAACTCACTGGAGACTTATAAGGATATAGTGGAGATAACTTGCTCTTGTTTTGTCATTTAAAAGTAATTAAACAGAAGTTATTTTTGGAAGAGATCAGGACTTAGGTGATTTTTTAAAATTATATTTTTGGTATTTTACTGGTAGAAGTAGTTCAAAAATTAAATTGCCGAAAGGTAGTTCAGGAGTAGTTTAAAAATTGTCATCAGCAAAGCTCACTTAAGTTCTGTTTTCTGAAACCAGATGTATAAAACTTCAGAGAGAGTTTGCAACTACTTAATGAAGGAAAACCATATGAATATCTCTTATCCTCTACTCCAATTTTTCAATTTTTTAGGAAGTCCACATTTTAATAGTTTCACTGTTTGGTTAGCAAAGCATAGAAAGACTATTCAATAAACACTTTATACAGCAATTTATTACCTACAAAGTTCAGACATCAATTAAGCCCATTATCCGTGTCTTACCATCATTTAAATGTGTCACCTCAATTAGTGAGTGACTTAGAAAACATTTCTGTAAGGGCACCTGGGTGGCTCACTGGGTTAAAGCCCCGGCCTTGTCTCAGGTCATGATCTCAGGGTCCTGGATCGAGCCCCTCATTAGGCTCTCTCCTCAGCAGGGAGCCTGCTTCCAAAACCCCCCTATCCCCCGGCCCCCCACCTGCCTCTCTGCCTACTTGTTCTCTCTCTCTCTCTCTCTCTGTCAAATAAATAAATAAATAAATAATCTTTAAAAAAAAAAAGAAAGCATTTCTGTGGAGTTAAAATTATATAATATATTAAAACTACTTGGGAAAGTGTAAAATAATCTAGAAATGTGAAACTTTAATATTCAGGTAAATTATGCAAAATATGGAATTCAAGCTACAATTTTCCCAGTTCCCTAACAGGTATATAAAGTGTGAGATCTTCCTAAGACTTGACTTTGTTCATAAAGAACCAATACATTTGACACTCTTGATTTATGAAATTTAAGTTGAATTCAAGTTTAATAATGAAAGTCTTTCAGCAAACTACTGGAATACAAGTGACATAATTCTGTCCTGTCTCAGAATCAGAATCTCAGACATGGTACAAAAAGTATAAATTTTAAGACCTTTGAGTATTTTTCATATCTCATTTGTATACGAACTCACGTTTCATATTTTAATCCTCAAACACCTTATCAATCAGATGATCTTATTCTATTCCCATTATACAGGTAAGTGACCAAAGGTCAAAGAGATTAAATTAAATGGTTTTAAATTAAAAGACTCAAAACTTAGGCCTTATCTCCAAGCTCAGTGTAGCCTCAAGTTCATGTGAAAATATCCTACCACTTGGTCTAGCATAGGGTGATTCTCAGTGTGGGGCGCCTTGCCCTTCAGCACCAGACTCACCTGGAAGTTGGTTAGAAATGCACATTCTCTGTGTCAGTGCCCAAATGTACTGAACCGGAAACCTTGAGGGTGGGGCCCAGCAAGATGGGTTTTAACAAGTCTTTCAATGGAGTCTGATGAACCCCAAAGTCTGAGAACCACTGGCATAGATTCTTTTTTTTTGCTCATTTTATTTTCTGGTTAATTAAAATGTCACATCCAGTATGATCTCATTATACTGTTGGTTTTGAGAGGGAGTCTATCAATTCATTCAAAAAGGGCTGACCTTCATGGAATGCTTACCATACAGCAGGGATGGTACTGTCTATATTCACTCATCAGATCATCTCAGTAAGCCCTCGTGTGAGTATTCTTATTGGTCACTGAGATGTGACCACTGAGATGTGGAGAAATTGGATGATTTCCCTGAGGCCACACTGCTAGTGGCAGGGAAGAAGTAGACAGATTCGAGATCCCATACTCTTACCCATACCTTAATCGTTCCATACACCATACAACCCGAGAATCTGGACATTCAGCCAATATGCCTCAAGAGAATGCTGCAAGGTGGGGTGGAACGTACATCAAGCTCAGAGTTAGACATACCTGGGCTTGAACCCCAGCTAGCCATCTGATGAAAAGAAACTTCCACAGTGGACAGGATAGAACCAGGCACATTTTTTCAGCGATCCAAATGTAAGCTGGTAACCTCTTCAGCAGAAATATCTCTGTAAAATATCCACTTTTCTAAAATAGTCTTCCACCTCTGGCTTATATAGACCATGTAATACAGGAGGAATGCCTGTGAAATTATGGTGTTATAAACACTTATGAATAAGCTAGCAAAGAACAAGGAATCTAATGGGAATTTTTTTCCTTGCTACTTCCCTACTTGCAATGACATATTTTTATTCCATTGTTACCAGGTGTTACAGTTCTGTAGTCCCCATATTCTGAAAAGAACTCTCAAATCCAGGCGAGCAAAAGCACCGTATTTCACAAAAAAAATTTAATTGCTATTAAAATATGACCACACACACAAGAAGAAAGATCTTTAATCTAAAGTAGAAACTTGTACATCGGTAATAACTTCCTACTGTATCCATATTTCCATTTTGTCTAATTTTGTAGTCACCAGAGTATTCTGTAAAAGCATAAATAAAACAAGTGTTGGTAAGGATGTGGGGAAAGGGGAACCCTTGTATGCTATTGGTGGGAATGTCAACAGAACAGCCTTTGGGGAAAACGGTATGGAGGTTCCTCAAAAAATTAAAAATAGGAATACCATATAATCCAATAATTCGATTATTGGATATTTACCCAAGGAAAACAAAAACACTAATTTGAAAATATATATGCACCCATCTTTATTACAGTGTTATTTACAATAGCCAAGATATGAAAGCAACCCAGTGTCCATCCTTTGGTGAATGTATAAGGGAATTGTGTGTGTGTGTGTGTGTGTGTGTGTGTGTGTGTGTGTGTGTGTGTGAATATTATGCAGCCATGAAAAAGATGAGATAGTGCCAATTGAGACCACATGGATGGACTTAGAGAGTATTATGCTAAGTGAAATAAGTCACACTAAGAAATACTACATGATTCCACTCACAAGTGGGATCTTAAAAAAATGAATAAACAAACAAAAAGCGGAATCAGACCTATAAATACAGAGGACAAACTGATGGTTGCCAGAGGTGGGTGGTGGGTGGAGATGATGAGCAAAATCAGTGAAGGTGAGTAGGAGATACCAGCTTCCAGTTATGGGGTGAATAAGTCACAGGAATAAAAAGAGCAGAAGAAATACAGTCAGTGATATTGTAATCATGATGTATGGAGACAGATGGTTGCTACACTTGTGATGAATATAGCATAAGTAGAAACTCGCACATCAGTAAGTTGTACACCTGAAACTAATGTTACGTTGTATGTCAACTATACTCAAATTTTAAAAAAGGATAAAAACATAAATTAGAGCATATCATTTCCCTACATAAACCCTCCAACAAGAGTTTTTGATCACACTTAAAATAAAACCTCATTGTAGCCTGCAAATCTTCCATGAGATGGCCTCAGTTTCTCTTGGCCTCTTGTTCTCTTCCTCTCCCATGATTCTTTGCTGCTCCTTGAACGAGTCAAACAAGCTCTGGCCTCTGGGCCTTTGCACTTACTCCTCCTTCTCAGAGTTCTTCCCAGATGTTCACGGGATTTGCTCCATGACTCCATTGTGGTTTCCACTCAAGTATCACTTCCTAAGAAGGATCTTCCCTGATCACCTTTAAAATAAAAATCTCACCCCTTGTAGCTATCCATCCCAAATCCATGTTTTGTTTTTTGTTCATTATACCTATCACTTGTCTGATATTATAGACTCATCCATTAATTTTTACTTATCTTTCACTCCACATAGGAATGTAAGTTCCTAAGGGCCAAGACTTGGTCTGATGTTCTGCTGTTTCCCTGACACCTAGAACAGTGCCTGGCACTGCTATGGCCAATTATTATGCATTACTGTGAACTTTCTTTAACATTTTTTCTTCATTTGTTTTCACGGGCAGTATGCTACAGAATAATCACCTGAGACAGGTACCGCCAGAAGCTCTGCAGAATTTGCGAAGCCTTCAGTCCCTGTGAGTATTGCTCGCGAATGTTCTCAGGATCGATGTGGGAAGGGGCACTGAACTGTCCAAACAGCCACTTTCATCAATTCCTTGGTTGGGGACCATACCTAAATAAGTTGTGAATGAGACTTGTCATTAGAGCAACAATGCTTCGAATCCTCACTAAACAATATGTGTGGGAAGGACGAGTGTTGGAGTTTGGAGTTTTAGGTCAGACACTGTCACAGCACTTAGTGACAGTGTCTGACCTAAAACTCCTCTTGCAGTGGAGTGACAAGCCTCTTAGATACCCTGGCATCACAGGACGGAACATCCAGGATCTTGCCCTGCCTTCCCCTATAATATTTTTGTTCCAGAGTTCCAATGAGAGAGCATGCTTTCTCTTTTTATCTAGAAAAACAAGTGTCACAATCTAGACATCTTGGCTTCTTCAGTTTATTCTGTTTTTGGATGATCTAAACCACCTTGTAGTAAAATGTTTGCTGAGTCCAATAAAGATTTAATTTTTAAAGTTCTATGTGGACATCAGGAGTCCTTGTATCCGTAAACTGAGATCTAATGGTATGTCTTAAAGCCTTCCGGCACAACTTCCTCATCATCACACAGACATACAAACATACAGACAATCCACAGATAGACTCACACATGCCTCAGATTCACACACAGACACACCCACAAAAATAACACAGCGGCAGTGTTATTGTTCCTTATTCTGAAAACACGAGCTTTCTGTCAGGAGTTTCCACTCTTCATTGATTTAGAACCTCTGAATAAATAAGAATTAGTTATTTCTCACAAAAAGAACTTTCCTACCAACTGGATGTTTTAGAGCTTGGGGTATAAGCAGTTGTTTACAGTAATTATTTGTCAAGGTTATGCCATGAGCAGTTGGATAGTAAATCTTCATCTCATCAGAAATGTATCAGTGTTTACTATCTATTGCATGATTTCCAATATATGCATGTGTAATCTCTGCTTTTATCTTACTTACGCCTGTCAAACAAAATACTGGTTTCTGGTCTAGACTGCTGAGGGAGATAAATGCATAAAAATGCCAAATAAATATTGCAGACGCTAGCCTGGATGACTCAGTCAGTTGAGCGTCGGGAGACTCTTGATTTCAGCTCAGGTCATGATCTCAAGGTTGTGAAATCGAGCCCCATGTCGGGTTCCACCCTCAGAAGAGAGTCTGCTTAAGATTCTCTGTCACCCTCTGCCCTTCCCCCACCTTTAAAAAAACAAAAGAAGAAAAAAAAAAGAATCCATCAGTTAATAATTACATATAGTTTGCTTAATGCCTTTTCCTGAGGAGATTCAAGAGAAAGAGGAATGTGAGATTGAAGATGATACTTTCCTCCTTTGATCTTTTTTTTTTAATGAAAACAAATCTGTGCTCGAGACCATTTTAAGCTTTTTAGTCCAGTCAAACAAAGTGACTTCCTAGGTTTTCACGAGCCTATAGATAAACAAACCCACAAGGGCCCCTTTGTGGCCCAGGACAGGTCTGTTGCATTTTCAGGGGCTCCCTCAAGCCATCAGAGTATCACTCCTCCTTTGTTGCACCAGCATTTTCCTGAAGGAAAGGAGCAGTCAGAGGGGCCAAACCCTCTCAAGTGGGGCTGTCTGTGTAAGGGCCCAGGGTCTAGGGGCCGCACTGAAAAACGAGATAATGGCAGTGGCCAATGGGAACTTTAAACAGCTGTGAGGCAGAAGATACAAGGATAAGACTTTGTAACCAAAAGCCACTATCAGCTGAAAGAAGATCACAAACAGAACACACACAGAAGTGAACTCTTTGAGAAAGAGAAAACCATGAATCTTTTGTTCGCTCAAACTGGGTGGTGCCTCTCTGATAAAGGTGTTCGGATTTGGTTTCTTACCGTCTCCATATTTACTGTTCACCAGGTGTCTCTTGCGTTATGGTTTCTGATTCACAAAAAACAATTGTGTTTGAAACCTTATAAGTGTGTGTTCCCTGTGAAAAAGCCAAGGGTTAACTTTCTATTATGATGGTTATCGCATCTAGATAGACGCTCGGCCCGAGTGCTGGCTGAGTTTTATCGGGCGGCTGTGTGATGTTTGTCCAGCCGTCCCTTGGCCCGGAGCGCACACGGACCCGTGGGAGGCGCTGACTGCTGGCCGCGCGAGCTACCACGCCGCATCTTCTCACTTTCTTTGTGCTGCTTTGAGACAAGAATCAAGATTTGGCCAAAAGTATCATAAACACAGACAGAGCCACCGACCACACAGACACTGTATTGTACCGGCCGAAGGAGCCCCCCGACCGGGTTTGCGGGTGGGGGGTGGGGGTGGGGCACAGGGAGCCTTTTTAAAGTTTAACTGTTGTCCCAGATCCGGGGTGTTGAATAGTCCCTCTCCTGTTTCCTTGAAGCAGATCCGAAAATGAAAGCGTTCGTTTTGAGAGGAGGGGTCATTACGCGCGTACATTCCCCATCCGCTCTCCATTCATTGCCCTTGGAGGGGCTTCTGTATTGATGTCAGTAACATAGAGGATGACAGCTGTCCCCTGCCTGCTGCCCGCACCGCGAGGCCTCCACTCAGACCCCCGGCTCTTCTTGCGCTGCAGTCAAGCCCTCAGCCTGGCCCTCAGCCCTTCTGGTCACACGGTTCCTCTTCTTTCTCTCTCTGGGAGTCACTCTATTTCTCTTGCTTATTTTCCTCGTGTTACACCTTGGCGCTCTACGCAGCCCTGGGCTCTCCACGCAACCTGTGAGCGCATGAGCCCTGGGCGCCCCGCCTGGTCATTTCCAAGGGAACTCAACCCCAACTGCAAAGAAGAATCACGGGGGTGGAGGGCTGCAGGGGCGGCCACACCTGAGGCTGCACTCTCCGAGTGTTTTTCTAACTGGTGGAATTATGTAACCTGAGTGCTTTTTGAAGGACTGGGAAAGGGCGCCTGGGTGGCTCAGTGGGTTAAAGCCTCTGCCTTCGGCTCAGGTCATGATCCCAAAGGTCCTGGGATCGAGCCGCCTCTTCTGCCCAGCAGGGAGCCTACTTCCCCCACCCCTCTCTCTGCCTGCCTCTCTGCCTACTTGTGATCCCTCTCTCTGTGTCAGATACATAAGGAAAATCTTTTAAAATTTTTAAAAAATTAAAAAATAGGAATAAAAGACTGGGAAGACTGGTGTCCCGCCGTGTTCCTACAGGTGTGTGGCAGATATTCTTCCTGAACCATTTTCAAACCTGAAATCATAACCTCATCCATACTTCCCATTCCAGGAGGAGCTCATGATGTCCTTAGACTATGAACTAAAAATCAGAGGTTGCATTGTTTGTGTTTAATCGAAATAGCTTACATCTGCCTATTAATTCTACCCACTGTCTGGGACCAATAAAGATAGGAGGCCACATACTGTGTATTACCCTCCATCCCAATGTGTTCTTCACACCCGGGCACCTCCAAGATCCAGGAAGCAGTGCCTCATCTCTGTCTTACTCAAAAACTCCATTTTTTTTTCATCTTTTTTTTTTTTTAAGATTTTATTTATTTATTTGACAGAGACAGACACAGCAAGAGAGGGAACACAAGTGGGGGGCAATGGGAGAGGGTGAAGCAGGCTCCCCCGCCGAGCAGGGAGCCTGATGAGAGGCTGAATCCCAGGACCCTGGGGTCATGACCTGAACTAGAGGCAGATGCTTAACGACTGAGCCACCCCGGCACCCCTCAGACACTTCATTTTAACAGAATCCTCAGGGCACTGGTGTGGCCCCTGCATTTGAGAAATGAACCTTTTTGTGGTTCTATGACACTAGCAAATGGTCTACAAACCAAAAGCGGCTGATAACTGCTGAAATAGATCTTTAGTATACTTCGCTCCTCCCTCCGTATGGACTTGGCTGCATTGAAGATAGTTTAGGAAACCTGATAGGCTAAAATTGGTAACATTCGTGTGAGCAAGAAACAAATTGGATTCATGTTTCAAGAGATGTAGTTTTCATTTATTTTACCTAAACAAAAGTTATTTGGCTTCGTTCGTAATGAAAACGGATAGGTACGTTTGTGTGCTTATTACTCTCTCCTGATGCTTGCAAGTTGGTTGCATGAGGAACAAGCGGTCAGTAGCCCAGATCCTGTCCCTGTACAGAATGGCCATTCCCTTCTGACAATGGTAATGACTGCCCAGACACCAGTTGGCTTTTTTGTAATGTTATCAAATATAACTTAATTTCCTTTCTTTTTTTTTGGAAGGGAATAGGAAATGTAATCAGAATTCACAATGAGTTGTGTTTCACCAAGAAACTTTGGGCATAATAGTCATTTGAGGACCAGGTTCAGATTACAGTGATTTGATGGAAACTCAAACCTTAACCCTCCCATGCCCTCACACCTTTGTATTTGTAGTTAAGAAATTGGTCTCGGGGGAAAAAAAATCACTGCTTCATTCGTGGACAGTCATTAATGAGGTGATTCATCTCACTGTCATCAGCAAAGTCTGAGATGATCAAAGAGAATGTCTTATTCATGTTTTTCCCATATCGTATTTAATACATGTTAGTTTCATTCCAAGTTTGCACTAGAGAAACTCATTGGGTTGGTACATAGAAAATAAGAGAATTGGGCATATCTTTAGTATTGTCTCTATTCTCTGGTCAGCTGATGTTCGTCTTCAGAGAATAAGACATTGTTTTTAAAACCAAAGAACCTAAACTCCTGCCTGGAACAGGATCTGCCCGGGCATCTTGTGATCACACCTTCAGGGCTTTGGACTCTACCCCCCACACCCCTTTGAAATGTTAATAACTTCCCCCACTCCTTGTGGTGGGGTTTTGCTGATAACAGTCCTAAAACAGT
This sequence comes from Procyon lotor, assembly GCA_028646535.1. NCBI lineage: Eukaryota > Metazoa > Chordata > Mammalia > Carnivora > Procyonidae > Procyon > Procyon lotor. The sequence goes on from CM053611.1 coordinate 70,330,554, forward strand.
AAGCTGGAGGAAGAGATGAAGAGGCAGAGGCGGAGCTCACGCACTGAGCAGAAAGTCAGAAATGCCTAGAACGAGCCAAGGTTTTCCCCCACTAATATCCAGGAGCTTATTCGGTTTCAGACCCTGGATAAAGAATGGGAAGGAAGTAACAAAAGACAAGGTGGCGTCAGCAGACGAAAAGAAAGCAGAGTGAGGTAACCAAGAGGCTAAGTTTAAAAGATCAATGGGGTTTTAAAAAATGGTTTTAGTATTAGTGACATTATTCCCTCCACTAAAATAGTCTCCAGAAAGAGAAATGACAAGCTTACACAAGAAAAATGCAGGTCCGATATATAAAACTTTGGTTTAATTTGGTTTTGCCCCAAATGCCAGCATATAGGTCGGTCTTGGGATGGGGGTGGACTTAGATGTTCTAGAGGCCAAGCGTTTTATCTGCTGCTGTCTTGGGCGTCCCCTTCATAGAACCATGTGCCAACCAGCACCCAGTGAATTGTTATGAGGAGAAATTTTCCTTGTCTCCTTCCCCCCATTTAAACAGGAGTCGAAAACTATTTTTGAAGGTAAAGCCCTTCCCACGCAATGCTAGTAGCAAGTCAGTGCACGGTCCTCAGAGTCAGATATTAACAAAAAATGTGCGTACTTAATGCAAGACTCCATGCATGAGGCTTTCTTACATCAGGTTACCGGCCATCGCCCTGATCAAATCCTATATAGGACAGTCCTATCAGATTGGTAAATAAGCAAGAACATAGATGTTATCAATGAGAAGTTAAATACCACTTTTCGCAGTCTTGTGATGAGAAATGAAAGTTCCCTTTGGGAAGTAGATTAAACTCTTTGGAGAAGCTAAAGGGATGGCACCAATGGGAAGGTGCCTTGTGAAGGGGGTGAAATGTGTCCCCCTCTTCAGAGTAGGTGAAGTCTGTGAGGAGTTGTAAAAAGGCACATGAAGAAGCAGTAAAGCATGGGAACACTGCCAGGACAAAATCAGAAACACCTAGGGTATTTAAACCTCTGTGGTTATAAAAGCAGCAGCCCCTGCTATTTATGAAGCACTTTTTACCTGCAATGTTTCCCTCATCCTCGAAGCAGCTTCCCGAGGGAGGAACTGAGGTGATCCCTTCCTTAGTGAGGAGGCAAAAAGCTTAAAGAGGTTCAGTGACCTCCTCGAGTTCGTACAGCTTGTAATGGAGTCAGGCTAGAGATGAGTCTGGGATAAGAATTCTGGTCTCTTCAGCTCCGAAATCTGCCCATTTTACTACCACGCTATCTTGCCCTTCTCCAAGAGCCACTGCTGAGAATGGTCACACCACAGATGCACTGACGTGAGGGAAAGGAGCCTGACAAAATCACATCTTCCCTCTAGACCTATGTTGTGAAGATTTACAAAAAGAAAGAAACTGAAAAAAAAAAAAAAAGAGAGAGAGAGAGAGAGAGAGAAAGAAACTAATAATGCTGCAGGACAGAAGTAAGTTGAAGAAGGAAAGAGAACAATATTTCTAAAGATGGGCCAATCAGCCTTTTGTCATGTTTCCCTATGCCTTTGGTTATCTGCTCCCTCATCACCTGTGAGGTAAAATTTGTCTCCACTTTCTTGATAAAGAAACCATAAGTAAGAAAAGGGTATCTTGTCTCTATTGCAAAAGTGAAAGTTGATTAGACAAAGACAAGAGGGAAGAACATTTCAGACAGAGGAAACTGCCTGCACTGCCTTATCATGGACGGGGAAGGGAGGCAGGGAGGTAGTACATCAGGGAACAGAAACAAGGTCCACGTGATTGAAGCAGGAAGAGTGAGGTGGGAGAAATGTGGGAAGAGTTTAGCGAGGCAGGTGGGGTCAGACACCTCGAAAGCCATTTGGGACATGTCAAGGATTTTAGTCTTCATCGTGAAGGCAATGGGAATCCACTGGAAGAAAGGGCATGATCTGATCTGTGTTACTGGAACAGGCTAGGAGAGAAAGAAGAACTTGGCCAGGAAGGGGACAGTGGAGATGGTGAAAGGGAAATGGATTTGAGAAATCTTTAGATGAAATTACCAGTATTTGGTAATGAAATGGCGATGAAGGAGTCAAGGCGTCAAGGATGATTCCTGCATTTCTGGTTTATATGACCATGTGCTAAATGAAGCCCATCCCTGACACAAGAAACACGGGTCGAGGGCTACATTTGGGGAAAAGAGGGTGGGAAACAATGAGTTTGGTCTTGAATGTGTATGTTTGTGAAGGAATGACTATGGAGAAATGTCACATAAAGAGCTTGAAATCCAGATCTGGATCTCAAAGAAAAGTGAAATTTAGGTCAGGTCCTCCTACCATATATTTTTCCTCACCTAGCACCTACAAATCATTGTAATGATTTGATTGTCTGACTACACTTTAGAAAACATGCCGCGTAAATGTTGGGTCAACGTGTTTAGAAAACATGCCCCATGTCTGCCTGGTTTGCTGTGAGCTCTCCAGCACCAGGAGCAGGACCTGCAGAAAACACACTCAAGAAACATTTATAGAAGTTATTGAACTAATAAAGCCTCAAATCCTAAGTGATGTTCTAAATATCTGCTCAAGACCAATTCATCTCCCCTGGTTTGTCACCCACGTTCACTGATCTCCCTGGCTCCAAACTCTTTATCTCTGGGCCTGGCTTTTTCTACCTGCCCTTCCTGAGCTGAGAGTTGGACCCCAATGGTTCCTTCAGGGATTTTGGTGTCTGCAAGATTTAGCTTTCCATTGTCCTAACTGAGGACTCTGCTCTAAGAGTTCAAGGGTTCAGGGCAAACTGGTGGTTGCCAGAGGGCCAAGGATGGGGGGTGGGAAGAGGAGTTGATGGGGGCGGGGATGGGTAAAACAGGTGAAAGGGATTAAAAGGGACAAATTCCCATTTGTAAAAGAAATAAGCAACAGAGGTGAAAAGTACAGTATAGGGAATGTAATCAGTAATACTGTAATAACGTGGTGTGGTAAGAGATGGTGACTACAACTTACCATGCTGAGTATTGAGTAATGTGTACAACTGTTGAATCACTATGTCATACACCTGAAACTAATATAATATGTCAACTCTACTGCAATAATAATTTAGTAATTAAAAAGGGGTAGGGTTCGGGGAAGAACCACAATGCTAAGTCTTGTTGGGTTGATGAGATTCAGACCGGCAGGAAGTAGGAGGTGGCTCAGGAGTACCGTGGGAGGGAGCTAAAAAGGGACAACTCAACTGGGCAGAGAAATAAGAGAAAAGTGTGGCTAGATAAAGTGGATGGTGAGCTTTGGATATCGGATGGGAGGTTCGGGCTTGAAGAGACGGTAACGTAGCAGAACCCTGGATCCCTAACAGGGGAATGACGTAGCGCACAGTTTGAGGGAGATTAATCTGGCAGCAGTCTACAGGATTAATTGAAGAGATAAGAGATCAAAGGCAAAAGGACCAGCTCAGAGACTGTTGCAGTAAATGCAGGTGTTAAGAGATAAGAAACTTAACTAGACAGTGGAAGTGGAGAGTTTGGGAGATAAAGATAAATCGAGAGGACTTGGTGAATGATTGGCTGGAAGGCTATGGAAGATTCAAAAAATGACCCCCAGATTTCAAACCCTGATGGTACCTGGGAGACAAATGGTGCCCTTGGCCCAAAAAAAAAAAAAAAAAAAAAAAAGGTCTTTGTTTTTTATGGAGAAAAATGAAATGGAAGAAGTCGATGCTTCTATTACTCGTTATTCATCTCCCTGTTACAAAATTCACAGCAACAATGACCTCTAAGAAACTGAGCACGGTTAAAATATATTTCCCATTGAAGTCTCACACTCTCCAATGATGCTGGAGAGACAGAGTTTTGGTTCATGTAGCTGTTCGTCAAGCCTACTTATTAGGCTCTAAATTACTGTTCTTTGGGAAGCCTGTAGACTTCATCTCTCACCACGCTGCAGAGATGAGAAAACTATCTTTTCAGAGAAAAGTTTAAAGCGATAATGTTTCTTCCTGGTTTACATTAAGTTTACCAACGAATAAGATGGAGAACAGAAAAGAAGAAGCAGAAATTCTTGTATAAATCATCATGCTGCTTATATGAATTCATATAGTCTTCCTAGGATACGGATGGAAAGTTTGATTAAAAGGTAGAATCCCATACTGTGGTCACTCCATAAATATTAAATAACAGTAATAACAATAAAAATGACTCATTATTATGAAGAATTCATACAAATCAACATGAATCCAATCTATAAGAGTTCATAGAGACAAAATTCTGTCCCAATAGTATTATTATAATGATCTGACAAATTCAATTTCCAGTGATCCTCCGGTGCCCCTGCAATGAAATTTCCATGCACTAAAATTCCACCATAACAAACGCTTCAGATTCCTTGTCAAATTGTGTTACATACAAGTTTGGAAGTACGTGGGTTTCATTTCATAGCCAAAGCAAGATACTAATTGAAAATTCTTCATGTTTTAAAGTGTTATAAATGAACTAAATGATTGTGCTCTTTTTACTAACATGAGTTGTTTGAAATGGTCTTACAAGACGTACAAATGTATATACAAGTGAGTTGGCCATTTCTTTCAAACTTATAAAGAAAAATACTCTTCCAGATATAAAATAGAAATGACAGTGATGAAAATGCTGTGCTTCATAATCCTGTTTTTTGAAAGAATACCCATAAATTATATTATACCTGCAGCTGCAACATTCTTCACACCTTTGACTTTTTTTTTTCTCAAGTCATCTATGTTAATAATTGACATCATTACAGTCATCTCAGATACGGAATTAGCCAAGATCTATGGCTTATCTTTTGACTAACGCTTTCTTCCTTGTAGTTAATGGCTTATCAAAGACATTCTCCAACAAAGATATAAGTCTGTGTGATACATTGGCAAGGTATCATATATGAGATATATGTAAAGAGCGTTTTTCTGGAAAAACAATAGCAAGAATGATCTCATAGCTTCTCTCTAATCCCTGCAATAACGCCACTTATAAATCAAAAATTCCTTTCAAGAGTATGGAACAGATCGGCAAAATGTTTCTTTTAAAAGAGAAAACTTAGGAAATTAAGCTTTTATACATGAAGATATTATGGAAAAATCCTTAAATAGAAGGCAAGAAAGTGAGCTTTCGAAGTTTGTTTTTTGTGTGTTGTTTCATTTTGTTTCGCCATTGCCTGACATAAAACATGGATTTTTTTTTTTTTTTTTTTTTTTTTTGCCCATTACCTTCTGGGTTTTCATCCCAAAGGACACACTGATATTGCAGAACTGTGGTCATAGTGAACATGCAGTTTTATTTTGTTTTTAGTTTACAGAGTACTGGGTAATATTCATCCCTGCTCTTGCCTGGTGTCCGTCTGCCCAGTTGCTCAGGCTGGAACATCCCCCTGTGACCACAGCTGACAAGTCACCACAGTCTGTCATGCCCACTTATTTAGCAGTCCGTGTGTCGGGCCTTCCTGTCCATTTCCACACTAATTTCAGGCTCTCATCTTTTCTCACCCTGCTGACTGCAGCTGCCCTAGCCACGTACTTTCCCACCAGTCCCCCTGCGCGTTGCCATCAGAGAGATCTTTCTAGAGCACAGCTATTATCAGGGAACCCAGTCAGAAGGTTGTACAACCCCCCACCCCAGAGAAACAATTGGATGCAGATTTTGAAGATGATTTGGAGAATGGGACGTTGCTCATAGGAAGATAACCCAGAGATCTTCTGAGCACAATTATCCAGACTCTAGATGCTTACCTTAGATACTCAAAAGTATTGAAGCCTGTCAGGGTGACCTGGATGGTGCTGACAAGTTCCCAGTGGTGAGGAGAGACATCCCCAGGTCCATGAGGGACAGTCCTGTTGGCCAAGCAGTTTGTGCAGCAGAATCCCTTTGGTAATTATGGAGTCCTCCAACCTCCAGAGAGGGAGTTATTCCAGCATGTGCCCCAAAGTCATGACAGCACCATTTCTCATCATTGGTAGTCCTCTAAGTAACACTGCCCAGACTCCTACTTGATGAGAATTCTCTTCTTGTACCAAGTGATGTCATAGTTTTCCTCAGCCATGTTAGCCTTTTGGGCCTTTTTGGACTTCTGTTGGCCTAACTCCAAAGATGTGTGGCTGCTTTTTTTCTCTATGATGAGAGGCTTCCTAGAACTCTAATCAAAACATGTAGGGTAGCTACTGAACTTACATATGAAGGATTACAGTGAGTAGAAAATCAGCAGTCCTGTCAGCCCATATGTCCCCCTCAAAAAATGTCAATCTCCATTAGAGAGATTTGAAATTGCCAAAGATTAAAAACCTTCAGGAAAAATTAAAGAAACTTTTGTTGGGGGGAAACGATACCACTTCCTAAATGTGAAGATTTTTCTCAAGTAATAACACCTATCACTTGTAGAGTGCTTTACAAAACACTTGCATATATGTTTTCTTGTTTAATTCGCATAGCAATTCTGTGACCTATTGCAATTCTGCTTTACAGATAGGAAAACGGACCCTCAGAGAAATTAATCCGTGTGCCTCCAAATCTCAGAATTAATAACCGACAAGTTCTTGACTCAATGTGTCTTGATTTTTCTAATTCAGCGCACTTTCCAGTTACCCTATGCCCATGATGTAAGTGGTTGTAAGACATAGAAAGTGGGATAAAGTCTGTATCAATCAGTTACAAGTTACAAGTAACAGAAGAAGTATAAGATGGGTGCCATGTCCCATATAGTAATCACTTTTCAAAATGCTTTTCAAGATCATAATTAAGAGGTTTTATTTGTCTAAAAGGTGAGTGGGCCACTCCCATTGTTAGTGTTTTATTTTGCTACCGCTAACAGCATGTAGGGTTTGTGCTACCTCTGTGACATTAGGGTTAGATACTTTTTTTTTTTAGGATTTTTTTTATTTATTTGACAGAGAGAGAGAGCGATCACAAGTAGGCAGAGAGGCAGGCAGAGAGAGAGGGGGAAGCAGGCTCCCCACTGAGCAGAGAGCCCCATATGGGGCTTGATCCTAGGACCCTGAGATCATGACCTGAGCTGAAGGCAGAGGCCTTAATCCACTGAGCCACCCAGGCACCCTTATGGTTAGATACTTAAATACCAAGGTCACTGGCAGGAATTGTCTCTGAGAATGTGCTGTCTATCCCATGTTACTGCTTCTCCTTTGCTTTTGGAATGCAGACGTTCTATTCAGTAATGTTGACGTTCTATTCAGTAAGGTACAGGGGAAAAACTCTTTACCCTTTGGGATTATAGATGCACAAGTGCACATGCATTCACACGCATGTAATTGTGATGCTGGAGGCTGAAAGTCAGTCTGGTTGCAGACAACTCTTACTTATTTCCACTGTGAGGGATGAAAGAAGTAGCATTTTTCAGAACCAAAATTCACTGACAACATGGTACTCCTTCCAAATTTGACTCAGGCAAAGTTTGAGCTTACCTCCTTTTTTTCTGAATGGTTTCCATGGTCAAAAAAACAAAAATACAAATTATTAACCAGCCTCAAGTAATAATAATGTAAAATCGTGAGGGTGATTTATAGTTCGTTGTTTTCATTCCTTTAATCGTAAAGCAAGCTTATAAAATAGAGGGGTGTTAGCTTTGACAGGTGTGAAGGCTGACGTCTATTGACTTGGCCATAGTCACACAGCTACTGTATACTGACTTTTGGACCTGAGATTTCTCATCCCAGATAACTGCACTAATTCAGATTCTAAGCTGCCTACACACACACACACACACGTGCGCGCACACACACACACACACACACACACACACCCCTTGTGACTTGGCATGGAAAAGAAATGATAACAAAGAAACCCTTAAAAAGCGGAACTCTATGACCCAGTTGTTCCTGATAATACTCTAGACCTGCACTCTTCTGTGTGTTTCTGTGTACTCTATAGTGATGTTTTTCCTACACACCACTACTTAAACGTTGTGTTTTCCAGGCATATGAATAGAAAATGCCCAGCTGCCCCAAAGGACCGGATTGACATAATATGAGCTCTTTGTTTACTCAGTGAATAGGCACAACTTGTCCCCCGCCAGCTGCTTTGTCCACAGTCTTAACCTTGTTGTGTGGGAACCGCCTGTATGAGTGGCTGGATAGCTGATTCCATACTCCGGTGTAGCCTTCGGATCTTCTATTAAGAATAAATCAGATAATGCCTCTGAGTGTGAACTATAAACCACTCTCTGAATTAGGTTTGGACCACTGAGGCAGGTGGACATGGACTGAAGAATACTGCATTTACAAAGAAGTTTGGTTTACTTCATCCTTCTTAGATGAAGGAACTCTTGAGACAGAGCCACATTTTAGTGCAGGATACCCAAGTGTGGGGTCTGGGAGGATCAGGACAGGAAGTGATAGGACTGGGCAGAATTGCCCCGTCTTGCTCACTTCATTTCAGACAGTAAATTGCCCTAAGATTACAGTGTGGAGGGCAGATTACATTCTTTTTTCCTGGGGGGGTGGGGGGGTGCAAAAAAGTGATTCCAAAATCATAAATCATTAATTCCTTTTTTTCATAAATTCACTTACCCAGAGAAATGGGTTTATTAACATTGAAAACTGAGACCAAGGTCACTTCAAGACCCAGCAGTGACATTAGCGGGAACTTAAGTACAGAAGGCAAGCCTCCCACTCAGTGCTGAGAGAGGCTTTTCAGTAAATGTGCCCCATCGTGTGTACCGAACTTAAGATGAGTCACCTTCGGGACCCTTAGAAGCCACTCATCTTATTACATAAGCAACTGACGGTAATCAGACAACATGTCATCTAGAACGGGGAAGTTCATATTATTTAAATAAAGTTTTCATTCTTTAATTAGTGCAGCCGTTAAGGAGAGTTTATGTACGTGCTTCACTTCTGGTCAGAGGAAAACCATCATCTCCTCACCCTTGATGAGTTATACCTTATTTGAACCTGGGCCGAGCATGTTGTCACTGAAACAAGGGGGAAGAGGCAGTCCTGAGTTTTCCTAAACATTTCCGGTTCCGTTTATTGACAGAACGGTGAGATATTTGGAATCTGTGTTTCTGCTACCTACGATCGTCGCTGCCCTACTGGAAATCTTTTTTTTTTTTTTTTTTTTAATTTTCTTTATCTTAATCAGAAAGCTGTTTTTGTTTTTTTTTAAGATTTTATTTATTTGTCAGAGTGAGAGAGAAAGAGAGAGCACATAAGCAGGGGGAGGGGCAGAAAGAGAGAGAGAAGCAGGCTCCCTGCCGAGTAAGAAGCCTGTTGTGGACTCCATCCCAGGACCCTGAGATCATGACCTGAGCCGAAGGCAGAGGCTTAACCGACTGAGCCACCCAGGGGCCCTGCTACTGGAAATTTGGTTGTGAGTGGGCTCTGATACCAAACTCTCAAAATTCATTCCAAGTGACCTTATCTCAGTTATTATCAAAACCTGATACGGGGCCTTGAAGGCATCACTTGTCCCCATTCAGTCAATAGAAGCAGGAGCCAAGGGACAAGTGAAGTGACCTACTGTGACCAAAAGTGAGGGAGCCAAAGAGCATAGAGAAGTCTATTTCTAAATTGTTTAAATCTGGTTGGAAAGGGATTATTTATTGCATGACCCTGGTGTATTTCCTGCATCTGTTTAGTCTTCAGTGCTTCCTAAAATATTTCTCAAAATCCACTCGTGATTCCTAATACATGGACCGCTTATAATGCAACTCTTCTCCTTCCTTTATTTAATCCTAGCTTGAAAAACGCAAACAAATGCACGAGCCTTAGAACTGATTGGAAAAGTGAATGAGGGCCATTGGAAGTGTAGCTGTGTGTGGTGGTTCTGTCGTTCACGCAACTTACAGAAAACTACACCTTCCACTACGAAAAGTTGAGGCATCCTCATTGCAGTCGCTGTTTCTGTTGGACGGGGGCGGAATAAATGCATTGCACTCCCTCTGCTGGCGCTGAAGCTGCAATAGCTCACTCCCCAGCCCTACATTTAGATGCATTCCCCCACTTTAATAAATAAATAAGAAGGTGTGTGAGAGAAAGAAGCAAAAGCTAATTTTAGTATTTGTTTAAAATGTCAGGAAAAGGGACGCCTGGGTAGCTCAGTTGGTTAAGCGGCTGCCTTCAGCTCAGGTCATGATCCCAGGGTCCTGGGATCGAGTCCCACATCGGGCTCCTTGCTCCGCAGGGAGCCTGCTTCTCCCTCTGCCTCTGCCTGCCTCTGTGCCTGCTTGTGTTCTCTCTCTCTGACAAATAAATAAATAAAATCTTAAAAAAAAAATGTCAGGAAAAGCAAATATCTGCCCGATGCAAATGGTTGGATGAGCAAGAAAGCGGGCAGTTTTTAGGTTTTTCATCAGCACTGGACTGAGCAAAGAAGGGCTTTCCCCTTGGCTCCTGCCTCTCCTCTCCCTGAAGCAGGAGTCAGTTCTTTTCCGACACGGAGAAGATCTTTTCCCAGAGCTCAGGGAGCCAACTGGTAGAATAGTAAGTTTTGTAGGCTCAGAACAGTCCAGAGAAAGCAAAGGCCTGGGGGCGCCTGGGTGGCTCAGTCGGTTAAGCGTCTGCTTTTGGCTCAGGTCATGATCTCGGGGTCCTGGGATGGAGCCCCAGACTGAGTCAGAGCTCAGTGGGCAGTGGGGGGGTCGGGGGGCGTGGCTGCTTGTCCCCCTCTCTCTACCCCTCCCCCTGCTGGTGCTCTCTCTCTGTCCCTCTCTCAAATAAATAAACAAATATTTTATTAAAAAGGAAAAGAAAGCAAAACCATGTATTTGGCTTGGGGTGGGGGTAAGAGAAAGGGTGTCAGAGAGGAAAACTGAACGATAATCACGCTGAGGCTGCAGACCTCCGGGGAGGCCACTTCTGCGCACGGAGGTGTTTTACCCAGAAGCCTGGAAGGGAATCATAGCTCCATGGAATTCTAATGGCCAACTGGACCTAAGAAGCCATGGTTCTACTCACAAGTGAGGAAAGCCTCCCAGGAGAGCAGAATGTTCCAGATGCCTGGGCTTCCTGAGGACCCTGAGCCCGGTTTCCCGCCTGTCCATCAGTATACTGAGAGCTTTCCTGCAAGGCTGAGCTTCTGCCTGGGCTTTGCCCTTTTTTACCATGCTTGCTTGCTTGCTTCCCCAGGCGTCTGGATGCCAACCACATCAGCTACGTCCCCCCCAGCTGTTTCAGCGGCCTGCATTCCCTGAGGCACTTGTGGCTGGACGACAACGCCTTGACAGAAATCCCTGTCCAGGCCTTCAGAAGTTTATCGGCACTGCAGGCCATGACCTTGGCCCTGAACAAAATACACCACATACCAGACTATGCCTTTGGAAACCTCTCCAGTTTGGTAGTTCTGTAAGTTTTATTGATTTTCTTTCTCTCTCTCTTTTTATTTTATTTTTTTTCTCTCTCTCTTTTTACACTTTCTACAAGTGCTGGCCCTTCAAGCCTTGAATAGGGACATGTTCAGAGAGGAAAAACCCCCCGGACTCCCCCCCAAAACGACTCGTGAATGTAGAATTCAACCACTTTCAGCGAGCACCTGCTAAGTGCCAAGCACGGAGAGGCCCTCAAAGATAAACAACGACCTCTGTGACTGAGTGTGTCGTTCAGGCAATCATCAGACTGTACAAAATTAGTCCGGTGACTGAAGCGAATAAAAATTCCTTATTTCTGGTAATAATTTGTAATTCAGGTCAAATTGAAATATGTCCTTATTACTTAATAAATATTTTTTGAACCCCTATCAAGGGAAGAAAAGTAAGGACAAACCATGGACAGGGACCTGTGCATTCATGTGGCTTTTCTCCCAATGGGTCGAGATTTCATTATTTGAAGTAAAGTGAAATGATTCTCACGTAATAGTTTGAAACATAATCAGCCTCCTTTGAGGGTGTAGCTCTATGCCCCACGTGTATCATATAAGGGGCATATAATAAATGATAAAGGAAAAGAGCAGCTGCCCGAAAGGCTGGAAGGTCAGTTTGCCGAGGAACTCTGAGGAAGGCTTCTGCTGTTTCTCCCTTTGCTCCATGCCCCTTCACTGGCCCACCACTGCCTTCAATTATTACGGTTTTCTTGATTTCCCGTCTCTCTCCTGTGTTACGGTTTATCTTCCTTTGAGGACTGGCCAACATCTTATCCATCTTTTTAGGTTCCCCTCAATCCGCTTCCCCCCACGTGTTGAATGTACAAGATCTTCAATAAATGTCACCAAGATCTCACATGAAACCAACATAGATTTATTAGAAGAAACACCTCAGTTGGGGTGTCTGGGTGGCTCCCTCCATCGGTTGGGTGACCAGCTCTTGGCTTCAGCTCAGGTCGTGATCTCAGGGTCGTGGGATCAAGCCCCAGGCCCGGCTCAGCACTCAGTGCTCTGCATAGAGTCCGCTTGAGATTCTTTCCCCCCTCCTCCCCTCTTCTCCTCCCCCACCACTCACTCTCTCTCTCAAATAAAATTAATTAATTAGTTAATTAATTAATTAAAATCTTTGAAAAAACAAACAAAATCTTAGTCTAAAGAATAAGAAATTTGGGGTGATACTGGCAAATTTCTCTACTGACTCACAGATATACAGATGATACCGCTGACCCACCAGAAGCTGGATGTGTGCTTTAATTTTTTCCTCCACCTGAGGGATTGACAGAGATCCAGCTATTCTTCCCTACTCTCTTCTCCTTAAACCCACTTTCTAAAAGTCCCCTGGGACTTGGTCCGGTTTTCAGTTATGTGCACAGCTCTTCCCATTGGCCTTGACTTAACTGACTTACCACTCAGCCAGAGAGGATAATTATCCATGTTAATACTACGTCAAGATAACTGATCTCCTGGGGCAGCCCCCCCAAAATCTGATCACTGTTCTCTATGGCTAAAATTGTTGTTGCCTCTTAACCTGTGGTCCCACCCTGGGAACGTAGCCATTGGCCAGCAGCTTTAATAGAAAATAGGCAGAGTCCACTAGGACCTTCCCTCCATCCTTCATTTGTCAATTATGGCCAGAATCTCTGCTTCACACCCTATATCCGAAAGCCAGGCTGACAACCTGAATTTACTTTTATCAGTCACATTGCCTATGTTATTATCCACTCCCTGATATCTCAAACCCCAAAGGTAAAACTGTCACTGCTTATTGAATTCTATGGTATAGGATCATCTATGGTAAGAGTGGATGAGTCATATAGCCTTGAAAAAAAAAGTTAAACAAAACATTTCTTATATATAATTAGTGCATTCTTTTCTCTAAGTTTCTTTGGATTTAAGCAATTAGAATGCTGTGCCTAAGTTTCTGCGAGCAGAGTGCCTTCCTGACTGTGTCGTACTGTTCTCCTGTAGGCATCTCCATAACAATAGAATTCACTCCCTGGGAAAGAAATGCTTTGATGGGCTCCACAGCCTGGAGACTTTGTGAGTTGACCTTTTATTTGTTTCCCTTTTTTCAGTGTTTTCATGAGTATTCTGAAGGGATCAAAATAGCCTTAAAGTCAGACTTGCTGTTTGGTTTGGTTAATTGCCTGAGCTTTAAACAGATATTTACAGTGGCTTTATCTTAAACACACACACACACACAGCTAATAAAACTGAGATTTTATTTTAATCTAACAAGAGTGGTAAATTAGAATCATTATAAGCTAAATGAGATGTTCTCTACCGCACAGCGACTGTTTGCTTAGGAATGTGTACTCTGCGTCAAGGATCAGTTTTACTCTGTCACTCAGGCTCCCTACGCATGAGTCTGGTCTGCTGCCCCCCACCCAGTGAGAGGATACCAACCAGGCAAATGCTGGACTCTCCAATCTGAGATAAACAGATGTCCCATTAGCAAACAACAGAGTGATTCGAAAAACTAAAACGGAATAATAGTTACCATTTATTGGGTGTTTCTCTCTCCAAATACTGCCTCATCCGGCACACACGGCTTCGGTTACTCCAGACCCATGCCATGAGATCAGCCATCACCGTCCATCCCTGGTCAGGTTGAAGTTACTTTATTGACATGGCACATCTAAGCAGCAGCATCCCGGGGGTCTGCTTCTTCTCTAGTTTGACTGAAATCCATATTTACCAGCACACGCTACTTCCAAAGAATAGGTCAAAAGCTGTGATCTGAATTGGTACCTATACAAAGAATCGAGTCCAGCCAGCTGACCGCCTAGAGCCTCTCACAGAGCCATGATGAGAAGAGTTCTCGTATTCTCTGCACCCCCCCCCAACCCCAGGCCCCAGCTGGTTCAGGGGAGGAGCCGCTCTTCACTGCCCTAGATGAATGAGGGGTAGAATGAGGATAAGGTGACAGGCGGTGGGGATCCTGAGTGTTCTGGGGGAGGGGGGCTGGCTCTTGCTGGGCCCCCCTCACCCCCATATTTTTAATACTCAAGTACAATAAGCCACACAGGGCCACTTGAACCCACAGGGGTGGCTCTGACCCGGCCTGAAGAAGGAGAAACCAAAGACCGCCTCTCCTATGGCCTTGGAGCTCATTCTGCCTTTGCGTCCAGAGTTAGCGTTTGTAGTAGTCAGTTTAGCTTCTAATCAGGTCTGGGGCTGACGATTTCCTGACTGGCCATCTGTTTTCGGTGGCTCGGGTCAGCGAGCGCGCCCAGATCTCCTTCCCGGGTTCCTTAAGTCACTCTGTGTCTCTTCATGGAACGGAAGCATCATAGCATCATACTTACAAGGAGATGCCAAAGACGAATTTCTCCAGGCAGAACTTTGAAGTCAACTTAATGGCACAGGCAAACCATTCTTTTGCGGTGCTTGGAAGAATTAGAACTTCTCCCTTATCTACAAGGGCTGGGCTTGAGATCTTAGTAATGGAAAGCACCTTCCATCCTTTCCAACACAAGATGAACGAAAGACAATATGGCTTTGAAGAGTGTTTCCATAAATAGTCCTTTTTTTCCCCCCGTGTCTGAGATAAGAACCCAGGATTTCATGTAAATACCATAGAGTCAAACATTTCAGGCAAATTCATGTGAGTCTCACTGTCCCCCACCCTCCCCTCGCCTTGCCCAGGGCTACAGAGGATCAGTAAATTGGTTACTCCCAACCTCTTCCTTTCCCTCACTAGAAACCCAAGTAATTTATAAGGACCCAATCCTCCGTTTAATCAAAACACAGCATCTGGAGAGATTTACAAACAGGAAGAAAATTTATGTCCACAAAAGACATGAGTTTCCTGCCTGCAGTATAGCTTAAGGATGGTTTGTGCCAGACAAGTAGGAATCTTGATTCATGTTTAACTCGGTCAAATTATCTCTCTTAAAATTAAAAAGCAATTCTTCTCCATAGAGGAAGATCTAACCACATCGGATTGCCTGACCAAGAGGTTTTTCTTCGTCATCTGGGAAATCTGCCATTCCCCGAGACTAGGAGGCAATTACTTTTTCATACGAAGTTGTAGCTATAAGGTGGAGTTAGTCTGAGTCATGGAATTGAAAAGCCATTTGTGTCATAACAGATGGAGAAATTAATGAGTTGAAATTGTTTGGCCATGCCATCTCTGGGCATGAAGGATAATGTAGAGCTTTGCCTCACAGACCGAGGAAAACATACTCCTGGTCTGAATCATTATTTGTGACCCTGAGCCAATTTTAGACCCGAGGCCCTTCCTGAGAGAACCCTGTACCACACGCCTCTCCAGAAGCAGGCCCTCCGCCTGGACCTCAGGCTGCGAGAGTCACAGGCACTCTCCAGGAGTCAGGGATGAAGCACCTCTCCCAGACGCCCTCTCAGGTGAGACTCTGAAGAGCAGGGGAAACGTCAGAGTGTGAAGGTGGGGACGAGAGAGAAGATTCAGGAGCCAGGAGAAACACACACATCAGCTGACAGAATGTGAGCAAGGTTCAGGTGAAGAGTTACATGGTCAAGCCACCGTCAACCTAGCCAAGTGTCCCTCCTACTTGGACATTTGCACGGCTCTGTGTCCCCTCCCTGTTTTTAAATACCTCAGTGCCATTGAGACTTGACTCTGACATTTCCCATGAGCCGTCTAATGACCGCGTTAACGCAGATACTGGTGGGATGATGATGATCCGCCAATCACGAAAATCTCTCTCCATGAAGAGAAGGAAGGATAATTTTGATCGGTGATCCTGGCGCACTGGAATAGGATGTTCACTTTCTCTGTAACTGTAGTATATATGGGAATTTTTAAGTGAAAAACTGAAAATACTATTTACTTCTTTTCAGAGATTTAAATTATAATAATCTTGATGAATTCCCCACTGCCATCAGGACCCTCTCCAACCTTAAAGAACTGTAAGTATTTAGGACAAATTTAACAGGAGAACTCTTTTCTTCGTGAAGTCACTTTAAAATATGTTTGGCTATTGCACATAGTATGACTAGAAAATTTTAAAAGTTTGTATAAATAATGGCTAAGTACACTTGAAATATATTTTAATTTATTCTATCACCCACAGACATTAGATAATCTTTTTTAAATTTAGAGGAGATTTCTCTAAAATATGTATATTTGAAAAAATATACATAGTTCTCTAAATCATACTCTTTTCCTAAGCTATATTTCCCCCAACATCTACACACTTCATACATTTATAGAGAATTGTCACAGAATTCATTTATTTGCTGATCGCTTTGAAGAACAAACTTCCCTAGGTCGTGTAAGTCTAGGACTAGAAAAATAAAACGCACGTGCCTAGTACCATGCTAGATGTTTCCGTGCACATAATTTCATATTCTTTAAATACTTTGTGAATCATATTTAACTTTAAAAACCCACAATTTTACTAAAGTAAAGCTGACTTTCAGCTCTCAGGTTGCCTCCTTTGTCTTTTATATACTATAATTCAATTAGCTTTCTTTGTACCTAAAAATATGAATAATGTATATAAGGAATGTTCCAAGACTCGGAAAGGAAAATAAATGTAGAGGCTGTTCTCTTGGCCGAGAGATAAGAGACACACAGCTGAAGGAGGTGGACGACAGGGCTTGTTTGGAAGCCTAAGACCTGAGGAGTGTTCTCCCTCAGCAGCCCCCACGTGTGGCTTAACTGGGAAATCCTCACGGTCTGTGGTCAGGCAGCCCCAAGGCACCTCATCCAGCTGCCAGCCCCCATGGGACCCGAAGAGCTTTGACTGTGCCCCTCTGCCATTCAGACAATATGAGCACCTGCAGAGGGGCACCAGATTGTTATTACAGACTCACCAAGTACCTTCCTTCAGCTCAGGAAATCTTGTCCTCCTAAGGAGATTACGTAAATCTCTCCTTCACAGCAGCTTAAGTCAATTTTCTCTTCTCCTCGCTTCAAATGGGGTCAGGAGGAGCGATCATAATCCCGTCTCCAAAGGTGGCTCCCTCTGTGCCAAGCTATTATACAGTGGTGTTCTACTGGTTATTAACAGATGGATTTTCTTTTTATAACTTCAGATTGTAAGCTTCCTTAAAGCACGACTGCTATTTTTCAATTTCTTTATTCCTCTTTCAAGAGGACAGCTTGTGACTTCTTTTTCTCCCAGAGAGCACGTGAGCTTCAAGATGCAGAAAGGAATTTAACCTTACCCTCTAGCTATCAAAGATGTTGATCGTTGCCACAGGAAGGGAGTGTTATTATATAATGTTACCCTACGGGTTATTTTGCTTAAAAAATGTTTCCCTCTCTTTCTAGAGGATTTCACAGCAACAATATCAAGTCAATACCTGAGAAAGCATTTGTAGGCAATCCTTCCCTTATTACAATGTAAGTGGCCATAGTTCTTCTTGATTTTTCCATCCTGAGATATAATACGTATTGCACTTTTAAATATAATAAAATGAATGTCCTATATATTCCCAAGTTTTGTCTTTGTAAATATAAGATTCTTTACAGAGAAGTGTATATAGAGATATTTTGCCAGGTTTTAGCTGAATGCTGAAATGACTTAAAAGATTCTTTTTTTCTAGAACCTACAAGTGTGCATTGCATCATGCTTCATATCTTCAGGAGCCTTGTCTCACTTCACATTACTCTTGTGACATACTTTGGCCTATCTCTATTTTCTAAGGAATAAAACTGATATTTTTTAGAGAATCGTTGTCAACGTCACCTAGTCACTCAGAACTTGAACCCAAGAATACTAGACATATAAATTTTTTTTAAAGATTTATTTATTTCAGGGAGAGAGAGAGAGCGCGCGCACGCACACAGGGACGGAGGGGCAAAGGAAGAGGGAGAGTGGAGCTCAGACAGACTCTGTGCTGAGTGCAGAGCCTGATGCGAGGCTTGATCTCAAAACCCTGAGATCACAAAGCTGAATCTAAGAGTCGGATGCTGAACCGACTGCGCCACCCAGGTGCCCCTATAAATTATTCTAATCAAATAGGAGTCCTTTACAGCAATCGAGTCTATTGATGGTAGGCGTTTGGGGGGGACACTGTTTTATGCAAGGTTTCTGTATCGATTTGTTATCAAGCCCAAGCCTTGAGTCACATCTACATAATTACAAGCTCAGTTCGGTTGTAATTCTAGAAAGGTGTGTATATTCTAAAAAGATGTATGTGAGGGTTTATATACCATAAAAGCACAAAATAGAGTTACAACTACGGCATATAATTAATGAGTTATATGTTTCACATTTAGCACAGAGAGAAGATCAATCCCATTGTAGATGCACAGGAAGATGAAAACAGGTGTTAGGATGGTTCTTTGATAAAAGACCTGGCAGATTGGGGGCATAGTCCTGGCCTGAGGTCTTCCAGGAGGGGTCTCGAATCTGCAGGAGGAGAGTGAAGACAACTGCCGAACGTGACTCTGGGGGCATTTCTCGGCAGATATTCATCCTGTGCCAAGTTGATTAAGAGGCTTTCTGGAACCTTGTAGTATCTGTCACAAATGAGCTGGAATCCCAATCAGCTCTGACAATTGGGAAAAAAAATACCATTCATCGTTTCTGAAATGGATTGACAGTATGTTGGCAAACTAAGGGTTTTAAAGTTTATTGCCAATAAACATTAGGCCTCATTAAAGAGTATTTACATATTAAAAGTTGGCAAATTGCTTTGCCTTTGCGTCTTTTTCCTTAGAGCCACAAGACTGGGTGTTTTGTTTTTTTTCTTTTCTTAATCACTCTTTTGATATGCTAATACCACTTGAGAAAGGACTAACAGCCCCCAAAATTTATTAGTGCTTCTATCCAGTACTATATGGCATTCACTATTTTCTCCCTGAAACTCTCCTCTCCTTGCTTCTTCTGCCTGTTTCTCTCTCGTCAGTCACTGCCACCCCCAGGCAGGTCCCCAATTTCCTAGTTTCTGTGAATGCTTCCCCTGTCCCACTGGCCCCCAGCCTCCATTTCTCCCTCTGTGGTCCCTGTCCTCTGCATAAGTGCTTCGCAAGCCCCCTGCCACCAGCCTCTGCTAGCCACTGCCCCAGCGCTCTTGCCAACGGAGGGCTCATCCCCTGCCGCCATCACTGGAGGATGGAGGCAGAACATCCATCTTGTCAACCTCTTGCTGTGGAGATTCAGGATCATCCCCTGCCTCACCTGCTGACCAGTTCTCCACAGCTCTCCTGAGTCACCCGATGCCAAAACCCAGATCAACTAAGCTGGATTCATAGAACAGAACTTTTTATTTCCTTTGCTCCCACGAGTCTATCCCCTCACGAGGCTTACTGAAATTCTATCTCCTGGGGGCCGTTTCCAATGACATTACGTGAAGTTTTTCTTCATCTCATAAGAAAACTCCTTCCTGAGAACCCTGTCACTCCTTATTTGTGAACCTTACGTACGCAAGCATGGGTCTTCATATCTGCCCAGTGTACATACATACATATATGTATGTGAACACAATTATATACATACAGGCATATGATATAGATAAGGGACAGCGTGGTATTATGAGGAAAAACTCCATTTTTTAATAATAAGACCCATATTCTAGCCCTGGCTCTTTCTCTTATCGATGATCTAATCCAAGGGAGGAGGGCAGGAGGACAGAAGGGGACTTAGGTTTGTTGGGTGACAGCTCTACCCAGATCCACACCAGATGTTACACAAGCATGAGCTCTTTTAATTTGTACATGAAATCTACGACTCAAACTTATTATCCCAGTTTAACAAATTAGAAAAGTAAAGCTCTGGGAGGTACTGAACTTGCCAAAGTATCTGAGCCTTACTTTCCTCCTCCAAATATGGGATAAACGTATCTAAGTATCTGTGCTATGGGAGCTTATAAATTTGTTGAGTGGCTCCATTGAGCTACATCCATGAAAGAGCTTTATCACCTAGAAAGTGTTATGCTATTATTTATTCTATCCCATCTGATCCCAAGCTTCTTTAGGGCAGAGACATTTTATCCATTTTCTTCAAACTCCTGGAATCTAGCATAATGCCAGGCACGTGGTAGATACTTAATGACTCAGTCTGTAAATTCCCACAGTACCTACACTCATACTTGGAGTGTAGTAGATGCTAATAAATGTTTGTTGAATTTCATTGAACTAGGATGTCTTCTCCACTAAGAACTATTCACAGGGCTTCATTGACCAGACAGTTCAAATCCCATTCCATTGAAAACATCTGTAAAACAAAATATTTAAGTTCTAATAATGCTTCACCATTTAAAGCAGTAATTAATTTTTTTAGAAAAAGTAATTAACTTTTTTAGAAAAGCAGTAATTAAATTTAGAAATTTAGAAATCAAAAAAGCAGAATAGCAAATTTCCTCTCAAATAATTGGAAGAGTCCTTCATGTATTATTATAATAAGATCTGATACAAAGATCTAACCTTCATGTGAATCTATAGAACTTCATCTTTCTTTATGTAATGATACAATTGCCAGCACCTTGAATTACCTGTTTGCCATGTGGTGGATGTGCCACAGATGTTGGAGGCAGAGGAATATTTTTAGGGATACCTGCAATCTGTTTACTTGCTTTTCTTCTTAGTATCTGTCACTTATATCTGCCTTGCTGTCAGAAATTTTCATTTTTATATAGTATGGATTTCTTACCAAAAGTCTCCTCGTGGGACACCTGGGTGGCTCAGTCGGCTAAGCGTCTGCCTTAGGCTCAGGTCAGGATCCCAGGGTCCTGGGATGGAGTCCCATGTTGGGCTCCTTGCTCAGCGGGAAGCCTGCTTCTCCCTCTGTCTGCTGTTCCCCCTGCCCCACCCCCCGACAAAGAAATAAATACAATCTTTAAAGAAAAAAGTTCCCCCATGAGTCAAAACATTTCTGTGTTTTGTAACCAGGAATGTTATACAATATAGTACAATCAAGATTACACACGTTTACTATATTTGTTGAAATTTTGAACAGGTATTCATTTGTCCTTCAACTTTTAAACTAAGACGTTGGTGTTTGGATTTTTTTTCAGACATTTCTATGACAACCCCATCCAGCTTGTTGGAAGATCTGCTTTTCAACATTTACCTGAACTAAGAACACTGTAGGTTTTTCTCTTACAGATCCCTTTCCCCTTGCAGGGGTAACTTTAAAAACCAAATGAAAGTTAAAGTGCTTTGAAAATGGCACTAAAATGACCCCTTTCTGGAATCTTCTTCCAATAGTACTCATGTACCCCTCCTTCTAGGACTCTGAATGGCGCCTCACAAATAACTGAATTTCCTGATTTAACTGGAACCGCGAGCCTGGAGAGCCTGTAAGTACTTGAATAGGCCCTTGACTTTGCCCAGAACACACACTGCCTTGAAGCCTGACCAATCTTACAAGAAGTGAATAAAAATATGTCACTGTGCGATCCCTGAATAAAAGAATTCTGTCTGGTTTGTGTTT
This sequence comes from Procyon lotor, assembly GCA_028646535.1. Taxonomy (NCBI): domain Eukaryota; kingdom Metazoa; phylum Chordata; class Mammalia; order Carnivora; family Procyonidae; genus Procyon; species Procyon lotor. Next base: position 70,352,228 of record CM053611.1, read on the forward strand.
CAACAGGACTTTAACTGGAGCCCAGATCTCATCTCTTCCTCAAACCGCCTGTGATCAGTTACCTAATCTGCAAGTGCTGTGCGTATCAGGAAGGCAGTGACGTTGTGTAAACAGGCAGCTTCCATTTAGGAGCAAAATGGCAGGCGTTCTCTCAATAATCCTTGAAAAGGGGAGAAAGTTTTTTCCTTGCAGGGCTCTAAAAGGTCACTGCTCCCTCGCCCCTGTGGGCTGGGGAAGTGGCTCTCTGATGTGACCCCGGTAATGGTGACAGCACACCCTTTGTTCCCAAGATCCAATCAGTCTCCCGTTAGAATTTCAACTGGCACACGTTTCCTGTCAGAAAAGGAATATGAACAAGCCTAGATAACTTCATTTCCCCCTCTCGAGGGTTTGCAGAGCAGAAAAAAACTACATAATGAATCAAAAACCCAATATGGATGCCAAAATAAAAAATTGAGTTATCAGACTCATACAAACCTCGACAAAGGTGACCCTTCTTCTGGTATAGTTGGTGGGTGCCATGTTGTAATGTTTCCAACTAGTGGTTAAACTGCTTGCATACATGATTTCTGGTCACTTGGAGCTTTTTTTTTTCCTCTACCTTTCCCTTTCTGAAAAGTAGTTTATAGGAATTTGAAGAGCAGAGTCTTGTTTTGACCTTCCATTTGCAGCCTTCTCCCTCAACTCCCAACCCTATGATTGCCCTCTTGTGCATTATGGATACTTAATGAATGGACCCTTAGTCTCCTGCCATGGCTCTGTTCTCTCACGGGAGACATCTGTGTCAGTTGATAGGCCTGTAATTTCACGACAGGCTTCACCTCGTAGCAGAACTACAAGCAGCACGACAAATGTTAAGTGGAAGAACGGGAATGTCTGCCACAATGATTCTGCCTTCTCCCATCCGCAGCCCACAAGCCACTTCAGACTTTAGTTGTTCAGTGATATGGGGTTATGTGAAAACCCCATGACAGCCTTGGAGTCAGTCATTCGTGTATAGAGGGAGAAAATATGGAGTAAGTCTCTTCACTCCGCATGGCCCTCTGAGGTATGGATACAGACGAGGAAAACTGAGAATTAGGGAAGTGAAGTACATTTGTCGAAGTCACCCTGCAAGAAAGTAGCAGAGTCTAAATTCAAATATAGACTGTTTGATTGGATAACCGGGAGAAAGTGCATGTATTCCAGGGGGTGGAAATCTTGGGCGCCATCTTAGAATTCCGCCTACCACACCCAGGTGTGATATCTTCATTTCTCCAGCAAACTGGCTTGATGACATGATTAGAATTTCACATGCTGTGACTAGTGCATAAGAAGCGGGTATTTAAACTGCATCTGTGGGCACTGTGTCACATGGAAAATGGTAAACCAGCCAGGGCTAGAACTGCATAAATGGAGGCTGACTGGCAAATTGGTTAAGAGCAAAGGCTCTGGGGTCTGTGTTTCTGGTTCAAATCCAGTCTCCCTATATACCAGCAAGATATCTTGAGCAAGTTATTTATCCCCTCTGGGGCTCCATCTCCCAATCTATAAAAGAGAGATGCAGCCACTTCCTCTGAAGGATCATCATGAGGATTAAGTGAGTCAATACATGTCAAACGCTTATACACGCACCTGGAACACTGTAAACTCTCAAGCAGTGTTAGCTCTTGTCAACTTCTTTCTCACTTCCCTTAGACCATTCTTCTTTCTTCAAGCTCTTCTTTTCTCCATTTGAAACTTGAAAGGTCTGAAAGAACACAGATACATTAACCACAGGAGCTTGTCGGTTTCAAAGCACTTTGACTTATAACTTTGATTTGTTCTTCACAACACCCTGCCAGTTCAGCAGAACGGGTGTCTTCTCCTTGAAGGGGAAAACTGAAAAAAGGCATAAAGTTTGCCTAGTGTATAAACCAAGTTGAAGGATCAGTTGAAGTTGAGAGTAGAACTTGGGGTCCCGACCTCTACTACAATGTACTTTATGTTCTGGAAGCACAGATCCGAGAGCTCCCCTCCTTTGACTGAATCACCCACCGAGTGCCTGTTACAGGAGGAAACTTCACTCTTGAAATTGTGCCCCAGTTTCTTCACCTCCATGGGACTTACTTGACTGTGTGTGGCTTTCCCCACTAAGTAGCTGGTGATCTTGGGCGAATTACTTCACATTGTATGGTGATACTGTGTCTTCCTCATAAGGTGGCCATAGGGATTCAATGAAATAATTTAGGTAAAGCTGTAAACATAGTGTCCATATTTAAGAAGTGCTTGATGAATGTTATCCCTGAAAATCACTAGGTAGAAAGTAGGCAAAAGTGCCCGTGTGTCTTTATGTCAAAGGTGTGCTGTATCTTCTACTAAGAGGTACATGGAAAGGATTTGTTCCCTTTCGGTCTGCGGAAATGAGTGAACCAGATTATTATCAGCTGGGATAATATGTATGTCCGTTTTGTCACATTCACTATTTTTATTTTATTTATTTTATCTTATTTTATTCTATTTTTTATTTTGTAGACCAGGTGTATTTGTGCGTAGGTGTGGGGTATGGTTTGGGGTTTCTTCATTTTTTGTTTGGTTTGGTTTGGTTTGGTTTAGTCTTTCAAACCTCTAGTATA
>CM053611.1:70355321-70385369 GCA_028646535.1 Procyon lotor
AAACCTCTAGTATAAACTACAAATTTGTGTTTGCAAACAGCTTCATCTGCGTTATTTACATGTAGTAAATGAACTGTCTTTCAATATAAATTCCACTCATTTAATAAATGTAGAATGGAGTGCTCAGTGACAGGAACAAAATAATTTAAAAGCTTCTTAGAAAACAGTATGGATTTTTCAGTTGCATCGTGGTGATCTGGTTTTAAGAATTAGAATCAGGCATGAAAGTGTGTTAGTTGATTAGCTGATAACTTTTTAAACATGAGACAAGATTTTTTTCAAGTATCTATGTTACTTTATCTACCAGCTTTCTTTTTTTAAGCTTTCTCCAAATTACCATGGCTTGTTTTAGATTAGTTATATTATACTATAAATATGTCCAGATGGTTTTGTTATTCTGTAATTTGTTGAGTTTTGGCTGAAGACTTTTTAGATTTTTCCCCCTTGCCATGATTGATTTCAAAGTGAGTGCTATGTTTTGAATTGTTGTTGGTTTGTGTTTTTTTTTAGTTGATTAGAAAAGGACCAACTATTCTCTTAGCTGTAGAGATATAGCAGCTCTTAGAGAGGCACAGTTATTTAATTTAATTTGTACTCATTTCAGTAAGATAATAGCTAGGACATTGTAGATCATCACTAACAAAATATAAATAAATTCGTTAAGTAAATTATTTAAATCAATTAAAGAAGTACAACAGCTACATTTCAGTAAACATTTGGATCTATGCTTAATCCAATAATGCCTATGACTACCTGCTCCATGTCAGGGTTGGAGAAACGTTCAGAGCCTGCTTTGCGGAGATATATCATCTTGGAGGGGAAAGGAGAGCAAAGCATGTTTCCTTAGGATTAATATGTAACAGATTTTCCCTTTTGTACCTTCTGTTTTCCAGAGATCTATCTTACAACCTGCTAGAAGATTTACCCAGTTTTTCAGTCTGCCAGAAGCTTCAGAAAATGTATGTCTGTAAGAGTTTCTAAGTCACTTAACAAAAAACAAGGGCCAAAACTCACATTTCCAGGGGTCATTGGTTTGCTTGCCCTTGTGGTTCACTGGGGAGACATTTGGGGCTTTCCCTTCTCATACACACAAAGTATGACTGTGTAGGATGGCTATTGAGTTGGGAAACACAAGTAATATTATTTTACCATGCACCGTACTGTCAGTTAAGCCTTTATTGTGTTTTTTCCACCCCAGACTTGGTGTTGTCATAGAACTTCGGTGCTATTGGAGAGTTGAGATTTTTCTAAACTTACATATCCAATGAGCGGTGTTATTTGTAAATACAGGAGGGACTTTGTTGGGTGTTTGTTTCACAATGACCATCTTTAGAAGAGGTGCTGTATTGGTCATATTCAAGATGCCGTTGATGCTACTTACACAGGAAACATTGCAACATTCCTCTCTTAAAATTGCCTCCACAAAACATGAGCCTTATTGTTTGAAGTCATACTCCGGTTTTGATCAAAACAATATTAACCATCTGTCTTTTCTGACTTCGTTTTTCTTTGAATGCCTTTGGGCGATTAAGAGAGAAAAACAAAGGCAAATCTGACTTAAAAGGTAAGGATTTGACACTCTTGTAGACCCTCTAAGAATGCCAGAAGGGCCCAGAAGGCAGAGCCAGGCACCAAGTGCCTAAATGAGGCTGACCTTTGCAATACAGCTTTACGCCCACCCAGAGGAACTCATTGCTTCGAAAGAGAGGCAACACTTTAGTGGATAAATTGGAATGTTCTTCTTTAAGCAAAACAGAAATGTTTTAATCAGTCACTTGATAGTCACACTTCATGTGTTCCTTTGATTGAGGGCAGGTAATCCCTCAGTACAAGTTCTCTGAAGACTAATCTTTGAAACCAGTGACTTTGAAATCAATCTTTGGAACTCTGTTGTTTCAGAGACCTGCGACATAATGAAATCTATGAAATTAAAGTTGACACTTTCCAGAAGTTGCTTAGCCTCCGAGCTCTGTGAGTACTACCTCCCACCACCTTCCCCAACACAGAGTACTTTCTTCCCTAATAATTTCTTTCCGCTGTATACGGGTACTGTTGGACCTTTGTGCCTATTTTTGCTACGAAAAGGCAAATGTCTTGCTCATTGTGATTTTCGGAAACAAGTTCAGAAGTAGTAAATTTGCCATCTGCTCTCTGACATGAAACTGTCTCTGATAAAGAAGAAGGAGGCCAAGCTGTTGACTTGCCTATGAAACATGTTTCTGTCTGCAGCCTGGAATTGGTAGGGATCGTTTTCCACACAGAAATGGGACGAACACACAATTCTTCCTGCCTGTTCATTTTTCCTGGGTCGACAGTTCTCGGTTATGTGTCTCAGAGTGCTTACAAATCATCTGGGGGCCACTGTAAAGAAAGCTGGCTTCAGGTCCTCACAGGCCTCCTGAGTTAGAATCTCTGAGGTGGGTCCTAACCATCGGCATTTTAAACAAGTACACTAAGGTTAGAGCACAGATGCCCTGGAAAGTGCTTCTGTTGATCAGATGACTAAGGATTATAAATACGGAATCTAATTCCATTTTATGAGTGAAAACACCATATACTAACCATATATTAAAAAAAAAAAAAAAACTTGGTAGGGGCACCTGGGTGGCTCAGCGGGTTAAAGCCTCTGCCTTCAGCTCAGGTCATGATCTCAGGGTCCTGGGATCGAGCCCCACATCGGGCTCTCTGCTCGGCAGGGAGCCTGCTTCTCTCTCTCTCTCTCTCTCTGCCTTCCTCTCTGCCTGCTTGTGATCTCTCCCTCTCTCTGTCAAATAAATAAATAAAGTCTTAAAAAAAATAAAACTTGGTAATAGATTGTTTTCTGTGACAGATCTTTTTCATCTTGCAACTGAATTTCAATGTAATTTTGATGACTAATGACAATATATAATGTTTAAAGTCTGGTATATTTTGTTAAAAACCCCTTTTTCCCTAAAGTTTTTTCTTTTCTTTTCTTTCTTTTTTTTTTTTTTTAAGATTTATTTACTTATTTGAGAGAGAGGGGGGTAAGAGGGCAGAAGGAGAGGGAAAGAGAATCTCAAGCAGGCCCAACACAGGGCTCAGTGTCACGACCCTGAGATCATGACCTGAGCCAAAATCAAGCATCAGCGGTTAACCGACTGAGCCATGCAAGTGCCCCCTGAAGTTTTTCTTAATTCTTAAGAGACTATATCTTTGTAAAATAATACCATTCCTCAATACATTTTAAATTCACCTTTAAGAGTCATCTTCTCCTAAAAATCTACCTTGAAAACTGTCTTGTTCTAAATTTAAGTATGTTGCCCTTTCCTTGTTTTTGGTATCAGCTTGTGAAATTCTTCTACTCTTTTTAATAAATGTGAAACAAGAATACATTTCCTAACTTCATTACCTGACTTTTTCACCCAGTTAAAGTTCTGGCTGTTTCCAAAAATCAGTTCCATCTTAAAAAGTTGATATCGTTGACAACATTCTATTATGTCATTGAAATTTGCTAATATAGTAGAACTTAAATGTTCTCACCCAAAATCCCTCTATATTTTTTTCATATACACACAAAATAAAAGACTGACCCCTCACGACACCAGAAGAATGGGCTACAGACCCTGAAGGCTCCATGTCTGAGTCTCCCTGAATTCCTCCTGCCCCTCAGACCTCACATCTGTCACCCACCAAACTCTGCTACCTCCAGTTCATCCCCTCTCCTGCCACAGGCCCACGGAATGACTCCCCTGGATCGCCACCGTCGTCGTCCTAACTGGCCTTTCTGTCATCGGTCTCCACTCATTAATCCCATTCTCTGAAGAGAATCTTTCTCAAACAGGAGTCTAATCATGGTGCTTCCCTGATTCAAGAATCTCGTTAGTCCTCTGTTGTCTTGAAGATTGAGCCTAGATTTCCCAGCACTGCCCTTCAAAATCTGACTTTAACCTCCTAGTACAACCTCCTGACTCTCACCCACGCGTTCCCAGGCCTCTGACACGTGGTGGCTAGCTCCCTGGTTCCCGCTGCCCATCACATTCCTCCCCATTCTCGACTTGCCCCCTGCCCGTGCCCTCTTAAGAACAAGATCCGCTGCCGTGAGCACGCCACTCTGATGCACTTTGCACACTCTCTGACACAGTACTTGACCCTCGGCACTGCCCTGCGTAGACTGTGCCCTACAGACAAGAACTTTTTCATCAGCCTACCCAGGGCCTAGTGCAGTGGCTCTCTCATTACTTACTTAAGAATTTCAAACACGTTCTGAGCAAAAGATGGGGACTCTGAGGTCAGTCAGCTGGAGTTCGGATCCCAACTCCTGAGATCATTCCGTGACTTGCAGCACGTCCCTAATTGCTCTGTGCTTCACTCCTCACCAGGAAAGTGGGGCTAATGATAACACCCACCTCTTAGAGTTGTGTTGACCGTTATGAGAGCAAGGGAGGGTTGGGTGGGCAGAAACCAGCAATGTGGCCAAGGCTGAGGCTACAGAGACACAGAGAAGGGAGGCCCGTGGTTGAGAAAGTGTGCAGCCGCCACTAGAGACAAGATTCCCAAGTGGAGAAGGAAGACCAGTGCCCAAGTTCTCTCTCCTGGGCTTCCACTGGGAATCCAGCTGCGGCCAGTAGGGAGCTGCCTGCAGGGTCAGCCTCAGGCACAGAACAGGGCTCGAGGGCAGAAACGGCTGGGGTGGGGGGGGGGGCAGTGGGACTGGGCGGACTCCAGCACACAGGTGTACAAACAGGAGAGGAATTCCAGTCCTTTGAACATACAAATTCTCCCATAATTACTCGAAAACCTGTCAAAGTGCTCTAGGGCCCCATGACAGGACTCGGCCTACCTTCCTGATAGTCTCCTCTGTGAGGCTCACTGGGGGCACCCACGTTCCACCTAAAGCCTCCAGAGTCTTGGACAGGTGGTAGGACCTGCCCTCCTCATGGGACAGAGACTTTAGGAGCAGCTCAGGAGGAGACAGCCTCCTCACTCAATTACCCAACCCCAGTTTGGAGCTTCCCCACTCCTTCCCTGCCATTTCCTCCCCTTGTTGGCCAAAACTGTTTTCTGTTGTGGGATCCCTGATGGGTCAAAATAAAGAGCCTTCCAGTTTCATCCAGTGTAAGGAGTCTTTCAAATGAGAATATAAATATTCTGTGAAGACCATTTATCCACGATAACTCAGGAAGCCCAGTATCAAATAAATCACTCATCTGTGGGAGAAAAAAATTGACTGTGATTACTTTCAATTTCCTCAGATATCTACACTTCTGTAGTATATTTTAAAGGACAAATTTTAAGTTCATTGTTCCTTTTGTGAAATGTGGAAGTTCTTATTCCTGCTGAATCATCTACATTTCATTATGTGATGTGCGCGTGCGTGTGTATTTTCAGTGAATTTTATTTCTCCATAGGTTGTAGGTTTTCTTTGTTATTAAGAGATTTTATTTTCGATATATTAGCCCCTTTTTAATTTATTTTGCAGTTAAGAATTTAAGTGTGCGTCTCCTTTACCGGGAATTTTTTTAATACTTCTCAGTGTTTGTCTTGTGGCCCCCACATACCTGACAATGTACACAAGTGTTGCTGAGTTTTGTTACATATCCAGGACATTTTATTCTCTTCTAATTCGACAGAGGAAGACCCTCGGAAGGTCCTGTCTCTTACTCCTCATCCGCCTCCACTCATCTCAGAAATGCTTTCATAAAATTTCACAACCATGTTTCAGTCAACTTTTTAGCAGAGAGTAAAATCTAAAATATCCACTTGCATGATTTTTCCTTGATTGGATTTAAAACAAATTTGATTTAAAGTTCCCTCTTTAGGGGCATCTGGGTGGCTCAGTGGGTTAAAGCTTCTGTCTTCGGCTCAGGTCATGATCTCAGGGTCCTGGGATCGAGCCCCGCATCTGCTCTCTGCTCAGCAAGGAACCTGCTTCTCTCTCTCTCTCTGCCTGCCTCTCTGCCTACTTGTGATCTCTCTCTCTGTCAAATAAATGAATAAAATCTTTAAAAAATTTTTTTAAAAATTAAAGAAATAAAGTTCTCTCTTCAGTCACTTTATACTACTAATATCTTTATCTGAAGGCTGATTTGATAAGCTCATTGTTATGTCCTGAATGGAAGTTAAATTTTGGCAGAAGACTGAATATATGTGGTAAAACTTCCCACAATCTTTTTTTCAAATATATAATCCTCTCACTTGCCTTACTATTTTTTTTAAATAGGAATTTAGCCTGGAACAAAATTGCCATCATTCATCCCAATGCGTTTTCCACTTTGCCATCTCTAAGAAAGCTGTGAGTATTTCGTGACTTGTTTATGGCTTATTTTAAATAATTGGGGGGCCACCTAAATTCATCAAAAATGTCGGTTTTGCCGAAGAGGCCGCGTGCACAGATTGCCCGGCCCTTAGTGCTCTGGACACTGGAGCTGAGTCAGACCAGGGAGGAGTCCCCCCACACCTCGCCCCTCCAAGGCCATGGGGGCCCTGACGTGTGTAATTGAAGATCGGGGTGACAGCTGGTTCTGCTTTTTGAGGTGAAATGTTCCATTTTCATTGAGCAATCAGGTGGGGTAGGATAAGATGTCGTTTCAGCGCCAAAGCATTTTCATTTCATATTTGACATCCTGACTAAGAGAAAACTTTCCTGTTCTGTCCCCCGCCTTCTCCCCACCCCCCAGCTTCTTCTGCCTTCCTCTCCCCTCTCCCTTGTGGAAAAGAGAAGTTGCTGGTCAGACAGAGTTAGGGAAAGGGAATAAACCCGACAGGTCTTCCTCCTCCCGCCCAACTTAATCCACTCAACATCACTTTTCAAACTAGGTAGCACCTCCTTCTACTGATTTTTGATGTCCCCACCCGGCAAAATGAAGCTGAATGTAGAAATTACAATCTGGATGTGATTGAAACAGGTCCCCCCTGCAATTCTGATTTTAAGTCGAAAAATGATCAGAAGCTAAACCTAAAAGTTTGCCCTTTTTTTTTTTCTTAAACATTGATGCTTTCTGCAAACACAGACCAAAAGCCAATTGTTGTTTGATGTTTTGCAGGGACCTATCCTCCAACCGCTTGTCGTCTTTTCCTGTAACGGGGTTACATGGTTTAACTCACTTAAAATTAACAGGAAATCGTGCCTTACAGAGCTTGATATCATCTGAAAACTTTCCAGAACTCAAGTGAGTCTGTCATTAAAACTAATAAGATACATTTGTGGTCACGTGAAATAATAGACGTGTTATAGTAGTTTTCAAAATTTATGAGGTCATGGGACTCTTTTGAATTGCATTTCATGCCCTCAAGTCCCCCACCCCTGGGGCACTGTTAGGACAAACCCTGAAGGGGGAGACTGCGTCTTCCTGATCACATTTCCTTTCTTGCTCAAAGATGCCTCCCAGAATCCTAGTGTTCACGGGAAAAGTTTGAAAACCACTGATCCGTGAGATATAAACTAGGGCACGTAATTAAATAACATGATAACATTATTGTCGTCCTGCTTACATTTTTAAATTTATCTAGCTTATTATATGTTCTAATAAAATGTACTAAATTCCTATTTCTTTGAGGAAGTAATGCTCTTTAAAACCTGTTATGCTTATTACTGTTAAAAAAAATCCCTTGAAAGACTATCTATCTATCTATGCATGTAGGTATACATACATATGTGTACATATTTTTTAAGCCACAGGACATTTCACATACTTTTAAAACCATAACCCCAAAAGAGAGTTTGGAAAGTAGAAGAGAGTAAAAAATCTAAAAATACCCCCTAAACAACTTTTTATTTCCTCCCAGGCTTTGTTTCCAATGTATTTTTAATCGTTAGAACCACAGTACATATACGAACTTACATCATGTTTTCATTACTTTACATTATGTCATACTATAAGCACTTTTTAATGGTGCTACAATTTTCCTAGCAGTCATTTTTTTAACTTCTTTATTATGGAAATTTTTGAGCGCCAAAGGAGAGAAAATACTTTAATATATGCATCACTCAACCCCAGCAATTATCAGCATTTCATGGCAATAATTTTTAATAACTCCATTGTTAGTGTAAATAGCACAGTAACGAACATCTTTGTACACAGTTAATATTTTAGTTTCTTAATTAAGGCTAAGATCCAAAGACAGAATTATGGAGTGAAAGGACATGAACACTGTATTTAACAACTTGTGTCTTTAAGTATGTGTTTTTTGGTTTTGTTCATTTAAAGGGTTATAGAAATGCCTTATGCTTACCAGTGTTGTGCATTTGGAGTGTGTGAGAATGTCTATAAAATATCTAATCAATGGAATAAAGAGGACAACAGCAGTACAGATGACCTTCATAAGAAAGATGCTGGAATGTTTCAAGTACACGGTAAGACCTGCTATGTCACAGTGATGAAATTGTATCTAGAAGGGTCTTGAAAAGTCATCAAACAAGTCATCTGAACTCCAGACAAGCTCCTAGGTAACCAGCCCCAGCAAGCTGGCCATCAATCCTACTACTTAAAGACCCCCAGAGAAAGAGAAATATCCCTTAGAGTTCATTCTATAAGTTCATCTTTTCTGTGAGTGATTTCTTCATACTTTTATTTATAATTCGATCCCCCATAGCACAGACTATCCTCAGGGGTAATTCTTAATATTGATGTTAATATTTCCATAAGCTTTAGAGGGGCGTCATCCTATGGATACCTTTTTTTAAAAACATGTTTCTGAGTCGTTTTCTCCAGAAGGCAAAATCCTCCTTTATTCTTAGGGCCTGAGAGGAGTGGACAATACAGGCATTTAGATGCCTCTATATTTCAGCAGAAGGGCTTAAAAATCCCAATTCTCATCCAACTAATTCTAAAACATTCTCCTCCACCCCCCCCCCATAGAGGTATCTGTCAAGAAGGTGAAATGAGATAATGTCTGTAAAGCACTTGGCTTTCCTTGAAGTAAGACCTTACTCAAACCGACAGCAATGCACCTGAAACCACACCTGTGCTAACGAGGAGGCGCCACGGCAGCCCCCACTTGCCTTTCCCTGCCAACCCTGCAAGTTTGCACAAAGTCTAAACAGACTGGCTTCTCTTCCTTTGGGCCCTAATGATTTGTTGATTCCCAAGCAAGTGTGATTCTGTCTGTCTGCCTATTACCTTACCATCTCTGTAGGCACAGAGTTTAAGGAGCTGATATTTTAGCTTTGGCTTTTTTGTCTGAGGCCAGAGCATGTATCTGGCTCTTGTTTTTCCCTTAGTTTTTGCTCTTGCTGCTTCATCCATGCTAATTTCTACTATATTTATTCACTCAGGAAAAAAAAATTAAGAGTGCCTACTGTGGGCCAGGAGGAACACAATGGCCAAGAAAGACAAAGTTCTTCAAGGAGTTTATGTTTTAAGGGCAGTGATTCTGTATGTTAGATCACTAACCTCCTGTTTCATAAATAGATGCTCAACTACGCACCAAGCAGTAACTCGATTTGTCCTTTGTTAAGCAGAATTCTCCAGGAAAAATAGGAACTTACTATACCTGATACTTCTCCTTGGGCTCGGAGAACCCTTTGCACTCTAGCTATCTAAGCACTGGAAAGTTGGATACAGAGAGGCCCGGAGCCTCTCTCCAACTCAGGTCAGTGCAATTTGGGGCCATCTCACTCAGTTCATCTGGAACACTATGTCATGTAGTAGCTTGCGGAGAACATCCAAAGGCTACTTTGCCAGAAAGCCGAAGCTCTAGGGAAAGTGGGACATCTGGTCTTCAGTTCCCTTTGTGACCTTTCATGTCTCGAGGATGTGGTCCTGGGGTGTGGTCCCCAGGAAAGGGGGAGACTGAACCCATCATTCCAGGGCCTCTCATTCCTGCAGATGAGCGTGATCTTGAAGATTTCCTGCTGGACTTTGAGGAAGACCTGAAAGCCCTTCATTCGGCGCAGTGCTCACCTTCCCCAGGTGAGAAGGGTCTCCAACAGCGTCGTACGCGTACTGACTCTGAGGCCATCAGTGACATACTGGCTACCCTTCGCAGCAAAATCTGTGCTGCCTTTGAGGCTATTACATCCCTCCCTGTGGGGACCTTTAAAATAGAAATGTCTATTCTCTAGAGTTGGTCCCCATTCGTAGACAGGGTTTCTGCGAAAGACTTGATTCAGGTTAATGAAAACTGAAGAATTTATCATGTAGTTAGAAGCATATGCAATTTTTTAAAAAAGATTTTATTTATTTTTTTATTTTTTATTTACTTGAGTGGGGGAGCATGCACGGGCTGTGGGGGTATTGGGGGTCCTCGAGGAAAAGATGAGGAGGGAAAGAATCTCAAGCAGACTCCTTGCTGAATGATGTTGATGACTCAAGGCTCTATCCCATGACCTTGAGATCATGACCTGAGCCAAAACCAAGAGTCCACTTAACCAACTGGGCCACCCAGACGCCCTGCATAGGCAATTTTTTAAGTGATATCAGCAATCTAGCCTTAACTAGTACACAGCAATCTTGCTTCATGTAATCATTTATTTTCTAAAATTTCCTCTTTCCTAAATAGCTATTTGATTAAAGCAAATAATAGTTTATACAGAGAAGTAAAAAGCTGTAGATTGACTTCATGTAATTGTCCCATTCCCAGGAACAGGATGGGCCCGTTGGGGGCGGGGGGAAGGCAGCTGGGAAGGGTTGATACTCTGTTTTCAACAGTCGGATTCTCTTGCTCTCAAACATCAAATGTCATTATAAACCTAAGATGAAATTTCCATGAAATGCACTCTCATCCTACCCATACTTCCCCTTCTAATATTATGGAGTATTTCCCTGGGACTCTCTTTCTCTGCTTCCAGAACATTTGTGAAGCATTCTGAAAAAATACATAACGAAAAGCCCAGGAGATCTGGCTTTTCGCCTGGCCCCAACTCCGCTGTATTTGGGGGAGCCTAATCAAGGGATGGAAATTCCCCATCTCCATTTCTGTGTGTTTCGCTTCAAAACATGAGCACCTGGTGTTCGTGTTTTCACAGTAGTTAAAGGAAGTAGAGCATGCCACGGGGGAACTGTGTGTTACTCTGGCTGTTATTGGCCTCTCTTGGTATCCTAAGAAAAGAAACGAAAAGGTAATGTCTCAGAAGTCACGAACCCTAGTTTGATACCCAGTCTTTTTCTTCCTTGGACTTCTAGGCCCCTTCAAACTCTGCAAGTACCTGTTTGGTAGTTGGCTGATCAGAATTGGCGTGTGGACCATCGCCATTTTGGCACTTACTTGCAATGCCTTGGTGACCTCGACCGTGTTCAGAGCCCCTCTGTACATTTCCTCCATAAAACTGTTAATTGGGTTAATAGCAGCCGTGAACATGCTCATGGGGGTCTCCAGCGCAGTGTTGGCCGGTGTGGACGCGTTCACTTTCGGCAGCTTTGCCCAGCATGGGGCACAGTGGGAGCAGGGGGTGGGTTGTCAAGTCGTCGGGTTTTTGTCCATTTTTGCTTCAGAATCATCGGTTTTCCTGCTCACTCTGGCTGCCCTGGAGCGTGGCTTCTCTGTGAGGAGCCCTGCAAAATTTGAAAGGAAAACTCCTTTCTCTGGTCTGAAAGCAGTCATTCTGCTCTGCGCAGCGCTGGCCTTGACCATCGCCACGGTTCCGCTGCTGGGGGGCAGTGAGTTCAGCGCCTCCCCGCTCTGCCTCCCCCTGCCCTTTGGCGACCCCAGCACCACGGGCTACATGGTCGCACTCGTCTTGCTCAACTCCCTTTGCTTCCTGGTGATGACCATTGCCTACACAAAGCTCTACTGCAATTTGGAGAAGGGAGACCTGGAGAATGTGTGGGACTGTTCCATGGTGAAGCACGTCGCTCTGTTGCTCTTCACCAACTGTATCCTTTACTGCCCCGTGGCCTTCTTGTCCTTCTCCTCCCTACTAAACCTCACCTTTATCAGTCCTGAGGTAATTAAGTTTATCCTCCTGGTGATCGTCCCGCTTCCTGCCTGCCTCAATCCCCTTCTCTACATCCTCTTCAATCCCCATTTTAAGGAAGATCTGGGGAGCCTGGGAAAGCAAACCCACTTCTGGACAAGATCCAGAAACCCAAGCCTGATGTCTGTTAACTCTGACGATGTCGAGAAGCAGTCCTGTGACTCCACCCAAGCCTTGGTAACCTTCACCAGCGCCAGCATCGCCTACGACCTGCCTGCCAGTTCCGTGTCACCGCCCGCTTACCCAGTGACCGAAAGCTGTCACCTTTCATCTGTGGCGTTTGTCCCATGTCTCTGACTCACCTGTGGGAGGAAAAGCCTTCAAACATTGAAAACCCAAAAATATGAGAGTGGGTACATCAGAGTGGTCACTAAAAATAGCTGAGTGGAAACTGTTTTTGATGTCTCTCAGTGTGGAGAAAGCTGAAAATCTGTTGATACTGGAGAGTGAAAAATAAGTCTAAATGCTGCTTGTACAACTCATTCAGAGATAAGAGATAGACCAGTCACACTATTTAGGTATGCCCAGATTTTTAAAAAGCAGATTTGAAATGTTCAAAAAAGATTCTCCATGATTTCAACTGGATTCTTTTTCAACTCACCAATCTAATCATTTGGGGAGAGGGGCAGAACTACTCGCTTACAAAAGAGGTTTTGAACCTGAAAACCCCTTAAAAGATGGTTAGAGTGTTTGGAAAATAGCGTTTTAAATGGCCTACGTGACCAAGTCAAGGCTGTAGCCGGTAAGATTTCATTTTAATGATCATGTGGATGTTTAAGTCCTCCTTTGCCTTTCCTTACAAAGGATCCTTCCAGGTCACCAGTCCCCTCCTGAATGGAGAATGTAGGGCATTCTCAGTTAGATTCACATCCTTTTTAGACATGCCAGATTTTTATGTATCCGCACGAGAAGGTTCCACCTCAGTCAAGTAAAACTGCCTACCAATATTTTGAAGGGAAAATAAACTTAAATTCTTAAATTGTCATGACGGCGATCATGTAGAAGTGAGGTTTGCTTTGTCTAATTCATTGTTAACTCCTTGCTACCCAGCACTCAGAAGGAAAGTCCGTTGCCGGCAATGGATATACCTAGAAAAGACGGTGAGCAACCTGGGAGGTTTGGGGGGGCTTTTTTGGTTTTTGTTGTTGTTGTTGTTGTTGTTGTTGTTTTCAGGTGAGTGCACACTTCTTGCAGGAGGTTTTATCAGTTGATTCAAACTAATGTGCATCTTAAGGAAATAATCAAACGCAGACCGACATAAATTAAATGCCCTGGCATAATCACTTCTCACATGCGTAGCTCTAGTAACGGTGTCTGAAGCCACTTTGGACTCAACAGGGACTTGGTAACATATCCTGTTTATTTAGCTTGGTTTTAGCTGTGTTGTCTCTGGACCAACCCACGTGCCGTCAGGAACATGACTTCTCTGCTTATTCCATATGTAATACATGTGTTAAGTATCTTAAGAAGCAAAATTATTAAATACTAAAGGTCAAAGGATTAATTGGTAACTTCTATTATACTACACTAGCTTCAGTACATCCAAATCAAAAGACTATTAGGTAGATTTATTTTTATATAAGCATGTTTATTTGGATCAGATGTTTTAACTTGGAATTGAAAAAAAATACATTTATGAGATGTTTTATAAGATGTGTAAATATAGAACTGTATTTATTACTACAGTAAAAATTCAGTAACACTAAGGACCATGATAATAAACCATGTACAGTGGCATATTCTTCCGTATATATTGTGTTTCTCTGCCCTTTCTTTAAATTCATTAACTGTATATAAAATGTGTAAATGTATAGTACTTGTAAATAGATTCCAAACTTGCTTTTCTATTGGGTACAAAATAAATTTGTAATAAAATGTGTGACTATAAAACAAAATATCTTCAGCTCTTTTATTGAGCCCACAGGCAAATATATGGTCTCCTAAGTGTTTTATATTTCTGATGTAGAAGTACATTTGCTATTGAAATATTTTCACCTTAATATTTTTGGTACTTTGGACTTATCTTAAGAAGTAAATCCTTCACAAAAACCACCAAAATATCTTAACCAACTCCTGGATTGTGTTAAGTAGGACTAATAAGCCATTTTGTCATGGCAAATGACTTGGTAAAGTTTATTGTCCCCGGTGAGAGTTTGGATTTCATTGCCAGAACCTAATTCTTTTGCGACGTAAAAAGAAAAAAACTCCACAACTAAAAAGAAATATATAAATAACAAATCATGGGGCGCCTGGGTGGCTCAGTGGGTTAAAGCCTCTGCCTTCGGCTCAGGTCATGATCTCAGGGTCCTGGGATCGAGCCCCGCATCGGGCTCTCTGCTCAGCAGGGAGCCTGCTTCCCCCTCTCTCTCTGCCTGCCTCTCTGCCCGCTTGTGATCTCTCTCTGTCAAATAAATAAATACATAAATAAAATATTTAAATAACAGATCGATCTTAAAATTGTTCAACATGAACATGAGTTTTCTATAAATTCTTCCTTTTAGAAAAACATATTTCATGAAACGTTTCCTAAGGACATGCAATTCTCAGGGCACAAAGAAAGGCGCTGTTCCCCTTCGGTTCCCAGCCCCCAAAACGTAAGAAATGAAATGACTTGCGTAACATCTTTGCCAAACCCTCCCAGCTTCAGCAGCGATTCCTGCTGTCCCCATTCAGGTCGCAAAAAGGACCTCTCAAGTCTGGTTGGAGGCCCAGCATCATCGCTAAAAGGACCCATATTTACTGAGCACTCTCGGGGTAGCTGGCCCTGAGTTCACCGCTCATCCACTGGCCAGAACCATATGCTTCAACCTGAGTTGCCAGGCATCCCACGGTGTCCACTGTGCCTCCCGCACTTGGTTTGACTTCAGCTGAAACAAGGGCTCTAACATGAACTCACTCCTCCGACCCCAGGCAGCAGATGCAAAAGTTGCTGCTGGAACAATGGATCTCAGTCCTCCTCAACAGACTTGCTTTTGGGTACCTAAAGTTAGGAACAAGTCCTGGCAGCCCACCTCTTTCTGTCTCACTCAAGAAAGCACAAGTCAGTGACGCAACTTTTCTAAAAGGGGAAGAAAACTCGCTCTAATGCATTTCTTTAACAATCCACAAGCTCGTGCTCGCTTCAGCAGCACATATACTAAAAAATCCATCAGCTCTATTACTTTATTAGCAAAACCTAGTTATAATACACCCCACAGGGGCGCCTGGGTGGCTCAGTGGGTTAGAGCCTCTGCCTTCGGCTCAGGTCATGATCTCAGGGTCCTGGGATCGAGCCCCACATCGGGCTCTCTGCTCAGCAGGGAGCCTGCTTCCACTCCTCTCTCTGCCCGCTTCTCTGCCTGTTTGTGAGCTCTCTCGGTCACATAAATAAATAAAACATTTAAATATATATATATAATACACCTCACAACAACACTGCTCTCTTAAATGTCTGATCAATGCTCTCCACTGTATTACAGTAAATCGGAATGGCTGGAATTACATCCACAAATAAATAAACCTACAGCGAGAAGAAAAGCTTTGATAAACTCAGCAGATGGAACCACAGTAAACCCAAAAACCAGAAGACCACAAACTGGTCAGCTGGTCTAGAGTAAGTGGTTAACTTCACATTTTCAAATTGGGTTCGTTCATTCAACAAATACCGTGTGCCTCGCCTACACACGCTGTTCTATACTTGGGGGTTTCTATGCAAAACACGGCCAGGAATTTGCACTCCAGTGGGGGAGAGAGAGACAATAAGCAAATCTAAACAAGGAAATATGTGATAGAAACACGAATGAAGGAAAGGAAGCTTGAAGTGTGTGGCAGGAGTCACTGGCATGTGACTTATGACGCAGAGCTTAAGAAAGGTTCTCTCTGGAAAGGCACCTTTTAAACTAAGATATTATTCAAAAAGGAGCTACCCTCGCGTTAGCATTCAACTAGTTCCATCAGTAAAACTCATCATTGTTAGTCTCCCTCATCCCACGTCACCCACAACAAATCGTTTTAGATGACATTTTAGTATAAAATATATTAGGTGGCTGTTCTTGCACGTAATTTTTTCTTACAACTGTTACTAGAGAAAATCATTCTCGTACAAAACGGAAAACATCATTTCATTTTGGTCAAAAGTGGAAAAACAAGGTGGTAAAAAGTAATAGAATTAGCGACATCCTGCTTATTTAGAACCTGAAAAGTTTCACCACCTGAGAAAACTAACAGTTCTGCTTTTTGTCTTTATCTTATCACTACATGTAGCTCAGGGGCCCATTAGCCGACATGAGAATAAGTCGCAGAGAAGTAGATGGCGCTCCCTGGGGTCATCCTCGCTCCATTCACGCTCTTCAGCGTTTGGAACCTATTTTACAGTTCAATTATGTAGACCACAGAGACTATCCCCCTCCAAGCCACTCAACACTGACGATCTTCTTTCTTGGCCCTCAGAGGCCTGAAAATACAGTTGGGTTTGGGTGGCATTTCCTTGCAAGGGAAGTGGTCGCAGGCTCTGTAGCCACACCTCCACTTCAGTGACCTCCTTATGAACATTTCTAAAGATGCTGCGCTCAGATTCGACAGACTCATTCATCTCAAACCAAGTTCCAAGACATCTGACGCTTGAAGCCTATTGGGCAGGTTGATAACGAAGCTTTAGCTTGTCTGGATGAAGAAACTAGAAGAAAATGAATGTGATACTCTGCAGAAGCATTGTGCAACCTGGGTTTTCCAACTCTAGCCACATTAGGACATGACTTCCCATTCTGGTTACTACATTTTAAATGGAACATTAAAAACATGCTGTCAGTACTACCTCTTGTTCTAAAAAAGAAAAAAGGGTGAGAGAGAGAGAGGGAAGAAAACAAAACAAAAAAACATGCTAGCCCATTAGGACAGGGAATCTAATGATATGGAATAGAGAAATGAGAGTTCATCAAATTAAGAACAGGGGGGCCTGGCCAGCTCAGTAGGTAGAGCATGCAATTCTTAATAAAATCTTTAAAAAGAAAAGCCTGAGAATGTTTCCCCCAGAGAAAAGAAAGAACACTCAAGAAGAAAACTTGAAAAATTCGAATAATTGAAATGTATTCAGTGCTTTCTTAAGTACCAGCTCATAGCAGGCCAAATAGTAAAGTGGTTAAGTCCAGGGATTTGCCACCAGTCAAACCTGCATTCAAATCCTAGTTCTATTACTGCCTGTGTTGTAATTGGGCAAAATATTTAATTTTTCTTAGCCTCCGCTTTGTCCTCACTCAAATGAGAAAATATCATCAGCCTCATAGGTCTGGAAGTATTAATAGCTCAGTGTGTATAAATCTCTCATCACAGCACCTGGAATGGAGCAGATCTTTAATGATTGCTGTCTTTTTCCCCTTTCCTGACAGCCCTATGACACAAGCAAAGCAGGACTTGCTATTTTGTAGATGAAGAAACTGAGAGTCAGAGTGAGAAGTGAATCCCTAAAATCAAAAATGAGGAGCTATGATTAAAACTTGGGTTTTATTTAATAGCAATTGAAAGGCAGTCACAGGATGAACCAAATTACTTTTTTAGAGAACAAAAACCAATTGGTGGATTATTCAGGGAGACAGAGTTGGGCTTAACCTAAGCAAGATCCACTTCATCAGATGTCTTGGGTACCAAAGAAAGTCTATTATATTAAATGAGAAGTTAGATCAAATAATGGTTAACTTCTCAATTCTCAATATTTTAAATGAATTGTTGGAAAGTGTGGTATTAAGATTTATAACAAGAAATATGTATTTGGTCTTGTTCCTCATTCCTGACAGAGCTCTTGAAACCTTGGAATTTCCTAAGAGATGAAAACCACGAAGGCGTGAGTTTTTATGTTAATGAATGACTTTGGGGAGATCCCTAGGTCACCTAAGGATGGAAGCTGGTTGCCAGGGGAACCAACCCTGTGACTAGACGGTTGGAACTTTCTGTGTACTCCCCCCACCCTCCCACCCCCTTCCACCGGAAGGCTTGATCTCCTGGGAGGGGAAGGGACTGGAGATTGAGTTCAATCACCAATGGCCAATGATTTAATCAATCATGTTAATGTAATGAAGCCTCCATAAAAATCCAAAAGGATGGGATTCAAAGAGCTTCCAGGTTGGTGAACACATGGAGATTTGGGGAGAGTGGCTCCCTTGGAAAAGGCCTTTACCCCTATTTTGCTGTATGCATCTCTTCCATCTGGCTGTTACCGAGTTATATCCTTTTATAACAAACTGGTGATCTAGCAGGTAAAATGTTCCTCTATGTTCCATGAGCTGCTCTAGCAAATTAATTGAATTCTAGGAGGGTGTCTTTGAAACAGGAGGTTTGTCAGAAGGTAACCACCTGGGATTTGCAGTTAGCATCTGAACCAAGGGGACAGTGGGTAGAGGGAGGGTTGGACTGTGGTTGTGGGAAGGGGACCCACACATGAGACTTGGTGTCAGGACTGCAGAGGAAATTTTAGAGACTTAGGAGTTTGCGGGGGAAGGCAGTGAGATCCTAAGTCAACATCCTAAAACCTGGAGTACATAGCTGTATATCGTGAGTGATGGACATTCAGACCGTTCATTTAATGATGAAGAGTAAAGACTTGGGATTTAAGCCCCCTTTGTAGAAACCTGCTGTGGAATCCTGGGCAAGTCTCTTAATTTCTCCAGCCCCTTACTGTCTCTCATTCTTCCTCAAACTACTGACGAAACAGTATCAACTCTCTAAGATTACAGTAGGTTTGAAGCCTGTGCTTTCTTTATTTTTTTTTAAGATTTTATTTATTTATTTGACAGAGAGAGAGAGATCCCAAGTAGGCAGAGAGGCAGGCAGAGAGAGAGGGAGAAGCAGGCTCCCCGCTGAGCAGAGAGCCTGATGCAGGGCTCGATCCCAGGACCCTGAGATCATGACCTGAGCCGAAGGCAGAGGCTTTAACCCACTGAGCCCCCCAGGTGCCCCGAAGCCTGTGCTTTCTGCTGCCGTCTCTCCCCAGGCAGTGAGAGGGGCAGGTTAAGGCCAAATAAGCCAGAGTCACAGCACAAAGTCCCAGAAAGTACCAGCCGGAAGATCATGGGTCGCCAAGTTGATGCATATCCAATTCTCTCTTTAGTTAGTTCAAGTCCTTATACTCCCCTTTTTGTCTTTCTTCTTCCTTCCTTGTATTTTCAACCCTAAACTGTACATATTAAAATACTGAGGTGACGGAGTCAGTGATTGTGGTTAATTAGGCTCTTTTGGTCATGAGTAATGAGGGAGAGGAGAGAGTAGTTGGGAGGACACCTGTGACCATTAGGGAAACAAGAGTCTCAGGGCACCTGGGTGGCTCAGTCAGTTGAGTGTCCGACTCTTGATTTCAGCTTGGGTCGTCATCTCAGGGTTGTGAGATCTGAGCCTCGCACTGGGCTCCATGCTCAGCAGGGAGTCTGCTTGAGATTTTCTCTCACCCTCCCCCTCAGTCCCTGCTCCCTCCATGTACCTGCACTATTTCTCTCTCTCTCAAACAAATAAATATATTTAAAAAAACAAAAACAAAAACAGGAATCTCAAGGAACACAGGAACAATAAAATTGGGCTTAAGAACATTAGTGTGTTGTTGGAGAAATAGAAGCCTTCAACTCAGCTCTAAGAATGGGAATTCTTGTTACTCCTTAAATTTATGGATCTCTCACCTTTAAAGTGACCCAGTCTTTGTGCTTCAGCTGCTTCTATTGCTGCCAATTGACCATCTTTATTCTGTAACTTCTCTTTAATTTGGTGATTTATAACTTGGGATCATTCGTGACTTCAGCCTAGTATCTCCCAAGAGGGCCGCACCATCCCCTAGGTCTCACTTCCGGATTCTCCCTCTGAGACTCTCACTTGCTATGCCTGCCTTGGCTCATTCTGTGTCTTCCACTCCCACTCTAGAAGGGAAAGAAGTTGATTGATCACGGTCGTCCCTGTGGAGCAGAGCTTTGGGGGCTAAGCAATCTCAGAGATCACTACCCAGATGACGGATAGGCTGCCTCTGGTCATGTAACCCTTTCTGATCCAATTAATCATAGTAGTGATAAGGAGGTCACTGAACTCAGGGTCACATGTTCAAAACCCTGACCACCGATGCTTAAGGAATCAGCCAGAGTCACCTCCCTCTCAGGCAGCCATGGGCATGGGTCTTTTAGGAGAGTCTGGGGCTCTTGATTGGCCCGTTCTGTAGATGTGACAGATTTTGGTTTTCCTTATTAAGGGAGACGTATTGGAGCTACTTGTCCAGCCCATGCTGCACCATGTTGGCAACTGTTTCCCAGCCACCACCCCTATCACGTTCTCTTGGACTCAAGATACATCAATCAGATGCTCTTTCCAAAGAATTTATAGTTAGGACATTAAGACAGTCTAAGTCGAATGAGTGACGGGATGGGTGCTTGAACTGAAAACTCAAACAGAATTTTGGCTAGCATGGACACCCCAAGAAGCCAAAGCCATGTGTAAGGTTAAGTTTTGGAAAGCAGAAAAAGGCACTTTGCAGAGAAAAGCAAAAGACTGGTGTAGCAAGCAGAAAGGAATAGAAGTAGCTCAGTTGTTAAGTGTCCGCCTTCAGCTCGGGTCACGATCCCAGGGTCCTGGGATCGAGCCCCGCATCGGGTTCTCTGCTCAGTGGGAAGCATGCTTCACCCTCTCCCACCCCGCCTGCTTGTGTTCCCTCTCTTGCTGTCTTGCTGTCAAATAAATAAATAATTATTTTAAAAAGATTTTAAAAACCAGGGGCGCCTGGGTGGCTCAGTGGGTTAAAGCCTCTGCCTTCGGCTCAGGTCATGATCTCAGGGTCCTGGGATCGAGCCCCGCATCGGGCTCTCTGCTCAGCGGGGAGCCTGCTTCCTCCTCTCTCTATCTGCCTGCCTCTCTGCCTACTTGTTATCTCTCTCTCTCTGTCAAATAAATAAATAAAATCTTTAAAAAAAAAAAAAAAAACCATTAAATTTCATACCTGAGACCAAGAATTAAGAAAAAAAAGGGAAAAAAGATTGACTTTCTAGAAGTTCCATTCCCTGGGTGGCATGGTTGTACTTTTTGTCCTGTTCTTAGATGTCCATGAAGTAGTAGTATCCTCTCCATTAACCTCCTTTTTCACTTGAGCTAGTTTGAAGGGCTTTTTATTGATACAGTCCCTCACGAACAAGCCCTCCCAAACTAAAATGCCTACCTTCACTGTCTAAAATGTTTTTAAATACAGCTGAATTGTCTTTCCTAAGTTCCTAGCTAAGATCTTTTCCCCCTCCCTCTCCCAGGTCCCACTGACATTGGGGGAAATATAGCAGTGAACCACCAAGCCTTCCCCAGATCATTATTTTCTCCTCCATTTGGTTACTCACTGGCTCATTGGTTATGTTTATATGACTTCCAAAATGAAGTCTGCGCTTACATAAAATATACATATATGTTACATACAGGGTTTGTTTGTTTTTTACCCAAAACTCTAAACCATATTTTTTAAACTGCCTTTTTGTTCTCAAATAGGAAATCTGGACAAAGGGAATGGCAGGGCCCCTGGCCAGACAGTCCCACTCCTAAGTGCCAGTGCTGCCATTTTACCAGCCGAATTGGCCTATTACTTACTTCTGGATGGGGATATTCTTTAGTTAATCATGAGCATATTCCTTAATTCCTCTAAGCAGCCATTTCTTCATCCCTAAATGGGGATAATAATAACATCTACCTCACAGCTTACCTTGAGGAATTGTTATTGTGCAAAGTGTTTGGTATTTCGTAAGTGCTCAATAAATGCTTAACTACTGAATGGTGTTCGGGAAGTTTCAATAAATAGAAACCTTTTTCCTGGCCTTTGTTTGGAACCTGTTGAAAACCAGGACAAGGAGTAAGGCAGCTGAAGGTCAAACATGACTTTTGTTGCTGAGAAAGCTGAGGAAAGACAGCAGGCCTTTCATCTGCAGACAAGGAGGCTTCCTCATACACATGTGAGAACTGGGCAGACGTGTCCACGGAGTCACAGGGCACACTGGCCCACTGCCGATCTCCCCACGAAAGGGTGTGAAATAAAAGCACGGAAGAACAGAACCTTCTTGAGGGCACTAGCCGAGGGAAGAAAAGACTGAGTTGTCCTAAGTTCTAATAGCTACGTCACTTACCCTCCCGCCAGGACACGGCAGTGAGAGGATGGAAGGCCCCCAGGAGTGTCGTTCTGTCCGTGCCACCAACTCCCTGCATGCGGAAGGAAAGGGCAGCAGGGGGCTTAGAACAGGATCCCCCACCCACAGCCCCAACCCCAGCCTTCACCATTTCTTGTAACTCCGTCCTTTTGGCTTTACCAGTAGGGCTGTCATCAACAACCCCGTGTGTGGCTGTCCCCTCCGCAGAGGGTATCAGCTGCGCATATCTGAGCAGTTTTATTCCGCCTTCCCAAAGCCGCTCCCCTATGGCAAGCACAGCTTCTGGAAATAGTCCCAGGACCACCAGGAACACAATGTATCTCCAGAAGGCTCTGTGATGCCATGATCTCCAAAAAGTCCGGGCTTTTCCCAGCCTCCGAATGCCCCAGACTTGCTTAACGTCAGTGCAGCCTGCATAAAAACATTTACTCGTCTGTGGACACACACTCATGAACCTCAGTGATCTGCCAAGGTCAAAACACTATGTAGCTGAAGGCCCAGCCCTCATACTGCATTTGAAGAGCTCCAAGGAGGGGCACCATTTCTCTCGGCCTGAGTTCTAAAGAAGTGAGAAATAAGAAAAAATAAAGCAGATATGGATCAATCTGTCACATTTTTAAGTAATAAGCTTAATATTGCAGAATGTGTCTTAAAAATCTCAGCAAGTGAGCTTTCTAGAATTAGCCGTAATCTTTTCCCAGACACGGGCACTGCTGGATGACCATGGCCTCCACACTGCATGGAGCAGCAGAACTGATGGTGCCTCTGGATGGATTAGTTCCAAATTTAAAAAAGAGAGGAAGGGGATTGCACAAGCCGGCCGAATGCCTCTCCTGGACGTTCCAGTAAGATTTATCTCTTCTACTCCCCTGAGAGAAGTAGGCTGAGTGGCCAGGATCATGACAGAAGAAAAAACTTCCCTACTGAGCATTATCAAGAAATACTTTTTAAAAATTGCTAATAACTATTATTTTAGTATTAAATGTATTTTAAAGGTAAGTACATCTGGAAAAGCCAGCTTGTAATAATAGTTAACTGTTTTTGGAGACTTGACTCTGCTAGGCAGTGCCTGGTACTTTTAAGTACAATACCTCATTTAATTAGGAGATAAGGTCTTGTTGTCATCCCCATTTTATAGATGAGGAAGCGGTAGTAGAAAGGTGTTGCGGGGGATATTCTATTCTATTCTATTCTATTATTTATTTTATAATTATTTTATTTTATTTTATTTTATTTTATTTTATTTTATTTTATTTTATTTTATTTTATTTTATTTTATTAGTAATCTACACTCAACATAGGGCTTGAACCTACAGCCCTGAGATCCAGAGTCACATGCTTCTACCAGCTGAGCCAGTCAGGCGCCCCACAAAGTTCTGATCAAACAGAGGTTTGATCACTTGCCTAATAAATAGTAAAGATGGGTCTCAGAGGTATTTCTCTGAATGGCTGCACTGGTGATTTTCCAAGTGTGGTCTCTAGGAACTTTGAAATGAATATTCTCAGGCCTCACTCCAGACCTGGTGAACGAGCAACTCTGAGGCCGGTGCCCGTCAGTCTGTGTTCTAACTGGCCTTCCATGTGATTCTGTAGGCTCACAAGCTCACCTTTGAGAACCACCACACTCTCCTGCCCCCGGGAGTTCGGTCTTTAGGGGGAATCGAACTGTCACTGCTAGGGCAGGGGGGAACGGAAAACAAAAAGAAAAGGGAAGTAGCTATCCTGAGTGTAGAGAAAGGGGGAGTAATAGAGGCAGACAGGAGAAATTTTATTTCAAATTAAAGAGAAATGAGTGAAAATGTTGGCTAACGCACTAAGAGAAATATTTATAAAACTCCATAAATACCTTCATCCTTTGTTTAACATTTGTCTACAAAGTATTTGTATGACACACATTAACTTAAGTCAATTATTTAGTAAACATGCACTGAGTGGTCATGTGGAGGAGGAATATAACAAAGTAAGCATTCAGATTCTGAAGCCAAGTGGCCTGGGTGCAAATCCCGCCTCTAATGCTTAATAGTGGGCAAGTTTCTTCACTTCCCTTGTCAGACTACTAAAAAATGGGGTTAATAAAATACCCACAATATAATGCATCTGTCAACAAAGTGCATTTTCTAATTAACTGTAAAAATCAAGAGTAAAACGGGGCACAAAGCTATATTAATTATTGGAAAAGTTGTTTTCACTGGAGGGATTTGCAGTTCATGTTTCTCTGATACCTATCTGATTAAGTCCTCAAAGTTTAAATCTCCATTCCGCAGTAGAAAAAGACCTTGCTTGACATTTTGGTCAAAACTTGCTAACCACTGAGAGGTTTATTGGAAGCCACAATAAGGAAATGATTCACAAAAAGGAAGAAAAAAATACTCTTGTATTTTTTACCAAAGGCTTTTGTCTTAACAAGAGCAGAATTGGCCGTCTGGGCTATGGAGGCGCCATTGATCTAAAGTAGACCAAATGTCATCATTTCTGATTAACATAACTTTATTTTCCAATGGAAAAATGAGAACTCTTTTTTTTTTATTTTGACAGAGAGAGGGAAAGTGCACAAGCAGGCAGAGCGACAGGCAGAGAGAGGGAGAAGCAGGCTCCCCACCGAGCAGGGAGCCCAGTGTGGGGCTCGATGCCAGGACCCTGGGATCATGACCTGAGCCGAAGGCAGCTGCTTAACCCAATAGAAAAATGAGAATTCTTGGTGTGTTGCTTTGTTGTAATAATTAGAAAAAGATTGTGTAGCTGATTTTGCCTGCTACAATCTCTGGAATATCCAGTTTTTCTTCTGAATACCTTTGTAATGAAAAATAAAGTTTAAATATTTAAATATTTGTCACGTGTGACTAGAGGCATGTATCCTCGCCAAAATTTAGTGGAGATGGACAATTGCTCCTCTATAAAACTTTTTTCAATTTTAATAGTTTATGGACAATGGGATGTAAAATAAGTTGGGTTGATCATATGCTTGGTCCAATGTAGGAAATTGCAGAAAGATGCACAGAGCTGATTAAGAAGCAGGTGGCATCACCTTAAGCAAAAGGATGCAGTCTCATTTTAAAGGGAAATGATACCAAAGTGAGCATTTTTTTTTTTCTTATCTGCTGACCTGCTGATAAGCGGAGTTGTAGAAGTTTCTCCATCTGGTTATACTCATCATTCACTGCTTCTTTGGCTCTAGATAAAAAAGGCCAACCTTTGATGTGGGAAGGTCATTATGCATGACGAGTATGGCCTGTTTGGAGGAATCAGTTTGACTATTTTCAGGTAAAACATCCCTTCCCACTTTTTGATACAATTATGAATTAAAGAACTGCTGGGACCACTCCGCATCCAGATCTTTTGGAATGTAAAGGCTGCCGTGACTGAACAGGTGTTCTTTGCTTCTATATTCCTCTCTTTTCCCTATCCAATTAGGACTAAAATCCATTTGTGCTTGGATCAGTAGCTCTTGAGGTAGTTCAAACATGGGTGTGAGATCTGAAGTCATTTATTGTTTGGGCTCTCTCCTATGCAAGGAGACTGAAGAGGCTCCTAGCTGTACAAGCTGTACCTGGAGCTATTGACGGGTTTCACTGCTCATAGGGAAGAACTTCCTCCACCATTGTAGTTGCCAGACTCCAAGATGGCCCCTCAATGATCTTCCCCTGCTGATATTTATACCCCTGGATAATCCCCTCTCATACTGCACCAAGGCTGGTCCGAGGGATCAATAGCATATGGCAGAAGTGATGGCTTGTCATCTCCAATGTTAGGTTATAAAAGACTGCAACTTCCATGTTTTGGTCCTGTCTCTCTGTCTCTGTCTCTGTGGGTCTCTCTCTCCCCTGGCTCATTCATTCTGGGGAAGCCAGCTGCCATGCCATGAAGCCACTCAGGCAGTCTATGGAGACATTCAAGTGGCAAGAAACCTAGGCCTGCAAATAACTATGTGACCAAGCTTGGAAGTAGATCCTTCAGCTCTAGTTAGGTCTCAGATGACTGACTGCAGCCCCGGCCTGTAACAGCTCAATTAAACTCCTTATGAGACCCTGAGCCAAACCACCTATCCACTCAGCTAAGCCCTGATGGATTCCTGACCCAGAGATACAGAAGTTTCCTGTATCCTGTATCCTGACCATGATACAAAAGTCTGTTGTTATAAACTACTTGGTTTGGGGGTAATTTGCTACATAGCAATACATCACTAATACAATGTTCCTGTGAATAAACAAGGAATTACCTATAATTCACTTAAATTTCAAGAGTACTTAAAGATTTAAAACTTGTAGAGCCAGAATTATCCCTTAGCATGTTTTAGAAACGTGATGACGATGTACATCCATGGTCAGTACTGTTTTCTGAAACCTGGTAGGTACATACCTCATAATGAGACAGAGCCTGAAGAAAACTATGCAACTTGCAGCCATCATATTCCGGATATTTAAATAGATACTCTAATGATTTCAGACTACATTTCTTATTCTTTTGTATTTTAGGATAAAAATCCATTAATTTCTCTCTACCCTAGAGAAGTGCTTCTCGAATTTTAATATACATAAAATCACCCTGGGTTCTTACTAAAATACAGATTCTAATTCAGTAGGTCTGGGGTGGGGCCTGAGATCCTGCATTTCTAACAAGTTCCCAGATGTTCCTAATACTACAGATCTAGAACCACAATGAGAATCATTGTCATCTCTTTAGTACATTCTCCACACTAGAGAATCTCCAACTGAAAAAGGCGTGCTTTCTTTTCATCTCTTTGCAAGTGCCAGCCCCATCCATCAGCACCATTTTGTTTCCAAGCTTTATTTTGCCAAATAAATAGAGGTCCAAACTAACTTGACAATAATATAGATAATGGTAATTCGCTTGATTATTTCACTTTCTTTGTCCCAATTTGTTCTTCACGTCTTCCTTACTCTCGGGAAGTTTTATCAAGTAATTAGACACCGGCGCTGCCCCCCGCCCCCAAGCACACATTATGGTCTCTCCTGAACCGCTGTCCTCCTCCACATTGATGAGACTTCTTCCTCAAACTGCCTCTCAACTCACATCTGCTCTGGCGAGCTAATGCTATTGTTTCATGTTCTAGGCACTGTTCTAAGCTCTTACCTGTATGATCTTATTATCCTTACGAGCCAAGTAAAATCAGTACTAGTATTAATCTCATCTCACAAATGAAGCAATGTTGGCCTAGAGGAGTTAAGTGACCTTTCCCAATGTCATGTAGCTGGGCATTGAATTCAGAGTATCAAGATCTTAAGCACTAAGCCATAATTTTCTCTCTAAAGAGTCTGTCTTAGCCTCAGTCCTTTCATCTCTAAATATGCAACTCTCTGGCTAACCATTCTTCCAGACCCCTCAACTTCAACATGAAGTTACTACTTAAGTTGCTTTATGCATGTGGCTGTGAACCTACTGTCCTAATCAGTGATGCTACTCAGGTTCTTCAGGAACAGTTCCACAGGGGGCGCCTGGGTGGCTCAGTGGGTTAAAGCCTCAGTGGGTTAAAGCCTCCGCCTTCAGCTCAGGTCGTGACCTCAGGGTCCTGGGATGGAGCCCTGCGTCAGGCTCTCTGCTCGGCAGGGGGCCTGCTTCCCCCCCCTCCCCCCACCTCTCTCTGCCTGGCTCTCTCCCTACTTGTGATCCCTCTTTCTATCAAATAAGTAAATAAAATCTTTAAAAAAGAAAAAAAGAAACAGTTCCACAGGTGCTTAGCTGAATTCAGTTAACCCGCTGTGTTGTCAGAGGACCAGAACTTAAACTGAATTTCAGAAGTTCATTTTAAAAAGGTGTGGGGAGTGGGGGAGGGAAGGTTGGTGGTTGATGAGAATGAAAATCTTAAAATACCTGAACAACCCAGGGGTATCTGGTTTCAGGCACAGTGAATCCTGTTGCCACGACAATAGCTCTCTTTCCACCCTCACAGCTCAGACTTCCTCTTGGGCCTCACTCCCTGTGGGCCTCACAGTGCTGTGGTGAGGTAGCTATCACAGCTCCAGGCTTACTTTCTACTACCTTAGTAGCAAGAAGAAAGATCTTTTCTCAATAATTCCCTCAAAGGCTCCAACCAAGACACATAACACTTGCAGTAGCCTGGGTTCGTCATTTACTGTGCTGGTGACTTAGTTATTTAACCTCTCGACTCTATTTATCATCTGTAAAATGGGGATTATAGCGGTATTTTATAGGGTTGTTGTTGAGAATTTTAAAAAGTTCATCAACTTCAAGCACTTAACAGAATAAGGCCTCAGTTAAGTATTAGCTCTTATTGAATACCCAGCCGTGAACCTACATTGACGAACTAAGTCTAGGAAATGCACTGTCTGCTTTTCTATACCAAACTGAAGATTTCTAGAGTAGGACTGTAGAACTGGAAGGGATTTTAGCGGTTTGCCACTAGACAGATTTTGCCATTAGAAAGCCACTAACCTCATCCTATAGTCTGTTTACTCTTTCATGGTGTGTGGCAGAGATGCTTAGCTATCCCCAAATATGTATTCTGTTCTTCATCCTTGAATATCCCAGCCTCCCTTGAAGTGGCCAAGCGTCTATGTTCTAAACAATGAGACAGAAGCAAATGTGGTTATGTCCAACTTCTGGGAAGTATTCTGAAGAGAGGAAGTTTGTTCTCCTTTCCTGCTAAATGTAATGTGAACAAAAGGCGTGGGACTAGAAAAGCCATCTTGAATCAAGACCACCACCTAGAGTGCTGCAATTTAAAATTTAGAAAATTTAGGGGTGCCTGGGTGGCTCAGTGGGTTAAAGCCTCTGCCTTCGGCTCAGGTCATGATCTCAGGGTCCTGGGATCAAGCCCCGCATCGGGCTCTCTGCTCAGCGGGGAGCCTGCTTCCCCTTCTCTCTCTCTGCCTGCCTCTCTGCCTACCTGCCTACTTGTGATCTCTCTCTCTGTCAAATAAGTAAATAAAATATTATAAATAAAAAAAAAAGAAAATTTAGAAAAAGACCCACCTTCCCACAGAACTTGGGGTCCAGCTGATCCCTTCGTGTGAATTAGAAAAAGGTCCTCCTTCCTCCAGACTGACTCTTCCAGTGCCCTAGGATGCTTGATAAGCTGATCATGGGCTTAATTCCAAGCCCTATTATTTCAGCCTTTTGGCCATGGGCAGGAAATGACCAGTGGAATTACATGTGGCAGCCCTCTTGAGAACGGAGGTCACACAGGACAGACCAACAAGATGGAAGGTACCTCCTATCACCATGGAGTGCCACACCAGTGAGCCTGTCTCCTTGGATTTTTACTTAAGAAATTTTTACTTAAGTCACTGTTATTTTCATTTTTGTCAGTCCTGACATAGAAGGCTCGTTTGCAACGTACTAAAAGTCCTGGATTTTATTCTTAGCTACTTCGACTCATACTTTTTAGTCGCCCTACTACATCACATTGCTTTTATTTGGTAGCACATTAATCAATAGCCAAAAGTGAATGCTACCAATTACCGTGTTACACATTCTCTGATTTTTTTTCTTTCTCCTCCCCCTCTGCTGCTCCCCGTTTGTATCTGTCAAATAAATAAAATCTTTAAAAAAAATGCACAGGTTTCTGAACATGCACAAACCCTTCTATAATATTCAGGTGTGCCAATCAAATTTGCTTCCAATATTGCAGACCAGAGCTCCCACCAGGATTGGGTTCATTACAGTAGAGAGTAAAATTATGGTCAAAGAAAAAAGACAATTCCCTTCTCTTTAAAGTATGTTCGTGGAGGGTTATCTTCTAGCTTGGGGATCATGCAGACTCTTGTCTGATTAGGTCATTTTATTACTCCTGGCCTGCAAGAATAAGTAAACTGAAATTGGTTACTAGTGCCATGCCCTTCATAGGCAACTCCAATAAAAAGTGGAAGGTTGCTAGGATTATTGGCTAACTCTGTATACTTACACTAGCAATGAATGCTCTTTCTACATCCATCAAGAAGTGAAAACAGGGGGGCGCCTGGGTGGCTCAGGGGGTTAAAGCCTCTGCCTTCGGCTCAGGTCATGATCTCAGGGTCCTGGGATCGAGCCCCGCATCGGGCTCTCTGCTCAGCAGGGAGCCTGCTTCCCCCCTCTCTCTCT
>CM053611.1:70385869-70555978 GCA_028646535.1 Procyon lotor
CTCTTTATCCCACATGACACCACCAAAAAAAGCCCACTAGCATGCTGAGAACCTCAAAACTGATAAAAGGCAGGATCTTTATATTGATCTCTTTTTTTTTTTTAAAGATTTTATTTATTTGACAGAAAGAAACATAGCAAGAGAGGGAACACAAGCAGAGGGAATGGTAGCGGGAGAAGGAAGCCTCCTGCCGAGCAAGGAGCCCAATGTGGGGCTCGATCCCAGGATGCTGGGATCATGACCTGAGCCGAAGGCAGACACTTAACAACTGAGCCACGCAGGCGCCCCTTTATATTGATCTCTTCTGACTTAACTTGAAGTAATGACTATTTCTAATGGATAGTTTTACCTGTTATTTTGGGCAGTAACACCACTAAATTTAAATGGTAGTGCTTTCTATTGTGTCTCTTAGAGACAGCAACTAACTCATACTTGAGTATTTGTATGGTCACATGCTACAACGGACAGTATTGAAATTATGTCCCCCAAAAAAGCAAACTTATTTTGTAGCATCTTTGCCCTCAAATTTTTGGATAATGATCCCAAACTCAAAATATTTCTCATTTTTAAGATATTTTCTACTATGTCATCTGTCAACACCCCTGAGGTAAATGCACATACTTCCATATTTTGTATATGTGGAAACAGACAAGGAGCAATGAAATGACCCGTCATGATTACACAGCTAGTTAAAATGGTGGAGCTAAATCACATCCAGATCTTTTAGATGTGTTTTTTTTTTTCATTACTCACACCGGTTCATACTCCTGAAACTATTTCTTTGTAGCTCCATTTCGACCAGCATGAAATGCCAAATCTATCCACAGGCAGTCATAATTTTGAGTGTATGATGTGCTAAGTTTAGTGTTTGTTTTGGCCTTGGCAACAGATGTCCTGATTACCTCCCTTAATGCAAACAGCCCACAGTCCTCTATCACTCTAATTGGGTCAGCTCCCTTAGGCTATTGGCTACCATTCTCTTTCATAATGCTTACATCACTAGGTAAGAACATTTGCAAATTTAATTTGCTTGATTGACCAAACAATATTGTGAACCCACTTTTGATTTTGGCTGAAGTTGATAATCTTGAAGTTTTTAAATTAGCAAGTTAAGAGCAAATGCAGTATTTTCTTTTAGAACAGCTGTGCAAACAGTTTCCTTGTTGGGATTTAGGCCTTTACTTAATTCATAGAAGACGGCCCTTTCAAGAGTCGCATTCATTTATATTTTCAGTAGCCCCCCAAATTTATTAACACCTTCCATAAAAGTAAAATATTTGTTATTCTATGGTGTTTGTGATACAACTGACACACATTTAATATTCTATTCACTGTCTTCTATGCAGTTAAGTTTTACCTTTAAACTGGAGGGAAAAATTCTGGCCAACCAGCACTCACAGCAAAGTCACATCACTTAAGACCAATAAAATTTGCTTCCAATATTGCACATCTTCTGCTTTCTTGATGAAAACCAGGAAGCACATATTCCTTCTAAGCTCATGTAAAGTTTTTTGCTCCCCAGCTGAACTATTTCATTCCTGGCATTACTGAGTTCCACACTGACTGAAACATTTCTTGTATTGGGCTAAATGTGTCATTTGGAAAAATCAATTTAAAGCATTAAAAGCTAGGCTACCTCCAGGTAGTTCTTTTATAGATAGAAAAATAGCCATGAGTCTTAAAGACAGTCATGGAACAGAGCTTTGTAGCCTTGACTGGGATTGAAACAGGGCCCTGTGGTATTTGCAGATACTAGTAAATGTTCAGAGTAGTATTTCATTCATGCATTACCAAAGGAGTTAAGGAAAAAACGAAAAAAGGAAACCAGTTGCAACAGTTGTAATTCTAATCAGACTCCCTACGTCAAGGCTGTTTAAATTGGGCCTGATAAGATTGACTATTCAGCATGTTCATGTGGATCTGGAAGCACAACGTGCTCCAAGATGGACAGATGTGGCTAGTATGGAATTTTATATGTCCTACCTGTTGTCATGTCTATCAAATAGTCAGTTGTGAATAAATTAGTATAAAGTTGAAACAGCTTTTTAGAAAGTTTAAAAAAAAAATGCACAATTTTTGGGGCACCTGTGGTTCAGTTGGTTAAGCATATGCCTTCAGCTCGTCCTGGGATAGAGCCTTGCATTGGGCTCCTTGTTCAGAGGGGAGTCTGCTTCACCTCAGCTGCTCCCCCTGCTTGTACTCTGTCAAATAAATAAAATCTTTTTTAAAATGCACAGGCTTCTAAACATGTGCAAGCCCTTCTATATTTAGGTGTAATTACCATGTAATTTTCAAAAAATATTGGCCTTAACTTTTCCTATTTTATGACTTTACCGATAATTCACTTCCATCCAGGAAGACCTTCCCAACCTTTCCCAGCCCAACCTTGGAGGCCCTTTGAAATGCTTCCCTAGAGGGGCACCTGGGTGGCTCAGTCGGTTAAGCATCTCTCTCCGGCTCAGGTCATGACCTCAGTCAGGTTCCTGGGACTAAGGTCCACATCAGGCTCCCTGCTCCGTGGGGAGCCTGCTTCTCCCTCCCTCTCTTGTCCCACCTCCTCCACCATGCTCTCTCTTACATAAATAAGTAAAAAACTTAAAAAATGCTTCCTGGGCGCCTGGGTGGCTCAGTGGGTTGAAGCCTCTGCCTTCAGCTTAGGTCATGATCTCAGGGTCCTGGGATTCTGCTCAGCGGGGAGCCTGCTTCTCCCCCTCTCTCTGCCTATTTGTGATCTCTGTCAAATAAATAAATAAAATTCTTAAAAAAAAAAAAAAAAGATGCTTCCTTGGCACATACTCTTCTGTTAGATTCTGTGGCCTCTTTTTTCATCTTTGTATATCTACTAGCACAAAGCTCAAATTGACTTTTTTTTTAAGATTTTATTTATTTGGAGGGGGAGAACAGAGAGGGAGAGGGAGAGGGAGAAACAAACTCCTCACCGAGCAGAGAGCCCAATGTGGGGCTCAATCCCAGGACAGAGATCATGACCTGAGCCGAACGCAGATGCTTAATGGACTGAGCCATCCAGGCACCTTTTTCTAAAAAGATTTTATTTGAGAGAGACAGCCAGAGTGAGCACAAGGCAGAGGTGGGGAGAAGCAGAGGGTGAGGGAGAAACAGGCTCTTTGCTGAGCACAGAGCCCAACAAGGGGCTCAATCCCAGAAGCCAGGGACCATGACCTGAGCAGAAGGCAGACATTTAACCAACTGAACGACCCAGGTGCCCTTCAAATTGATTCTGAAATGAAAAAAAATGTGATCCTGTTCTGTGAGGTCTCTGAAACCCTGTGTGGTCCCTCTTGTGAAGATCAAATGAAATGAAGAGTAGAAACAAATTCTACACCCAATTTTACTATCATCAAAGACAGACACAGCTTTCTATTATCTACCTCAAAGACGTCAGAGGAAAAAAAAATGAAAAACTCTTTTCACATTTATTGCAGACCCTTCAGTCAAGTTGGATTCAGAGTACAGCATAACTGTTACTGAGAAGTCTAAGTGAGTGGTGGTGGGCCATGGTAATGAAGGCAGGGCAACAATGTCCTTGCACGGCTGTCCACTGGCCCCCTTAATAATAAATGCACAACTAAAGAATACCTGCAGAAAGTGAGGAAGACTTCTTGGTGGTAAGGAATACAGCCCTAAAAAAATAAATAAGAGAAAAAACCATTTTCCAGCTCAGCTCTACTGTCTACTTTGGAAAGACAAAGAGACGACACCCAACTGTGAAACTGTGAGGTTGGACAAAAAAGAAACAATGTCAAAAATGTTTCTTGGAAGTCTGCCTTTACTTAACAGTTTTTTTTCCGAAATGCTCTGTATATTTACTGTTAATTTGTACTGAGGGGGTCATGATGCATTTGCAGGCGTAATACTCAAACCTAAATGCATTGCCCCATCCTTCCCTCACACTGATGTGAACACAGATATGGAAGCAGACTAAGGAAATTATGAGTTATCTGTGAACACATGACAGCTTTAAGCAAGAAGAGTAGCCCTGCTTTGTAATACAGCCACATGTTCCTACTTTTTCAACCACCTTGGAAAATAAATATTTGAACTACAATCTTCAATAAAGTCTCTCTACATTTGTTGTCAGTCTTAATCACCTTTTGCCTGTCTGCTTAGTGCCTTTAGCTCTTAGATGTTGCACCTGGAGATTCTTGCTTGCTTTATGATGTAGGTTTATATGCCCTTTAATTGAAAGCAAACCGCCTTAGATAATCCAGTGACAACAATGTTACAAGGTCCACTTTCCGTTAAAAGGCAAATAGAAATATTAGGCTGTTCTCTAAAATGAAGGAAAACACATAAAAATACACTGCAATATGCCACACCACTTCCTTTATCAGAGATAAAACCCCAAAGCCTAAAATGCCTCTTTTGTATTCCCCCCACCCCCCGATGGGAGTAAGGGAGTGCAAAGAACTGCAGTTCTCAATGACTAACTTTTCCTCACTGTACGCCACTTCTCTGTCCAAAGACTTATGCTGTAAGTCATACAGCATGTTAAATATAATATTTATCCTACCACAGTAACTTCATCAACTTTAACCCCAAGTTTTAATATTCTAATTATTTTACGTTGAAAGCAATTAAAAAACAGGTAAAAATGAATATGGAAGGATGACCAAAACACATACTTATACCTCACTTGTAAGCAGTTCTTACTTTTTTTATTTTTTATTTATTTATTTTTTCTTTTTGAGGTTAAAGTGAATTTGTAAGATGACAGGAAGGGTGACATAAGAGGGTATATTAAAAGCAATAGAATTTCTATAAAACAGCTTCCTGATTTATGTAAAATACTTTTTTTTTAAGTAAAATTCACCCCCAAGGTGGGGCTTGAACTCACAAACCTGAGATCAAGAGTCATATGCTCTACTGACTGAGCCAACCAGGCACCCCAAGGTTCTTGATTTTAAATAGCAGTGTAACAACTGATCAAAAAGGAAAACAGCTACATATGCTGGGTCCTCTGCCTGCATAACTAAGCACAGTATGTGATGGTGACCCCTGGAGTTGTTATAGTGAATAACCTGCATGGCTGGACCTTACGAGTGATGCACCAAAGCATTCTTCACCCCTACCCCCACCCCCCAGGGAGAGAGAGGTAGGGAGAGAGGGGAACGAGGAGAGGGAGAGAAAGAATAATAAGCAGGCTCTTGGCCTAGTGCAGAGCCTGACGCAGGGCTTGATCCAATGAGCCTGAGAGCATGACCTGAGCCAAAATCAAGAGCTGTTCGCTCAACTGACTGAGCCACCCTGGCGCCCCAAAGTACACTTTTCTTTCTCTTTTTTAGATAGAGACAGAGAGACCAACCACCCAGGGGCCCACAAAGTATTCTTTTTTAAAAAAAGATGTAAAAGTTACTGCTGATGAATTGTTAATGCAACCAATGGCAAGTTTAAGAATATACAAAAGTTCAAAACTTAGTACTGTCTCAAAAAAAAAAAAAAACCAAAATACTATTGAGACACTTCAGCTACTAACATCAAAACTGTTACTCCATGAGGGAACAGACTAGAAAAATTTTTCTAATCACCTAATAATGGTTTTCAAATAATAGAGCAGGAAAACCTTTCAAGGTTAAATAGCTAAATGCATAAAATGGAAGTATATAATTTTCTACCTTTGTTTGGTTTTAGAGAAAAATCTATCAGCCTCTTTTTGATTTAATGAAAAACTCTAGACAAATGGGGTTCATTCCTGACCTCACCCAACAGCACTTACTAGCCAAATATGCACCATCTGGAAGGCACATAGTGGGGCCTCAAAACATGGTTTTGACTAAGCATTATACAAATGTACTAATTTGCCTACTATTTCAAGGGGGCTGCTGCTCTGTCTTCAACAGTTAGACTGAACTGTGGCTGTAAAACCAGATTTGTGAAAGTGTGTGTGTGTGTGTGTGTGTGTGTGTGTGTGTGTGTGTGTGATTAACCAATTTTCTACCAAGTGCAAACAACCGACCAGAAAAAAAAAAAGTGCAAGATCTTCTTTGTATTTGGTCATACTGATAATTGAACATAGGACAGCCTGTCACTAAGCAAATCATTCAAACTACAGTTGGGGGAAACTTTCTAAACACTGGGTCTTGAGAACGAGGAATTTAATAGTAATGCAAACCTATGTGTTCACTGTCCTCAAAACAGAAGAGAATCTAGCCTGTCATGAATTAAAATGTCACCAGACTGTTTTTATAGGAAAGATTAGGATATAGTTATAGTGAAAGTCCGTACCTCCTACTTCAACCCTTTCCCACCACAGTGTGAAAAGTGAATAAAGACAGCAACATTTTTTAAAAATTTAACTTATATTAAAAATATTTTGTTTATAAACAATTTTAATACTACAAAGTAGTATTTCAATACAAAGCAGTTCAAATATTAACTGTTCTTTAAACTGTTAAACTTTATTATAAATTAAAATTTCTTTACAAAAAAATTGCACATAATATTTGACCACTCTTAGGTTCTGATGCACTGGCATTTGCAATAGTTTCTTTAATCTTCAAGTTAAACAGTCTCGGCAAGGAGTCCAGAACGTAGAAAGGGCAATTAACAACCCTGTTAGAGCATTCAAGTGCAACTAGCAGACTTGTGGCCATGGCAGTTACACTTTCCTTAAGATGGACTGCTTAAGTTTTAAATCCTGAAATGAAGAATCTCAAAAGGTTTAAAGAAGAAGAACTAAAAGGGACTGCCTGCATCTTACTGTAAACACAGCCCTGGAAATTAAATCCCAAACAAGAATCTCTCAGGCATCAGAGAGTGTCAAGTGAATCAGGAATAGCACAACGTAAAGAAAGGGGGAAAGTAAAAAATAAAAACAAAAACAAAGCAAAATTAAAATAAATGTCAGTCACTTTGAGGAACTATACTTACGTACATGATGTTATGAGAATCTGGCAGGGCCCAGAAGTAGGCCAAACAGGAAGTTCATTTATCCAACCGAAGAGGGTCATGTTCATTGCTTCCGGTTTTGAGGATAGGATATTGTAGGGGACTTGATATGATCAGTAATGCTTGTCTGCCTTACGCAGACCTTAGCCAGGGATCAGCCTAATCTTGAAGGATCATTCAAATAATTTTGGCAATTATTATAAGGACTTAGAACTGACTGCACCCAGTGTTCAGTGATTCTTGCTTTCTGTTTTGTAACTGTTTAAATTTAAGAGCTCATTTAGGCTGACTCCAATCTCTTGGCACTTGGAAACTAGTTTTCTCAGGTTATCAGTTTTACCTCCTTCTGATGCTTCAAACAAGAGTTGCTGTAAAAGACAGGGAAGCACAGAAGTAAGACTTAGCTAGATTTTGAGCATCACCACATCAATGGATATGGCACATGCAGAAAATTTATAGGAAAACTTCAAGATGAAATAAAAGATAAAAAGCATTACATCTTTCCACAGTGATGCACAAAGAGGTAACTTCTGTAAGGCTCTCTGATATAAACGGTGGACCTATAAGATAGATATACACACAATTCCATCAGGAAACATGATGAAAAACACCTTTATAATCCTAATTTTTTAACTGGGACCTCATAATATACGAAATAGTTACACTGGGTTTTCAAGTTTCCAAACATTTAGTTCTCAGGACGTAAATGTTTTTGTTTTAATCCTTTCAAACTGAGAAGTCAACAAAAGGGGTGGAACAGCTTAAAAACAAAATGACCCATCTGATAAATCAACCATAGCTTACCTCTCTTTGTCCCTTTAGAACAATCTCAGCAGCAATGGCTCTAAGAAGAAAAAAGGAATATAGAAAAGGGAAAAGAAAAATTTATATATCTTTGAATGAAATGAGATACCACTGGCAGAATACTGACTGTGGGAATCTGAATACAAAACTTCCTGAAAGTAACAGGCTAAACTTCCAAGGAGGGTAACCTATAGTGAAAAGAAAAATTCAACAATTTTTATCAACTTTACAAGAATTAAGCAGACCAGTGATTCGAACATAAATAACGCTCATGAAAAATACTCATAATTACTAGTAGAAACACCTGGCACTAATGATACCTTTAAAAGAAAAAGACATCAGACTGTAAAAGGGAGAAAATCCCACATTTAAAAAAAAGATGAGTATTAAAATGTGTGTGACAGATTTGTTTGGTAACAATACTGTTATCTAAATGTTCTGCTTCAAAAAAATTAAAACTCCATCCACTCTGCTTTTAGAAGCAATTGTTAATGAGCATGCCCTTACTCTCAGGAGAAAAGCTCAGCAAGTGCCAAAAATATTATCTAAATTAGAGTAGAGATCTGTCCAGGAAAAAAAAAAAAAAATAGATGTCATTTCAGATTTACCTGTCTGGAGGAGCAAACCTTACAAATAAAAGCAAAAGCTATAAAAACATGTACATGATTGCTGCATTACATTTTCCAGGTGGCCAGGCATGTTGGAATATTATATGTAAACATCTTGGCTTGAAGTTTCAGAATCTGAACATTGCTTTCTTCCCATTCATGTTGAAGTAACCTGCAAAGTACATTCAGGAAAATGAACAAAGCACTGCAAGTGTAGGGAACCCCAAATGTGCTCTATGAGCAGAATGTCTGATGAGGTATAATTTTTGATCAGTTAAATTCCCTGATAAGGGACTGTAGAACGCCTCGTACAAGAACTGCCCTGGGACAGGAACAGGCAAACTAGTAAGATGCTCAGTCAAGGCCCATGCCACGTTCAACTAACTAAAACAGGTCCACGTATTCCTATTAAAAGCACTCACTCCATGTGCTCCCCACCCCCAAATTTTTGAAAATAATGACTTGATATATTAATACAATTTCCTGGTGTTTTTCTTTATTAAACAGAGTAGATATAAATATGAATGTTTCTTGGATTAAAAGGTAAGTACAGTGACTATTAAGTTCTCTATTCTGAAAAAAAAAAAGACAAGAATGACCACAAGGAAATAACGATCAGAACACAGAAGGAACACTCTACCATCAAAACCAACAATTAAATAACTGTATTCCTAAATGCTTATCCTAGTCATAATAGTCAAAATACGACATTTTCAGGGTCGCCTGGGTGGCTCAGTGGGTTTAAAGCCTCTGCCTTTGGCTCAGGTCATGATCCCAGGGTCCTGGGATCGGGCCCTGCGTCAGGCTCTCTGCTCGGCAGGGAGCCTGCTTCCCCTTCTCTCGGCCTGCCTCTCTGCCTGCTTGTGATCTGTCAAATAAATAAATAAAATTTTTTTAAAAAAAATGACATTTTCAGTTTTTCATGTTTTACAAAAATGCTTTATTTCTTTTAAAGATTTTATTTATTTACTTCACAGGGAGAAAGCATGGTAGGGGAGGGACAGAGGGAGAGGGAGAAGCAGACTCCCTGCTCACAGGGCTCAATCCCAGGACCCTGAGATCATGACCTAAGCCAAAGGTAGATGCTTAACTGACTGAGCCACTCAGGGACCCCAAAGATGATGCTCTGTGATAGAAATTTCCGTATTAGCTTCTACAGACTGGAATGCTTACTAAGAATTTTATTATGGAACACTATTTTTGTCATAGCCTTAAGCCTTTAGATTTTTTTTCAGTCTCATACCATTTTCCCACATACGTACTACGTGGAATGTAACTACTTTAAAATGCAAGAAAAAATTTGATAAATATTTTAGGTACCTTATGACCCACAAAACAAACTTAGAAACCTAAGTTACAACTGATGCAGTGGGAGTGAATGCACAATTAGAAGCCAAGGTATTAGCATGGAGGGTCTGTTTAACTGTTTCGAATTAAAATGCATAATTCTTGAGGGTGAGAATTAGTTTACTCTCATCAGAGCAGAGTAGCGAAATGCTGAGAAATCTCCCTCTAGGGGCACCTGGCTCAGTTGGTTAAGCGACTGCCTTCAGCTCAGATCATGATCCTGGAGTCCCAGGATCAAGTCCCACATCGGGCTCCCTGCTCAGCGGGGGGGCTGCTTCTCCCTCTGACCCTCCACTTCTAGTGCTTTCTCTCTTAAATAAAACCTTAAAAAAAAAAAAGAAATCTCCCTCTAATTCAATGTATGAAATCCCTCAGTAAGTGTTTCTCAAATGTATTTGCAGGCTCAAGCTCAGGAATCTATGTTTTATTTAATTAATTAACTGATTTTTAAAGTAGGCTCCATGCCCAATGTAAGGCTTGAACTGGGATCAAGAGTCACACGCTCTACCAACTGAGCCAGCCAGGTGCCCCCAAGAATCTGTATTTTAAATGGGCATCCCAGGAGACTCAGATGCATAATAATACTGATCTATAAAAAAACAAGTCAGAGTAACCAAAATATATATAGTTGCTATCTCCATGAACACTTTACAAACCTTTTAAGTAATACTCCTTTGCTATGTAAAACATGCTTACTGCTTATAATGCATATGCTAAGGACAGATGGTGTTTGCTTAGGGAATGCAGAAGAACTTTACTTGAATTATATGTCCCTTATAATCTGCAGTTTTCTAAAGTGACCAGATTTTTATACTTTTACATGAATAGCTGTATATTGCTCAACAACTCTGAAATTGAAGGAGTACGTATCAATGAGAAAATGCTAAAGAACAGACAACTCTTATCAAATTTTTTAAGAGTATTTTTATGTGAGGAGCTATATACCATTAGCCTGACACCAAAAATTTTTTCTTACCTCAGTGCAAGTCCAGAATTAGTTGGCATAATTGAGCAAAACCGTTCCAAGGTTTTGGAATGCTGAGTCTTTGGAACACAGCTCAAATAAAAGAAAATAACCTGTAAAGGTTGAGGGGGGGAAAATGAATGCAACAAAATGTGAAATCCAATTACCTATGTGTTTTAATGAGAAAACCAAAATGGTCTTAAGACATGAATGTATAAATTATAATAATGTATGATGCTGTGAGTTACAGTTCCTACCATTAATTATATTAGTGACTTTCCAAATATGAATTAGGAAATATGATCTAGTGATGACAGCCATGGACTGAGAACACTGACAAGAAGCCAGGAGTCCGGGTTTACATTCCTGAGTCTACCTTTACTTCCTGTATAGCTGGGCAAGTCATAGGACTAATAATACCTGCCACATCTTGCTCATGGAATGCCCGTGTGTAAATGACTTAATGTCCATAATGTGGTTTGAGATCCTGGGATAAAGAATGGCATAGAAGTACAAAGCATAATAATTGGTTATCCTGATTAGCAACAAAACCATCCCACCAAAAAATAAAAAATACATTTTTTATGTTTTAGTCTACATGGAGCTTAAATAGGAGCTTTTAGCCTACACTTCACTGAATGAAAGGTGTCTCTAAAAATAAACGAAACCAAACTTGCGCTTCCTTTCTTATAATAACCTTATAAATACATCGGTCATATTCTACTATTATAAACCTAAACTGCGTAATTTCAGCTTTCCTATGTATAGCTAATATTCTCGTGACAAAATAGTAACCAAAAGAAGTAGCTACACTGTACATTATGGAATTTCTCACTGAATAAAATTTCCAACTAATAAAGCAAAACATTACAGATATTATTCTAATTACTTCTTTTAATCTTTCTTTTTTAATATGTCTTAAACCTTAACATCTCTTCAATTTTACTTTAATGTTATGTTCTTAAATATAACAATCAATATGCAAAATTTTATCTTAACTTAAAGGGCTCTGTCCCTAGATTTAAGTCCTAAGTAGGAAACACGGTCAAGAATAACAGCAAATGCTACAAAAGTGGTCCTAAGAAAAGCTCTCTTGACATAAAATAAGAGTTTTGCGGTCATTTTTTAAGTGCCCTCCTTTTGCAAGTATCTAAAGACAGAAAGTTTAAGTTCTTACCCTATTATGAAATTCATAGTTGGACCAGTAGTCGGCACTGCTAAAAGGAATGGGGTATCGGGCAGGGACTGTAACCAAACATCTATTCACTAAGTCAGTAAAAAATTTGAATTCTTGGACTTTGTTTCTGGATCCAGCAGCTCTATTATTGGCAAAGACAAGATAACTGCCAAAAGAAAAATATTATAATTTAGAATAATTAAGGCAGTGTTTTTCTCAGAAAGCTGATCACCCCTTTCCCCACCATATATCCCTTTATTCCAAATCCCATTCTTATTAAGAGGAACTAAACTTACTCCATCCAAATCTTCTGCACTATATCAGATCTCATGGCCACCCCTAATGCTGCCTCATATGCCTCCACTGTCTCTTTAATACTTGATTGAAGAGGATGAC
This sequence comes from Procyon lotor, assembly GCA_028646535.1. Lineage (NCBI taxonomy): Eukaryota > Metazoa > Chordata > Mammalia > Carnivora > Procyonidae > Procyon > Procyon lotor. Next base: position 70,398,072 of record CM053611.1, read on the forward strand.
AAAGGCTGTTTAAAAAATGAAGGAAAACATTGTATGTCTACAGCTCAATTCAATTAGGTAAAGGAATGACAAAGTATTATTTTAAACATTACAGATATTATTACAATGGAATCCTTCTTTTGAGGTTTCTTCTTTAACAATGTATAAACCTTAGCATCCCTTCAATTTTGCTTCAATGACTTTAACATCAAATTAGTTTTAATGTAATTTAGTAATAAATAACAAACGCAAGTGTAATTTAATAATACATAACAAGTGCAAGTCTAATATGCAGTATTTCTTTCCACAACAGATAACGTCTCACCAGTAAATCAGCCACAAATAAGGAACTTGGTAGTTAAACATCTCATCATCAAAATTCCCTTTACATAAACGGGCTGGAATGTCAAGTGGTCCTGGTATATTTAAAAGATACCTGAAAACAAACAAACAAACAAACAAAACCCCTCTGTTTGAAATTATGTCTATGCACACATGGATTACAAATAATTAAGAAAAACAAAACAAAAATACCTCTGCTTCAACTTAAATGTTTTTGAAATATTTTGAGTCTTGAAACTTTGTGTTCACATGTATACCATTCTGCTTTGGTCACATCTCTAGCATCACAGTCCATTCTTTTATACCTACATGAGTAACTCCTTTTCAAAAAAATTTTTTTTCAAAAATTTATTCTATCCCCCAAATTAAACAAACCCCATAATCTAATTAAATCTAATTAAAAACAGAGAACACCAAATGGGATTACCATGTCTCTAAAACTTTCCCACAAAATCTATTCTTTAAAAAAAAAAAAAAGTTCTTTAAGAGTTACAAAACTTGACATCTGAAAACAATCTCTTTCTCATATATAAACATACACATACATACCATTATAGTTTTCATTTTAGATATGATATCAAAGTATATTCTGTAACATACTGGTCCACCGGCACTTGTCAAAAGAGGTCCATGATGAGGTAAGATTGGGAAATACTGAAAACTACAGCCCTCTCTTAAAAAGCCACAGTAGGATATTTAATAGGATATTAAAGGCTCTATGAAGTCAATCAGTAAAAAAACTATTTGACTCTAATTTAGATTTCTCCCTAATATATCTGATTTTGTGTGTACAACATTTACTAACATCTGCAGGAACCATGAGTTAATCACAGAACATCATCTACCATTAGTTAATCACTTAACTTCCAAAGATACTCGATTTGTCAACTGCAAACTGACATAAGAGATGACTTCAAATCTAATCTATGAAGGACTTCAGCCCGAGGCTAACTTCAGTAAAAATGAATAAAATCCCCAAGTTAACCTTCGCGGCTATCTACTAATCTTTGAATTGACTTGAAATGCATGAAAATTACCTTACCTAGTTCTTTCTTTTTTTTAAAGATATATTTATTTATTTGACAGGGAGAGAGGATGCAAGGGGGGAAGGAGGAACAGTAGAGGGAGAGCAAGAGAAGCAGAATCTACCCTAAGTGTAGAGCTTGAAGCAGGACTCGATCTCACAACCCTGAGATTTTTGACATAAGCCAAAATCAAGAGTCAGACGCTCTAACCACTGAGCCACCCATATGCCTCCTCTCCGTCCTTACAGTAAGTGTTACATGGGAAATGATATTTACACAGGTAAATATTAATGATACATACAAGATTCTAAGTATTTTGCTTTACAATTTCTACTTATGAAGTAAAAAAATATTCTGAACCTAGTAAGAGCACTGACCAACCCCATTAATAAACTTTGGCTACATTTGTAAGTTAAAAAAATTTATATATCAATAAGAAATATGACAATGCTAAAAACTCTCTCACCTATCGCCATTCTTCTAATAATTGACTCAAAAAATAGTTCCTAAATTAACAGAAAATGCACACTCTGTGTAAATAAGGTCTTCAGTATTGTCTAAATAAACTAAGCACAAGATACTCTCTTCTTGTCAACTCTTAGTATACTGTGAATTATGACTATTCCCATGAAAATTTTAATAAAGGTGACTTAGTAAACAATGAGATTATATGGAGGCACTCCATTTCCAAATTTTGATTGACAGTTATTTAGTCTGCTTCATTAAGCTGACTTCAAGAAGATCTGAAGATCTTTGATTAGTTACCACAGTAGAAACTGGCAGCATCTTCTTTTAAGCTAAACCAATTACCTCCATGCCCAAGGGAAGATCAAAACCACAAGTCTGTTAAAAGGTCAGCTTTGGATCTGTCCTGTGCCTGAGTTTGGGACATTAAAGCACTCTAATTTACACTGGAACAAAGTCAGCATAGGGAAGCTGAACAATCTCTAAGTTTCTTATAGAATAGTTTAATTCTTCTGCATTAATTTGTATTTTAAATTCTTTTGTAATTAACTTTAAGGTATTAGTCAACATATAATAGAGCAGAAAGAATTTCAGAAACAGTACTAAAATCACTATGTCAATAAACTGGTTATCATAAAGGACAGACATAAAGACTCAAGTCTAGGAAAAAACAGTGACCCCAATTTTTGCCGAATCTCAACTAAAACTGGAATGTTCACAAAATATTCTAGAGTAGATGGATTACCAAATTAGCAAAACATGAGTTAACTTCTCAAAAATATGTTTTTATATAACACTGCTACACTGTGGCATAGGCAGAAGGAACACCTAAATGTTCCTTCTTTGTTCTAATGTTCTAAATTAAGAAAAATATTTCTAAGCGTTAAGACTTGCATACATAAAACCAAAACGTTACCTTTACTATTTTCTATGTACTATTTTCTACACTAAAAATTTTTAGGAGATATTCAGCCTAGGCCTTCCTTTCTATTTTTGTCAATTTTTAAAAAAAGATTTTATTCACTTATTTGAGAGAGAATGAGCAAGCGAGCAAGAGCAAGCATCAGCTGGGGAAAGAGCAGAGGGAGAGGCAAACTGCCCACTGAGCAGGGAACCTGATGTGGGGCTCGATCCTGAGACTCCAGGACCATGACCTGAACCAAAGGCAGATGCTTAACAGACACAGAGTCACCCAGGCACCCCAGGGCCTTCCTTCTCTCAGTTCTTCCTAACATAAAATAGTAGAGTATGTAATGATAAGTATTTTCCTTTTGATGCTGTTTTACTTGGAATCAGCAGACTATGCCTATTTTTATAAGTAAGTTTTTATTAGAATACAGCCATGCTCGTTTATTTATATGTTCTTTCTGGCTACTTTCTTCCTAAAACTGCGTAGGTAACGATTAGTGATAGACCATACGACTTGCAAGCCTAAAAGATTTACTATCTGGCCCTTCAGTGAAAAAGTTTGCTGATGCCTACAGAGAGATGGGGATAAAGAAGGGAAGAGAAGCCTTCCCCCACAAATAATTCTTTACAATTTCCTGTGGCCTCTTATTGTTGTTTTCTTGTTAGAGTAAGAACTCACAACCAGGGGCGCCTGGGTGGCTCAGTTGGTTAAGCGGCTGCCTTCAGCTCAGGTCATGATCCCAGGATCCTGGGATAGAGCCCCACATCGGGCTCCCTGCTCAGCAGAGAGCCTGCTTTTCTCTCTCCCTCGGCCTGCCGCTCTGTGTATTTGTGCTCTCTGTCAAATAGATAAATAAAATCTTAAAAAAACAAAACCAAAAAAAACCTCACAACCAAGCAAACAAAGGCAGTAAACATAGAGCTTTACATAAGTTACTGAGAAAATGATGCTTGAGAAACAACTGCTTGAAAACTTCTCACTCTGTATTTCAGAGGCTAGAGTGGTTCTCTTTAGACTTAAAAAAGGTAACAGGTGTATTATTTACATCCATTTGAGGTCAACAATCAAATTAAAATTCATTTTTTTCAAAATTCACTTGAGATTGTCTCAGATAATTCTATTGCTACAGTATTAAGTGCTAAAATTAAGAATAACAATGAATTAAAAGCAGAATGAGTCACCATGATGTTAATATAAGCCTTCCTTTGTTAGTGTCTTTAATCCAAAGAATGCAAAGCATATTGCAGCTTTTCTGTTTTTATTGAATTCTACTGCCCTCATAACAGTTCTATAAGGGTGTTGAAGTATTTTTTCTACATTAGTCTAAAATGTAATCAACCCACACAAAAAAATCTGTAATCTTTCCACTAAACTATATTGTCCCTTTCTTCTATAAAATCAAGAGTCAAACAAACTTACCGAAACAGATCCAAGTTACTATACTTCTCAAACCCAGGTTTAAAGAAGGATGCAATAAATTTCCGCAAATATGGAAGAAGATTATCTCCTTGATTCTATTTCAAAAAGAGAAAGGAAGGATACACATTAATGTGACTTACAATGTTTAATTAAATCTTTCAAGGGAGGAAAAATCCGTTAACAGCCCCTACTGATTAGATTAAGTTTCTCAGATGGGGGTAGAGATAACTTCTATATTCTGATCTCCAATTAAATCCAATCAACCATTAAACAGCTAAACACCCAATATGCCACATCCACCAACTATCTAATAAGCTTCTATTACATGTTTAGCACTGGTCTAGGTGTGTCAGGGCTCTAAATCTGATTAGGACGTGGTCTTAGCCCTCACAAAGTTATTAGTAAAGTATATAAAGTAGCTACAAACAAAACTATGAAGCCATATAATAAGTACAATGGTAGAACTATGCACGGAGTATTTCTAGCAAAGAGAGAAGGAATACCTAACACAATCTGCAAAAGGAAAAAGACTAGAAAAAGCTTCCTAGAGAAGCCAATGCCTGAAACACTGTAAAGAATGAATAAGAAAATGTGAAACACAAAAAAATATTTAAAAATTACGAGGCTTTTTTTTTTTTTTTACCTGTGAGATGAAGAATTTGCACATATGATAAAAAACCTCTGCATTCTGAGGGTTTCTTTCAAATGTAGTAAGCCACACTGCTCTGGCTTTGTCGTGCTGATTTGTTTGCAAATATAAAGCAACAAGGGCTTCCAATAATTGGCAGTTCATGGGACAGGTTTCCAATAAACATTTACAAAGCTCCACTGCAGCCTCATACCTTAGTAAGAAAAAAACATGGCTAAACACATGAGAAAAAAAATCAATTTTCAACACAAGGTTTACTGCTTGTCAATTAAGTTTTACCTCTCTAGAAGCTGGTGCAGAGCAATCATGTTTGTGTAAAGTGGAACACAGACCTCTACTCTCTCCTCAACAGTAAGGCTCTCATCTGTGCAAGCTTTCACCGCATCTATCCAAAAACATCACAGTAACAGAAATCAAACATAAAATGAATTATTTGACTATGTTATTTAAACTCTAGGAGACCAATGAAATACGGTGGTCTACTCTTTTGCTTGACCATCATCTTACTATCTTTACTGAACTCCTCCTGGCTTATTACCCAAAGGAGGTATTTTCAGGTATCTCCAAACTCCCTAAAACTCAATCTCTTACCTTCACCTTCCCAGTAATAAAACCATGCTATGTGAACTCTCGTGTGGATTAATGTTTTCACTTAAAAAGTGTCTCTGCATTTACCTAAATGCCTTAAAACTGAGCTTAAAAAACAAAACAAAACAAAACAAACAAAAAAAAAAAAAAAACAAAGAATGAATTCTCTTTTCATCTTTCTTTGACCCAATTCAAGAGGCCCTGCTTTCTGTTCTATAGCCATTTAAATGTCTTTCCCTAAACTAGATCTTTCATTACTCCTTCAAAACACTCTTTTCCCCTTCTAAAATCCCCACTCTGCATCTCAGAAAGCGGCTCACTGTTTCACTGCACAGCTGTCACCATTTCCTCCTTGCTCAGTGGTAGCAAGATTTCCCAGATTTACAGAGTTTAAAAGTGAATGTCATTCTGAAACTGCACTTCTGCGTTCACTTATAAAAATCATCTAAATAAACCTAAAGGCCGATCTCTCCACTTATTTGATTAGCATTTGATAATGTTCTTCTTCATTTCCATGTCCTCTAGGTCTCATTCATTGACTCCTTTCTTTCAACTCCTTCCTGCTATACTCTTAAATGTCCGTTTCCTCAGAGAAAGTATCTCACTGCTTCAACTATGAAATAATTTATTGCAAAAGCAAATTAAAAACTGTAAAGCATTTTATAATACAATAACTCCTATGTTAGTAATTTTCAAATCATTTCTCTATCCATAATCATCCACTTAAGGTCCACTTATTTCTTTTGCCAACAAGCATTTCCACCTGGATGACCAATTACCACAAATACTACTCGTTACTACCAAAATCAGGCTTCCCAAATTTACTTGTTTTTTTATCCATACACTTTCTTTTTCCAAGTCTCAAAACCCTGAAATCATCTTTGACTATTTCTTCTCTTCTTTCCTGACATTTAGTCAGTCCCCCACATCTCTATGACAACTCCAAATATCTCCAATAAATAGTCTCTCTTTCCTAGCTTACTTTTTTTGTGCTTCACTCTGGGCCATCAGCTTCTGGATGTTTTCATACCTTTGGGATCATTCCTCTTCAGCACATTCTTCCTTTCTTCAAGAACCACCATCATCAAGTCTACCATACTTACAAAGTTCATGAAAATCTGGTATCATTCTACTTACCAAGCTTAACTCCTACTATTCTACAGCATAAACTCTAGCTTTGGTAAGGACTCTCCCTTCTCCTAACCTCCCTTTAAGTCCACTGCACCAATTCCTATGTTGCTTTTTGTTTACTTGGCTCCTTTACCAGGTATATCCTCCTTTTCCTTCCTTTCTTTGCTGGCTTATTCAATACATATTTACTAAGCACTTAGTATATGCTACCAGACATTATAGGTCCTTGGGAAATACAGACATAAGACGGACAAGGGTCCCATCTTTGAGCAAGCCAAATATGTCACATCAGAGTCAAGCTTCAAAGTCCAGCTCCAAGTCTTAATTCTTCTATAAAGAATTCCTTCATCATGCCAACCTACAATAATCTCTTTCCTTTGGGTTTATGACCTGTACAATATAATTCTATATGTCACAGATCTTTGTCTCTTCTGTAAGCACAGAATTTAGACTATATACCAATACAGTTACATGGCCTCACAATTTAATAATTATATCAAATGTATAGATTTTATCTTCTGACCAGGCTATATACTTCCTCCTAGGAGGAAACAGAACTCATACCTTACTGTTTTCCAGTTACTTGAAAAGATAAGATAAGATATAATCTTTTACCTTTCAGCTTGGTAGACTGCTTTAAAAAAATTACCTCGTTATCTAATTCAATCAACTCAGTACACCTATATAATCTCTATTACCTACATATTTAGCTAATATCTTTTACCATAATCAGAAAAATTATGTAATGTAGCACAGTTCCTGGCTTTCATATATGCCAAATGTCTACCTTATATGATTCAATCTCTAATCATCTTTTTCGATCCTTAATCTTCATCTTCTAAGCATTTACATAATAAAGTGTGAAACTACAACTTGCAATATATATACAGACTTGTTTCGATTAATTATAAAGACTCATAGTAAGGGATAAGTTAATGTTCTATAAATAACTTACAAACATTTACACTTACCTTCAAAAACTGCTAACAACATGTCAGGATTAGTCTTTACATCTTGAACTGCTTGCCATGGCATTACAAATGATTCTGTGTTAACAATTCTTGAAGGATTGGCATTAGATGGATCATAAAATTTTGAAGGGAGAACATTGAATTCAATAAGATGTATGTAGGCCAGCCATGCCAAACATCGATCACTTGTTTTAAGGTATTCAGCTACTATTCCACTATTAGCCGATTTCAAAGCATTCTAGGTAAAATGAAAAAATAATCTGTCTTTTTAAAAATAATAACTCCTATTCCTCATAAGATTCAAATGTGAAGGCAAAGAAAAATACAAACGTCCTATTTCTTTGGAGTGGTTCTTAAATACCTAGGTCAAAATACTGACAGTCAACAATATTTTAATGAAAAAAACAACACCGGATTTTTACTGTGCTAAGGTTTATGATATAATTTATGAAAAAAGATTCAACTTATTTGTACACTCTAAGTGCCTTGACATTCAAAATCTAGTAAGATAAAAAGAGTAAAACAACAACAAAAAAACCCCCACCATACCCATAGAGGAGATTTTCAGAATATTTTCCCTTATGTCTGAATATTGAAGTTTGTTCTGGTGGGTACTTAACATATGTTATTTTCATTTAAACCTCATAAAGTTTTTTTTTTTTTTAAGATTTTTTAAAATTTATCTACTTGAGAGAGAGAGAGAGAGAGAAAGTGAGAGAGAGCATGAGAGGGGAGAAGGTCAGAGGGAGAAGCAGACTCCCCGCAGAGCTGGGAGCCCGATGTGGGACTCAATCCTGGGTCTCTGGAATCATGACCTGAGTCAAAAGCAGCTGCTTAACCAACTGAGCCACTCAGGTGCCCAAACCTCATAAACACTCTTAAGAACACATTATCCCCACTAAGCAAATTAAAAACAGTCATAAACTGATCCAACTTACTAGTAAACGGCAAAACAAGGATTCAAATCTAAAGTCTGTGTTCTTATTAAACAATGCTAACATATAGTGTTTTAGACCTTTAAAAAACCTCTCTATAAAGTGTAATTAAAAGCTATAACAAATGTTTACCTGTAAAACTGCAAGTGCACTCTGGCATCTTCCAGTAAATATATGGAGTTGAACTCTAAACAAGAGGGCCTCTAAGAGCTGAAAGGACAGAATATCTGATGCTTCCCGCTTGGCTGCTCCCATCAGAAACTCCACCATTCTTTCACATACGTAATCCTTTTCTTCAAAGGTGCTTTCTAGGTGGAGAAACTGCCCAAAGAGGTTTCATCTAATTATATTTCATAAAAATAAACTGTAAAGCTACAGATTTTCCACATTTCATTAAATGTTTTATTAAGTCTTCAATTTCTGCAAAAAGTATAATTATAAGTATGTATAAAACCATCTTCCTGGGGCACCTGTCTGGTGCCTCAGTCAGTGGAGCATGAGACTCGTGATCTTAGGGTCATGAGTTCAAACCCCACGTTAGGCGCAGAGATCACTTAAAACAACAACAAAACAACACCTATTTTCCAGTACTATAACTCATATTTCCCTTTCTACAAAAAGTGGATTCAAATGAAAACTAAAATAATACAGATATACTCTTAGAATAACCCTGAAGCAATATCATCTCTCCTCTCCTTGAATCATCAAATAAATGGCAGTAGGACCACGAGAGATTTTCTAAAGTTCAGGTTTATGATCACTACAATTCGCACTGCTTAGGTATACGAACACATACAAATTAGATATATGTGGCAGAATAAAAAAGTCTAAGAAATTAAGAGGTCCTTTAAAGACCAAACAACGTTAAGGAAAAACATTATACCCTATAAAATCTTATGATGATCAATAGCATTAACTATGGTGCAAGGCTCCAGGTCAAAAATCAAGCACCTTTCACTTCTGTATCTGAGTTAGGAGAGTAATAAAATGGCAAGTTCATTCAATAAGGGATACCATGTTATCCAAATCTATCTGTTCTGAATTTCAGTTAGCAAGTAAATGACAGATCTGACAGTAACAGATGAGCTAAATCTTATGGTTGCTGAGTTCAGCTGACAAAAGTTCAGATATTAATGAATACTTATTTTACAAGTGGATTAATTATAATTTTGAGGATGGGTAGGAAACACCCATGTCTCAGAAAATAAAAAAGAAACCATTTTTTTACCAAATCTTTGTATCTTGGCAAAGTTCAATATTAGTATGAATTATAATTAAGATTATTTTCATAAGTAATGAGAACAGATAATAAAAATAACATGTTTCTTGACATTCATGAAAATGTTACATAAACATAAGAAATTAAAAAAAAAATTTTTTTTCAGGTGCTTTGCAAGAAAAAATTCACTTTAACTTTTGCCCAAACAAAAGGGCAAAAGTTCTTCTGCTTTTGAGTAGGTAAGTGTAGAATGTTTTAAAATGTTTGTATTTTTTCCTTACTAATAAAGTTAACAACAAAATTTACTTCTTCAATGAATATTTTCTTCTTGTTTATTCTAAATTTAACCTGACCCAGGAGTGGTATTGAAGTTACGAGACAATGAAAAGTTATTATATCTATGTTCAGATAAGTATATGACTTAAGCTACCTATCAATATTTAAGATGATCCAAAGAGTTATAAACACACATACACACACACACAGAACTATGTTATCTTCTCTACTCACAGTCCAAAAACTTTGATAATCGGGAGCATATTCAACAGCTGTTTCACACATTTCCTGCACTTCTTCCTTGGTTCCTCTTTTTGAAAACAATCTGAGGTAATGGCACCAAATCTCTGGATTGTCTTTGTTGTTTTCCAAAGCTCGAGCCAGAACATTTAAAGCAGAATCCAAGGACTCCGAACATAGCCTATATGTTTAAAAGAAGAACAAGATCATTTTTTTTAATGCTTTAAAATACTCTTAAATCAGGCTGATCTAATGAGTCCATTTTAAAGTTCCATTTCTGGGGTGCCTCAGTGGCTCAGTTGGTTAAACAATTGCCTTTGGCTCAGGTCATGAGTCCTGGGATCGAGTCCCGTATCAGGCTCCTAGCTCCACGGGGAGTGTGCTTCTCCCTCTGATCTCCTCTCTCTCTCTCAAATAAATAAATAAAATCTTTAAAAATAAATAAATAAATAAATAAAATCTTTATTTATAAATAAATAAATAGATAGCTAGATAGATAAATAAATAAATAACGAAGTGCCATTTCTACTGGAACCTGCTGAGGAGCTAGAATCGCCTATGACAAAGAAAAGAAAAGTAGATTAGGATTTTAAATCACATCAGTCCAAAAAGGGTCGTAATTTCCCATAAACCTAACAATTCCTTTTTAAGTTGATATTCAGTGAGCATTTACCAGATAAAAACACAATGTTATAAAACCCTAGATTATCAACTTCAAATGCACTTTATGTCCATATTCAGCAATACCTTTTATGAGTTACAGTTGTCTGGGAATGGGAAAAGTTAAACAATTCCCCCTCAAGGCCAGCTACTGCCAGCACAAAATATCAAAGCTTTCAATGTAACAGTTCTTTCAACGGTCAAAAGCTTGCTATCTCTTGAAGAAGATAATTGTCTCTCATGATCCTATTCATAAAATAATCAGTTCTTTCGGCCTTCACTCAGTAAATGAGTCAGAAAAGAAAACACTGTAACTTATCCCATTAACATGGAAATGACACACAAGGCAAGTTAAATAAGCACCACATTCAGGTATGTGTGATATATTAGCATTCTGTAATGCTGCCTTACTAAAGGAGCTTTTATACCAACTTTTAAGAAAGATATTCAGAAGGCCTTTTTTAAAAATTAAATTATAATTTTAAATTATAGTAATAAAGGCTATTCCTAATAATAAAAGATTATTCCTGCTAATACTATCAAAAAGTAGGAGTCAGAAAAAGTAATAGGTTAGTGAGAAAAATTACTATTTACCTTATTGAAGACACATAATATAATACCACCCACAGAAAAAAGTCAATTCAACAGAATTTAAATGTTCCTATACAAGTTTTAAATCTCTAAATAAAAACTAACATATTATTTAAGTTGTTCTACGATGATTTTATCATAATTTTAAGAGACTATCACTACTGGGGGCGCCTGGTGGCACAGTCAGTTGAGTAGCTGATTCTTGGTTTCAGCTCAGGTCATGATCTTGAGGTTGAGATCAAGCCTGGTGTGGGGCTCTGTGCTCAGCTCAGAGTCTGCTTGGGACTATCTCTCCCTCTCCCTTTGCTCTTCTCTCGGTGTGCTCACGCACACACATACTCTCTCTCGCTCCCTCTAAGAATAAATAAAATAAGGGGCACCTGGGTGGCTCAGGGGGTTAAAGCCTCTGCCTTCAGCCCAGGTCATGATCTCAGGGTCCTGGGATCAAGCCCCACATTGGGCTCTCTGCTCAGCAGGGGGCCTGCTTGCCCCCCTCTCTCTCTGCCTGCCTCTCTGCCTGCTTGTGATCCCTCTCTGTCAAATAAATAAATAAAATTAAAAAAAAAAAAAATACAGCTACTTACTCCTCCCTAGGAATTTAAAAAAAATAAATAAATAAAATAAATCTTTAAAAAAAAAAAGATACTATCACTACCTCCCTTTTAAAAAGAAAAACCAATAATCTTTATACCACTCAGAATTGACTGTTTTAACAAATCCTACTTTGAAGAAACTACCAGAGTTAAAAACTGGGGCTAATTTATTGTCTACATACTGAGGCAAGCAAACAAGTCAAGATCTAATCTTAGAGTTTTTCTACTAGCTTTTAAACAATAAAGTGCTTTTGGCTTTGTCAAAAATAAAGACTTCATTGATACCATGATGAAAACATGATTGCCATAGATGAAACAAATTTCAAACATAAAAATATAAATGTGCAACAGATGACACAAAGATTAGAAGTGGACTTACCCCTCATTTTGATTCAAGTACTTGTACGCAAGCTTGAGCCAAAGTTGTACATGAGAAGGATTTTCAAGCACACTTGCTTCTAAATTAGCAATATCATCCGTCTCATTTGTAAAGTATCTGACATCATCTGGAGTGACAACTGTATCTAAAGCTGGAACATTTATTCGGTTCTCTGGCTGGAAGGCTGGAAGGCAGAGTATCATTAGGTTTATAACTTTCTCTCATCCACAGACCAAGAAAAAAACAATTGGCCTCATCTTTAAAATAATCTAAAAATCTAAAGATTCAAAATATACACAGCTCATAGCTTTAAGGCAGAGTGTCATGTAATTTACAAACCAGGACACTTCTAAAAGTGAAAGGGGTATTATTAAAAACTATATCAGGATAACAAGTATATACTAGGATTCTTCTGGGCAAACCAGAAGTACGGTCACCCTACTTGAAAGGTAAGTGGCATCACCTAATAATTCACATTCACTAAATAGTAAAACAAAAAAAATTATAATTTATGAAGATAATTTATTCCACTACATTTAGAGAAAAAGTACTACATTAATATAAATAAGCTCATGGGATCATGTATCTATTAGATATCTAATCCACAAATAGTAAACAAATTATGCAAACTTTAATAACACAAACTTACAATAATATAAGATGTACTTGACAATACAGAACTCATTCATATTTACTTTGTTCATTCATTTATTTTTTCATTCTGTGAGCCTACTGCATGTTAGAAAGCACAAACTTAAAAATAAAATACAATACTACAGCTGCCCTCAAGGACATGGGCGAGGCAATGCGCAATCCTGCACAACGAGGAACTGCATTAAATGAATGCCAAATGGCATCACTGTTCTAAAAAAAAAAAATTTGGAGAAAAAAAACAAAACCCAAAAAGCCCAAGCTAGTAGATACCAAAAAATCAGTAAAGTGGAGATGGAACAACACAATTTAATGATTCAGGGTCTTAAATTACTTCTTACCATACTTAATTGGTCCTGTAGACTGTTCCTCATCACTACTGAAGCTATTCTCTGAAATAGGTTTCCTCCAAAATTTTGGCTTCCACTTTCTTTTATCTTTGTAGGTTGTAAATGGAGGTGCTAATGTAGATAGGAGAAAATTATTACTTCATATAACTAGTTTTTTTATAGCTTTAAAGGGTACCCAAACAATACTCTAAATGAGCTACAATTATTCTGTTAGTCAGAAATGACATACATATATATTTTCTGCCCTACAGAAAGAGATGTTTATTCTACCCTGTAAGCACGTTATATACATATATACACATATGTATATACTTTGGAAAACATAATGCCAGAAAGTTTGCTATCACAAAGAAACTACAAGGTCCGTGTGTGTGTGTGTGTGTGTGTGTGTGTGTGTGTGTGAAAGAGAGAGAGAGAGAGAGAGATACTCACTATGACCTTTACTTTCGTTGATATTGCTAACAAGGAGAACAGCCATCTGGTCCATTGACATTCGATCTTTATTTACTCCAAAAAGTTTCTCAACATATTTTTCTGAAATTAGAAAAATGTTATCTTCATTTATAAAAAGCATTAAAACGTGGATTACAGCAACAAAGCTAATTAAAGAATATAAAGTGAAGAGTAATTTAAAAATAAAAAGGAAGTATATGTTACTAGTCAAAATCATATATGCCTCCTAGAAGGCAAGGCTTCCATTATTTTAACTACTATGGCAAATCTTACCACATCATGCACCCATGTTGGGCTCAATAAAAAAAAAAAAAGTTTGTTTAGAAACAAACTAAACAAAAAAGTGAAAATTAAAGTCCCAAATTAAGAATGACTACATAGATTCAATGACTTCATGATCACTCTGGATTGTGGTTAACGCTAAATTTAATAATCATCAATTCTTTTACTTCCAAAATACCTGCAGTTTAAGGTTTAATATTTGGCAATAAATCTAAAGAAAACATTAACAGTATTTATTTACAATGCCACAGAAATCTATGCTTTCTATAATATCAAAGTGTTTTTTTTATTTCTTTGTAGAATTTGAAACCACATTCAATTTCCAATCCTCTATTTTTTAAAACAATAATAAAAATAGGGGTCTGTTTAAAAATCATTAATACAATTGCTATATAAATGTTACTATATTCTTCTAAATAAACTGAACTATTTAGATGAGCTCTGTCCAAAAAACTTCACACAATTATGGAATATCATATCTGCACTATTCTATTGGTAAGTACTTACCGCTAATGAGCTAGTAAGCTCAAAAGAAGCTATCAAGCACATAAAATGTGGCAACTGCAACCAAGGAAGAAATTTTAATTAATTTGTATTTGAATAGGAAGATATGGCTAGTGACTACTGTATTAGAGCAAATCTGGATAAAATATCATAGGTGAATGTATTGTTTTATTATTAAAACTCCTTAAAGATGTCAACAACTGAACAAATTTTTTAATTGCCTACATTCAAATTTTCACTTGGAGAACAGTATGAAGTCTTGAAATACCTGCTGCAGCAGCAATTTCATCATCAGTGCTTGTCTCTGAACAACCAATCAGAGACAGATTATATGATAGAATGTCCTGGAATAGCTGTTTTCGGCTAAGTGTATAGTCTTGTGTATGCTGCCTAAAATAAAACAACACACAAAAGATAATAGTGTATATATCAAACCAAGACTGGCTTTTAGATTATAAAATATTCACAAATAAAAGCTACTCACCACTGACAATCATCATCATTACACGTTCCCGTTAAATCAAAACGGCAGAAACACTGATCCGGTTCAATCATATTACTATATGATACTGAGCTTAAGGGAAGTTTTTCCTTGGTTCGATAGTATGGACTAAATCTAAGGAGAAGAAAGGTGGACAGGCACATTATGCTCCACAAACATTCCCCAGAAAATTAAGAAAATTTTCATTTTTCTTAATTAAAATTTCTATGCTTTCAGCTTACTATTTATCTAACAATTTAATATCAAAATGAACTCTAAAAAACCAGAATATCAATGACAGGGACAACTTTTTTCATACCTGGAACACAAAAGATCCAAAACAGAAAACAACAACAAAAAACCCTGTTTTTTAAAAGTAGTGTTTTCTGGGTGCCTGGGTGGCTGAGTTGGTTAAGTGTTTGACTCCTGGTTTCAGTAGGGAGTCTGCTTGAGATTCTCACCCACTCTCTTTGCCCCTCCCCCTGCTTGTGCTTTTTCTCTTACTCTCTCTAATGAAATCCTTAAAAATAGTGTTTTGTTACCACATAATAAAATGGTAAAGAACACTGGTACTTTTTTTTTTTTAAAGATTTTACTTATTTATTTAAAGAGAGAGACAGCAAGTGTACAAGCAGGGGAGCAGCAGCAGGCAGAGGGAGAGGGGGAAGCAGGCTTCCTGCTGAGCAGGGAGCCCGATGTGGGGCTGGATCCCAGGACCCTGAGATCATGACCTGAGCTAAAGACACTCAATCAACAGCCACTCAGGTACCCCAACAATGGTATTTCTTGCACGTTACCAGCCAACAAAAAAACTAGAGGAAAAGCCTATACTACCTGATAGGTGCTTTACGATTTTGATTAAATCCTACCCACTTACAGTCTCACAACTTCCAGAAGTCTTTTTAAAAAGACAACTTCAACAAAGTTATCATCTGAGAATGTCTAACTCAATTTTATGGAAGCTGGCCAAAGCATTACTTAAAATAATGGTAAAATTCTTTTTAAAACTTAAAAATTCTCATTTGACTCTAGTTATTTTTCCTAAAACCCCTAACAAGAGAGTAATTCAGAGTTCTCCACAATTCCCCCCAATAACCAGAAATTAGAATTTGGTAAGAATAAACCTAGTATGAGCTAAACCTTACTTCCTGATATGGTTCAAATCTGAGAACAAGACAATTTTACTTTCCCTAAAAGGACAAGTTCATTTTTTAGTCACCATGACACAATTATTGTTTTCATTATCATGAACTAGCCAAGATTATACTGTCATTAAGATCAAGGAGCAGTCCTGAAATTCAAGCTTGCTGAATCTTTCTTTTATACCTGTAGGACTTAAAAACTAGAAGAGGACTATGGTAGGGTCTAAATGGACACGGCTTCACTTCTGTTGTTTTACTCTGTGCTGTCACAAAATCCACATCCACAGAAATCTCCTGCAAAATAAAACAATAATTTTATAAAGCAAAGAAGGCTAGGGTGAATCCTAGACTTTATAAAGCATATGAACTGTTCAGTTACCTGGCCATGCAAAGTCTTTTCCGTAATGCCTGTGGTAGTCTTTAAAATCAACTGTTTTAAGCTGTCAGCTTTTGAATATAATTTTTGTAATTCACCGATTTTTAACCCTAGAAAAAGTTCTGGTTTTTCCACCGTATTCTTAGTAGGTTTGTTGATACATTCTTTGTTAGGTGTATCAGTGTGCTTAAGGTTAGGTTTAGTAAAAGAATTAGACTCTAAAAATGATCTTCTTCGTTCCCTGTTTGAACCCGACAGAATCTCATCATCAACATCATTTTCCTCAGTGTCCAGACTTAATTTATCTTGAGTCAAATCGTGAAGTGACGGTTGAGGTAAAGAAAACTCAGGTTCCTCTTCCACAGCTGGGGCAATATTTAGTTGTTCCTTTGCTTTAAGGGCCCGGGCTTCTTTTAGTTTCTGAATTTTCAGGGCATATTCATATTCTAGCTTTTGTAATCGTCTTTTTTCCATAGCAATAAGTTCTGCTGAATGCTTTCTGGGACTTGATATTGGAGAATTGTCCAGTCTCATCATTTTGTTTGGCTGGAGGAAAAAAAGATACACATATCATAAACACTTTTTGGTAAGATAGATGTGTTATCCCTACAATACAATGACAACATTATAAAACTGAATCACTCACGAGAATAAAATAGTTTTACAAAAGTCCCCAACAGTTATGCCAGTTAATTTATAATCTATGAAAAACAAAAGACAAGACCAAAACAAGAACTATAAAATAAAGATTCTAAAAACGTGGATATCATTTAAAAACAAAGCTTTAGGTGTCTTTCTGAATATGCAGGAAAAAACTTGAGTTATTTTATACATCTCTTACCCTCAAAAGTATCATGAAAACTTTTTCCTTTCCAAAAATAAATATTCCTACAAACAACTTACTCCAAGGCGATCCTGTTCCAGTTTACGTTTTCCTATTTCTTTACTAGCCACTGCCTTTGCCCGAGCAAGCTCTTCCCCATACTTTAGAGTCAAAGCTTTCTTAATGGTAACACGTTGTTGAACTTTGTGAATCTGAAAATACAGGATAATTCTGGAAATGTAAATGTAAACCTTAGGAGAGGAAATACCTTCTTAAACACAGCAGCTTTAGGGTATTCACCTGAAAATAAAAATATTCCAATATTATGTCACAATGGAAAACAGTACAAAGATTATACATTTTGATGGCTTTGGTTTATGGTTTTGTTTTACAAAAAATTTGGACCATAAAAATGTGCAGTAAACACAAGACTACAATATCTTAATTAAAAAAAAAAAGAACGTTACTTGTTCCTGAAGCTTCTTTAAAAACATTCTGTTGACACTGAGAATTTTCTCTGTTGCCTGAAGCTGTTCTGTAAGTTTTGTAATCTTTGTTTCAGCATTTCGAACAGATTCTTTCTTCTTAGCTTCTTGCTGTACGAGATTCTTTAAAACAGATTCATCTTTCATCAAGAGAATCCTAATTGAAAAATAACAAAATTCTTATTAATGTCTTTCTAAATTAGTAGACTAATACCATCAGAATAAAAAATGTACAAAGCAGTAGCTTGTTTTACAGAATAACTGACAGGGTGCCTGGGTGGTGCAGTAGGTTAAGCATTCAACTCTTGGTTTCACCTCAGGTCGTGATTTCTGGGTGGTAAGATGGATCCCCACGATGGACTCTGTGCTCAGCAAGAAGTCTGCTTAAGACTCTCTTCCTCTCCCTCTGTCCCTGCCCATTGCATGCGTGCTTTCTCTCTCTCAAATAATCTTAAAAACATATATATTAATATTAAAAGGATAACTATTTTCATATTCACTAATCCCAGAGGTATTCAAATGAACATAATTCCATTTTATGAAATCAACTGTGGGTTCTGATCTTTTTCTTAAAAAATCATTTAAGTCTGAGTAATGTGAATTACAGTTGAAAACCGACTACTAGATACAACTGAATCTGATGATACAGGACTCCTAAAGATGAGGACTCAGGACAGAAAACAGCTATGTTTAACATCATTTATAATGCTCTTAATATACACACAAATAAACATCTGATAAACATAATCAAGCACACTTACAAGTCTCTAACTCATTTTATCTGAAGCAAGGCAATCAAGGGGAAAAGGAAGTCTAAATTTTTAAATATACAGATGTAAAGTTTGGAAATGAGATTAAAAACAGGACAAAAAATAAATTTACGGATACAGATTTTCATTTTCTCAACTACTGAATATTATGATTAAACAAATGAAGGCTCTTTTCCTGATGATACCATATTTCAACAGTCACAACAACTGACATCTAGAAGGAATCATAAAGACAAAGAATATGTGACAAAATGGGGAACAGAAAGACAAAGCATTTTTTAAAACCTTTTCACTTTTATTGAAGCTACTAAATAAATGGAACCTAAAAGAATTTATTTCAATTTCCTTTAAAACACACACAATAATGTATTGATAATTCTGGAGATTTACAGTCGCCACAGCATTTCACTTATGAAGCACATTTTTCAGATCTTCAGTATCAGTAATGTCTTAGCATCGCTATGTATCATAGTTTGGCTAGCAGGTTTTCTTAGTACATAAAATAATGGCATATTTTACATGTACTAAAATGCTGAAGACATTTATAAAGACTATTTTTAAACGTTTTCTATTTTGTTTAGAATAGTTAATCTCCAATGTCTTGTTCATAAATGAAAAACAGAACATATTTCTGTTTACTTATAAAAATTTACATAGTCACTAAGTCCTTGAGCTATCTATGGTGCCTTACCAAAACATTCCAAATTACATTTTTTTCGTGATTTAAAAAAATAAAGAGTACCAAGATGGTTATAAATTTCTACCTTTTAACCTTCATTAACTGTGAGTAGATCAACTTTTGAAGCTTGTTGTAAAAATCATTAAATTATTTATACATTGCTAATTCATCACTGCAATAGGGGACTAGCAGAACAAAACTCACAAGTGTTGGTGTTAACTGAAGCCATTTTGTTCTTCACCAACTAATGATTTCAAGGTATGTGGAGTGAAAAAGATGTATATCCATAATTGAATATAATCATTTCTATCATATATATGCTAATGGTTCTCATCACAAGAAAAAATCTGTAACTATATATGGGGACAGATGTTACTAAACTTACTGTGGTGATCATTTCATACTATACATAAATACCATATCGTTATGTTGTACACTTGAAACTAATACAATAATATATGTCAATTATACCTCAATAAAATAACTTCCCCAAATATGCTAATGAACTCTATGATTCATTACGTTCATCTTGTGAGGTTGTATGTTTTCAAAATTTTGAGACTCCACTCAACAACATAGTAATTTCACAAAACATGTTTTACATGTTTAACATGTAACTTAATATTCACACATTCATAATAACACCATATATTTGACTATGTGTCTTACTGAACAGACTGGGTAATGACTCTTTCCAACAACCAAGCCCACCTTTAACAATAACAATATGGTTCCAATGAAGGTATTTCAAAAAGATGTCAAAGTTTTAAAGAAAATTCCAAAAAAGGAGTTTCATAAATGTTTTTAGCAATGAATAAGCCATACGTATATCTGAAGGGATACAAATCTCCTTTGAAGGCTTGATATTTTTATTTAAACATTAATACTATTACTTTATGTAAACGTACAATTCAATAAAATGATAGCCTTCTATAGTTTTACCAAGTATGAAAGAATCAGTAATCATACAATATACTGTTTATTGACATACAACCACAAAAATACATCATTCTAACATAGGAACATTTAATACATACCAGTATTTAATCAGATAAAGAGGCTCACCTATGTTTTTTAAGTTTTGCTTCTGCATCTGTAACCTGCTTAGTAACCATTGCTATTCTGCCAATCCCATCAATTTCCACATCAGAGTTTCCTGGGGATGATGAACTTGTCTTCAGCTGATCTGATTTAATCAAACGCTGTTTCTCTCGACTAAAATAACCAATAAAAGCAGATGAATTATACCAAGAAATAAACTAAAACTACTTATCTTTAAAGCTCTATTCTATTTCATAAAATAAAAATATTAACCATACTGACTAATAATGATGACCAATATGCATGATCAAGCTGGGATTCAAAGTTGATAGTCTGCATAGCCTAGGGATAGAGTTGTCAAATCACTATGCTGTACACCTGAAACTAGTGCAACATTGTGTGTCAACTACACTTTAATTTAAAAAAAGAATACTGCTGGTTCTACTATTTTTTCAGCTTTACTGAGGTATAATTAACAAATAGAACTATATATTTAAAGTGTAAAAATGTCCATAGTGTAGTTCTCCTTTATAACAGCTTTCATCCTTTTCCAAGCTGTTTATATCTCAGTGCACCGTGTATTCAAGTCTATAAATGATCATTTGGCTCCCCCTTCTGTGAGTTATAAAAACATTAACTCTGCATCTTGGATAAAATCAGCACCACTGTTCCCGAAGTCAATAAACTGCATAAAGACTAAGTACTGAAACAGCACATACCTTTAAAACTAATTACAAAAAAATGCTACTTACTTGGCAATCTCTTCCTTTAACAATCTATATTCAATCTTCTTTTCTTCAGGCAAAGCTTCAGGTGTTCTCATGGGATCGTTTTCTTTTTCAGATTTTGGAGGTACTTTCGGTTTTGAAGCTTGCTAGAAAATAGTTGAAGTCAACCAGATCAACAGCTTCCAATAATCCCATATTGAGATTTATATTTCACATCACAACCCAGTGCACATTTATGTATTTAGAAATAACTGAATAACTTCATAATTATTTTCTATTTCTTTTCTTAAAACAATGCAGCCTTTTTTAACCACAACTTAACTGTACGATTCACTAAGCTCTACAGTTTTAAAATAATCCAACTAAATCATATGTAACCAACATATGTACAGTAAAAATAGGAGTAAAAGTTTTGTTTAGATTATATAGCTTAATAAAAACTGTTTCCTGGTAATGTGATACAATTTTAATAATTGTATTAAGTAATGTGATATCACATTTAATAATGTGATACAAATTTCAAAGCAATAAATTTCCTTAGTGCAAAGGACAATTATCCATTCAATTTTTACTATTTTGAAAAAGGGAAGAGTCAATTGGGGAAAAAAATAGATTTTTAATAGTTAAATCTAATTAATTTATACATTCTTCATTCTGTAAAGTCCTAAATAACACAAATACTTACAATATTTCCACAATTCAGTATCTTAAAAATCTAGACCTCTATGGTCTAATTTTTGGGGGAAAAAAAACTTTAATGACTATCAATAAATCATCTTTCTTTTCATCTTTCATTATTACACTTACCTCAGCAGTTCGTCTTGCTTCTTTAATCATGGACTCCAATCCACCAAAAACACTATTTGTTGACTTGGAAGCCTCTCCATCAGACTCACTGTCATCTGAATCATTCAGTGTTACAACCACTGACTTATGCTTTGGAAGCTGCAAAGATAATATATTTGTTTCTTTTGATGACAAAGTAACTATTCTTTTCTTCATTCTATCCCAATTAGATGTGTCACCTTGGACAAGTCATTTAATCTCCTGAATTTCCATTCCTAAATATAATGGAGTTCAAGTAGACAGTCTATGGTTTCTTCTTTTTTTTTTTTAAAGATTTTATTTATTTATTTGACAGAGAAAGAGAGATCAAAGTAGGCAGAGAGGCAGGCAGTGGGGGGGAGGGGGGAAGCAGGCTCTCCACTGAACAGAGAGCCTGATGGGGGCTCGATCCCAGGACCCTGAGATCATGACCTGAGCTGAATGCAGAGGCTTTAACCTACTGAGCCACCCAGGCGCCCCCAGTCTATGGTTTCTTATGGTTATGTTGAATATCTAACTTTGTCCCACTTCACCAATACTGGTTATTTGCCCACTACATAAAATACATAAAATATAAATAAAATAAAATATTTTCTGTCTTTTTAGACACTACTATGATCACCTTTCTCATTAAGTTTTATTTTCTCCAACTTTCTTTTTTTTCTTTAATTTACTTTAGGGGGGCGGGGAGGGCAGAGGGAGACAGAGAAAGAATCTTAGGCAGGCGCTCTATCCCACAGCCTTGAGATTACAACCTGAGCTGAAACCAAGAGTCAAATGCCTGAGTCTGACTGAGGCATCCAGGCATAAACGAATGAGCCACCCAGGCACCCCATTTTCTCCAACTTTCTATAGAGAACCATAATGCCACCTAAATAAGCTATCTTACAACAAAAAAGTGATAATTCTACATAGTTATTGACAAAATGTTTTGGCTTTTGTGGTTATATAGAGAGGGTAAGTGGCCAAAATTGGTTTACCTAACTGAGGCAAGATTTCAAGTTGGCTTTGCTCCAGTTATTTTACTTCAAAGCCATTGGAAAACAAGGTAAAAAGAAATTGTCATTTCAATTTTTTTAATGAACATCAGTAAACATCATACATAAATTCTGCCATTACAGTATAGTCAATAATTGGAAAAATACAAGCAAATATAAAGATGGGAGAAATAAAAAATATATATACAATTTCCTAAAAGTAACTCTAGAACAAAGAAAATCTGAATGGACCAATTTATATAGAAAAAATTTTAAAAATGGCAAAGGAAATAATGAAAATAATACTTCTCCAAAATATTGAGTAAACTCTACTAGTTTTCAAGCAAAGAAACTGCTCCCATTTCACTATTGATAAATAAAAATAAGTTTTTACTTATATATGAATATATGAATATGAATAATATGAATATATGTAACACATATAAATGCACTAGGAGTTCAGGAATAAGACAGCAGCAACATTTCATAAAAATTTCTCACAAACTGTTTAACAGTAGGATTAAATATGTTGCTTTTTACCGAGATCACAGTTCGTGGAAGACGAGGTCCTCTGTGAAACTTTGGATTCTGTATCCTAGGCTGAGATACTGTATTAATACTGACTATCGATAGATTGCTTCTTGGCACAGGTTGTGAATTGTTCAGAACTGGAGGTGAAGGTGGGTCACTATTACTAGATGTTTCCTAAATAAGGAAAAGAGAAATATGAGACATTTTTAAATAAAGAAATTTCTGTCATATTGAATAATCTTGAGTAAATTAGCTTCAGACTTATCACTACTCCGAAAGGTCCAATGAAACCCAGAGAAAAACAAAGCTAAAACTAGGGTCAAGAGCACCACCTAGAGGTTCAGGCACCTAAATTACCTCTGGCTTAAAAGCTCTTTTATTTGCAAGAGATTTAAGTAGTTCTTCTCGAAGCAGCATTTCTTCCTCCTCTTCCTCATCTGCAAAAGGTGGTTTTGGAGGCTGTTCTGGATCTTCAGGTGGGAGAGGTGGTAAAGGTGGTGGAGGAGGTAGAGGTTCAAGAGAAACACACAAGCCTTCCACATAAGGCTGGCTCAAAGGTGGCATAGACTAGTTATTTTTAAAAGAGAAAAAAATAGTTAATTACAGCATAAATTTTAGAAATTTCAAATATTTATCTCTGGAGCAGCATTAAATTTAAAAAGGTAAACTTTAGGTTATTACTTTAATTGTAAGCATAAGGGAACTAAGTGTCCTGTACATCTTAAAACTAAGTCAAATTCAATTTTCAACTATGAAAAAAGTGTAATTTTTGCAATTAAAAAAACAATATTTGAAACATCTCATTTATGAACTTCAAGGTAATTATACAAACTTCTCCATTTCCTTTCTTATTTTCACTCAGCTTTCCTAAAGACAGAAATCAAAGTTTACAGGTCTCTCCTCTAGACGACCACCTGAAAACAAGTGAGGATACTGAAAACCAAAACATATGATATTTAAGTAAAAAACAAAAATTAGGCACCAAAGGAATTCTGGAAATAGTCCCGAGTATCTCAAGAACTATCAAGAAGAACCTCTTAAATGCTTGTGCGATGGCTTCTTAGAAAGTACTTATAAAGAAAACTAAATTTATACAAATATTGGAGTTTGGATATATTTTTGTTTCAGAGAACTGCCAGAATTTCCCTTGGCATTTAGTTCATCCAGTCTCCATTTCCCAAAAGGAAATATTTCAAGAAGGAAAAAAAAAAGTTTTCTCTCACTCTGTGCTCTCTCACTCTGCGCTCTAATATTCCCCTCGCCTTAAGATTCCAAGGAGGACACCAGATGCCCACCTAGGGACTGTGAAATGACAAAGTTCCCGTTAATCTACCAGTAGATCTGACTTGGTCCGTAGGTTCTTTCAATCTAGAAATAACTTCAGAACTTTTACTTTATGATTCCCCCACTTCCTTTTTTCTTTTTTTTTTAAATGAGGGCACGGCAGTTCTTTTAAAGAGAAGATGGGAAAAAAAAAACTAACTTCTACATACAACGTAATGTTCTTTAGATGCAATTTCAAATTAAAAATAACTGTATTCATCAAAAGAGGAGAAAGGAAAGAATTCATTTCTGAAATTATTTTAATGCACTTAAGCCCAACTGCTAAAGAAGATAATGCAAAACAGCAGATAATCTTATTCTGCTTTGGAATAAATTTTTGGAGTAGCTACTAGCTGAGAAGAAAAAAGGAAACATGCTAAGTATTGAAAGAAAGTACACATGAGATTAAAAATTAGCTATGAAAAAAATCTCCCAAATGGACAGCCTGCCAATACATAATTATTCTATACGTTTCAGAGCTATTAATTTTGGTTAACAATTCTACTTTAAGCTCATTAACTACTTTTAGTTACACACCGATTTTTCAAACCAAATTAGGAAAGACACAAAACAACAGAATACTTTTCTTAAAAATCACAACAATTCTCACTTACAGAAACCTGAGGTGGCGGAGGCAAAGAAATAGATGGTGCTGGAGAAAAATACCCCAGTGAACATTCAGAGAAGAATGGTGGTTGCACCGGTGAAGGGGCTGTAAAAAATTTTGTTGAGAGTTTACAAACAAATATACTTTGAAAGGAATAAATTAAGATTATGATATGCTTGAAGAAATACAAATAAATCTAAGCAGAGTGCAAATTAATATCGTTAACCTCCATGAGACCTCCACACCTATTCAATATTGTCCTTTGTCATCATAAAGTCAGCCTTCCAACTTAAGTTGACAATTAGTGCCTTAAAATTTTCTTTGTTCCACTTTTCACTCATCTAACAGGAAAGAGCAGGAAACACAAGAAACACTTTTTTTTCTTTTTTCAAACATATTTTTAAAGGAATAATAAAACAAAAAATTCCTGAATTTGCTGAAGTGTCCTAGATTTTTCTTTGTTTCTGTCTAGACACACTAAAGTAAGATTCTCATTTTGTTTTGTTCTGACAATATGGCCACAGGGAGAAAAACACTGATCATATGATCTTTCAAGTAAGTGTTTCAGTTCCTAGAATGCCAACTGCATTTAGTTATCTCCTCAGTCTTATGTGTTTTAGTCAGAAAATAGGTCTCCCACAGAATCACCCCTGAATAGCAACTAAAGCAAGTCTCCAGTCCTCAAGAACAGTCACATCCTAGAACGTGCAATCTAACTGAATACTGCCCTGACCAGTTCTAACCAGCCTTTATTGAGATCCCACTAGTAGTACCACTCACCATCTCCAAATTCCTACAAAGTAACATCACTGAAGGAGAAAGGAAGCCCAAGAACAAGAAAGATTTTTTTTTTCACTAAAGCAGAAATTATCTATGATACAAAGATAACTTAAGAGATCAAAAGTTTATTTTTTTATTTAAAAGCAGTGCTCTCATCTTTCCCACAATCTTCATTTTTAAGATCAGTTAATAGCAGACTTTAAACAATGCCTTTTTATTTAAATGTTATCTAGAAAGAAACACCTGAAAGAAAGGTTAATGTTATATATTTGAGGTTTGCTCCACTAAATGTTAAAAGTAACTCCACTAAATGTCTATGGTTACACAATTCACCAGCTAACATCACTTTCATTACACATTTCTTTCAAGCTTTTGGGTAGCTTTATGATCATTTTCCATTTATGAAAACTTGTGAATATGTGAATATTTTAAGTTTTGGCTCATACCTGGAGAATTGGTTTCACTATCTGTATCCATAGCAACTTCTTCATAGTTATCATATTGATAAATGCCTCCTCCACTATCAGCAGGTTGCTTATCTAAGGATCGTCTTAGGTCAGGATCTGAAGACTAATAACACAAGATATTTTTCAGTTTTTTTTTTTATAAAGATTTTATTTATTTGAAAGAGAGAGACACAAGCAGGGGGAGTGGGAGAGGGAGAGGGAGAAGCAGGCTCCCCGCTGAGCAGAGAGCCCGATGCGGGGCTCGATCCCAGGACCTTGGGATCATGACCTGAGCCGAAGGCAGACACTTAAACAACTGAGCCACCCAGGCGCCCCTATTTTTCAGTTTCAAAGCATTTTCTGTCTTAGTCTATTCTTAGGCTAGAAATTATGCAACAATTGACAGTTATCCTCTAGGGAAACAATATCAAAAATCATATTCCTCTGTAAAATAAGATGACACCAAGTTCCTGAACACTTACGGCCTCTCTCTCTATGAGAAACTAGATGAATAAATTCGAGTTTTATGCCATTAAGACTATATTGTAGAGGCACCTGGGTGGCTCAGCTGGTTGAGCATGTGACTCTTGGTTTCAGCTCAGGTCATGATCTCATGGTTGTGCAACCAAGCCCCACGCTGGGCTCTGTACTCAGTGCAGAGTCTGCTTCTGATTCTCTCTCCCTCTTCCTTACTTTCTCTCTAATAAATAAAAATCTTAAAAAAAACTATAGAGTATTTTGAAAAAATATAGTAACATCTTAGTTATGAATACATTGACAGCTGAAAACTAGAAACTCTTAGGTTATGTTTCTGTGTGTAGTTTTCTTTTTGTATTTCTTATGTTTCACTCAGAGATAGTTTATAGCTAACAAAACCTATCCAGATTGATGAGTAATGTGCAAATACATACTTTTGTCTTTAAAAAGACTCTAACAAAGTACTCTTTAGACGTTCAAAGTATTATAAATTCCTTGCTTAAGCAAACCTAATTTCTGACTCCCTACAATTAAAGAGCTCTTACTCTTTAATATCCCTCTCTTCTTCAATAGTTCATTCACAAGCATAATTTCAAATCTCAAAATCCTGAAATTTGTCACTGATAATATATCACTAAATTAATTATTAATTCTCCAGTTTACTACCTGACACCATTCATAATAAACAATGACAATCATTATCAATGACTTTATTAGCAAAGGTTCACAAATTCTAAATTACTAAAGTAGCCTCAAGGACTAATGCTACGATGATTTAACTTTCTTTAAAATAGTCTGTATCAGTCATGACACACTTTTAATTCTATAATGCTAAACAAATGCTAAAAAAAATTAATGAAATTCTGCCCCTATACTTAGGGTATGGCCATTTTTTAGGATAAGTCCTCACTATAATTTAGTAATCCCACTTCCTTTTTTTTAAAAAAAGATTTTATTTATTTCACAGAGACATAAGGAGAGAGGAAACACAAGTGGGGGGGATGGGGTGCCAAGCAGAGAGCCCAATGCAGGGCTCAATCCCAGGACCCTGAGATCACGCCCAAGCTGAGGGCAGCCACTTAACAACTGAGCCACTTAGGCAACCTGGTAATCCTACTTTCATCTAAACAGAGAAAGGTGAAAAAGCCATAAGGAGACTTTGCTAACCATAATTTTTATCTTTCATTTCTTCTATTTCTAATATCTACAATAGAAAACTCATTCTTTATTATAACCAAACTTCCCTCCTCTCCCAAAAAGTTATAACAAGTTCTATCAAACACAAGAACTCCACACTTTTTCTTAGTTGATTGATTTATGAAAATAAGACAATAAGGACAACACTTAAATTTAAATAATGTTTTGATTTTGTATTTTTATTCTTTACCTTACTTCTTGATCTCCTCTTTCCACCAACCAATTTCATGAATCGATTGTACTGCTCTTCCTGATTTGAGAGATCTCGAATTTTTCTGATTTCTTCTTCTCTTTTCCTTCTCTCTTCTTCTTCAGCTTGTTTCCGCTGATCCTCTTCTTTCTGTCTTTCCTGTTCTTTTTGTTGCTGTAGTTTCTTCCATGCTTTTGTTTGCTGCTTCCTTAATGCTTGTTTAGCTTTAAATAAAAATACACAAACATTGGTATCTATTAGTTAGAATTTTCTAGATAAAAGAATACAAGAGCTTTATAATTTATTTTCATTATCATTAAATCAATTATACAGCTGCTCTCCTCTGAGTTCTGTTTTTATAGGACTGATCCCCATTCAGGGCCCTATAATTTCAAACCCCAAACTTTCTGAATTAAAATCTTAAAACTATATTGATATATGAAATCAAAAGGATTTAACAGAAATGTTCACCTGTAGTGCTAACTTTTTTGGCTGAATGTGTTTTCGTACTGGTTTTAACTTTTTGCTGTACAGTTTTCGTCTTAGTCAACTTTTCTTTACTTTCTTTCATCACCTGCTGTTCTTTTTGTTGCCATTTTTTACTGGCTGACTGAAGAGCCAAAAGTCGAAGTTGTAGTTCAGACAGTTCCTCTTCATCTTCACCAAGTTTCTTTTAAAAAAGAAATAGTTGTAACTTCTTAGTTTAGTTCTATTATTTGATTTTAAACATTTCTCTAAGTCAAACCTTTACAAGGATCAGAATTTAGAGTTAGTTGTAAAGCAAATACTTAAATGGCAATATAAGTAAAGTTAGGAAATTAAACTATATGCCACGGCTCTACACCCTAATCCAATCCCTATGATTGGATTTACTACCTGACACCATTCATAATAAACAATTGACAGAAGATCAACCTGTGGAGGCTGTGTGTGTATATGTAAATTGGAAGGTTAGAGGGGATGCATACAAATGATGGAATAGTATGATGCAAAAGAGAAGTGTCAGGGATCAGCATTTCACTGAGCCTCCCAAACAAGAAAGTGAAAATCTGATTATAGCAAATGCAAGAAGAAATCAACCCAGACTAGATCTAGAATGAAGAATGAAGTAGTTCCATAAACATGTGATTTACTAGTCTTACAAGTAATACAGAGAACAAGTATAGTGAATGTCAAGATTGAAATTTGCAAACTTTTAAAAAATATGTACTTTATAATTCTTTAGACTTACTTATATTTGAACATTATATGTTCTAAAACTAGACACTTATCTGAAAGTTTAAAATATTTTAAACACCCAAGACTTTTCTACAGGGAAGCTAAAACAGGAAAACAAGTTAAGGGCCAATGTTTGAAAGCTTTTATCCAACTGAAATACCTTAATTTTTTCACTCTACCTTTTTTAAGGTAATTTTAAAAATCTATTCTCTACATTTTAGATAAAATATAACTGAAAATGTCAGGTAAACTAAGCACAGATTCTTAATTGGAGTACATGGATGGTGGGGAGAAATGTACCGGGAGTCCTCTGGCCTCCCCATCCTTTGAAATTACATGCAAAACTATTTTTCTTTTATGTGTATGTATAAATAAGGAGGGAATAAAAAGAGACTAAGACTCAAAAAGGTTAAGGACCACTTACCTAATAACTTTTGCTTGCATGTGAATTATAATCATATTTTGTCTAATATCCAATTAAATTATTTAACTCCTTAAGATACCATAAGCATAAAGAAAACAGTAAGTCCTTCCTACTGGTTTCACTTTACTATGAGCTATTATAAATGGCTAACTGAACTGCCAACACATATTTCAGTACTTCGGTTTATCCAAACCAGGATACAGATACCCTTTCCACTGTTGGGAAATATATGTAACAAAAGAGTTGAAAAATTATCTTTTTTTAACTCTAAGTCACTTAAACACACCAAATTTTACTACTTGGTCCTGCAGTTCTAGAGCTGTGCTATCCAGTAGGGTGGCAATGAGGCCCATGTGGCTATTTAAATTTAAATTAACTAAAATTGAATAAGATATTTAGTGCCTCAACCACACTAATCTCATTTCAAGTGCTTAAAAGCCACATGTGGTTAATAGCTACCATATTGTAAAGTGCAAATAAAGAACATTTCTATTATTGTAGAAAATTCTACTGGATAGTGCTGATTGAGAGCATTTAAAATAAAGCTATCATCACTGTTCCATTGAGACTTAAAAGTCTTTGCTTACTTTTTGCAACCACTCCTTTTGGAATAAAAGAAAGAAGTTACTGATTCTGTCATAGAACTACACGCTACTTAAAGCAGCTACCTGATCAACAAGATTACTGAACCCCATCTAACTCCTGGCACTTAAGTCCTACGTAACTTTAGGTATCTCATTTAATCTACACATATAAATCTTACCTCATCTGTAAACCAAAGAACGTAAACTTAATTTATGAAGTTATTTTAAGGACATTTAAGAATATATATACATGCACACACACATGCATGTGTGTGTATGTGTACATGGGTAGCTGTTATATTACCAATTTAAATTCAGGATCATCTCTCTCTTCTAAAGCTTCGAGGCTCTTTGCATCACTTTAATTTACTCATAAAAACTAAATGAAATCTTAAAAGAAGGAACTGAAGGTATCTCAGATCTCTAATTCAACAAAGAAAAGGTTTGGGCTATTGAGAGCTACTATAGGTCAAACACAGTGCTTTGGGCCTCTGTACTTTATCCTGCTGAACCTCGCCACAAGCCAGAGAACAGATGATATCAAACTCATTTTGTAGAAAAGGAAATCAAGGCAAGCAAAGGCAAAGAGCTTACACAAGAACACTCAGCTAATAAGAGCAGCTAGAAATGAATAGCAGTCAAGGTATAACTCCAAAGATTTCCTGCACAGGATAAGCCCCCAAAAGCAGGAAAACAAACTCTTTGTGTGAAAAGTAAAAGTTTCAAAAAACTAACAAACAAAAAGATCCTCTATGGATATACATAAAAAACACTTCCCAGCGCAGAGATACTGAAAGACATCTCTCCAGATTTTCTTATCTTTAAGGCTTATGTCCAAATGGAAGTAATGATGAAAGAAATGATGTAAAGGAAATGAGCAGAAAGCAAGACAAAATCTTCTGTCAAAAGAACAGAGTAAAGCAGTATAAGAATCAGTCTTACAGAGATACCCAATTCCAAAAAGCAGGATCTTACCTTTTCAGATAGAATGTCTGAGGCACTAATTCTTCTTGTCAAATTTTGTTCTTTATCTTCTAATCCTTTAAAATAAAACAGCATACTTTGAATACTCTGAAAAACAGCTACCATCAATTTAAAATCAAACGCTGTATATTTAGTAGTAATTATTTTAAGAGGTCTCTCATTTTCACAATCTCTGACTGAGAAGGAAAGAATGCTATTAGAATGAAAAGATGACAAAACTTTTCATATCAGCCTCATTTCTGAAAGTTATTAAGCAAAATGATTCAAAATATTAAATAAGTTAAAACTGTACTTTGATAAAATGACTTATGAATTTAATTATTTCAGTAACAGGATTTACATTAAGCTGGCAGCACCTTATAAGCACAAAACTACCTTAAAAACAAGTACAAACCATAAATTTCAAACTACAAATCTAATTTTACACAAACTTTATAAAGGCAGGTAATTGTTTAATTCACCAAATATGTAGTTAGACACTGTCCTACCACTGTTATAGGTGTCTCTACAATACAATTATTTCAATTCTGACTCAATACTTCCAAGATGAAAACTGGTCTTGCGTAGTCATGCCGTATTTTTAAAATTATTATCCGGAATTCTAAACTGAGCTAAAGACAATCATCCGGACATAGGTGGTAGTTAAAACCATACAATTAAGAATACCCTTGGAGAATGGAACAGAGGGCATTCGACAGTTGAGGAATTACAAAGGAAAACTTAAAAGAAAAGAGAGAGGAAAATCAGAAGGTTTTAAGAAATTCTAGATGTGTATGGTATTACTGAAACCCCCAAATTTCATATTTACCAAGAAAAACATCACTGAATATAGTATATATGTCTACTCCCTATAGAATATTCTCAACACCTGAATGTTCCTTTGAGAATATAAATTAATTATACCAGTCCCTTTGTTCAAGACCCTGTAGTAGTAGCTCACATTTCAGTCAGAAGAACAAAGTTGTTGTTGTTTTTTTTTTTAAGATTTTATTTATTTATTTGACAGAGAAAGAGGCAAGTAGGCAGAAAGGCAGGCAGAGAGAGAGGGGGGAAGCAGGCTCCCCGCCGAGCAGAGCCCAACGTGGGGCTCGATCCCAGGACCCTGAGATTACGACCTGAGCTGAAGGCAGAGGCCTCAACCCACTGAGCCACCCAGGCATCCCAAGAACAAAGTTCTTATGAGGCTCTACATGATCTATCCCAACCCATCATCTCTGACCTCTTCTCTCCCACTATTTAGCACCCCCACTCTCTTTTCTTTAGTGGAACAGGCCTCCCTGTTATTCTTCAAATATGCCAGGTACCCTTCTGCCTTAACAGTAGTTATTCTAGTTTGTTGATTCTCAAACTTTACCAGGTATTAGAATCAACAAGAAGGCTTGTTAAATACAGATTGTTGGGCCCCATTTCCAGAGTTTCCAATTCAGTAGATCTAGGATAGGGCCTGGGCATTTGCATTTCTTTCTTTTTATTTATTTTAAAAGATTTTTATTTACTTGAGAGAGCTCACGCATGCAAAAGAAAGAGCACAAGTGGGGTGAGGGGCAGTGGGAGAAAGAGACTCTCCCGCTGAGCAGGGAGACTGATGAGAGGCTAATCCCAGGACTCTGGGATCAGGACATGAGCCCAAGGCAGCTTTAAACAGACTGCTTAACCAACTGAGCTATCCAGGCACCCCAGCATTTGCATTTCTATCAAGGTTCCAGGTAACGCTTGTCCAAGGACCAAAGTCATAAAATCATTGCTTTAGGGGCACTGGGTGGCTCAGTTGTTAAGCATCTGTCTTTGGCTCAGGTGATGATCCCAGGGTCCTGGGATTGAGCCCCCCACCCCCACCCCGTTCCTGCTTGGCAGTTGCCAGGGAAGCCTGCTTCCCCCTCCTCTCACACTCTCTCTCTGTCAAATAAATAAAATCCTTAAAAATAAGAAAATCATTGCTCTAGCTATTTATTATTTGCCTAGAAAGCTCTTCTCTCAGATACCCATTTGGCTTTTCCCTCATGATCTTCAAATCCTTTGTTTAAATCTCACCTTCAAATTCAGGCCTCTCCTGATCACTCATTAATACTGCAATCTAGGGGCACCTGGGTGGCTCAGTCATTAAGCATCTGCCTTCGGCTCAGGTCATGATCCCGGGGTCCTGGGATCGGGCTCAAATCAGGGCTCCCTGCTCGGCAGGAGGCCTGCTTCTCCTTCTCCCACCCCCTCTGCTTGTGTTCCCCCTATCGCTGTGTTTCTCTCTGTCAAATAAATAAATTCTTAAAAAAAAAATACTGCAGTCTATATCTGCCATCCCCCTACTTACCCTGCTATACTTTTTCCATAACTGTTTTTTTTACTAATCATATTTATTCTTCCCCCCTTCTAAAACGCAAACCCATGAAGACATAAATGACTATTCTGTTCATGGATAGATTTCAAAAAGCCTGAAATTAAGTGCTCAATTTCTAAATCAATGGAAGAATGAAATAAAAAAATGAAGGAAAATTAAAATTAATTTTGTAATTACATCAAAGTAACTCTGCCCTGATTAGTTTCATTAAAGAATAGAAAAGCAGATTGCATTGGATTGAGAAGTAAAGTGAAGAGAGTCAGCACGGGCCAGCTTTTCAAAGAGTCTAGTTGAAAAGACAGAAATTAAGGAAGAATACAGAAATGGGGAGAAAGTGATTACATTTTGGGAAGGAAAATGCAAATATGTTTATACTAATAACCCCTTAAGAGAAAGTGGTTAAAGACGAATCAAAATAAACAACAGATGGAGCCAGATTCCAGAAAAGGTAGAAGTTAGAGCCAGGAATACAGATTAAAACAAAGTGGCCATAAACAAAAATGAAATAAAGTGAAAATCGATACAGATACAAGTTTATGGTCAAAAAGTGAGAAGCTGAAAGTTGAGTAAGATCACCTGAAATAGGAGGCACACCCATAGGCTGAACAACAGGAATAAAGATGAGTAAAAGCCTGAGAAAAATAATAAGGTTTAGAAGAGTTGAAAAGAAATGAAAAAGCAGCTGATTACTATCAACTTAAAAGCTTGCCGGCAGAGCTGTCTTGCTGGGGAAGGCGGGATGGTGAGGGGTGAAAAGGATGCATATGAAGAAACTAATCAACATAATTTATTCAGATAAATTTTAGCTTTTTTGTTTTCCTCCAATTCCTCTTCCATACTGCTGTCAGTTACTTTTCTAAAACAGATACCTGATAACATCATTTTCCGATTTAAAAATATCTGATGGCCCACCTGACATTTAAGAAAATCTAAATTCCTTAAGCCAAGGCATTCAAGGTTCTCTGCAATCTGATTTCAATCTAGTCTTTTATAAATTTATATCCAACTGCTCCAAGAAACATACCATATATCCCACACTGCACCCATTTTACATCAATCTCAATTAGCCTTTAAAAGTTCTCTGTGCTGTTTATCTGTTCATTTGGTTCCTTCTTACCTCCCAAGTTGAAAAGACTAATTTTTTGAGACACAAATCAAACATTTCCATCACTATGAAAACTTTCTAAACCCAAGTAGACATATTTGATCCTTCCCCTATATTACTGTAGTATATTACTTTCATACATAACTCTTATTACACTCTGTAATGGTTATTTGTGGTTTTTTTCTATCCCACTGAGTTAAACTTTTTGAAACTTCCTGCCTGGAATCATGGTGCTAAACTGAAGAAGAAAAAACATGTTCCTGAGAGTATATAACCAAAACCAGCCACCACTCAGGTTTGCAACACAATGTACACATGGCTGGCCTTGAAAACCTCAAATACAAAGTGGGCCCAGAGCAAAAGTCTACTCAGGTGCCTGGCAGTGGCAAAAGCAAACCCTCTCTTGGAAATCCATCTTTGTCCCAGGCCTCAAAAAATTCCCACGAAAAAACCTTGAAACTAAAATGAGCACATTAAGAAACAAAGAAGAGGGGCGCCTGAGTGGCTCAGTCGTTAAGCGTCTGCCTTCGGCTCAGGTCATGATCCCAGGGTCCTGGGATCGAGCCCCGCATCGGGCTCCCTGCTCGGCGGGAAGCCTGCTTCTCCTGCTACCATTCCCTCTGCTTGTGTTCCCTCTCTCGCTGTGTTTCTCTCTGTCCAATAAATAAAAATCTTTAAAAAAATAAAAAAATAAATAAATAAATAAATAAAATAAAAAAAAAAAAGAAACAAAGATGAGAGAAAAAAAAAAAAAGAAAAAAACCCACTAAGCATTCAAGAAAAGGAGGTATCAAAAATGGGGACCAGAAATGAGACCCACAAAAAACTTAGATATTGTAAGTTAGCAGACAAGGGAAAGAAACAAACTAAAGCAAACTTATGGTTAACGTGCTTGAAGAAATAAAGATAAATTTGAAAAAAAGCAGAAAAATCTAAAAAGAATAACCAAAGTAATTAAAAAAAAATGAAATGCTAAAATAAGACCTGTAACTGAATTTAAAATTCAATAGGTGAGCTTGAGACAAATCAGACACAGCTGAAGAGAGGATCCATGAACTGAGAAATCCATCAGAAGAGAATTTTTCAGAATGTAGCATAGATTTACAAAGAGATGGAAACTTAAAAGAAATTAAGAGAAATTGAAGATAAAGTAAGATGTACAGAACTCCAGAAAAGAGAATGAGAAATTATTTAAGAGATGACAATTTTTCAGAATCAATGAAAACAAGCACAACAAATTCCAAGCTGAATAAAAAGAAATCACAATCAACACATGATAAACTACAGAATATCAGAGACAAAAATAGGATTTTTAAAGCAAGCAGAGAAATAAGATAAATTGCCTTCAAATTAGAAACTATTAAGACATAGCTTACTTTTCAAAACCAATAATGGAAGCCAGAAAATATCTTCAATATGTTGAGAATATAATTAGCCAATCTAGAATTCCAAACCTAGAAAATTATCTTTAAAAAAGGGCAAACAGATAAGTTTTCTATCAAGCAGACACCTCTAAATTCTAAAAAATGTATTTTATGCATAAATGATTCTAGACATAGAAGAGTGAGCCAAGAAATTGTTAAATATATGAGAAAAGCTAGCAAATTACTGGCCTTTGTATACGGAGAGGGTAAAGACCTTGATTAATTTTAAACGTTGATAAGAAGAATTCATGTTACAATTCTGAAAGAAACCAATGAGACAGGAAACTTAATATCTAACTTCTAAACCAGAAAAAGGGAAAAAAATTGTATAGGGGGAAACACAAAAGATGTATGAAAGAAAAAGAAAACAACGAAAATCTAAATATCAATAATGATAAATGCAAATGCACTATATATTCTAGTAAAGGACAAAGACTGTCAGACTACTTTACAAAAGAAATCTAATTCTATACTATATGTAATTGACATTTAAGATACAAGAATACGGAAAGACTGAAAGAATGGAAATGATAACAAGGCATATATACTTATCAAAAGAAAGATGGTGTGACTATTAGCATAAGATAAGTCTTTCAGGCAGAAACAGGACTGGAGGGGCGCCTAGGGTGTCTCAGTGGGTTAAAGCCTCTGCCTTCGGCTCAGATCATGATCTCAGGGTCCTGGGATCAAGCCCTGCATCGAGCTCTCTGCTTAGTGGGGAGCCTGCTTTTCCCTCTCTGCCTACTTGTGATCAATCTCTCTGTCAAAATAAATAAAATCTTTAACAACAACAAAAAAAAGGCCACCACATAAGTAACAAGAATGAGTCAACCCTCAGCCTCAAAGTATTTAAAACAAAAACTGAAAGTCATAAATCCACCATCTTAGTGGCTGATGTTAACAAACCTTTCAGTAATTAATCAATCAGATCAAAAAATGAAGATGTGAACAACATAAAATGCTTGATCTAACATTCCATGTATTCCTTTCAAACACACACACAGAACAGTTATAAAGAATCAACTGCATACAATAAAGCAAGTCTCTACAAATAAACATGACAGTATCTATATTTTCATTCTTTAATATCTCACTCTCTGACAGTATGGTTGACTTAGATATCTGTAACAAAAACTATGAAGAACTTTCATGTTTGTAAGTTAAGAAACACACTTCCAAACAGCCTACGGATCAAAGAAAAACAAAAATTAGAAAATATTTAGAAATGAGTGGAAAAAAATTATGTATCACAAACAGCTAAAGTAGAAACTTCATAACCCAAACTGATCTTAATAAAGAGAGGCTGAAAACTAACAAGTTTTGTTTTGTTTTTTAAGATTTTATTTATTTATTTGACAGAGAAAGAGACAGTAAGAGACGGAATACAAGCAGAGGGAGTGAGAGAAAGAGAAGCAGGCCTCCAGCTGAACAGGGAGCCCAATGTGGGGCTTGATCCCAGGACCCTGGGATCATGACCTGAGCCGAAGACAGATGCTTAAGGACTGAGCCACCCAGGCACCCCAAAACTAACAAGTTTTTAAAGCAATGGACTTGTGCTTGCTTTGGCAGCACATATAAAAGCTAAAGACTTATTTCTAGGGAAATTTAAAAACAATGGGATATAACTTACAAATGCTACAAGTAATAGAAAAGTGAGATTCGTCTTTTTTTTTTTTTGAGAGAGAGAAAGAAGGGGCGGGGACAGAGGGAGAGGGAGAAACATGCCCTGCTGAGCAGAGAGCCTGGTTCAATCCCAGGACCCTGAGATCATGACCTGAGCCAAAAGCAGACACTTAACCCAACTGAGCCACCCAGGCACTCCAAAAAGTGAGATTCTTAAGAAGAATTTTTTATAAACTTCACAACTTATAGGAAATGGACACATTACAAGAAAAATACAATTTACCTAAACTGCCTTAACCAGAAATAGAAAGCATGAACAGTCAATAGCATAAAACCTTCCCAGAAAAAATTCCATCCAGGCCCAGACACTTCTACCAATAAAACCTACAAGATATCCCAGGAACATTTCTAATTTTAACTTATTCCCAAGAATAAAGAAGAAACTACTCCCCAACTCTTTTTGACCATTATCATAACCTTATACTAGAACTTGGCAAGGAAAAAGGGGTAAAAATTATAGGCTCTAAACCCAGATGAAAAATTCGAAATAAAACATTAGCAAGCCTTTATTTATGAAGACTTTATAATTGCCCCAAACTGGAAGAACCCAAATATCCCTCAAATGGAAATGGATAAACAAACTGTACCATAATTATACAATGGCACATTCAGCAATAATGAACTAGTGATATATACAACCACATGGATGAATCTCAAATTCATCCACTATGTTAAATAAATGAAAGCAGCTAGAATCAAAAGGTAATATACTGCATGATTCCATTTATATGACATTTTAGAAAAGGTGAAACTATAGGGAAAGAAAATAATCAGTAGTTACCTGGTGAGATGAGGGGTGAGGGAGGAAGGAACTGATTATGAAGGGGCATGGGAGAATCTCTGAGAGTTGACAAAACTGTTCTGTATCTTTTTTTTTTTTAAAGATTTTATTTATTTGACAGTGAGAAACACAGCGAGAGAGGGAACACAAACAGAGGGAATGGTAGTGGGAGAAGCAGGCTTCCTGCCAAGCATGGAGCTTGATGCGGGGCTCGATCCCAGGACTCCGGGATCACAACCTGAGCCGAAGGCAGCCGCTTAACGACTGAGCCACCCAGGCACCCCAAAACTGTTCTGTATCTTAATTGTGGTGCCTGGCAATGGTTACCCAACTGCCTGCATTTGTCAAAACTTAAAGCACTATACACTAAAAAAGGTAAATTTTACCGCATGTAAATTATACCTTCATAAAAAAAGAAAAAATTTAACAAATCGAATCCATGATGTACAAAAATGACATATCGTCAACTACCTGGATTGATCCCAAATATACAAGGGTAGCTTAACACTACAAAATTAACTAATATAATCTATTACACTAATAAAATAAGAAAAATAAGATGTTTTTCTCAATGAAGAAAAAAGACGTGATAAACTTCAACATCCATTCACACTGAAAATCTCAAACAAGGAATGGGGGGGGTGAAAAAACCTTTTTACCCAACAATAGATACCTCCAAAAAAATCTAATATCATGTTAAAAGTAAATATCCAAAGCATTCTGTAAGTTAGGAAACAAAGGTCTACTGATAGACTTATGTTAAAAATTGTTATTAGAAGACCAAAAAATAAAGATCAGATTGAAATTAAACCTATCATTACTGAATAATATGTCAATGTAGAAAAACAATTCACAAATAAAGTATTAAAAATCATTTCAATGAAGCACACTACCAAAATAACTAGTTACCCCATAGAGAAAGAAGAATCTTAGTACTAATTGAAATTTTTAATTCCATTACCTTGACTAGGTTCAGTAGTGTCAGATTTCAGGGAAAGCTGTTTTGTTCCATCTTTAACTTTTTTCAACCGGTTCTTATCTCCTGGTAAAGTTAATTTTTGCCTGAGTGGTTTTAATTCAAATGCCTGAAAAGTTTTGACCTGTGTTTTCTCCTCAGGAGCTACTTCTTTAGTTGGGTCCTTAGTAATACTGACATTATCAGTGCTTGTTTGGTCCTCAAAGTTCAATGTTTTAGCATCTTCCTGCACATTCTCTTCTTTGCTACTCAAAGCTAGTTTTTCATCTTTATTGATGCATTCTAGTTCCAACTGTATTTGCTTATACTTCAAAAGTAAGTCTTCAAAAGTTTCTTCCCCACAGTTTTCACTTTTTGATGAATAATTTTGTTTTCTTGATGGAGATCTTCCAAAACTTTTGGCTGAACAGCATATTAAGGAAACCAGTTTCCAAAATTTTTCCAGTAAATTTAACAAAAATACATGAAGTTATAGATGAATTATCTCCTTTTTAACGTGTTTTTCAAAAAAGATGAGTATTTTTGATTACTAAATTAATGTATGTGCTGATGCTCAATTTCATAATGTGCCCATATTTCAAATTTACCAAGTAACCATACAGAACAATCCACTTGGAAAATCACTGGTATCAGTTATTACCCACAGTACCTAAAAGTATTCCACCTACTTAGGTCATGGCAGCACTCCTTCTATGGTTATCAGAAAAGCCTATATAAGCAGTATTTAAAGAGTCCTTTCTAAAGGAAGAGAGGAGAAACAGAATGGTTTGTCAGATATGGATAATTTACACTTCAGATAATCAGGAGGAAACATTTCTTTTTAATTAATTTCTTCTCATGTTTGAAATTTTAAAAAAAGATAAAGAACACTGACAACTAATAGTTAAAACTAGTTTATAAATAGGAAGCATTTTCTTAAAAACCTAATACATAAGAATCTTAAAGCTCAAGTACACTAATATCCAACATTCACACAACTAAAACAATGAGGGAATTACATTATTTAAAAAAAAACCTACCATAGTATTCAAAATGTATCTTATAAACTAATCTGTCTCTGAAGATAAGGATACGGCTACCAAAAAATGTTCTTCTCTAACAGTGATACATAGAACATAACTTTTTCCTTAGAAGTGGCTACAAAATTCCAAACTCTAATTTTTATTCAAAATAATTCACACAGGTAAAAATTGTTACACCTCACTTCTCTAGCCTATAACTTAACAAGATTTAAAGATAAGTGCGTTATGTGGTTTTAATACAATGTCATTTACGGATCATTTAAAACTGGCTAGGATATAACATTACAGCTCCCTAAGATGCTTCCTCTGTTTAACACCTTATAGTACCAATCAACCTTCAGATACTTTAAAATTTCCCTAATGACCAATACAAGAATGAGAATCACCACCAAATATTTTTTTTTCATTACCAGTAACTTCAGAAACTAAACCAGCATTACAACTGAAAATCTTAACAGTTCTGCAACAAAACGTTTTAGTAAATCTCCGGTTCTATGATCTAAGCTCTTCAGACCCAAGTTTCTTCAAACAATACTAGTTTCTCATAACCCATCTTACTCTTCAACGAACAGAATCTGGCTTCTGCCAGCTGAGCTTGTTTATCCACCATGTTTTCAAACTATTTTATCTGACTTCTCTGAAGCTTTCGACACTACAAACCCCTTCTCTCTTGGTTTTTCCAACTCCACTCTCCTTCTTTCCCTACCTTCTTTCTTCCTTTAAGTCTTCATGACTCCTTTCGAA
Source organism: Procyon lotor (assembly GCA_028646535.1). Taxonomy (NCBI): domain Eukaryota; kingdom Metazoa; phylum Chordata; class Mammalia; order Carnivora; family Procyonidae; genus Procyon; species Procyon lotor. The sequence goes on from CM053611.1 coordinate 70,439,839, forward strand.
CTTCTGTAACAATGGTGTTCTCCAGTGAACTCTCTTTAGTCTCTTTCACTTTTCCTTTTGTACATTCTAGTGCACTCTATACATCTACATAATACAAGCGAAGTCTGGCCTCATGATAGATATTCGGAGTCTTATCTTCCACAAGCCATCCCCTATTCTGCTGCTGGACTAATGTATCTAGAAGACAAATCTGATCAGATCTGTCCCCTTGTATAAATCTCATTAAGAATAGAGTCCAAAATACTTACAATGGCATATAATGCCTTCATGATTTGACATGTACTTCCTTTCCAATCTCACATTTCCCCTGTTCATCACAATTTATGCATAGCTTTGTATTTAGGTTTTTCTGTTCTTCAAACTGACCCCAAACCAAAATTCAAATGAACCTCCTATGCGAAGGGCATAGGGCATTACTTGCTCCCTCTACCATTATATATTTTGTACATAAGTTCTGTAATTATCCTCGTCTACACCTCACTTTTCAATGGAGCCATCCAAAGGCACAACCAGTGATTAAAAAAATAAAACTGAAGACCTTGGAAAGATTTATAGAGGGAAAAGATTCAATACACTAACAGAAAAGACAAAAAAATGAGGAAAAGCAATTGAGTTACAACTGTAACTAATCTCTGTAAAAGCTAAATAAAATCTTCTACTTCTGTCTAATATAGGGCAGCTAGGATGAAATCAACACTTAAAAGATTTAATTTTAAACTAGTTAAGATGCAATTTCTAACTGAAATCTGGTTTAAAAAAAGAACTGCTTTTCAACTGCAGGTGAAAATGAAATGACTTTCTACTGATGAGAGACACTGGCCTAATTATGTTAGCTCTCATCAAACTGGAAAGTTTAAAACAGTAGTCAACCAAAGGAAACATATGCTAAGAGAGACTGACAAAGCGTCTATGACTAAGAAAAATTTAAAATGAATGAGAATGAAAATAAGTGCCACATCGGGATCTGGTTCATTTTATTTCTTTAAAGCTGCACCCAGCTTACCTTAATCGTTACAGAAAACTAAGTCAAAAACAAACAAAAACACTGTACTCATGCTACTTCACTTCTAGATTTTGGAAATGAGCCACAGTATATCCCTTATTCTTTCTTTCCTTTTTTTTGGAAACTCCACTCCTAACATGAGGCTCAAACTCACAACCCCAAGATCAAGAGTCACATGCTCTACTGACCGAGCCCCACAATGCTTATTCTTTCTTAAAGCAATTATTTATAAAACTGTCATTATTATAAGTGCACAGTGGATATGTGAATAAGTCTGAATACAGACTTGTTATTAAGGAATCTGAATTAATAAAATTTTGTATTACAAATTTTGTTTGCTCACATTATGTGAGAGTAACTGAAAACTATGTTTTCCTTCACAAATTCTTACAAAGAATACCACCTCTAGGATGGATTAATGATACTTCATGAGAAAACTATGAGCAGAGAATCAAAACAAGCGTCCTTTTCTTAAGTGCAGCATCTGTGAAAAACAAAAACAAAAACAAAAAAACAGCAAGACAGCTCATTTCTGCTAAGTTACTTTGGAAACGTTTTGTTTTGTGAAAACTTTTTTCACTTTATGGGCCTGTTTATTAATAGAAACATAGACTAGCTTAACAATTAATAAAGGTATATATGGCAAAGGCTAAACTGGTATTGAATGAATGGACAGAAAGAAGGCAAGGGCAGGAGCTAAGCAAATCTCCTCATCACCACTTTCTCTAATACAGATTAAATGAAGAAAAAACTCTGCTCCCACAGTACTTTTTACATACTTCAATATGAAGTTTTTACATAATACTGTATTTATTCACATCTGTCTACCCAACACAAATTCCAAGTTTCCTCTTATATATATATTTTTAAAGATTTTATTTATTTGGCAGAGAGAAAGAGCTCACAAGTAGGCGGAGAGGCAGGCAGAGGGAGAGGGGGAAGCAGGCTCCCTCCTGAGCAGAGAGAGCCTGATTCGGGGGTCCATCCCAGGACCCTGAGATCATGACCTGAGCCGAAGGCAGAGGCTTAACCCACTGAGCCACCCAGGTGCCCCTCCTCTTTTATGTTCTTAAAAAATATATATGCCCTGAAGCATCCTCTTTTTAGAATTTAGAACCCAAATCTGACTGCTGCTTGTTAGAACAACTAACAAATCCTTCATAAAAAAATATCTTGGGCAGTGTTCTTCTTTTTTTGAAAGAACATCATTTGTCTTTCTAAAAGTTAAATCCCTACATGATTTTCTTTGAAACAATCCTAGGTTCTCCTAACCCAACTTTCGGTTGCAGAATTAAGTTTTTCAGGGCACTAACACCAGAAGGGGCTACTTTGTACCTAAACTTATATTTCTTGCCCCTTTATTATTCTGACATCTGGGAAGAACCATTTGAACCTAAGTATTCTATAAAAATAACGCTGAATGCCTTCCAAACAAATGTCATTACATGTAAGTTTCATATATAATATGTTTAAAAATCAATATACCACAGAAATTACAACCAGTAATAATTGTACTTATTAAACAATTTTTATGCAGTTATCAAGAAATAAAACCTAGGTCTACAAACCCATCATAAACTAGCAAACCTTCAGATGACTGATTCCCCAGTATAAATCTTAAGTAAACTTAAGAATTACAGATAGGGGAATAGAGAGAATAAAAATCAGGTATTTTTGCTATTTTCCTTTTCAACCTCCCCATAATCTCACCCTTCCATACACCCCATGGCTTTCATTGTATTAAAATTAATATTGTTTATCTTTCTCTAACCTACATTTGTAAGCACTGACCTACAAAATGTCTAAAAACTGAACATAAGAAATAGAGGAGATAAAACTTGGTTGTATGAATTCAATAGTTGGTGGAGATACGGGTCTTTCCCCCCCTCCCCCATTTTAAAAGGCAGTATGTGTAAAAATAAATCAGGAAAGGTAAAAAGCAGAATAACAAATAAAAACTATAGCATTATGCAGAATGGAACTCCACAATTTTCAATGTCAAAGTTCAATACTGTATTAGCAACAGTATTCCCCAAATCGCTTATGATTCGTTCTCCAACAATCTAAGTCAACCTGATATAAGAACAAAGTTCTTGTACCAGCGAAAGTAAATACTAATGAAACCTGGGTTTCTGATGTACTATTGCAAATCTGATTTCACTAACTTGTCCCCATTGCATAATACCTTAATGTTAAAAAGCAATATACCCAAAAAACTTTAAGAAACAGGTCTATATAGTGTGACACATGGAGACTTACCAAAGAACAAGTTAAAGTATACTGACACAGCGACAAGCGGTTCTGATGGTTCAGAAAAGTTACTCATCTCATAGACCTAATAATGACGCTAAAGGTAACTTTAGTAAGTGACACACCCAGGGCGGATCGCCACGTTAAGGATACAACTCTTCCGAGGTGGAGAGGGCTCTCGCCAGCTCTGACTGCTGCTGAATCCGGATCCTGCTCCTCCTCCCAGAGGAGGTCTGCCCCCCGGCTTGCCTCCTCGCTCACCCCCTCCTCGCCCCCGACTCCAGCGACTTCCACCCCGGTAAGGCCTGCCTCGAAAGCGGAAACGGTCCAAGGCGATGTGGCTCCGTTCCCAAAAGGACGGCCGGGGACTGCTTTCGGACAGTGAGCTCGAAGGCATCCGTACGGAGGGCGGGTGAGACCGGAACGGCTCTTTGGGTCGGTAGCTGCTGTGTCCCCTGAGGTGGCCCCGCTCCGACGCGTGCCGCGAGCGTGAGAAATTCCTCAACTGCTGCTGAGAAGAGGACGACGACGAGGAGGAGCCACCGCCTCCGCCAGATCCACCGCCCCGGGCCGGGTGAGGAGGCCTTCGTCGCGGATACGGCAACAGCCCGCCGCCGCCGCTGCTGCTGCTGCTGCTCCGGCTCCGTATCTGGCTGTTGTTATCGTCGTCGCTGATCTCCCCATCTTCTAGCTCCCCTTCTTCCTTGGGCGAGAGGCCACTGGAGGCCGGGGCCGGAATATCTGCGGTCGCCATCCCGGGAGCAGCGCCTTCCACACAACCTTAGCCCTCCGTCCGGGGATCCGCCCGACAATTGCTTTCCTCCTCGGTTCCCTTCTTTTCTAACGGACCCGGTCGGTGCGGCCTTACCCTACTCGGACACCTAGCGGGCTTTGCTCCCCAACTTCCCCGCACCCCAGCTCTTTCTCGCCGGACCGTCGCAACCCAGTTCCCTTCCCTAGCGCCCCCTTGCTCCTCCGCGATCGGGGCTCTTCCGCCTCGCGAGAAAGGGCCTCTGGAAGTGGCTCTGCCCGTGACGTCACTTCCTGCTGCACGCAGGAAACAAGGCATCCAGTTCACGCGATAATAATTAGGACAACGCGATTCTTAGTGGGACTTGTAGTCTTTTTTATCTCTGTCTTCGGGTTTGTCCTTCCAACCTCTATCTCACACACCCCCGCACGCTCCCCTCGAACTCCGGATTGGGATGTCTGGGTGCGTGGCGGGGTGGGCGGGCCCATTCTCAATCTTGGCCGCAAGAGTTTCTTAGTGATGGGGGGGAGGGGGAAAGACACCTTTTTCATTGCTCCGAGGACCGCTGCCAAAGAGAGGCAGTAGTCCCACTCCCTTTTGGGCGCCGTGAGAGGGCGGCTTGTGTCCGCCATGTTGGTGAAGGTAAACGTAGGCGATCGGAGCTCCAGGACTGTCTGCTTTGCTGGCTGAAGTCCGCCATATTAATAAAGAGACAGGGAAGACTGACACCCCCCATCACCCCCCACCACCCCACCTCATACACAAACCCTTTTTTCTCACTCCGCTTTCACGACTCCTCTCGGTGGGCCCGTCCTCTGCCTCGCTTGCCTAGCTTTTGCCCGAAGGAAGCGTAGCAGCCAGCGCTTCAGAACAGGCTTAAGACTGCGCCGAATGAGGGGGAAAGGGAAATGCCGACCAATTGCGCCGCGGCGGGCTGTGCTACTACCTACAACAAGCACATTAACATCAGCTTCCACAGGTAACCTGGGCAGGGAGTGGGGGTGACGGAAACGGGAATTCCTAGATTGGGTGTTGCTTGTGTGGAAGGAGCAAGAGGATTCTACTAATTCTAATGATTTCACTACCTAGCCAGTAGCAGGGAAGGGTCAGTTCTGCCCTTTGTGTGTGTTTCTCAAATCTGTCCAATTTTTTCTTCTTCGGGGAAGGTTAACTCACTTTGTGAAAGAAATCCAAGTTCTGTATGGTGGTTACTCCTTAGAGAAAAAGTAAAAGAATATCTTAATTTTCTGTTCTTTTATGTTAGACTGTGTCTTGACATGAATGATGCCTTAAAAGGAAGCGAAACCTTCCTGTTCAAGTCAGCAATCACCTTAAAAACCTACTGTGCTCCCATCAATATTAGGAAATTCTCACTAGCTAAATTGACACGGGAAGCATTTAGATTTCTAGGAGTCACATACAGTTACTGCGCAGGATTTGAGTCATCGTTGATATCCATGGAATTAAGAGATGGTAATGAAAGTGCAAAAGATGAGCTTTCTGTTCTTAACCAGAATAGAGTAATAAAAAGAATTTAGGTTTTGTTTTACCTCCGTTTGTTGGAAGAGCAATCAAAAGTCTTTAGTTCTGTCAAATCAGAACTCTTGAAAATATTGTAAACACTGCATGAAATATAGTAAGTACTCGGTTAACGTTTACCTTTTGTGCAAGTGCCTGCCATGTGCCTGAAGAAAAGAAGCATTGAAAAAAAAGTAATGTGCAAATAGTTCTGATTTTATATATCTCACAACTTAGGACGATCTTGAATGTGGAAAAATTATATCCTTAACCCTTTCCTTACCTAATTATGACTAAATGATCCCTTATTAAAAACTGCTACTTTAAAAAAAAATCCTTGTGATGTTTATTTTTCAGGTATTTCATGGAAATGTAGTGCATCATTCATTCATCTACCAAATGTATACAGGGTTCTTATTTGCCTGCCATTGTGCTAGCAATCCAGAAAATTCTTTTTTTTTTTTTTTTTTGAGATTTATTTGAGAGAGCTCGAGCACATGTGAGCGGGGGAGGGGCAGAGGGAGAAGACGACTGAGCAGACTACCCAACAAGTGGGGAGCTCCACTGGGTGTTGGGTCTCACCTCCCTGAGATCATGACCTGCATCAAAATCAAGAGTTCGGGGCGTAACCAACTGAGCCACACAGGCGCCCTACGACCCCCAACCCCCGGAAAATTCTTATACTTGAATTTAATAAGTAGTGAGAAAGAAAGATAATTATGGTTAAGTGCCACAGAAGAGACACCCTGGATACCTACCTATAGCCTTGTAAATTCAAAGAACATTTCTCAAAGGATGTGAAATTTCAGATGATACCAAAGGATGACATAGATTTAGTCCTGTATGCTCCTTTACTGATACTCTCTTTTATCCAATGAGTATTTGAGAAGACACGAAGGTTTTTAAAAGAATGGCATGATTAGATTTGCATATTAAAAAGCTCTCTGGCTGCACTGTGGAGAATTATGGTGTTAAAGTGCTCGTCAGGCATCAAGAGATGAATTTGATGAGAAATGAGCTTAGTACACAATATTAATTTACCTACTATTTCTTTCACAGGGAAATTCTCCTACAGTGTCAACTAAGCTAAACAATGACTTCATTGCTGGCACAACCAGCACTTGATTAGAAGAGGTGAGAGTTAGTAGGAAAAAACAGGAACTTGGAGTAAAACAAGGGAGCGTCTACCAGTAACCTGGACTAGAGTGATACTGACAGAGATAGAAAGAAGTGGACAGATTTAAGAAATGTTTGAGTAGAAACTACTGTATGGTAATTTGATATGGAAGATGAGGGAGGGGGAGGAGTCAAAGGCACCAATAATCTTGAATATTTGAGATACACAGTGATACAGTAACATGCATACTTGACCATTTTCCTCCTATGAAATTAACCTTTCTATGGGAACTTAGAGCTTAACATTATAATAAATTACATTCCTATTTCATAAATACAATGTTTGACCAACTTCTTTCCTAGAATGTTGATAGACTTCTTTATTGCTATGTACAACTTATGTTCCCTAAATTTACTATCCATTTTTCTTATCTCTTAGCCCACTCCAGTCTAAGTACCCCAATAATCTTCTGAAACTGCTGTTGCTATGAGTTATCACTCTTGTATTTCTTTTTCATGGCATGTCTTCATTTCCTCCTTGAAAATATTCTCTACTTTTGAATTATTTGACACTTAAGTTTGTGGTTTTCATCTTCTTTGACCTATCTTTAGTTTTCTCTGCCAGCCTCTTCCTTTCTCTGCCCTCTGACTTAGGTCTTACTATTACAAAATGATTTCAACTGTTCTGTGGTCTCAGTTAACTTGTTGGTGTCTCGGTATTTCTCTTGTCTCTCTTTAATTGCTCAGGTTCAACATATCAAAATTTATACTAATGAATTTGCTAATGAATTAACTAATTCATTAATGAATTAAGCACCACCGCCCTGTATTCCCTTTCTTAGTAAATGAAAATACCATCTATCCCAAAGTGGGAGATCATCCTCCCTTGACTTCTCCCCTATTTCCTCTTGATTGGATTATTACAATAGCTTCTGAACTGGTTCACTGTTTCCATCCATGCATTCCTAACTTCTCTTCTGTAATCAGTGGTGTGTTGCTAAAGGTATAACGACAGGATCTCCAGGGAACGGGGAAAGCACTGATTTGTAGTGTTTGCCCAATTTCCATGATATACTCTACGATGGCTGGTTTCAAGATACCAGTATGAAATCACTAATCATACAGTTGGGAAGAAATGTGCGGTACCACACACAGAACAATTTTAAGAATATAGATAATAGTAAAGTAATTAAGAAATGATGGGTTTCAGTATTTATTATCTTTGTACTTAATTTCATTGTAAATGCATATAATTTTGAATAATGGCTGTGTTTAATAGCTAGGTAAAACATTTTATGTTAATAACTCTCTTAATTAGGCCTTTTAATGGCCTTCCGATGCCATTTTGGATAAGAGTTCAAAATTACTCTTTAAGTTAGAAGGCCCTCCAGCATCATTTCATGTCATAACACTCTTCCCTGTCCCCGAGATACTTAACACTCTTCACTACCCCCATCCTACCTTCTCTATCTAATGCCTACTCTCATAAAACCTCTGGACTGGATTAGCTCTTCCTGTTTTATGGTTCCCTGCTACCCTATATGTACCCTTTGATAACACTCATGGCACCTGTAATTTCTGTTATATTAATAAATAGCCTTTATTTAGTATTTACTGTGTACTATGTACTGGGCGAATTATTTACTTACATTATCTCATTAATCCCTGGAACCATACAAGGTATCATTATTACTCCACTGTATAGCGGATAAAACTGAAGCCTAAAAAAGCTAAACAATTTGCCTAATGTCACTCAGGTATTACAGTGAAGCAACCAGGATTGGCACCTTGATTTGTCTCCAGAGACAATGTTCTCAGCCATCCTTTTTACTGCATCAAGCCATTTGATTCTCTACCCTTCCCATTACAATATATCCTCATGTAAAAAGTAGGTACCATAAAGCATAAAGGTAGGTCAGTTTTGTTCATTACTATGTCTTCAGTGCCTAGAACAATCTTTGAATATAAAAGGCATTCAGCTATTAATAAAGACTTAAGAAAAATAGCATTATTTAAAACACTGATTTTCCAAAACATGTTTCTGAAAGCTTGGTTCTATTATTGGTAAACAAATCCATCAGTTACCACCATGTTAATTTTTTAATATTAGAGGATTTATTATTACTTAAATTCAGCTAATGGACTATATCTCTCACCCTTTGAATATGCTGAGAAAAATCCACACTCATAAAAAACATAATTAAGGTTATGCTGTATAAAAGCATTGTTTCAAATCAAATACGAAGTGGTTGATTATTTTCTAGTTCAACACAGATAACTAAACATTAGTAATGCCAAACTAATCCCATTAGTTTGTTCATTGATTCACTGAGAAAGTTCCTTGAGCACTTACTTCACAGGATAAAGTAGTGAAAAACATAGCTCCTAACCAGGAGAAACTTATGATCTAGAGGTGGAAATAGAAAAGTAAACAATTAAAGTACAATAATATTTTATATGATATAGGAACATCTAGCCCCATCCATAGAATTTCTTTAGGAATATGGGATTCCTAAATTCAATCTTAAAATAAAGGAAAATTGGCTCATGTTAAGGTTTAATTAGGCACTGGTTTCATAATTAGGAAGCTAATTTTAAAAAGAGCTAGGAACACCTGGCTGGCTCAATTGGTAGAGCATGCCACTTTTGATCTTAAGAGTCTTGAGTTCAGGCCCCACGCCATGCGTGGAGCCTATTTAAAAAAAAAATAATTTTCAATAGACATTGGGGAGGGTATGTGTTGTGGTGAATACTGGGTATTGTGTAAGACTGATGAATCACAGACCCTGAAACAAGTAGTATATTATATGTTAATTAAATAAAAAATTAATAATAAATCCAAAAAATAACAAAATAAGTTTCTGCAAAGGAAAAAAATGTTTTCTACAAAGAGCTAAAAAAATTACAAGGTTGAAAAACAGTATCTGACAGTCTTCATATATCTGAAGATTCTTATAGCAATGATAATAACAATGATACTTATTTGTTCTGCATCTTTATTGAAGCCCAAACAAGAAATGTGCCTGTAAAAAGCCTGACTTTTAGCTGAGGCCACAGGAAACATTTCCAAACCATTAAATATTGGAACAGAGATCTTTGAAATGAGAATACATTATTATTAACAGGTAAGGGCTAGGCAGAGTAGATAAATCCTCCATCAGAAGTTTCTAGTGAAATAGAGTAAACTTACATATATGAAAACATGAACTGTAGTGTGACATACAGATGTTACTATTTTCAGATTAGGGTTTGTTTAGGTGGGATGATAGGGACAGGAGATGGGAGGTTACCAGTTAATATAGTTTTTCATTTGTGCCCCTCACTACTGGTAATTTGAACAAACCTGCTATATGTGATCTAGCAAAAGCTGTTGTTACCTAGTAAAGCTTCACTTGGGGGTTTCTGAGCCACATGATCTTTTAACATGATTTTAATGGTTCTTTTTAAATACGAGTTCATAATTAATACTTAAAGGATAAAGTAATCAAACTAAAGAAGAACTCAACTCTAATACATATGAATGTTGATTTCTTATGTTTTCAAGTCGCCATACTTATCACTAGAATTTTGGGGCTGTCCCTTATATTCTCTTCCTTAACAGGAATGCACTGGTACATATCAGTATATTATGTATTTAAAATAAATAAGAAAGGAGTAACATTCCTGCTGGGCTTGTCAGCATTTTACTTTTTGTAATAATTATGCTTTCTACTATACTACATAGCTTGAGTTCATTTTTTAAAAATATATACAGTTTGCATGGAATTAATATAGTGAATTGTTATTTTATACAGTTTTATATCAATTAAGCAAATATTTGTTGAGCCCCTACTGTTTGCAAGGCATTGTGCTAAGTGTTAAAGATATTTGTTAAATATCTTTATCATTTGTTTGTTATATATTAAAGATAATTTGTTAAAGATCCCTATCCTCAAGAAACTTATAAGGTACTTTTATTTCACTAGAAATTTATTAAAATGGAAAAATTACAAAAGAATGTGTTAAATGTCACAGCGAAGAAACACAGAGGAAGGAATACCAGAATCTGTCTAGGTTTCCCTTGATAAAATTTAATCTGCAGATATTTGATTTGTCTTGATCATGTCCCTACATCAGCAGATCATAGCACCGTGAATTACTTGTGCTTATAATGGTTCTATGTAACCTTGATCTAGATGAGTATAGTATTATTTATTTTTACTGCCCATGTTAAGAACTAGGTTGAGAAGAAAGGTCTCTTTATTTGTTTTTATTAACATATAATGTATTATTTGCCCCAGGGGTACATGTCTGTGAATCATCAGGCTTACACATTTCACAGCACTTACCATCGCACATACCCTCCCCAATGTCCATAACCCAGCCACCCTATCCCTACTTCCCCTACCCCCCAGCCACCCTCAGTTTGTTTCGTGAGTCTAGGAGTCTCCTATGGTTTGTCTTCTTTCTGATCCCATCTTGTTTCATTTCCCTCCCCCCACCCCCCAAGACCCCCAACCCTGCCTATCAAATTCTTCATATCAGAGAGATCATATGGTAATTGTCTTTCTCTGATTGACTTATTTCGCTTAGTCTAATACCCTCCAGCTCCATCCATGTCGTTGCAAATGGCAAGATTTTGTTTCTCCTGATGTCTGCATGGTATTCCATTGTATATGTATACCACATCTTCTTTATCCATTTATCTGTTGGTGGACATCTAAGTTCTTTCCATAATTTGGCTATTGTGGACATTGCTGCTATAAACATTCGGGTGCATGTGCCCCTTCAGATCACTACATTTGTATCTTTAGAGTAAATACCCAGTAGTTCGACTGCTAGGTCGTAGGGTAGCTCTATTTTCAACTTTTTGAGGAACCTCCATACTGTTTTCCAGAGTGGCAGTATCAGTTTGCATTCCCACCAACAGTGTAGGAGGGTTCCCCAAGAAAGGTTTCTTTAAAACCCTGAAAAGTAAAAGCACTCAAGTTAGTTTTTCATCAATTTTTTTGCAACTTATAAAAAATAGCATGAATTGGTTTTTGTTCCAATGTCTGGATATCAAAATTTTGTGTGTAAATGAAAGACACTTTAAATCATCATCTTTTAAAATTTCTTTTAACCACTAAGGTGCAATCAGAAGTGTGATTGGTGGAATGTGAGTTGCCTTTTTTTTTTTTTTTTTTTTTAAAGGTTTCCTTTGGATCCTAAGAGAAGAAAAGAATGGGTTCGCCTGCTTAGGCGCAAAAATTTTGTGCCAGGAAAACACACTTTTCTTTGTTCAAAGCACTTTGAGGCCTCCTGTTTTGACTTAACGGGACAAACTCGACGACTTAAAATGGATGCTGTTCCAACCATTTTTGATTTTTGTACCCATTTAAAGTCTATGGTAGGTAACATTTCTTTTACCCGTTTTTACCATTTTTTGGTACCCATTCTTTTTTGTTTAAAAATTAAAACAATTCAGAATATATCAAAATTCATGTACAATGATATGCCTCAAGAAAGTCACAAAACTTCCTCTTGTGCGATAAAGGTACAGGCTACAATTAGAGCTCAGGTCTCCTGACTCCAGTATTCTTTCCCCAAACCAAACTGATTTTACTATATTGGAATTTTACTTTACTTCCAGTTATTATCAATAATTGAACCAATGGTAAAACTGAGAAATCATGAGTAATGATACCTCTAGCATCATTCTGCTCTTGATTTTAAGATAACATTCAAGATTTTTGTGAAGAGCTTTAAGAACAGCACACCCAGAGAATAACAGAGTTACTCCAAAATATATAAGTTCAGAGGAAGGCATCACAGAAAACTTCATAAAGTTAAGGCATTTAGGCTGGAGTTTGAGCTTGGAGTTTGGAACTTAGGAGAGGGTTCTTAACCTTGCACAGGACAATTACAATAACATGAGGAGAACAAAAGCCAGTGGGTTGAGGGGTAAGTGGAAAATAAATGTTAGCAAGTGATATGTAAAAGGAAGGAGAGAATTAGGTAGGTAATGAATGTATTAAAACAATATCTTATCTAGTTGGGAAAAATCTGACCAGAGAGGAAAATTTATTTGTCCAAAAATGAATTCTGTGTTTTTAATAAATATTTGTTGAATCAATTAAAGAAACAAATTTAGGAAGTTATGACATAATCTGGGAACTGAAAGTGATTTAATATTATGGGAGTATAAATTAAGATGGTGAATGGCTGAAAGGGGTAAGATCCTATATTGTAGGTTTGCTATGTAAAGATTTTATTGTCTTTAGATAATGAGGCAAAGAGAAAGATAGCCAGTTACAGAAACATCAAATCTGTTAGAAAAATTATTCTGGTGGCAGAATATGAATTAGTGAGGATCAGAATGCGGTGGACATTATTAAAGAATTTTTTAGGATATTCAAGCCAGATATGAGACAGGCCTGATGTGGGGAGTAGCATTAAGAATAATGGAGAGGATGGTGAGCACTGTAAATTGTGTTAAGAATGATGAATCACAGACCTATACCCCTGAAACAAATAATACATTATATGTTAATTAAAAAAAAAGAAGAAGAAGAATGATGGAGAGGAAAGGATTCATGATAGAATTAATTGGACTTGATGACAGTTGAGTAAAAGAGATACAGGGGAAAAAAAGTCCTCAGGATCCTCAGATTTGGGTGTAAAGTTCCTGGCCATATTTTAAATCCTAGAATAGAAGGTGTAACTGTGAACATTTAATAAGTAAATCTATTCAGGAGCTTGATACTTGGGAATAATTTTTTATTAAATAGAACCCCAGGTTTGAAATATTATCGAGTTGAAAGAATAGTGTTTACCTAAAAAAGAGATTAAATCAATATCAGAGATAACCAAATGTAAATACAAATATAAATACATTATATTGGCCTTAGTGAGAAATTGCAAAAGATTTTTAAAGTCTTCCTAAAATCACAATAAGTTGAAAAAGACCTTGGAAGTCCATTGTCTATTTTTAAACAATGTTGGTATCCCTCCAGAGAGAAATGACAAAATGAAAGAAGGTGGCTGGAGCTAATTCAACAAGTTGAGAAACTTGAATCCACAATTACATGAGATGGGCATCTGATGTTTCCTATCAAACTTTTAAAATCAGTTTTTAAAAGAGTAGGTTAATTACTTTCATAAAAAACTGGGTAAAATTTACTTATTTATGATATTCTATAATTTATGTTCCGACTCTCTAATTTTATTTGGCTTAGAAACTCAAGTCAAGAAATCTTTTGAAGAAAAACAACAGTTGTACCCCAACAGGACCATCTAATTTAAAATCAAACATTAGTAGTCAGCAAGTACTACTTGAACACAGTTATGCTTTTAGGAATCCTATGGAGGCAAAAAAGAGGATAATTAAACTGGAAAAAGAAATAGCAAGCTTAAGAAAGAAAATGAAAACTTGCTTACAAAAAGAACGCAGAGCAACACGAAGATGGATCAAAGCCACATGCTTGGTGAAGAATCTGGAAGCAAATAACATATTACCTAAGGGCACATCAGAACACATTTTACCAACTGCCTTAAGCAGTCTTCCTTTGGAAGATTTCAAGATTCTTCAACCTGATCAACAAGATAAAACATTACCAATTCTATAAAATATTCCTTTAAGATTAGCCCACAAAGAACTTGATGGCCATCCTTAATTCTATTCAAAGGTAAAAATACTTAAGGAAATTATGCCAAAATTGGGTATTTAATAAAGTTTTACTTGAAATACCATTATTACTGTATAATTTATGAAGACTTGATTATAAAAAAATGGAAACTTTCTATGAAACTTATATTTGAAAAAGAATGGAAGTGCCTTACATGAGAATTATGTACTTAAGAATTTTGCTAGGAAATTGTATGTTTCCAAGGTGTTTTTTGTGTTTTTGTCTTTTAAAACTACTTTTAAAGAACTGTCAATGACAATATGTTTAATTTCTATTAGAAAATTTTTTTTCCTGTACCAATGTTGGGATATTACATTCTAAATAGAATGGAAAGTAAGAATTTGCCAACATTAAATATGACTTTAAAACTGCTGGGTTTTGTATTAATTGAATTATTATTGGCACTGTGATTTGGAAATTTTGTAGGAAAAAAAATCTGAGGTACAAGGCAAATTCTGTTATTTAAACTTTCTGTATTTGCTCACCAACAAAAGTGACAAAAGTCATGACCTCCTTCATGAAAATGTTAGCTTTTAAAATAGACTATAAAATATTTTGAAAATAATATTTTGAATGTAAAGTACTCTTGAGTCATCTAAGCAAGGTAAGGCCACAAGTAACTCAGACTAGAAAAACTGGAAACCAGTTATATGTTATGAAATAATGTAGGCATTGTGATCTAGCTTTGACCTTAGTTAAACAAAAAGATAAATTTATAGTACTTTTTTCTCACAATAAAAATATTACTTTTTCAATTCCAAAGTTGATGCATTAATTAGACAATGTGATACAAAGTTCCAGGTTAGGAATATCTCCTCTACCCCCATGTATATTGATACCAAAACTCATAAGGTTTTTTTTTTACCCCATAAGGCCATATTACAACTTAATCACAGAAAAGTATATACCATATTATATCTTCACAACTTATAACTTAAACTGGCATTAATTTATTATACATATCAGCTTGCTTTTATCTCCTTTTTTAGCAAGTCAAATAGACCAACTGTACCTCATAAGGGACGTGAAATGTATTGTCTATAAAAATACATGTGTCTGGTAAAACTATGAAAATGCTAATTATTTTACAGCATACAGTATGAAAACTATGATAGTTACCACTTGAACTAATTAAAGAGTTCACCTTATTTCACCAGATAAATTTTTAATTTTAGTAAGAATTCTTTCCTTCAAACAGCTTTGGGTAAATCACATTAAATTCATTAATGTGTAACCAAGTTATTCAATCTTAGTTCAAGCTTCTGACACTACCATATCAAAGCAACATGTATATACCTAACCATAATTGTTAGAAATTTTTCCTTTAAGGTAATGCCTGTTTTATTTTATAAAGAAATATTTTGGTGGGGGGAGTTGTGTTGGTTTTGTTTTTGGTGACATTTGCTTGGATCCTAGCAGTAGTCTTTCTACAATATTAGCACCCTTTTTTGTAAAAGGAATGCCTCCCAAGCAGCTAGATTTCACAAAGGCAAAGGTAAGAAAAATCTGTGTTGTTATCATGAGACACTTAAATATTTATGAAAATCCTTTTGTGAATATTATAAACCTTGTTAGTCATTTTGTCTCAAATATTGGACATAGCTCCTTAAAACTGTCATTCTGTGTTTTTTTTCTAATATGGTTTCAAATATCTCTTCACTTACCATAGCTTTATACCTCAGAATAAGCTGGGCAGGTAATCATCTAAACATAAACTGTGTTTTCCAAGTATGAAGTCTCATGTGGTTCATCACCCCTTCCCAATATAAAACAAAATACTACTTAATGCAGGCTCATTCCTATCTACAATAGTATCTTGATATCTTAATATAACATTTTTAAAATCACAAAAATAAGACATAAAATACAAGCTTTTAGCAAAGTTAACTAGACTTCATTATTATTTGAGACTACTGAATAAACGACCACTCAGTAATTTTAAAGTACATTTTTTTGGTGTTTTCTTCATGTCATTGTCATGTTACTGTCCTGATAACATGCTCTAAATTCTCCCTGCATCATCATTAACATACATACATCGGTCTACCTAGTCTCATTCATAGAGAAAAACCTAAATCTTTTTAAATCCTGTTTTCAGTTTTTGATAAATTTACCAGTTTGACCATCTACCATAAAAATAGAGCAGCTCTTTTTCTTCTGCTGGACCCAGCACATACCCTCTGTTCATTCTATGTGTTATTTGTTCTATGCCTGCATGCCTGCTAGGCACTAATCTCTCTGAAGAAGCAGCCAAGAGCTAATGACTTGATTCAAAGATGACATGATTATCTGCTTAAGTTCCTCTAAAGTCTTCTGAGAGAAAAAAATATATATTTGTAATGCAATATGCTAAATGCTATGAAAGAAATCTACATAAATGCTGGCAAATGTTGGTAAATTTACCAACAGCATGCTAAATGCTGTTGAATTGGAATTTAATAAGCATATAAACTTTATAGACCTTTTTCCAAAAAACTTCCCTTGAAATAAAACAGATTTCTTCTTACGACTTACCAAAGGAGACAGAAGGACATCAGAATTGATCTGAATTATGTAGTGTTCTTTTAATGAGTTGTAAGACATTTTCCACTTGGAAATGAATACTGAACAAATTAGTTGTTAATGGTATCATTTTAACAGAAAAATATAAACAAACTATTGTATCAAAGCCAAGTACTCAAGTTTATTTGACATTTGATATTTTTATAAACTAAAAGATTTTTACAAATAATTTAGTTCAGAGTCTTAAGGTTAACAAAACATGGCATCCATTTGATCTCTTGTTCTTTACAAATACTCTGTAAGTGGCATTATCTCCAATTTACAAATGAAATTCTTGTCAATGTTATTTATTTATTTATTTAGATGTTTAATTAATCTATTATTTAGATTATTTAGATGTGCCAACAATCTAGGAAGTTCAATCCTAGATTGAACGATGGTCTTCAGCCTTCAAACCCGCCACATTATAATTCCCATCCAACGTATGAATCGCGTTATTAAAGCAGGACAAGTCATGTGTCTCAAACTAAAAAAAGTTTACATATGTAGTTAAGATCATCTATGAAGTCACTATAGATCTTTTCTAGGTAGACTTTATAATGTTGGTATTTTATCTCATTTCTCAGTGTTAGAATACGGGTAAATTTTAATGTTGGTATAATAGTTCATCTCTATGCCAGAATATGGGATTCTGTAGGTATTTAGACAGTTGAAAACTTCCTAAAATTAATGATTTTATAATGTATATTAAACAATTACATATTGTATTCTGAGAATGTTATTAAAAATTTTTTTACAAGGAAATTGCTGTCATGACTTTTTTTTTATACAAAATGAACATGAATATCTCCGTGGAAGTCTTTCCCTTATATGGACTCCCTAAAATATTTCTGTAGAAGTCCTTGACCCTAAATTGAAGCAAACTGTAAACAAAATAAGGATATGTAAAGCCTAGAAGAGGAGTTATTTTTATTTTCATGGCTCAAGTTATATCTAAGCATACATTATAGTTTATTTGCACTGGTTTTTTGGGGTTTGTTGTTGTTCTTTTTTAAAATTTTATTTATTTATTTGGGAAAGAGAGCACAAGAGCATGAGCTGGAGTGGGGGTGTGAAGAGGAGAGGGAGAAAGCCAAGTGAGGAACATAGAGCCTGACGCACTGGAGGACCTGGAGATCATAACCTGAACCGAAATCAAGAGTTGGAGGACTAACTGACTGAGCCACCCTGGTGCCACTGCACTGTCATACTGGTTATGCAACCTAAACCAGATATACAAAGGGCTATAAAAATTCTCTCTCCCAACCATAGAGGATCACACAAAGATTTATTTGTAAATACGATTACCAAAGCATGACTTTAATAAAAAAAAATAGATGTGATTTATTTTTTTAACACTTTATTTATTTGACAGAGAGAGCACGAGCAGGGAGCTTGACATGGGGCTTAATACCAGGACTCTGGGATCATGACTGGAGCCAAAGGCAGACATTTAACAACTGAGCTACCCAGATGCCCCGTAAGATGTGATTTTTTAAATTCATTTTATAATTTGATACTTTAATACAAAAAATACTATACTAATATTCACTAAAAGACACTGAGCAAACTAGGATGAACCAGTCAAGTTCCTGTCCTCAAGACTACTGGAAGGAAATATTCCATTTATTCCTGCTCCCTACACTCTTCCTAATGTCCTTTACAATGAGTCGAATCTAATATAAGAAATCAGTCTTCAGATTGCTGCCTAGGCTTAAAAAGAAAAACTTTTGAGTTTAATATCAAGGACGATATGTAGGACGCTGGGTGGCTCTGTTAGTTAAGCAACTGCCTTCAGATCTGGTCATGATCTCAGGGTCCTGGGATTCAGCCCGGAGTTGGATTCCCTGCTCAGTGGAGAGTCTGCTTTTCTCTCCTGCCCCTACCCCCAATTCAACGCTTGCTAATGCACTCTCTCTCTCTCAAATGGATAAAATCCCTAAAAAAAAAAAGAAAAGAAAGCAGGTGTGTGCCTATCCCTTAGGTGAACTTTCAGATTGTTTAGATAGAATATTTCAAACCTTATCTCTAACTCTGCTCCATTCTCTTGAACTTCCTATTTTCATGCTTTCCTTAACCAACTCTAAGTGCCCTTCCCCTATCTTGGTCACTTAACTTCGTCATCTTTCATGTCTTAGCCCTGACAATCCCTCTTTCTATGATACTTCCCTTAGCATACTGAAGTGACTTTAACTACCCAATTATCTGGTGTGACTGATATTGGCCAGTCAATGTGCTGAGGTAATCCAATTTGTTACCTGTACTGAACAGAATGAGACAAAAATAAAGTGAGTTCATAATTTCTGCAGGAAGACCATATATACAGTTAGTCAAATAAGATGGACACTACTATTTAATCCCTACTTCACAGTTAATTAGATGTCTTACCAAAGAAAAGGATGTTAAGTTGTCTTGGCATGTTACTTAAATTTAGAATTGTGTGCTTTTAAAAAATACTCAGTAGTTAAAAAACAAAGCTACTTTTCAAGGAAAAAGTACTCTGGGTTAAAACACATTTGGGTACTATATCTGAAACTCATTTGCCTCCTCTTCTTACATTGTCAGCAATCAAGTGAAAAAGTTCAGATATGCTGAATTTTTGTTGAACTACCCAATGAGCCGGGAGCCTGCTTGAGGTTCTCTCTGTTCCTTCCCCCACTTGTGCTCTCTCTCTAAAATAAAAAAAATAAATCCTTTTAAAAATCCGTATTATTATATGGCATGAACTCTTTACAGATGAAAACGCATTCAATTGTTGAAATGGACTTCCTGGGTTTAAATTCATTTGCACTCTTATTTTCTATTCCTACTCTGGTAGTAGTTTCACCCTTTAGTGTTTGAGTATGTTCTCAAACGCAAGGATCTAAGGCTCCAGATCACTATTCCAAGAATTTCAGACCCTGGAGCTCCTGGGTGCTTCTGCCAAGCCGCCTGTCCTTGAAGCCGCCCTTTAAATGTTCACGTGAGCGAAGCCACGCCCTTAGATGGCGGCGGCGCGTGCGCGCAGGAAGTTGAGACGCGATTCTGCGCGTGGGTGAGCTCCAGGGTCCTCGGCCTGGAGGGCTGGACCTGAACTTTGGGGCGGTTCCCACGGCTGTTGCGACGTGACCGCGCCCCGCCGCACAGGACTCACCCTCGGAACCCACCCTGGTTCTGGCGGCGCACCCTGTCTCTTCAAGGCCGAGGGCCCCACCCCTCCGCCCCCCGCGTCGCTGCGTGGGCTTGTGGTGGAGGCGGAGCCCGCTGTCCCAGGACCGGCGATTGGCTGATTCCGCTTTCCTTTCGCCTTCCTGGCGGCGGAGCTCAGGTGTGAAGTGAGCGCGCCTGTCGGACCCCGAGCTCGGAAGGAATGAGTTTTGCTTTTCCAGTGAGGTCTTAACCTCGTTTACGGGAGTTTGAGCTCTCTATCAGCCGCAGTTTCCGGAAATAGTTAGGATTTAGGTTATTTTTGCGGTCAGTGGAAGATGTTGGCATTTATGTTCGCCTCTGCGCGAGTTTTTGACAGGCGACTCAAATGACTTATTTTTCCCTAGAAATACTATTCTCTCCCTCAGGGGCTCATATCGTTATTTTCCATGACAGATCTTAACGACAATATTTGCAAAAAATATATAAAGATGATAACCAATATAGTTATACTGAGCCTGATCATTTGCATTTCTTTAGCTTTCTGGATTATGTCTATGACTGCAAGCACCTATTACGGTAAGTGTGAATGTTTTGAGTTGTTTTCCTGTAATCTAACTGGTGGAATTGAAAATTGTATCAGTAATGAAATCCAAAACTTGTATCTTCTGAGTGGTTACAAATTATGTTTACTTAATTTCCACAGCCGTAATTTAATTTACCAACATTAAAATACAAACACTGCTGTGAAGATTTAAGAGCCTTTAATAAACGCTGCCTCTGATAATACTGGTTAAACATATTTCAAAATACATTTTTACGTTGTATGTAGTTATTACATCTACATGAGAAATAAGTGAAATGAAATACAGTTTTGTAAAGCAATTGCAGTGGTGCTTTTAGTAAGAATATTTGTAAGTAGGTTATCAATTTTATGTATCCTGCAAAAATAGCAGTAAAAATAAAAGGTGTTATAATGTTTACATTTGGAGATTTGGAGGATTTGTCTGCTCTTTGGTCACTTCAAAAGAACAGACTTCTTTTAAAATCTGAAGCCCCACTTTATAAGATATTCTGGACTCAAACCTTTACAAAGACTCCTTAGAGTTTAAGTATGCCTTTACAGAAATTTCCTTGGTACTCCTTTAAAAATGGAATTCTGTTCACCTGAAAGGAAAAAGTGAAAAGTAGGGTGGGAAAGGGATTGCCATTTCAGACCTTAGCCTTTTGCAGAGACATATGAATAATTGAATGGGTGGTGTTCAGGTTCTTCATTGATAATCATTCACAGTATGAATCCCCCTCCTCTCATACCACAGGAGAAGAGGTATGAGAGAAGATTCTTGTTTGTGCTATGATTAACTCTGACTTGAACTCAGTGGAATAAACCAGGATTTGTAAACCAAAGTGTCCTTCTGGAACCAGGCACCTGATTTTTGCATCTTAAACACACGAGAATAGTTTTCATTTTCAGAAAATAGAATTTTTTGTTGAACATTGGGCCCGCTTTGTCTTCCATTTTCCTATTTTTTATAGAAACTTGGGCCATAGCAATAGTTTACATTTTTCTTCACTATACTCAGTGTGTAGGAGTCTGTCAGGAATGGTGGGGACTTTAAACGAGAAAGCCCTGACCTGTCTAAAGGGGGTGGTCTCTCTCCACTGTGGTCAATTCTGCCATGTGGGCTTGAGCATCCAGTTTTTAAAACAGAAGCCAAGGTTCTGGATTTTTATATGAAATCTCCTAATCTTTAAATATTGGCTCCCAACTGTTTGAAAACATTATGCTAGCCAAACAGAAAAATTTGTGAGGTGGATGCAACCTTTGGAAAAATCAGTCGCTAATTGTTGAATGGAGGTGTGTAGCCTGTAAGAATGTTACTTTAAGGGGCACCTGGATGGCTCAGCCCTTAAACAGCTGCCTTCAGCTCATGTCATGATCCCAGGGTCCTGGGATCAAGCCCTGCATCAGGCTCCTTGCTCAGCAGGAGGCCTGCTTCTCCTCCCACTCCCCCTGCTTGTGTTCCCTCTCTCACTGTTCGCTGTGTCTCTCTGCCAAATGAATAAATAAAATCTTAAAAAAAAATAAAAAAAGAATGTTACTTTAAAAACTAAATCTCTCTAAAAGGCAGAAAGAGGAATAATTGGATCCTGTTAAGAAAGTAGTTTGCTCTGTACAATTTTTTTTTTAAGATTTTATTTATGTATTTATTTATTTGACCGAGACATAGCGAGAGAGGGAACATAAGCAGGGGGAGTGGGAGAAGCAGGCTTCCCGCTAAACAGGGAGCACGTGTGGGGCTCCATACCAGGAACCCTGGATCACGGACCCCCAGATCATGACCTGAGCTGAAGGCAGACACTTAACAACTGAGCCACCCAGCCACCCCATGCTGTATACAATTCTTGAGATTTAATACGTGCCTCCTTTCCAAAACAATGGGGAACTAGAGATTCATGTCAAATCTTCAAATATGTATGAAGTATCAAAACTTAGACAGTACTTACTTGGTCATTCCTTAAAAGGACTGTTTTTCTGGAAATACAGAAATCTCAACATAGTTACTTTACTTTAGTGACTTCATCTCAGTTTCTCTACTTATGACAGTATTTTAATCCAGAATGCAGTTATCAAAGCTTATAGACAAGACTAATCGGTGAATTTAATTTTTTAGGTAATTTACAGCCCATTTCTCCTTGGCGTTGGCTGTTTTCTGTTGTTGTTCCTGTTTTGATTGTCTCTAATGGCTTTAAAAAGAAAAGTCTAGACCACAGTGGGGCTTTAGGAGGTATGTCTTTCTTTTAAATGTTTATGTAATAAGTGCTTGCTTATATCATTTAAACTTGTGTTTTCTAAATTCTGAACATATGGGACTATAAATCCTACTATGCATTTTAGACAGTGATAAAATTATTTATTACTCAGCATTCCTATTATATCAAAATTTCAGATACATACTCAGTACAATATACAAATTTAACTTTTAATTGATATCAAGTAGATTAATAGGATAGATTTTTCAGTTCTTTGATTATTCTGCTCTTTTAGTTGTATTAAATTACCTGCTAGCAGAAACCCTGGAGCACTCCTGCTACGTGTACAATAGAGGAGCTGTTGGAAAGAATCACTCTAGAACATTGCTTTTAGTAGCCTCAAACAAAGCAGTCTAAACTAAGTATCCTAGATTTGTTTTTCAGAACTGAGATAGGGATAGACCAAATTTTTGTTCTTTTAGGACATATTTATCGAGTACTTACTATGTGCCCCTCTTCTGGAAAATGGGGATATGGCTGTGAACAAGGACAAGGTTTTATTCTTATGGAACTGTTATTCTTTAGAACAGATAGATAACAAAATACATAAAACTTTTTATATAACGGTAAATTTCATGAAAAAAATTAAGATAATAAAGTATGTGTGTTGGGGGATGTGGGCATTCTTTTGTAGATAGGGTCAAGCATAATCCTTTTCTCTAAGGAGGTAGTTTTCAACCGAGACCTGAAGAAGCCAGCAATGAGAAGGTCTGAGAGAAGGATGTTTCAAGCTGATAAAATAACATGTGTAAAGACCCTGACATATACCTTGGCTTATTCAGGTATGAGAATAAGGCTCATTTGACTGGAAAATAATTTTCAAAAAAGGAACATGGAGAGAATATTAAAGAAATAGGCAAGGACCAGGTAATAAAGAGTCTTGAGGGACACAGTAAAGATTTATTTTTAAGATTTAATTAATTAATTTATTTATTTTTAAGATTTTATTTATTTATTTGACAGCAAGAGATCACAAGTACGCAGAGAGGCAGGCAGAGAAAGAGGGGGAAGCAGGCTCCCTGCTAAGCAGAGAGCACAATGCGGGGCTCGATCCCAGGACTCTGAGATCATGACCTGAGCTGAAGGCAGAGGCTTTAAACACTGAGCCACCCAGGTGCCCCGAGATTTATTTATTTTAGCAGAGAAAGCGTGTGCATTTGAGTAAGAGCTCATACAAGGGAGGGGCAGAGGGAGAGAGAGAATCCCAAGCAAACTGCCCACTGAGCACGGAGCTTGATGCAGGGCTGACCCTAGGACTCTGAGATCATGACCTGAGCTGAACTGACGCTCAACCAACTGAGCCACCCAGGAAAGATTTTATTTCTAGGTGGAATCTCCCTGCCTCAAATCAAGGGGGTGACATGATCTCATGTGACATCAGGACTTTCATATACTGCCGGTGTTATAAGCCCCAAGACATGAGGATGCCCCCCAAATACTACATGTAGGGTGAGATCACAACAGGATGATGATTATTTAGAACTGACAAGTCTTTTGGTTTTTTTGGGTTTTTTTAGATTTTTATTTATTTAGAGAGAGCATGTGCGTGGGGAAGGAGGGGCAAAGGGAGATGGGGAAAGAGAATTTTAAGCAGACTCTACACTGAGTGTGTGGAGCCCAACACAAGGATCCATCTTACTACCCCAAGATCTTGATCTGAGCCGAAATCAAGAGTCAGTTATGTAACTGACTGAGCCAACCAGGTGCCTCTTCTAGAACTGGTAGGTGTTGAAGCCACCTACCCAACCTTCTAAATACTACTGGTCATTAGTCCTAATTTAGCACTGTAAACACACTCTGCTGCCTCTGATCTCTTTGAGAGAGATGATTTCTAGAATAAGGAGGACCACATTAGGGGATATATGGGAATGTAGCTATAAACTGTAAAGCACTGTGTAGATGATTTGTTCCAAGGAGGTATTATATAGTCCAGTTGTTCATTGTGTTCCTTTGAAATCATTATGGGCAATCTGTCATGGGATTTTTGGCTTGACACTTTTTTTTTTTTAAAGATTGTATTTACTTATTTGTTAGTGAGCAGAAGCAGAGGGAGCAGCAGGCAGAGGGAGAAGCAGGCTCCCCGCTGAGCAAGGAGCCAATGCGGGACTTGATCCCAGAACCCTGGGACCACGACCTGAGCCGAAGGCAGATGCTTAACCAGCTGAGCCACCCAGGCATCCCTTGACTTGACAAGTTTAAATTTAATTTCATTTACCAAACTATTCAGCTTAGTGGCTTACCATTTTTTTTTTTCAATCATTCATTTAACAAATGTATTGTTAGGGTATCCTATATGCCACGTACTGTTCTGGGCACTTAGGATTTAGTAGTAAACAAAATGGATAAAAATCCCATTGTCAGAGAGCTTAATTTTAGTCAGGGGACACAGATGATAAGAGACATGGGTTTGAGGCATTTAATCCTCAGAGCTATATGCTATAAGTGTAGTGGAAAGGCATGCAAATAGAGAATTGTCTGAGAAGGCCTGTGGTTGTGCTTCATGTGATTTCACAAGAGTGGCCTTGCTTCTTTTGAGTCACCACGTTAGGTCTGGTGTTCAGTCTTTCTGAAGTAGAAGCTTCATTTTGTCAGGTACCCAGAGCTGATCACATATGAGAAAACCAGTTATGTTGCTCATTGTCCCATGGGACTGGTATATTAGTCAGAATGCCCCTTTATTAATTTGATAAAATACAGACCAGTCAGGGTGCCAGCTGGCTCAGTCAGTAGAGCATGTGACTTTTGATCTCAGGGTCATGAGTTCAAGTCCCTCACACTGGGTTCAGGGCCTACTTTAAAAATAATAATAAAATGTGTCTTTAAAAATATAGAGAAAAAATATATATAGGACTAGTCAATTGCAGACTGAAATACATCACTGTTCAGGCATGCCCTGTTGTAGTCAAGCCATTTGAGAAGTCAGAGTTTAACTAGAAAATTTCTTTGTTGGGTACTAAGTCTGAGAAACAGTCAATAGGATGCAAGCAGGCCAGGTCTAGGACCCAGAGGGGGTCCCCCAGGACTAGCCAACAGGGTCCTTCGCTATGTGCAGGATAGAAATCAAACGTGAGCCAGCAGGAGGTGAAAACAGAGTTTACTGAAGATGTAGAGAGAGTGCAGATAGAGATAGTGTCTGGGAGACTCAGAAAGGAAAGGAGAGAGTCCCATCTCTGGGGTTTTTATTGAGAATTGTGTTCCGGTGTGTGTGCCCTCTTAGGCATCCAGGAATCAATAAGAGCAGAGGTGAGGGCCCAGATGTTACTCCTTGGAGTCAGGGGTCTTGGCATCCAGATGTCTGGTACCAGGTGTCTGGAATATGCATGTGATGGCTTCCTTGGGTCATTCTTACCTGGTCCTTCCTTAGAAGTTATCTGGTCTAAAGAACTCATTAACTCCTTGTCCCTTACAAAGAGGACATAAACTATTTGCATTATGAGGCATCTATAAAGTGGGGGTTCATGTCCTAGCAACAAAAGAAGGAAAAGGAGCAAAAAGCAGATTTTTATGGAGTCCTTCCATTTCCCTATCTCAGATATTGCAGATCCTTAGATCAAAGGGTCCCATCCCTTGTACAGGATTCAACAAGTCTGCCAACTTCTGGTTCTTTGGCCTTCATATTCTGTATTTTGGGTTAATGAGCCTTCTGTTGATACCCACAGTCTTTCTGTAGGTAGATTATCTGTGATAGAATTGATTAAATTTGAGTTATTAATTATAAAATTCTAGTCCTGCATTTCCCTTTTCTGTCTCTTAACGTTACTATACCTAGGTTACCTTAGTTGAAATTTTTGGTCTAACTGTAGTCCTGCTATCAGAGGCATTTGTAGAGAGTGTTGTTTTACATCCCCATCTGGCTCTGTGCAGAATTTATCTATTTAAAACTCAGAAGGCAGTCATAATTCTTAAATCTTGAAGTGCTTTAAAAGCACCCTTTTGTTATGCATATCAACTCTTATCATTGACAATTAGAGATTCCACAGGCAGTTTGGGGGAGATGGAATAGACAAAAACTGTGGAGACAGCAGTTACTAATTTAAGAGTTCAGACATACCTAGGTGTTGCAAAAAATACCAAGATATTTTTAGACTACATGAAAGAAATCATTCTTTTAAAGTACATTGAGTCAGTTAAGCCTCTGCCTTCAGCTCAGGTCAGGATCCCAGGGTCCTGGGGTTGAGCCCCATGTGGGGCTCCTTGCTCTGCGGGGAGCCTGCTTCTCCCTCTCCCACTCCCCTTGCTTGTGTTCCCTCTCTTGCTGTGTCTCTGTCAAATAAATAAATAAAATCTTAAGAAAAAAAAAAGACATTGAGTTTTATGGTTAGGTAACATTTATTCAAACTGAGGTAAAGGGAGGAGCCAACCCCAAGCTGTTCCACTGGTTCCAGGACTGGTGAAAACTGGGTTTGGGAAGAGCTTAGAGCATCTTGTTACTAGAAAGAAAGGAAATGTGAAAAAGAAGAAAATATGGGGTTATGTCACATGGTTTAGAAGTGAGTGTATCTATTTTGTTTGGTATTAATACAGCCACTCTGCTCTCTTTTGGTTACTATTTGCATGGAATATCTTTTCCAGTCCTTTTACTTTAAGCCCATTTAGATTTAGATAAAGTAAGTTCTTTATAGACAGCATTGGACTGTGTGTTTTTATATCATTTTGACAGGCTCTGTCTTTTGATTGGAGGGTTTCATCCCCTTATATTTACTTTGAAGATTTTTTTTTAAAGTTATCTCTGCATACAAGTATCGTGGGGCTTGAACTTACAACCCCGAGATCAGGAGTCACATACTCTACCAACTGACCCAGCCAAGCACCCCTATTCCCTTGGGATTAAAGTAATTACTAAAGAGAAACTTATCTCTGTCATTTTGCTATTTGTTTCTCTGTATCTATTTCTCTCTTTCATAGTTTTTTTGTTCCTCATTTCTTGTATTACTGTCTTCTTTTGTGTTTAATTAATTTTTTGTAGTGAAATGTTTGAATTCCTTTTTACTCACCGGGAAGACTGCTTCTCTCTCTTCTTCTGCCACTCCCCTTGCTTGTACTGTCTCTCAAATAAATAAATAAATAAATAAATAAATAAATAAATCTTTTTTAAAAAAAGATTTGAGAGAGAGAGAGCACGAACGGCAGAGGGAGAGAGAATCTCTCTCTCTCTTAAGATGTTATTTGAGAGAGAGGGAGTACAAGTGTGTGTTGGTTGGGGAAGGGACAGAGGGAGGGGAAGAAGCCAACTCCCCTGCTGAGCAGGAAGCCTGATGCAAGGCTCGAGCTCAGGACCTTGGGATCATGACCTGAGCTGAAACCAAGAGTTGTAACTGACTGCACCACCCAGACACCCCTCTCTTTTACTTCTGAAAAATGGTTTGGCTGGAATAAGCTTCTTGCTCGACCAGTTTTTGTTTTTTTTTTTTCCTTTTCTTTTCACACTTTGAGTATATCAGCCCAATGCCTTCTGGCCTCCAGAGTTTCTGATAAGAAATCTGTTGATAATCTTACTGAGGATCCCTCATGTGTGATGAGTTGCTTATCTATTTCCGTTTTCAAGACTGTCTTTGTCTTTGAACAGTTTGACTATAAGGTGTTTCAACAAGGCTCTCTGAATTCATTCTACTTGGAATTTGCTAAACTTCTTTCTTGCATATTTATATGTATGTCTTTCATCAAACTTGGGAAGTTTAAAAAAAAATAAAACTTGGTGGGGCGCCTGGGTGGCTCAGTCGTTGGGCATCTGCCTTCGGCCCAGGTCAGATCCCAGGGTCCTGGGATCGAGCCCCGCATCGGGCTCTCTGCTCTGCAGGAAGCCTGCTTCTCCCGCTACCATTCCCTCTGCTTGTGTTCCTTCTCTCGCTGTGTTTCTCTCTGTCAAATAAATAAAATCTTAAAAATAAATAAATAAATAAATAAAACTTGGGAAGGTTTCAGCCAATATTTCTTCAAATAATTTCTCTGCCCCCTTTTTCTTCTCATTTCTTTCTGGGCTTTCCCACATGTGTGTTGTTCTCCTTTATGGTGTCCTATATGTCCCTCAGGCTCTGTTCACTTTTCTTCATTCTTTTTTCTTTCTGTTTTTCCAATGGGATAATTTCCATTGCCTGTCTTCAAGTTTCTTGATTCTTTCTTCGGCCTGCTCTAATGTGCCTTTGAATCTCTACTGAGGTTGTTTTCAACTCCAGTATTTCCTTTCAGTTTCTCTTTAGATTTCTATCTCTTTATTAATATTTCCATATTGTTCCATATTGTTCCCTTGACTTTCTTCATGCCTGCTTTTAGTTCTCTGAGCATCTTTAAAACAAGTTGAAATGCTTAGTAGGTCCACCATCTGGCCCTTCCAAAGATTGTCTCCATTCATTTTTTTTTCCTTTGAGTGGGCCATATTTGTCTCTTTCTTCATATGCTTTGTGATATTTTTGTTGAAAACTTGGACATTTAAGTCAAATAATGTGGTAACTCTGGAAATCAGTATTTCCTTTGTCCCCAGGGTTTGTTCTTTCTTGTTTTGTTTTGTCTTGCTTTTGATTATTGCAGCTATCTTTGTGCCAGGGATCACCTTGACATGTAAACCTAAGATCTTCCCAGTCTGTTCTGAGCCTATACCTTTCCCTAGGGATGTACTATGACTCTCTAATTTCCCACATAAATGGAGTTTCTTTTGAATGCCCTAATCTTTAAATGTCTGGCTCTCCAAAGGAGGAAAAACAGAAAACTGAAGGGGAGTTGGCTTCGATCCTTTAAATCCTTTGGAAGTCTCTTCAGCCAGACAAGAAAGGGCTTGCAACAGTGGGAGGGTGGAGTGTAGGAATGGCTGCCAGCCTCTATGTCTATACTTCCATAATCAGAAGCAGCAGTCGTTGATCAGAATACAAATCCTGAGGGGTGCCAGGGTGGCTCGGTTTTTAAGGGTCTGCCTTTGGCTCAGGTCATGATCCCGGGGTCCTGGAATCAAGCCCCGCATCAGGCTCCCTGCTTGGCGGGAAGCCTGCTTCTCCTTCTCCCACTCCCCCTGCTTGTGTTTCCTCTCTTGCTGTGTCTTTCTCTGTCAAATAAATAAATAAAATCTTAAAAAAAAATCCTGATATGTGGAAGACCAGTCTTTATTGCCCAGCCTGGCTCCTACAAGCTGTGTTCAGGCTGTACCTACTGCTTGTGCACTACCTGCCATGAGGCTAGGAGTGGGAGATGGGTAGCCTCAACACTGTTAAGAACTGAAATTGACCAAAGTTCAGTGCAGTTTCCCTTCCAAGCCTTCCTTTGAAAGTTACAAGCCTTCAGTAGACTCCAGAGTTCCAAAATAGTTTTGTTAGATTCTGCCCTGCAATTGTTATCTAGGTGGGAAGACAGATTTCCTGGTATTTCCTACTCTTTAATCTTCCCCAAATCCTCTGTTCCATTCATTTTTGTAGTATTAACTAACCATTGTGGTAATAGAAACAAGGGTACTCTGCTACCTCAGCCAATTTTACTCCTAAGAACATTTTCAAAATTTGTAACAAAGGCCTTTAAAGATTATCTGAGTCATTAGGGTGGGGGTCGGGGGCACAGAGGAGGGAAAGAATACCAAGCAGGCTCCATGCCCAGAGCCTGACACCTGGGGCTCAATATAACAACCTGAGATCATGACCTGAGCCCAAATCAAGAGTCTGACACTTAACCAACTGAGCCACCCAGGTGCCCCATCTGAGTAATTTAAGAAGCTAATTCCAGCAGATGTGCATTTTTCTCTATAGAATTACCTAGAAGGGAGGTCTGACTTGATTTTTGGTTCAGGTCATGATCTCGGGGTCATGAGATCAAGCCCTATGTCAGGCTCTGCACTCAGCTGCAAGTCGGCCTCTCTCCTTTGCCCTCTGCCTCTGCCCCTCCCCCCGCTTGCACATGCACTCATACATGTGCGCAATCTTGTTTGTTCTCCTGATTAGACTGTAGGTATTATAAGCCTTCCTTGAACCTAGTCACTCATGGAAAAATGAAGGATGTTCCCTTTCTTCTTTGCCCAAATAAAAGAAACAAAAAAGTCTAAAAATCTGAAATCACATTTACAGAAAGTGTTCCATTTTTAATTCCACATAAAATCCAGGATTATTTTGATAGATTTACATAGTATAACATAACTAAGAAACATTATCTCCATCTTCTCACATAGTTTATGAGGCTCAACAAAAGAGCATGTGAAAGTCTTTTGAAAAGCATAAAAAGCTAACCTATAAGTAGGAAAAAAAGATCAGGCTATGAAGGGAAAATGTAAAAATTAGAAACTAGAAAGACTGTACAGTCTTAACCTCCCTAGGGAGATCCACAGTTAATTTGGAAAGTTAGCTATCTATCCAAGTGTTATATATAAATTACCACTATTTATTGTGTTCTACAATTTGATTATAAAAAGTATGTCTGTAATAATAACATACATTCATATATTCATAGTTTGAAAGGAGGTCAGAATATGGTAAAAAAATTATCTCAATTTAATCAAACCAACATTTAGTTTATTATTTGGTAATAATTGAATTGGTAAAAATGAAAATGTTTTGGAAATGTACATTTCAGGTTATAATGTAAAAAATAACTGAAAAAAATCCCATTCTTTTTTTCACAGCATTAATGTATGGACTGAGTATAATTCTGTGTATATATGTGTTTCTTTCAGGGCTTGTGGTTGGATTTATCCTAACCATTGCAAATTTTAGCTTTTTTACCTCTTTGTTGATGTTTTTCCTTTCTTCTTCAAAACTCACTAAATGGAAGGGAGAAATAAAGAAGCGTCTAGATTCAGAATACAAAGAAGGTAAGATGAATTATGTTTGACATCACTTAAAATAGTAACCTTTATTTCTTACTAAGATATTATAAGCTTATAATTAGAACATGTTTAGACTGTTGAAACAGATAAATTTTGTATGATAATAACTTTAAGTAGAGGCCTAATTTATAGTTACTTCACCAAAATAGTAACAGCAGAATTTTAGAAGCATAAAATCTATCATTAATTTTTCTAAAACAATATAGAATCTAGGCAAAGGTACCATTTGATTTTTAGTCATTATTAAAATTGTAGTCATTTTCTCTTTCCTTAAGCTTTAAAATAAGTTCCTGTAACTGCATGATTTTCCTTCTGAGGAGAAAACATTTCTTGTCTTTTTTATCTACTTGTTTGTTTGTAGGTGGGCAGAGGAATTGGGTTCAGGTGTTCTGTAATGGTGCCGTGCCCACCGAGCTGGCCCTGCTCTACATGATAGAAAATGGCCCAGGGGAAATCCCAATAGATTTTTCCAAGCAGCACACTGCTTCCTGGATGTGTTTGTCTCTCCTGGCTGCCCTGGCCTGCTCTGCTGGAGACACATGGGCTTCAGAAGTTGGCCCCGTTCTGAGTAAAAGCCCACCAAGGCTAATAACAACCTGGGAAAAAGTTCCAGTTGGTGAGTCTTTATTTATGTTTCTTTAAAAAACGAAATGAACAAAAAAAAAATCTGACTTACTGTGTTTCTCACTTAAGAGACTTGTAAGACTTACTCTCCTTAACTGGAAAATTGTCGTCGGCTATTAAATTGATGATAAATAATATTTGCACATGTTAGCAAGTCCTAGATAAACAATACAGAAACACAAGAGACATACCAGGAGGAGAAAAAGAAGAGAATGATAAGAGTGTTTGTTTCTTAAGGATCTGTTATGTGGTTAGTGCTTTAACGTAGATCTCAGTTCGTTGTTACTGTTATCAACAGCAACAATTACTACTACATTTTTATCTTTGTCATCATCTGCCCTTCTCCCCTTCTCCTCCTTGTCTTTTTTCTCCCCTACTTTCTCCTCCTTTTCTTTTTCTTCCTCATGTCCTTTTCATTTTTTTCTCTTCATCATTATCATCATCTTTAAAACCCTTAATATTCATGTGAGTTGGTTCTTTTATTATTTCCATCTTACTAACAAGAAAATTAAAAGAAGTTAAGTAACTTAACTACAGTCACATAACTTAGAAATGGCAGAACCATGATTGAAATCAGGCAGTTTGGCTTCATGGAGCCATTCCCCTGCATTGCTTAGAATTCCAGGAGTTAATGAGGAGAAAAGACTACTTTTTAAGTAGACTATGATCTTTGGATTGTATGAAAGAGAACCTTTTCTTTGATTTATTTGGTCTTGATAAGATAGGTACCAATTTTTTTGTTCTTTCATTTTATGTGTCTGTTGATTGTTAACCAGATTATTTTATCTGTGTTTTTTCTTCAGGGACCAATGGAGGGGTCACAATGGTGGGCCTTGCTTCCAGTCTACTTGGTGGTACCTTTGTGGGCATCACGTACTTCCTCACCCAGTTGGTTTTTGTTAATGATTTAGACATTTCTGCTCCCCAGTGGCCAATTATTGCATTTGGGGGTCTGGCTGGATTACTAGGATCAGTTGTAGACTCCTATTTAGGAGCTACAATGCAATTTACTGGTAAGAACATCACTTTATTATTGCAACTTACTGGTGTAGTAAATGGGAAAGAAATATAGGGGAGAAAAACATGGCAATGAAAACAATCCCAAAGACAGAGGACTCAAGAGGCCAGGAATGACAGGGTAGTCTTTTCTACAATTATGATTTTTTTTAAAGATTTTATTTATTTATTTGACATAGATCGCAAGTAGGCAGAGAAGCAGGCGGGGGGGGGGAGGGGGCGGTGTGTGTGGAAGAAGGCCCCCCACTGAGCAGAGCGCCCAATGCGGGGCTCGATCCCAGGATCCTGAGATCATGACCTGAGCTGAAGGCAGAGGCTTTAACCCACTGAGCCGCCCAGGCACCCCTACAATTACGATTTTTTAAAAAATTTTTTGTTAAATTAATTGAAAGAGAACTAGTCCCATAGAGTAATGAGTAGAAGCTGCTTGGGGAGGATGATAGTGCCGGAAACAGATGCTTTTGCTTTGGGGGCTTCATCTAATCCCAGGGAAAGCAAAACATTTGGGATCAGATCATTTTAATGCTCCACCTTCCATTTGTTTCCCAAGTCCATTTGAGAGAGAATTATTGTACTACTCTGCACACATATGACCTATTTTTCTACTGTGACATGCTTTCTGTCCCCACTGAATTTTTAGCCCCAATTCAAGATATGTGAGAGAGTTGGTTTTCCCCAGAATTTTCTATGCTTTGCTTCTGAGCTTTTGCTTTATGCTTTATGCTTTTGCTTCTTGAGGCATTGTCAATTCAGTGTCCTGACATATTCTGTTAGGTGTGTATTTCCTCCATATTCTTTGGAGAATTTGATTCATACAGTTTTGATTCTGTCCTTTGAAAGAGAACCTTTTCTCTTGAATTCTCATTGGATTCACGAGAATCGGATTCTCGTGAATCCTTTGATTCATACAGTTACGAGGCTGGGAGTTTGGGGAGTTTCCTTGTGTTTAGTCCTTCCAGTTCTCTTCGTGTGCCAAGATACTATTCTTACCCTTCTGCTTTGCTCCCCACCTCTCAGAATGTATATTCTTTCAGATTCATTTCTCTTATCTAAATACTAAGGAGGATGTGTCTGATTTTAGTTCAACTAAAGGTCACTAACACTATACACACATTCTCTCTCTTTCTCTCTCTCTCTCTCTCTCTCCCCCCCTCTCTCTCCCTCCCTCCCTTCCTATCCCTCCCTTCCTGCCTCCCTTCCTCTCCCTCCCTCCCTATGTTTTTGGGTCTTTTTGTTTGTTTGTTTGTTTTAGGAGCCTAGGTTTTATTCTGTACTGGGCCCAACTGGGGAAGCTTCTGATCATGTTGAGTGGACTGAAAAAATTAATGTGGGCTGTGGGAAAAGTTAATTCCTACAGTAAATTCTTTGTGTGCCTCCTTTGTGCTGGCACCATACTGGGTCCTGGGTTTTCATTGCAGAGACTGAATACATGATCCCTGTTCTCAAAGACTTCACAGGTTGGTCTTGGAGATCTAGTCTTCTGGTTTCATGTTATCTCTGCTTTTTTTTTTTTTAAATGTTATCTCTGCTTTTAATGTTTTTCCTTCTTCCTTTGAAGGAACTCCAGCAGTGTTGAGAGGACAGTATTGAGGGGTACTAAAACTCACATTTCAAAAAAGTCCTTGGTAATCAAGGGTTCCATATCTCTCACCATGTAATTATCTACTGAAGTCAATTTATAAGTGGTTGAGACTTTTTCAAAAGATTATATTCTTTGGAGGAGAAAAGCTAATATGTTTTAAATCAAGTTTTGGATTTTCCACCTCACTTGCTTCTTTTCCACTTCAGGTTTAGATGAAAGCACTGGCATGGTGGTCAACAGCCCAGCGAATGAGGTGAAGTACATAGCAGGGAAACCGATTCTTGATAACAACGCAGTGAACTTGTTTTCTTCTGTCCTCATGGCCCTCTTACTCCCAACTGCTGCTTGGGGGTTTTGGCCCAGGGAGTGAACTTTTTTCATTTGCAAAGGTTGAAACTGCGGTAAATTCAGCTAAACTTGCAATTCCAAGTTTCATCCTAAGAAGAATAATTGTAATTAGCAAAGAGGAAATACTGGCTCTTCCCATATTCATTGTGATGGGATTCCACATTTTCCCTCTCATTAACTCCCTTGAAACAGCTAACCTCTTTGTAGTGAAAGATAAGTATACATAGAACTTACTTGTATTTTTCTTCTGCTGAATAGAGCTTCTTTTGAACAATGAAGCTCTGATATCCTTAAATATTGCTGTTTGTTGGCCAAATTTTAGTTTTGGGTGGTTTAAACTGCTGTGTGTGGAAGCCTGAATAAGTGTAGTCCTCTCTTCTTCCACTACTTGCCATTTCCAGTTGTGAAAAGTGTGGAGTATGGTTCTTAGTGAGCTACTCCACATGTGTTCTTCCTTCCTCAGGGTTAGTAATGAAAAAAAAGTAAGTGTCTTTTTCATATGACCATTAGAATGCATGAAAAAAATTATTTTTAAGTAAAAGCGAAAGATATTTATCTTATGTTGATAAAATGCACCTTACTTATATTTTAGTTGATTTTTGAGCAGAAATTATCTGGAATTTAATATTTTAAATGTATTTTCTAGCTTTCTTTGAAATTCATGTAGGAATCTGTTTTACTTTGGCACCCTGAACAGTTAGAGTCACTGGAAAACTATTGTAATTACTTTTTTATTTGCTACCTAGAATTCATTGGAAGATGCTATGATTTCCTATTCTGTACTGAAGTTATGCTCTCCTGTACAATATAGACTAAACTAAAATGAATTCTACTTTTCTGTTTTGTCCTTCAGTATGATTTACTATATGCTAAAGGAGTTTGAAATGGTATGAATTATTTTGCTGAAAGTATTTAAAAATATTTCTCATGTGATTTCCATACATTTCCATCCCTACACTTCTTTTGCATTGAAATTGAAATTAAGAGATTCCATGAATAATCCACCATTATTAAGAGTGGATAAAGCTTAGACTTCTTTACTAGTGACTCTACTACAGTGATAATTGAAAACCGAGTTGATTGTGGAAGAAAGAAAGAAAAAAAAAAGTTGACTCCCTTAATCCTTAACCCAGGCAACAGAGGGAGTCTCAATCATTGGTTTTCATCTTTGGGTATACACTGGAATCACCTGAGCATCTTGTCCTGGGCTTCACTTCAAAGGATTCCAGTTTACCTGTTCTGGGGTAGAGCGTTGGTATTCGGACTTTTTAAGAGTTCTTGCTGCACATGAGAATCATCTAGGGCATTTTTTTGGTTTTTAAGATTTTTTTTTAAAGTAATGTGTACACCCAGCGTGGGGCTTGAACTTACAACCTCAAGATCAAGAGTTGCATGCTCTACCGACTGAGCCAGCCAGGGGTAGGACATTTTAAAAAATACTTGCCAAGGCCCCTCTCTAGACCAAGTAAATCAGAATATCTGAAGATGAGGCTCATTCATAGGTTATTTTTAGAAAGCTCTCTAGGAGATTCTAATTTTAAACAGGTTGAGAACTACTAAATCAGAATGTCCTAAAGCACTACACATAAAAGAAGCTTCAAAAGAGTGGGACTTTTCATTTTTATGCAGACAGCTATTAGTAGCAGTACTGTATGCTGTCTTTATGCAGTAATAGCTTCTAGTAATTTTACTGTGTCTTATAGCTACATCACTCACCAGCTCATTCCTGTGTCAGTTTTCGATGCAGCTTGTTTATTCCTGTGGCTGTTCCAATATGCCTTTTCTCTTTTCCTGGTGATTCATCCTCATGACATACCATGGAATAAAAATATTTTTTGCAACCATCTTTGGGTTTGATAGAATCACCATATCATTCACAGGTTAGGGAAACACTGCTTGACAAGCCTTCATTTGAAAACCTAGGGCTAATTGTGTTTTGAAATAAAAATTTTCAGATTTTAGAAAACTAATAGAGTACATATATTTTCCTCAAATTCTCAAAAGAGTTTGATAGCAGCCATTCTCAAATACACTAATATTTCTGTGGTGAATGTATGAATAATAGCACCACTAAGAGTGATAACTGAAGACTATAAAGAGCCTCAGGTCAGGTCAGTTTTGTCACCAAATTTAGGAAGAAACTTTCTGTATTCAGAGCTTTTTTTGGATATGAGAATTATAGATAAGGAATTGTGGCTCTTTTTGCTTTAATCTTAGCTGTATTTTATTGTAACATCCTTTGTAATTGGATATTTAACTAGTTCAGTCTTTTCTTCCTCTTTACTGAGTGAACAATTTATTTTAAAAACACTTTCATAGAATTACATATAACAGTATAATAAAAGAATATGTACTGCCTACCTTGGCAGCCTAAAGATGTACATACCATTTCGTAAAGTACTGTTATGCAGTAGAGGAGAGGAAGGTGTATGTGGCTCAAAGCTTTTGAAGCTTTTGAAGGAGATCTGAAGATTTAAAGGCGTGGCATTTGAGGACTCATCAAATGGAGGTACCAGGAGAACAATGAGTTGATACAGTCATTCCATTTTTAGCTTTTCTCATTACTTGGGTTATGTATGCCTCAGCCAAGCTGCATATATCTCTTTCTTGTTTCTAACTCCTATATATGTAGGATGCTGGCTTCAGAAATGCCAACCCCATCCCAATTAGATAAAGACCTAGTATAGAGAAAAATCATGCAAGGTGAGGTATCATAAACTTTGCCTCGTGCCTGTAGTATTAACAGATGCTCCCTGTTACACACAGTGGGTAGACTGGAGCACAATCATCTGATGTCCCTGGTGTTTCATCTGCAGTTCTGATGTCATCACAATGGAGAAAAAAAGTGTTGTTGCCATCAAATTTCAGGTGAATTAAACATGCTTTAAAGATTAAAACGAAATTATGCGACTAAATTATTTAATCTCCTAATGGAGTATCTGTTGCTGTAATTCCAAATGGTCCTGAATATTTTAAAAATATATAGATGTTAATATATGTTTGTTAAGTTGTCTGACTATAAACAGTGTTTCCTTTAAGAGTCACTGAAAGTTGATAATCAGGAACATTTTTCTGGAGGAAAATCAAAAATAAAAAAACCAGGGGCGCCTGGGTGGCTTAGTGGGTTGGGGCCTCTGCCTTCAGCTCAGGTCATGATCTCAGGGTCCTGGGATCAAGTCCTGCATCGGGCTCTCTGCTCAGCGGGGAGCCTGTTTCCCCCTCTCCCTCTGCCTGCCTCTCTGCCTACTTGTGATCTCTCTGTCAAATAAATAAATAAAATCTTAAAAAAATAATAAAAATTAAAATTAAAAAACCAGTTTGGCTACCTGAATTTCTGAGGACTGTGATGATTCCAACATTTCTCAATCATGTGATGCTCTATTAATGGTTTGGGAACTAATGAGTCAGGAAATGATAGTAAGGACAAGACTCCTAAAATTGTTTTCTCTGCCAAGACTAGACATGTTAACTCTCATTCATCACTCCTTCAAAGTTTTATTCATGTGGGAACCCTTTTATGTTTGGGGTTTTTCCCCTTCTTTTTGTTTTTTGCATTATTAATTTTTTTTTTTTTTTTTTTTAAAGATTTTATTTATTTGACAGAGAGAAACACAGCCAGAGAGGGAACACAAGCAGAGGGGATGGTAGTGGGAGAAGCGGGCCTCCTGCGGAGCAGGGAACCCAATGCGGGGCTCGATCCCCGGACCCTGGGATCATGACCTGAGCTGAAGGCAGACGCTTAACGACTGAGCCACCCAGGCGCCCCTGCATTATTAATTTTTTTAAGGCATTTTTACTCCCAGTGTTGGTTTTGAACTCATGACCCCAAGATCAAGAGCTGCATGCTCCATTGACTGAGCCAATTTATTTGGTTTTATTTCTTTTCATTTTCTTTTTAAGTTAGTATTTAATTACTTATGTAACACACTGAATCTATTCTTTTAATTTTTTTTTTTAAAGATTTTATTTATTTATTTGACAGAGAGAGAGGGACACAAGCAGGGGGAGTGGGAGAGGGAGAAGCAGGCTTTCTGTTGAGCAGGGAGCCTGATGCGGGGCTCGATCCTAGGACCCTGGGATCATGACCTGAGCTGAAGGCAGAGGCTTTAACCCACTGAGTCACCCAGACATCCCTCTTTAGGCTTATTTTGTTATTTGGTGAGAAAGTGAAGAGTGAGCGTTTATGAAGGACTCGATGAACTAGATCAGAGGGTTCTCTTGTTTTCTTTGGGCTGAGCCGAAGGCAGACATTTAACGACTGAGCCACCCAGGTGCCCCATATTCTTCTAATTTTTTTAAAGATATTTAAAAATTTGGGGCGCCTGGGTGGCTCAGCGAGTTAAAGCCTCTGCCTTTGGCTCAGGTCATGATCTCAGGGTCCTGGGACCCAGCCCCGCATTGGGCTCTCTGCTCCACAGGGAGCCTGCTTCCCCTCTCTCTCTGCCTGCTTGTGATGTCTCTCTCTGTCTGTCAAATAAATAAATAAAATCTTTAAAAAAAGATATTTAAAAAAAATTTTTTTAAAGATTTTATTTATTTGACAGAGAGATCACAAGTAGGCAGAGAGAGAAGAGGAAGCAGGCTCCCTGCGAAGCAGAGAGCCCAATGTAGGGCTCCATCCCAGGACCCTGAGATCATGACCTGAGCTGAAGGCAGAGGCTTAACCCACTGAGCCATCCAGGCACCCCAGATCTTTTCAATTTTTATTTGAGAGAGAGAGTGCACCAGTGCACATATGGGGGAGGGGCAGAGGGAATGGGAGAAGGAGAAGCAGACTCCCTGCTCAGTGGGGAGCCAGACACAGTTCTGTCCCAGGAATTAGAGATCATGACTTGAGCCAAAATCAGGCACTTAACCAAGTGAGCCACCCAGGTGCCCCTACACTGAATCTATTTTTAAAATATTAGACTATTAGAGATAAAGCTAAAATATCCTTTGCCTCCACACCCCCCTCTAAACCCAACCTATCTTCCCCAAAATAACTACTGTTAGAAATTTGAGATATTCTCCACACAATATTGTTTTGGGTATATTTTTAAATTTTTTTTTTAAGATTTTATTTATTTATTTGACAAAGAGCACATAAGTGGGGCGGGGGGGGGGGGATAGGGAGAAGCAGACTCCCTACTGAGCAGGGAGCTGGACATGGGACTCAATCCCAGGACCCTGGGACCCTAGGATCATGTCCTGAGTCAAAGGCAGATGCTCAACTGACTAAGCCACCTACGCATCCCTGTTTTGGGTGTATTTTAACATGTTCTTTCTAACCAATGAAATTTTGTCATAATACCATCTTTTGCTGCTTTAAGTTGGATGCCTATATTTAAGAAAAATCCATTAAAGAAAAAAGGTTAGAAGGACGTATACCAAAATATTAATGTGTTCTTTCTAAAATTTCTACAAATGTGTTTCTTCTACTAATCAAAATATTCAAACAAAATAATCTCCAGAAATTACCCCTCTTCCCCATCTTCCCCTCCCCATCATTGTTTTAAATGGTATTCCTTTTCTTTAGAAACTACCTTATTAGCAATCAATTAAAAGAAAATAGGGGCGCCTGGGTGGCTCAGTCGATTAAGTGTCTGCCTTCAGCTCAGGTTATGATCCCAGGGTCCTGGGCTTGAGTCCTCATCAGGCTCCCTGTTTGGTGGGGAGCCTGCTTCTCATTCTCCTTTTGTCCCTCCCCCTGCTTGTGCATGTGCTCGAGCTCTCGCTCTCTCTATCTCTCTCAAGTAAATGAATAAAACCTTTAAACAAACAAGCTTATATGCTTTAGGCACCATGTTCTGAAGTTGGTGAATCAAAGGTGTGTAAGACAAGGACCGGGCACTTCTGATAAATATGGGGGAGACAATTGTGTGTGACTACCATGAACAAATATGTGTCTACTGTGATTTTTTTTATAAAGATTTTATTAGAGAGAGAGGAGAGCGCACAAGCAGAGGGAGAGGGGGAGCAGTAGACAGAGGGAGAGGGAGAAGCAGGCTCTCTGTTGAGCAGGGAGCCTGATGCAGGGCTCTATCCCAGGACCCTAGTATCATGACCTAAGCCAAAGGCAGATATTTAATCCACTGAGCCACCCAGGTGCCCTTACTGTGATTTTTTTAAGTAACTTTATTTTTGCCTTCTGTTGCCCCATGAATCAACTTCCCATAACCTTATATAAGAACTCAACAAGCCCTTGACATTTCTCTAAGAACATGATATAGTTCTTAGAAACTAGAGGGAGAGTAGGTCGATGAACTGAGAGAACACAGAACAGTGTTCCCCTTTCCCACTGCAAGTTTCCAGCCTAAAGCAGGTTCAAGCTGAGGGTGGGGAGAAGACTAGGTCAAATTTTTATTTTTTTTAAGTTTTTTAATTTTTTTTATTTTTATTTTTTGTTGTTTAAAGTTTGTTTTTTGGTTGTTGTTTTTTTTTAAGATTTTATCTATTTATTTGACAGAGATCACAAGCAGGCAGAGAGAGAGGGGGAAGCAGCCTCCCCGCTGAGCAGAGAGCCCAATGTGGGACTCGATCCCAGGAGCCTGAGATCATGACCCGAGCTGAAGGCAGAAGCTTTAACCCACTGAGCCACCCAGGTGCCCCAAGACTAGGTCAAATTTGAATTTTTTTTTTTTTTTTTTGCTTTTGACTTTTAACCCAGGTTTGACTATTCTAAATGCTGAATTGAGACTGTTATTAAATTGAAGTTTTGCTGATACTGGTTGTTATGGACTAAATGTTTGTATGCCCCCCAAATTCACATCTTAAAATCCTAACCCCCAGTGTGATGGCATTAGGAGATCGGGATTTGGGGAGGTGACTAGGTCATGAAAAGGGCACCTGTGTGAATGGAACCTGCATCGGGTTCCCTGTTCAGTGGGGAACCTGCTTCTCCCTTTCCCACTCCCCTGATCGTGCTCTCTCTCTCTCTGTCAAATAAATAAATAAAACCTTTAAAAATAAATAAGATAAAATGCATTTCGGTGCTGTAAATTTCCATCTAACCACTACTTTCAGTGCAAGCCACAACTTTGGATAGGTTGTATTTTAATCTTTGCTTTTTATAAAACACCTTTAAAATATTATTTTTATTACGAAGTAAGTTCTACACCCAATGTGGGGCTTGAAATCATGACCCTGAGATCCAGAGTTGCATGCTCTACCAAATGAGCCAGCCAGGTGCCCCTTAAAATATTTTCTAATTCCTGTTGAGACTTACTTTTTGACCCATGTACAATTTAGAAGTGTATGGTTTAATCCCCAAATATGTTGGGATTTTCCAGCTATCTTTGTTATTGACATCTAGTTTTATTACCTTGTGGTCTAAGGGCAAACTTTGTATGATGTTTATTCTTTTAAATTTGTTAAGGTGTGTTTTATTTTATTTTATTTTTTTTTTAAAGATTTTTATTTATTTGACAGAGAAACACAGCGAGAGAGGGAACGGTAGCGGGAGAAGCAGGCTTCCTGCTGAGCAGGGAGCCCGATGCGGGGCTCGATCCCAGGACCCTGGGATCATGACCTGAGCCGGAGGCAGACGCTTAACGACTGAGCCACCCAGGCACCCCTAAGGTGTGTTTTATGGCCCAGAATGTGGTCTCTCTTGGTGAGGGTTTCATGTGAACTTGAGAAGAATGTGTATTTAGCTTTTGTTGGATGAAGTATTCTATAAATGTTAATCAAATTCAGTTGACTGATGGTGCTCTTCAGTTCTCTATCCTTACTGATTCTTTGCTTGTCAGATCTGTCAATTACTCACGGGTATGGAAGTCTCAAACTCTAACAGTGGATATATCTGTTTCTTCTTGCAGTTCTCTCAGTCTTTGCCTCACATACCTTCAAGCTCACTAATTCTTCCTTCAGCCAGGTCCAGTCTACTGATGAGAACATCAAGAGCGTTCATTTCTGTTACTTTGTTTCTTATATCTAGCATTGCCTTTTGATTCTCTCTTAGGATATCCATCTCTCTGCTTTACATTACTCATCTGTTTTTCCATATTGTCCACTTTTTTCTTTAGAGCCCTTAGTATATTAATTAGTTATTTTAACTTTCTTGTCTCGTACTTCCAAAATCTTTACCATATCTGAATCTGGTTGTGTTGCTTGCTTTATCTTTTTTTTTTTTTTTTAAAGATTTTATTTATTTGACAGAGAGAAACACAGCGAGAGAGGGAACACAAGCAGAGGGAATGGCAGCGGGAGAAGCAGGCTTCCTGCAGAGCAGAGAGCCCGATGCGGGGCTCGATCCCAGGTCCCTGGGATCTGACCTGGGCCGAAGGCAGACGCTTAACGACTGAGCCACCCAGGCGCCCCTGCTTTATCTCTTAAGACTAGTTTTTGCCCATTAACATGCCTTGTGGACATGATATACCAGGTATAGGCCTTAGTG
This sequence comes from Procyon lotor, assembly GCA_028646535.1. Lineage (NCBI taxonomy): Eukaryota > Metazoa > Chordata > Mammalia > Carnivora > Procyonidae > Procyon > Procyon lotor. Next base: position 70,483,343 of record CM053611.1, read on the forward strand.
TGAGGCTTTATGTTTACCTGCTAGGAGTTGGGCTATATTTAATGTTTGCATTGCTGTGGTGTCAGAGGCTAAAATTTCCTCTAGGGTTCTTGTTTTTGTCTCTCTTATTGTCTTTGGGTTTTTTGTCTCTCTTATTGTCTTTGGGTATTCCTAGAGGAGGAATGTAAGAACTGAGTCTGAAGCTTGCAGTTCTTTTAGCTTTAATCTCCTGTTATTACGAAGGGCCCCTATTGATGAGGTGACCGCGTGTGGGAGAAGTGTTCTATAATCCTAAAATTAAGTCTCAGTCTTTTAGTGAGCCTGAGTTAGGTATTTCCTTTTCCCCGTGTCGAAGACTAGAGGGGGCTGGAGTTGGTTATTTCCCTTCCCCCAGGTAGCTTAGGCTTTGGTAAAACCCCAGTCAGTTAGGCTCCGGTAAAAAAGTTTTCCATGAAGGAGAACTTTATTAAGGATAACTGAGAGCTCTTTAGCACTTTAAAAATGAATAATTTGGGGGCGCCTGGGTGGCTCAGTTGGTTGAGCAGCTGTCTTCAGCTCAGGTCATGAACCCAGGGTCCTGGGATTGAGCCCTGCGTCGGGCTCCCTGCTCAGCAGAAAGCCTGCTTCTTTCTCTCTCTCTCTCTCTCTCTCTCTCTCTCTCTCTCTCTCCCTCCTTGCCGCTCTGCCTGCTTGTGCTCTCTGTCTCTCTGTCAAATAAATAAATAAAATATTTTTAATAAAATAATAAAAATGATTACTTTCCCCCTCCCCCGGAGGGATCTTTCTTTGATCCTTACAGTGGAAACTAGGTATAGCTCTTAGAGGTAAAATTCAGGAAAGTGTAGGGGCCTTCCTAATCCTGGGCCCCTTAGGAATTTTTAACTGTCAGACTAGTCTGCAGTGAGTTTTCCAGCAATTTGTTACTTACAGTTTAAAGTTTTCCTGCTAATACTGGCTCCAGCTGCTGGCTTTTGCTCCTGGGCTTCTCTCCTATAAACTGTGATTCTCTCTCAGTTTTCAGGGCAGCAGTTTTTGCCCTGTGACTTCAGTTCTCTGCTACATCTAAGAATTGTTGATTTCGGGGCACCTGGGTGGCTCAGTGGGTTAAAGCCTCTGCCTTCAGCTCAGGTCATGATCTCAGGGTCCTGGGATCGAGCCCCGCATCGGGCTCTCTGCTCAGCAGGGAGCCTGCTTCCCCCTCTCTCTGCCTGCCTCTCTGCCTACTTGTGATCTCTCTTCTCTCTGTCAAATAAATAAAAAAATAAAATAAAATCTAAAAAAAAAGAATTGTTGATTTCAATTTGTTCAGCTTTTTTCTTGTGAGGTTAGAACTGACGACTTCCAAGCTCTTTATGTGTCAGATGAGAAACAGAGATCACAGGTGTGGTTTCAATGTTAACCATTTAGGAACTGTGATGATGAGCCTCGTTTTCTCATCTGTGAATAATAATACCTACTTTGCAAAGTTGCAGAGATTTGGGTTTTATGCATGCAGGTCACTTAGCGTGGTATAGGAATTTAATGAGTGGTTGCTTTATTATTGGTAGATGGCACACTTTTCTAAGGAACTGGGTACATTCCAAATAGTAATCTAATCTGGACTAAGGATTAGCAACCTTTCACAATGATTAAACAAAGCCTTTATTTATTCACTTCTGCTTTCACTTGAAAACTGAAACTCAGTTCAGTTTTCAGTATCTTCTAACACTCACTTTATATTATTCAGTAATCATTGTTTTTCTGAATGATGACTGTATTAAATCTTCATTCCATATATAAAAATTACTTTCTTGATCCTCTTGTTTTATATCTGCAATAGCAAATTACTTAGTACTGGAAAGTTCACTGGACTTAGAAATGGAAGAAATGAGACTGTGTCCCAATCCATCACTAATTAGCTGAATGATTTTGGGCAAGTAATTTACATATTTGAGTATCAGTTTCTTCAAACCACAAACTATTTGAAATAGACAATCAAAAACCCCTTTCAGGACTAAATTTCAATCTCTCTCTCTCTTTCTCTTTCTCTCTCTCTCTCTCTCAGTAATCTCTAACCCAACATCAGGTTCAAACTTATGACCCCAAGATCAAGAGTCACACACTCTTCCAACTGAGCCACCCAGGTGCTCATAAATTTCAATCTTTTAATCACTTATCAAAATTAACTAACACGTTTCATTTATTGACTTATTATTTATGAGCTCTTGGGTATATTGCACAGTATTAGCCATAAGGCATTAAGATAAGTAAAACAAAATAAACATAAAGCTTATAGTCTAGCTAGCAGTTAGGCATTATGCCAATAATGACAAAAGTAAATAATTATACATTGTGGTAGGTTCTGTGAAGGAAACTACCGTGTTGGTGAATAGTGAGCCCGAGAGGGACTGATTTTCTTGGAAACTCCAGAAATATATTTCTGAGCAAGTGACATTAACCAAAGGCCAGGTAAAGAAAGGGTAGGGAGTAGAGAGCATTCCTGGAACAAGAAATAGCCAGGAGAAAAGCCCCGAGACAGAGAGAATTTGACACAAAAGTAGCTGGTTAGGCTGGAGCCTAGAGAACATGGGGAAATGATGTGAGGAAGCTGGAGGAGAAGCAGACAGGGACTGGATCCTCAAAGAGCCTTGCCTTGTCAAATTTCGGGTTCTCTCTTAATCTGGTGGAAAATAACTCCAAAGTTCCTTGAATCTGAGATTTAGCCTCACTCTGTAGACCTCTCTTTAAAATCTGCATTCTGCAGAGCAAAAGAACCTGTCTGAAAAAACTCTTATCTACATGACTAATACAAGAGTAGATCAATAGGCAAACAGTGAATTTCCTTTGGTATAGGGTTTAAGGCAACAGTTCTCAGTGTGGCTACAGAGTGGAATCCCCTGGGAAGTTTTAAAAACTCCCACTGCTTTGTTCCCCCTTTTGAGAAATTTCATCTAATTAGTCTGGGGTACAGCAAGAGAATTTCTAAAAGCGTCTCAGTGATTGAAATGTGCAGCCAAAATTGAGAACAATTGGGAGGGAAAGCTAGAAAGCTCAAAGTTTTAAAAGTTTTTGTTCCACCACATATGCATCCGTTTTCAGAAGGAATTTTTTTTTTTTTTTTTCAGAAGGAATTTTTAAAAACAGCCAATATGCTTGCCAGGGACTGTTCTCAGTATTTCACAAAAGTGGACTCTTATAATTCTCACAATAACCCCACAAGAATGCTCTAATTATTTCTCCCCCTGGATAAATAAGGAAATTGAGACATAGAGTTTGACTAATTTGCCCAAGGCCGCATCACTAGCAAACAGCAGAACTGGTTTTGAACTGTGGCAATCTGGCTCCAAAGTCTTCATTCTTACCTACTTTGTTTTAAGATCTCTATTTTTGGAATCAGAAGAGAGGTGATAACCTGCATGCTTCCCACATTGCCAGTACAAGTTTAATAACTGCTTGATAGACTTCAAGTCCTCCAAAAAACTAGACCTAATCCCTAATTAAAAAAAAAGAAAGAAAAAGAAAAGCACCCTAGGAGTGTCTGGCTATCTCAGTTGTTAGAGCATGTGACTCTTGATCTCAGGGCTATGAGTTCAAGCCCCACATTGGGCATAGAGCTTATGAAAAAAGAAAAGAAAGAAAAGAGAAAAGAGAGGCACCTGGGTGGCTCAGTGGGTTGAGCCTCTGCCTTTGGCTCAGGTCATGATCTCAGGGTCCTGGGATCGAGCCCCGCATCGGGCTCTCTGCTCAGCAACAAGCCTGCTTCCTCCTCTCTCTCTGCCTGCCTCTCTGCCTACTTGTGATCTCTCTCTCTCTCTGTGTCAAATAAATAAATAAATCTTAAAAAAAAAAGAAGAGAAGAGAAAAGAGAAGAGAAGAAGGGGAAGGGAAAAGAAAAGAACCCTATATAGGTAAGATCAGGAAAAAAGTCATAAACAGAAAATAATCTCTTATCCCAAAGAGAACAATTCATGTGGTTTTTTAAAACTACTTAATGAAATTCAAGTGCAGTAAAATTATTAGAAACATGAAAAATAGAAATCTCCAATTAAATGTGTTGGTAGATAAATTGAATAAAACATTGGTCACTGTAGTGGCCTAGAAGGTAAAGTTAAGAACATTTTCAAGTGTGTGCAATAAAAGCAGACAAGGAAATCAAGAGAGAAAACAACAACTAGAGCAGAAAGGCTAGAGTCCTAACATATAAACAACAGGCATTCTGGACAGACAAAAAGAAACATTCAAGAGAGCTAAAAGACCTAATTTTGTAAATTAAAAAGGCTCCCAGAATCCAGAGTAGATTAATTGATGAAAAAACACACATACACAACCTGATAAAAATTCCTGAACTCTAAGAATAAAGAGCAAATACTATTTGCTACCATTTAGAAAGAACAAATTGCTGAGAAAGGAAAAAAGAGCCAGATTCCTATTGGACTTACTGGTAACTCTAGAAGCTTGAAGGCTGTAGAATAGCATTTTTAGAATGAGAAAAGGCAAGATTCTTTACGTAGCTATGATGTAATTAGCCTATCAAATGAAAGAACAGTCTTCGAAATGTGCAGTAATTCAGAGAATAGAGCCTTCACATGCCTCATCTAGAAAAATATTAAAGAAAAGATAACAAATAGATAAACTCATGGGTCTGATTAAGTGAAAAGAAAGTCAAAATAGACACAACTGGGTATGAGAAATAAGACATACAATATATTCAGCAGATATTAAAAAATTATGAAAAAAATTATGAGAATACAACTAGCAATTTTATATAAGAAGTTTTGAAAGCTTTTTTTTTATTTTAAATTTTATTTATTTATTTTTTTCAGTGTTACAAGATTTATTGTTTTACACTACACCCAGTGCTCCATGCAGTACGTGCCCTCCTCAATACCCACCACCAGGCTCACCCAACCCCCACCCCCCTCCCCTCCAAAACCCTCAGTTTGTTGCTCACAGTCTACGGTCTCTCATGGTTCTATTACTGTAATAATATTAATTATTAATTAATTAATAATAGTAATCTATTATTGTAACAATAAAGAATTAAGAGCATACATTGACATCAATAGATGCCAAAAAGTTATTTGATGACATTAACAGCCATCTTAATAAAAACTCAAAGTATAATAGAAAATAGAAGGAAACTACCTAAATATAACAAAGAGCATTTATTTAAAAAAGGGGCACCTTCTGGCTCAGCTAGTAGAGCATGTGTCCCTTGATCTCAGGGTTGTGAGTTCAAGCCCCACACTGGAGATGAAGATTACTTAAAAATAAAATCTTAAAAAAAAAAACAAAAAACCTCTAAAAACAGCACAGCTAGTATTCTAAATGGCAAGCCAGGTAAACAATTTAAATTAAAATCAGAAGTTAGGCATAGAATCACCCTATTTATTATTTATTTAAGATAAAAATTTTATTTATTTTAAAGATTTTATTTATTTGACAGTCAGAAAGAGATCACAGGTAGGCAGAGAAGCAGGTAGAGGGAGGGGGGTGGCAGGCTCCCTGCTGAGCAGAAAGCCATGCAGGGCTCCATCCCAGAACCCCGAGATCATGACCCAAGCCAAAGGCAGAGGCTCAACCCACTGAGCCACCCAGGCGCCCCTAAGATAAAAGTTTTAAAAGAACAGCTTAAATATTCTCTTTCTGTTGATGACATTATATACCTAAGTTATTCAATAAAATACTAACAGAATTAATAAGAGATTAGTAATGTGTCTATGTATCAAAGCAATATACTAAATTCATTAGGTTTCTTGATTTCAGTATTCTGACAGCACCTAGAAATAAAAATGAGAAAAATATTCCATATTTTATTCAAAGTAGTGGAAAAACTATAAAATGCTTAGGAATGAGTTGATTAAATATATGAAGAAAAATCTCTAAAATTTTATTGATAGGTATAATATAAAAACAGACCTGAAGAAATGGGAAGACACTCTAAATTCTTGGATGCAAAGTTAGCTTAAAAATAATATTTCTCCCAAAAGTAATTACTAATTTTTTTTAAGTAAGCTCTATGCCCAATGTGGGGCTTGAACTCATGACCCCAAGATCAAGAGTCACATGCTGTATGGACTGAGCCAGCCAGGAGCAGTAATATATTAATTAGTTGTTGCCCCAATTATGTGTATTATAGAATTGGATAAAATACGCCTAACATTTATGTGTAAGGTTAAATTCTACAGAAGAGTCAAGAAAATTATGAGAGAGAAGTACAGTGAAGTGAGATTTATCTTATTACATTTTGAGTATTTACTACAAATATTCTATCAAATCAATATGACACTATAAAAAACAAATATTCAATAGATTAGAATAGAGAAAAATTTTTATACATATACATAAGTGAATATATGATACTACAGAGGTGACAGATTAACTGGAGGAGAATGGATTTGGTGTGTTAAAAGGCATGTAACATTAAATTTACCATCTTAGCTATTTTTAAGTATACAGTTCAGTAGTGTTAACTATATTCACATTGTAGGGCGCCTGGGTGGCTCAGTGGGTTAAAGCCTCTGCCTTCAGCTCAGGTCATGATCTCAGGGTCCTGGGATGGAGCCCCACATGGGGCTCTCTGCTCAGCAGGGAGCCTGCTTCCCCCCTCCCTCTGCCTGCCTCTCTGCCTACTTGTGGTCTTTCTCTCTGTCAAATAAATAAATAAATAAAATCTTAAAAAAAAAGTATATTCACATTGTGAGTAATAGATCTCTAGAACTTTTCACCTTGTAAAACTGAAAACTACACGTTTTTTCCCTCCCTTCACCCCCTTCTGCAACCCTTAACAACCACCTTCCTACTTTGTCTCTTTGATTTTGACTACTTTAGAAACTTTATATGAGTGAAATCGTACAGTATTTGTCCTTTTGTGACTAGCTTATTTAGCATAATGTCTTCAGGATTCATCCATGCTGTATGTAGCATGTGACAGGATGTCCTTTCTTTAAAGCTGCATAATATTTTATTATACACACACACACACACACGTGTATATATATATATATATATACATATATATATATATATATATATACTACATTTTCATTATTAATTTGTCAGTGGATACTCCGGTTACTTCCATTTCTTGGCTATTATGAATAATGCTGCAGTGAACATGAGTGTGCAACTATCTCTGAGATCTGGCCTTGAATTAGTTTGGATATGTACCTATGAGTGGGATTGCTAGATCATATATTTTTAAATTTTTTTGAGGAAACTGTATACTGATTTCCATAGTGGTCGTACCATTTTCCCCCAACAGTACACAAGGGTTATCCTTTTAAAGAATATTAATCTTGGGGGGTACCTGGGTGGCTCAGTTGATTAAGCTTCTGCCTTTGGCTCAGGTCATGATCCCAGGGTCTTGGGATCCAGCCCCGCATCGGGCTCTCTGCTCAGCGGGAAGCTGGATTCTCCCTCTCCCTCTCTCTGTCAAATAAATAAAATCTTAAAAAAAAAGAGAGAGAGAGAGTATTGATTTTTGTTAAATCTACTTGAGGATCAGCTTGATCCATTTTAGGTTTATTATTAAAATGTATTATGTTAGAAAAAAAATAAAAAAATAAAATGTATTATGTTAGGTCAGGTTCAGCAAAGACTTGACTCTGTGCTTTTTATCCCTACTATTAAGGCTTGGCTCTTCTGACGGCTGTACCCAATGCCCTGTGTAGGATGAGGTCTCTTTACTGTGACTGGTGAGAATACTGTTCCCTGTCCTGTGGGAACTCCAGGAATTGTCTGCTTCCTCCTTTCCAGTGGCTGTTTCCAAGATTCCTCTCACTTATGTGTATATCAACTCTTAGTCATGTATTTGAGGGGCTCCTCTACAGTTTCCCAGAAATCTCTCTGTGCAGTGCCCTCCTCTCCAGTTCTCTGTCTCAGAAGTTCTAGCCTCAACTCTGATTCCTGCCTTTCCAACTTTTAAAAGTTGTACAGTGTTTCATTAAAGAGTGTTGAACTGTGTTCTGGCAGGTAGTTTACTTACTTTTGGATCAAATTCATCTTTTCGAGGTTTGATTTGAAGTGTTTTAGAGGTGGGTATGTGTGTGTATAGGTAGTCTTTCTTGTAGAACCAGTTTAGCTCTACCACTAAGGTGGGACCTCTGAGATCTCTACCGAATGACCCATTTATTCAATGAGATCTCTGCATTCTGCCTGATAGGCACTAGAATAATTCCAAGACTTGTGTGAGCTTTAGGAATTTTCTGCATTACAGCCCCTCTGTAAATGTTCCTTCCTCAGCAGCTGATCTTTGCCTGGCCTCATGGAATTTCACCCTTCACACACAAGATTGACAGCTTCAAAGGAAGAGCACCTATGCAAATTTCTAGAGTTCTTGGGGTGCCTGGGTGGCTCAGCGGGTTAAAGCCTCTGCCTTCGGCTTGGGTCATGATCTCAGGGTCCTGGGATCGAGCCCCACATTGGGCTCTCTGCTCAGCAGGGAGCCTGCTCCCCTTCCCCGCCCCCCCCCCGCCTGCCTCTCTGCCTACTTGGGATCTCTCTCTCTGTGTCAAACAAATAAAGATATTTAAAAATTTTTTAAGTTATAAAAGTAAAATTTTAAAAAATATTTTTAAAAAATTTCTAGAGTTCTGTTTCTAGCATCTTTCTCTCCTATTCCCTGTCCCACCAATTTTAGTTGTCTTGGCACCCCTGAACTTCAGTCACTATCTTTTCATCTTAATGAGACCTTCCTGTATTGTGTCCAAAAATTGTCCACAGGCAGAAAGCCAGGGCAATTTTAGTGCTTACCTAGTTTGTTTCTCCTTTGCTCAAAGATCACAGAACTGTGCTCCCTGTGTCCATTTGTTTCATTCCCCCAACCTTTTCTAGTTGTTCATAGTTAGGGAGGAGGAATCTCAGAGCAGCAGAAATATCTAGCTTTAACTTAATCAAACTGATTCTTTATAGCAGTCCCTGATGTTCTAGAACTTAACAGATGCAGCATCTGAAAATGGTTGATAAAAGTGTCTTTGTTCCTAAATGCAGAGAAAACTCATGAGGGTGGAAGCAGTAAAGATGTTATTAATGCTGCCAAGTCCGTAGTTCACTGGAAGTTTTTTTGTTTTTTGTTTGTTTTGTTTTTAATTTTATTTATTTATTTTTTTCAGTGTTACAAGATTTATTGTTTTGCACTATACCCAGTGCTCCATGCAGTACGTGCCCTCCTCAATACTTGTTTTTGTTTTTTTAATGAAAACCACAGTAGGGGAGTATCATAGGGACATAAAGAAGACAAATCTCATTAATTTCTTTGTTTTCTACAGAGCATCCTAAGGGATTCCATTGGGAAAGAGAAGAATGATTGAGTTTCAGCCAAGCTTCACCTCCTTTCTATTCAATCTTAATAAATAATGTAAATCATAAAATCTGTGCCTTTGAGAGGTTTTTCTGTTTGCTTGCGTAGAAGTGACAAACAGTATAGTCATTATCAGTAAATGGTTTTCAATTATTCATTGATTTAATAAAATATTTTTAAATGCCTACAATATGCCAGGCACTATAGTAGGCACTAGACATACAAAAATAAGAAACAAGCCTCTAATGTCAGGGGCTTATGAGATAGTTAGAAGACAAGCTCCTGAATATTTAATTATGATGCATTATATAATTGCAAAAATAAGAATATATATAAGGTGGAAGAGTTAAGATGGTGAAGAAGTAAGGGGACCCTGGGCTTGCCTCATCCCTTGAAAACAGCTAGATAAGTATCAAATCATTTTGAACACCCAGGAAATTGATCTGAGAACTGAGAGAGCAAAACTGCACAACTAGAGACTGAAAAAACTGCCACATCATGGAAGGTAGGAGCTGCAGAAAGTTGACTTGGGGGAGAGAAAAGCTGCAGGTGCTGCAAATAGGAGGGAGCCCTGATCATAGAGAGAGGAGCATGAGAGAAAGACAGAGAGAGAAAGAGTATGCAGGGATTTGCGTAAGAAAAACTCTTTGCTCAAAACCATTGACTGGGAAAGAGATTGAATACCACAAGTTTTTATTAACAGTGGAGGGCAGGGTCTGAAGTCCGGTGGTCTACACCATCGCCAGGGTCATTCCTGGTGGGCTTAGCGGTGCTCTAGTGGGGAAAGAGGGTGGAGACCTGGGAGCTGGCAGCATGGTTTGATGATCCCCTGGGTTGCATAGGGAGAAGGAGTTCCCTTGCTTGGAGTGCATTTGGGAGTGGCAGTGTGGGGACAAAAGACCCGCGGGTGCCATTGAGTTGTCCCACTCCCTAGCACAGGAATAAAGACATGGACTGAGGGCAGCAAACCTTGGTACCAGCTTTTAGCTCTGCTTTACCATAAACTCTGAAGTGCTGCACAGTCACACAACTGATTTCTGGGAAAAGCCAGTACTGGCCACAAAGCAGCAAGATCCTTCCCCAGACGACCAGCACAGGATGGTACTAAGCAGATCTCTAAAATTTGGAGTTTTGAACCCAGCTTCATGCCTGAGATTAAACACAGGAGTACTGTGCTGCCTAACAGCAGGATAACTTGGAGGCTCTGGCAGAAGCCAGGGACACAGGAGAGGTGACTGCTCTTCTTTGAAGGCTTCATGAAGAGTGGCGGGCATGAGCACCCCACTCCAGGGACAAGAAAGTGGGGTGACACCATTCCCTCTCTCCCCTCATCAGCACTGTCTGACTTCAGGGAGAAAACAGTGCCACTCAGTGGAGGCCAAAGCTGCTTACACCAAGCCCTGCATCCCTGTGCCCTGCAGGTACATCTCCACTAGGGCAAGTCCCTCTGAGAATCAGAGGGGCAGGCCCTCTTCCAGAAGACCAGCACAAATCCCTCGCACACACCAAGTCTCCTGAACATAGAGTGCTACAAAGTTTCAGCTCTAGGGAAAATAGAATATATTTTTATTTTATTTTATTTTATTTTATTTTATTTTATTTTATTTTATTTTATTTTTTATTTACTTATTTTGGATCTAGCTTCTTTTAATGAGCAGACCAATACACACCAAGTATTTAGATTCCTTTTTGGTTTTGTTTTTGTGGAGGTTTTTGTTTTGTTGTGTTTTATTTTTTTGGATCTAGCTTCTTTTAATAAGTAGACCAAAACACACCTAGGATCTAGCTTCCTGTCTTTCTTTCTTTCGTTCGTTTTTTTTTTTTAACTTCTTCTTAATGTAGCCATTACTCTCAGGAACAGGAATACAACAGGCTTTCCTAACAACCACATAGGCACACACAAAAACTACTGACTCAGACATAATGACAAGATGGAAAAATTTACCCCAATAGAAAGGATAGGAAGAATTCACAGCCAGGGATTTAATCAATACAGATACAAGTAAGATGTTTGAAACCAGAATTTAAAACAACAATCATAAGGATATTTGAAAAAAGCATTGAAGAGTGGCAGGCACTATAATCAAGATGCAAAACCAAATGGACAATGAATCAGTGACAGAAAATAAAATTATGGAAATAATTCCGACTATAGACTTAGGGACTCAATGACACCTTAAAGTGTAAGAACATTTGTATCATAGGAGTCCCAGAAGAAGAGAAAGAAAAAGGAGCAGGTTTATTTGAACAAATTATAGCTGAAAACTTCCCTAATCTGGGATGGAAACAGACATTGAAATCCAAGAAGCACAGAGAACCCCCATTAAATTCAACAAAAGCTGCCATCACCAAGACATATCATAGTCGAATTCACAAAATACAAGGAACATAAATAAAAGGACAAGGTAAGAATCCTGAAAGCAGCAAGGGAAAAAAAGTCCTTAACCTACGAGGGAAGACAGATCATATATGCAGCAGATATGTCTATAGAAACTTGGCAGGCCAGAAGTGAGTGGCATGATATATTCAATGTGCTGAATGGGAAAAACATGCAGCCAAGAATACTTTATCCAACAAGGCTGTCATTCAGAATAGAAGGAGAGATAAACAGTTCCCAGACAAACAAAACTAAAGGAATTCATGACCACTAAACCAGCCCTGCAAGAAATATTAAAGGGGACTCTTTAGAGTGGAAGAGAAAGACCAAAAGCAATAAAGACGAGAAAGGAACAGAGAACATCACCAGAAATGCCAACTTTACAAGTAACACAATGTCACTAAATTCATATCTTTCAACAATCACTCTGTATGTAAATGGACAAAATGCTCCAATCAAGGGGTGCCTGGGTGGCTCAGTCATTAAGCGTCTGCCTTCAGCTCAGGTCATGATCCTGGAGTCCTGGGATTGACCTCCACATCAGGCTCCCTCCTCAGTAGGGAGCCTGCATCTCCCTCTCCCACTCCCTCTGCTTGTGTTCCTTCTCTCGCTGTCTCTCAGTTAAATTAATAAATAAAATCTTTAAATAAATGAATACTCCAGTCAAAAGACATAGGGTATCAGAATGAATGAAAACAAAAACAAGTCTCATCTATATGCTGACTCATTTTAGACCTAAAGACATCTGCAGATTGAAAGTGAGGGGATGGAGAACCATCTGTCATGCTAATGAATACCAAAAGAAAGCTGGAGTAGCTATATTTATATCAGATTACTATACATATATTTTAAAGATTTTATTTATTTGACGGAGAGAGATATCACAAGCAGGCAGAAGGCAGGCAGAGAGGGAGGGGGAAGCAGGCTCCCTGCTGAGCAGAGAGCCCAATGCGGAGCTCCATCCCAGGACCCTGAGATCATGACCTGAGCTGAGGGCAGAGGCTTTAACCCACTAAGCCACCCAGGTGCCCCTCAGATGAACTGTATTTTAAAACAAAGACTGTAACAAGAGAGATGAAAAGAGCATGATTTCATAATTAAGGGGGTCTATCCATCAAGATCTAACAATTGTAAATGTTTATGCCCCCAACTCAGGAGCACCCAAATATATAAATCAATTAATAACAAATATAAAGAAACTAATAATAATACAACAATATTAGAGGGCTTTAACACCTCACTTACAGCAATGGACAGATCATCTAAGCAGAAAATCAACACGAAAAAGGCTTTGAATGACACACTGGACCACACAGACCTCACAGATATATTCAGACCATTTCATCCTAAAGCAGCAGAATACACATTCTTTTTGAATGCACATGGAACATTCTAGATCACAATAGATCACACACTGGGTCACATATCAGCCCTCAACAAGTACAAAAAGATTGAGATCATATCATGCATATTTTCAGACCACAACACTATGAAACCCAAAGTCAACTATAAGAAAAATTTAAAAAGACCACAAATACATGGAGATTAAAGAACATCCTACTAAAGAATGAATGGGCTAACCAGGAAATTAAGGAAGAAATAAAAAAAAATACATGGAGCAAATGAAAATGAAAACACAACAGTCCAAAACCTTTTGGATGCAGCAGAAATGATCATAAGAGGGAAATACATAGCAATCCAGGCATGCTGCAAGAAGCCAAAGTCTCAAATACATAACCTGACCTTACACCTAGAGGAGCTAGAAAAGGAAGAGCAAATAATGCCTAAAGCCAGCAGATGAAGGGAAATAATAAAGACTGGAGCAGAACTAAATGATATAGAAACAAATAAACAAAAAACCAGTAGAGCAGATCAACAAAACTAAGAGCTGGTTCTTTGAAAGAATTGACAAAATTGATAAACCCCTAGACAGACATCAAAAATAAAAGGAAAGGACCAAAATAAATAAAATCAGGAATTTTCATTATAACCAATACCACAGAAATATAAACAATTATAACAAAATATCATGAAAAATTATATGTCAAGGGGCGCCTACGTGGCTCAGTGGGTTAAAGCCTCTGCCTTCAGCTCAGGTCATGATCTCAGGATTCTGGGATTGAGCCCTGCATTGGGCTCTCTGCTCAGCAGGGATCCGGCTTCCCCCTCTCTCTCTCTGCCTGCCTCTCTGCCTACTTGTAATCTCTCTCTCTGTGTGTCAAATAAATAAATAAAATCTTTTTTAAAAAAGAAAAATTATATGCCAAAACACTGGTAATCTGGAAGAAATGGACAAATTCATAGAAACATACAAACTACCAAAAGTAAAATAGGAAGAAATAGAAAATTTGAACAGACCCACAACCATCAAAGAAATTGAATCAGTAATCAAAAATCTCCCAACAAACAAAAGTCCAGGGCCAGATGATGTCCCAGGGGAATTCTACCAGACGTTCAAAGAAGAGTTAATACCTATTCTTCTCAAACTGTTCCAAAAAATAGAAATGGAAGAAAAATTTCCAAACTCATTCTATGAGGCCAGCATTAACTTGATTCCAAACAAAGACCCCATTAAAAAGGAGACTTATATAGCAACATCCCTGATGAACATGGATGCAAAAATTTTTCCACAAGAGACTAACAAAATGAATCCAACAGTATATTAAAAGAATTATTCACCAAAAAAAAAAAAAAAAGAATTATTCACCATGATCAAGTGGGATTCATTCCTGGGCTGCAGAGACCATATGATCCTCTTGATAGACGTAGAAACAGCATTTGACAAAATACAACATCCTTTCTTGATAAAGACCCTCAACAAAGTAGGTATAGATGGAACATATCTCAACATCATAAAAGTCACATATGAAAGAGCCATGATTAATATCATTCTCAGTAGGGAAAAACTAAGAGCTTTTCTTCTACAATCAGGAACAAGATAGGAATGTCTGCTCTCACCATTACTATTTAACATAGTATTGGAAGTCTTAGCCTCAGCAATCAGACAACAAAAAGAAATAAAAGGCATCTGAATCAATAAGGAAGAAGTCAAAGTTTCACTATTTGCAGATAACATGGTGCTTTATGTAGAAAATCCAAAAGACTCCACCAAAAATTGCTAGGACCAATACAGGAATCCAGCAAAGTCACAGGATATAAAATCAATGTACAGAAATCTGTTGCATTTCTTTCTTTCTTTTTTTTAAAAGATTATTTATTTATTTATTTGACAGAGAGAGAGATCACAGGTAGACACAGAGGCAGGCAGAGGGGGGGGGGAAGCAGGCTCCCGGCTGAGCAGAGCACCCTAAGCAGGGCTCGATCCCAGGACCCTGAGATCATGACCTGAGCCAAAGGCAGAAGCTTTAATCCACTGAGCCACCCAGGCACCCAATCTGTTGCATTTCTATACACCAATAATGAAGCTGCAGAAAAAGAAATCAAGGAATTGATCTCATTTACAATCGCACCAAAAACAATATAATACCCAGGAATAAACCTAACCAAAGAAATAAAAGATCTGTACTCTGAAAACTATAGAACACTTATGAAAGAAATTGAAGAAGACACAAACAAATGTGAAAAATTTTCATGCTCATGGATTAGAAGAACATTGTTAAAATGTCTATATTACTCAAAGTAAACTATACATTTAATGCAATCTCTATCAAAATACCACCAGCATTTTTCACAGAGCTAGAATAAACAATCCTAAAATTTGTATAGAACCACAAAAGACTCTGAATAGCCAAAGCAATCCTGAAAAAGAAATGCAAAGTAGGAGGCATCACGATTCCAGACTTCAAGATGTAGTCATCAAGACAGTATGGTACTGGCACAAAAACAGACACATAGATCAATGAAATAGAATAGGGAACCCAGAAATAGACCCACAACTATATGGTCAACTAATCTTTGACAAAGTAGGAAAGACTATCCAATGGGAAGAAAAGATAGTGTCTTCAATAAATGCTGTTGGGAAAACTGGACAGCAACATGCAGAAGAATGAAACTGGACCGCTTTCCTACACCATACACAAAAATAAATTCAAAATGGATGAAAGACCTAAATGTGATACAAGAAACCATCAAAATCCTAGAGAACATAGTCAGCAACCTTGAGGCAAGGGAAACAAAAGCAAAAATGAACTACTGGGACTTCATCAAGATAAGAAGCTTCTGCACAGTAAGGGAACAACCAATAAAACTAAAAGGCAGCCTTCAGAATGGGAGAAGACATTTGCAAATGACATATCCAATAAAGGGTTAGTATCTACATATATAAGGAACTTATGTAACTCAACACCAAAAATAAATAAATAAATAAATAATCTGGTTAAGAAATAAGCAGAAAACATGGTAGACATTTTTCCAAAGAAGACATCCAGATGGTTAACAGACACACGGAAAGATGCTCAACATCACTAATCATCACAGAAATATAAATCAAAACTATCATGAGATACCACCTTATACCTGTCAGAATGAATAAAATTAACAACACAGGAAACAACAGATGTTGGTGAGAATGCAGAGAAAGAGGAATCCTCTTACACTGTTGGTGGAAATGCAAACTGATGCAGTCACTCTGGAAAACAGTATGGAGGTTCCTCAGAAAGAAAAAACTAGAATGACCCTATGATCCAGCGATACTACAAGGCAATTACCCGAAGGATACAAAAATACGGATTTGAAAGAGTACATGCACCCCCAATGTTTATAGCAGAAGTATCAACAATAGCCAAACTATAGAGAGAACCCAACTATCCATCAACTGATGAATAGATAAGGAGGATGTGGTATATATACACACTGGAATATTACTTAGCTGTAAAAAAGAATGAAATCTTGCCATTTCCAATGACACGGATGGATCTAGAGTATTATGGTCAGCAAAATAAGTCAGAGAAAGACAAATACCATACGATTTACCCATATCTGAAATTCAGGAAACAAAACAGATAAACATGTGGGAAAGGAAAAAAAAGAGAGGGGGGGAGGCAAATCATATGAGATTCTCTCTCTCTCCCTCTTTTTTAACCATAAGAGACTGTTAACAATAGAGAAGAAACTGAGGGTTGATAGAGGGAGGTTGGTGGGGGATGGGCTAAATGGGTGATGGGTATTAAGGAGAGCAATTGTTATAATGAGCACTGGGTGTTATATGTAAGTGATGAATCACTAAACTCTATTCCTGAAACCAATACTGCACTATATGTTAACAACAACAAGAAAAAGTCCTCAATAATTAAAAAAAAAGAAAAAGGATATATATAGTGCATTATGAGAGCACAGAAAAGAGATACCTAATACCTAATCCAGTTTAGATAGGAGTGGTTAATAAAGTTAAATGCAGTAGAAGGAGCAAGACAGATAATTAAGACATGTTTACTGGATTTTGCAAGATAAAGATCATTTTTAATCATACCTCAAGAGTGCTATGGAAATGGATGGAGTTGTTTTTTTTACTGAAAAAGTGGAGACAATGCATGAAGACATTTTACTTAAAATATTAATTTGAAATGGAAGACTCCTTTTAAGATAGAGAGGTCTTGAGGTGCCTGGGTGACTCAGTTAAGTGTCTGCCTTTGGCTCATGTCATGTTCTCTGGGTTCTGGGATTGAGCCCTGTGTTGGGGGGGGCGGTTTCCCTGCTCAGCGGGAGTCTGCTTCTCCTTCTCTGTCTCCCTCTGCCCCTCCCCTCACTCATGATCTCTCTCTCTCTCTCTCTCAAATGAATAAATAAAATCCTTAAAAAAAAAAGATGGGTCATACAATGTGAGATTAATATCTGGAGGCACGCAGTTTGCATTTGGGAGCTGGCTCTAATGTCTCCTAATGTCATTTAGTCAAGTTACTTAACCTCTTTGTACCTTGGTTGTTCTTCTCTGTAAACTGGGGATGAAACTAATGGTACCCACCTCACAGCATTGTTATTGGAATTATATTACTAAATACATGTAAATAGAAGAGTGGTACATGAAAAAGACTGAATAATTGTAGCTATTCCTTTTATTATTAGGCAAGAGAGTTGGAAGTCAAGCAAGAATACACCTGTTGACCTAGTTTTTAGTGATCTCGCAGAGTCATTTACTGAGAGTACCTATTGTGGGTTTAATTAAGACCAGGAATACTAATTAAAAGCCAGAGGTTATCAGACTAGATTTAAAACAAAACTTATAGAGCTGAAAAGAGAAATAAATCCACAATTGGCGTTGGAGACTTCATCACAGAAGTATTAGATAGAACATCAATATAGAGAAGACCTGAATAACCCTATCAATTCACTTGACCTAACTGACATGTATAAAAAACCTTGTCCCAACAACAGAATGTACATTCCTTTCAAATACACATAGAATGTTCACTAAGACCAGATTCTTTTTTTTTTTTTTTTTTTAAGATTTTATTTATTTATTTGACAGAGAGGAGAGAGATCACAAGGAGGCAGAGAGGCAGGCAGAGAGAGGGGGAAGCAGGCTCCCTGCTGAGCAGAGAGCCCGTTGTGGGGCTCGATCCCAGGACTCAGATCATGACCTGAGCTGAAGGCAGAGGCTTTAACCCACTGAGCCACCCAGGTGCCCCTAAGACCAGATTCTTGACAAGACAATTTAAAACAAATTTAAATAAACATCATACAATCTATAAAAAATTAAAATCCAGAAAGACATATGGCAAATCCTCAAATATCTGGGAATTATATGACACATTTATAAGTAACTATTAGTTTTATATTGCTGCTATAACAAGTTGCCACAATTTAATGGCTTAAAACAAAATACATTTAATATCTTACAGTTCCATAGGTAAGACAATAACACGGGGCTCCACTTGCCTTTTCCAGCTTCCAGGGGCCACCTGCATAACTTAGTTCCTGATTCCCTTCCTATATCTTTGAATCTGGCAATGCTGGAGCACATCACTCTCACCTTGTTTTTGTTATCACATCTTTTCTGCTTCTGGCTCCCTCTTAAGAATCACTATGTTCACACTGGGCCTACCTGGATAATCCAGCATAATCTCACTATTTTAAGGTCAGAAGATTAGCAATTTTAATGCCATCTGCAACCTTAATTCCCTTTTGTCATATAACCTAAAACATTCACAGTTTCTAGTAATGAGAGGCCAGGAGGGGAAGAAGAGGGACATTATCTTGCCTCCCACAATAACCATTGAGTCAAAGAAGAGGAAGTCTCAAGGGGTAAAAAAATAAAAAATAAATTAATAAAACAATAAATATAATAAAAATAAATTATATATATATCTAGATATATGTATCTCCCCTCAATACGGAGTCCAAAGCTTGTGATGATGAAAGGTAGGGGTATGAGGGAGCTAGAAATAGGGGGAACGGAGAGATCAAGAAAGGGCTGATAGATGGACTCAGGATTGGGGGTAAATATTCTTTCCTCAGCAGCTGTTCTTTGTCCAGCCTCATGGAGTTTCACCCTTTATACACAAGATTGGAATTTAGTCTAAATGATTCAAGGGAGGGACACTTATGCAAATGGGGTTGGGGAGTCGGCAGCAGATGGAAGTTCAAAGAATTGGAGGTTTGTACAAAAGAAAAAAAAGATGTATCGAAAATGAAGGCATAAGAGAGCTGTACTTGGAGGATTGGTCATTTATTTTCTATCTACCACATTCTAAGCATTATTCTGGACACAGGATATAATGAATGGTGAGCAAGGTAGACAGACCTTTACTACTCTAGGGCTGACAGCTCTAATACTGATAAATAAATATGTAATTGTAATATTTAATGATACATGTAGGACGTACTTAAAAAGTTGTATAGAGGACTGGTAAGATTTAAAATGACACCTTACCAAGCAGGAATGAGTGACCAAAGGGAGAAAACACTTAAGCAAGTGGTACTGAATGCTATAATCCTCAGTATATATGTCCTTACAAACTTCCCACTAGAGCATCCACAGCTATCAAAAAGCTCTCTAAAATCACAAATCTTATGTCCTATAAGAGTTCTCAACCAAACTATTTTACCAAAACCACACAATTTATCTGTTAAGAGGCTTTTCCATCACTCTACTGATTTATTTCTCAAGAAAATGGAAAAGTATAGCCATTCAGGCCTAGTTTAAGACTTGTCCAGACAAGTCTCTAGAATTTCTAGCTCCATATAACTTCTGACATCTAGTTTTAAGAAGCAAGCATACTGGCCTGACTCAATGAGACTGCTAACATTTTGAACTAAACCTTTCCAGTAATTTAAAAATTAAAAATTGGTACACAATTCTATTGCCAGTCATGTCAAACATACACTTCCATCTGATAAAAATTCATGCTCTGGTTATTTCAAAATACAATTTATAAATGTAAATAAAAATACACATCACAAGTAAACGAAGTGGCTTCCTGTCCTCACTTTTTAACTCTTGAGATTGTATATTTTCAGAAATTGATAAGTTCTGAGAATCTCAAAGTTTGGCTTAAATTCCTTCTTTGACAAAAATATGTAAAGTTTCTCAAGACATTATATTTTTGGAGACACTTTTATTTACTATTGTCATCTGAGCGATAAATAGCTTGGAAACAATCCCTTCCTCCCTTCCCTTAGACCACACATCATTCGGAATATTCGTGTTTTCTGTGACTCAGAAGAAAATCTCCCAATGGTTTTCTTTTTTTTCACGTGGAGACACTTCTGAATTACAGTGTTGAGTGTACTCTGGACAACCTGGTAAATTTCATTGAGCTGCTTGTGCCCCTTTGTGGTCAGTGCTTACAATTACAGCTCGATATTGTTTGGCAGCCAGAAGCATCTGAACTCTTGTTTCAGATACGTGGTTGCCTCTAAAATCTGGAAAGAACCACAGAGAAAACGCCTACAAGAAAGCGCCCAATAGAAGCTAGGGGCACATGGGCTGCACACGAGTAGTAGATACCTGAGCAAGGACCAGATTCTGATTGAAAGCATTAGAATGTGTGGATGCCAGGTTGGCATCAAACATGGCCACTACACATTATTCTAATTGTTTCTGTGTTGCCTCTCACACTAAAGTACAAGCCCCCAAGAAGCAGAGACATCTTGCCCGGCACTCCACAAAGGTTGCTGAATGACTGAGCAAATAAAGGAACAAATGGGGTGTGTGAGTGTGTGTGTGTGTGTGTGTGTGTGTTTTAAAATTCATTTATTTATTTGAGAGAGGGAGAGGTCACAGGGAGAGGGAGAGAACCTCAAGCAGATACCCTGCTGAGCGTGGAGCCCAACAGGGGGCTCAATCTCACCACTCTGAGATCATAATCTGATCCCAAATCAAGAGTTCCGTGCTTAACCAAATGGGTCACCCAGGCACCCACAAATGGGTTCAGTTTATAGCAAGCTTACAGATGATAACTATTTTTCTTTCTATTGTTAATTACTCTTATTAGATGGAAAATGCTTTGATAATTCTATTTAACAAAGTCCCACATGTCCAAGATCATTTCTCAAACTTCAGTATTTCATAGGTTTAGCTTTATTTGTTTACTTGTTGTAATTAATAAATGCTAGTTAGGCACTACATTCCAAGGTCTAGATTAAAAAAAAGTGACAGACACAATTCTAGCTCCCAGAGGAGAGCACATCAGATTACAGTGTTATCCTCCTCCAGTCCATTTTTCAAATTATAGGCAGAGTAATTTTCCTTAAAAGTTAAATCTGATTATGTCAGCCCCTTAATTAAAATGCTTCATTTGCTGAAAGGCCCTTTCAGTATTGGTCCCTGGCTTCCTTGCCAGTCTCATTTAGAGCTCTTTTCCTCTCTGCATTCTTATCACACTTTCAGTTGCTCAACCTTCGATGCTCCTTCCTACGTCAAGGCTGTTGGACATACTGTTCTCTCTACTTGCAAAGCTCTCCTCCCTTCTGGCCTAGGTTGCTCCAAACCAAAGGCAACAATCTCTGGGACAGCTTCTTTGGCATGCAAAACCAGCTGGGTCCCGGGATAGCTTTGCAAAATACTCTGAACTGCTTTATCAAGATAAAAGCATTCATTGTGTAATGGACTGTTTCTGTCTTCCCCTGCTAAAATGTAAGCTTTTTTTCTTTCTTTTTTTTTTTTTTAATATTTTATTTATTTGACAGAGAGAAACACAGTGAGAGAAGAACACAAGCAGAGGGAATGGTAGCGGGAGAAGCAGGCTTCCCGAAGAGCAGGGAGCCCGATGCGGGGCTCGCGGGGCTTGATCCCAGGACCCTGGGATCATGACCTGAGCGGAAGGCAGCCACTTAACCAACTGAGCCACCCAGGTGTCCCATAAAGTGTAAACTCTTGATGATCGAGACATTGTATGTTGTTCAGCATGGTGCCTGGCAGCATGGTGCCTGGCATGGCAGTGCCATGGGCACTTTCAAATATTTGTTGAATGAATGAATGGACTACCGGGTTGGAAATGGAAAAGGAGTCTCATGAAAAAGAATATGTTCGCTTGACTGACACCAGATTTCTAGTTGTAAAATTTCCAAAGCACCACTATGGTTTTTGGGGAAGAGTGTATTTCATAAAAGAAGGGGAGGCAGATCAAGAAATATAAACAATCATCAAACAAGCCAGGTCTCTCAAGGTGGAATCAACAAGGAGCCAAGGGGAGCCAAGACGTAATGGCTTAAGATGTATTGTTCATTCATTCATTCAATGCCTATTATGTGCTTGGAACTTGGGAATTAGAAATTCAAAGGCGAGCAAGTCTTACACAGTTTTTGTCCTTAAACCTATAGTGTACAAAGAGACTAATTCAGCCTAGTAATTTCCGTGAAGTGCTGCTAAGGAAGATATGTATGCCAGTGTCATGAAATACTTAACTTGAGGGGTAGTGGAAGAGAGCGAGGGACAAAGAGAAGATGGATGGGTTCGGGCAAGCCTTTCTGGTTAAAGTTGAGAACTGAAAGATGAGGAGGGAACCTTGACAGTTTGGGGAACTGAAGTTCAATGGCTACGATTTGGGGTCTCACAGAAAATGTCAAGAGATTGAAGGGCACCTTGGCAGATTTGCCTTACAGCGACCCCGGGTGTGAGAGGTCATTAGCCTGGTGAACATTCCTTGGGCAAGAACACAACGTTCTGCCCTTCCACATTCCACCAGAACTGGGTTTACCTCAAATTACCCATTCCTTAATCGCGCAGGTTCCCACCAACTGCAGAATGCCGGTGACCCGCAAACAGCCAGGGCCTGCTGGAGACTGCGCAGAGGAGCTCCACTCACCGCCATCTCCACCCGGGGAAGAGGCCCCAGAAGCCCCACCCACGTCCAGGCACGTTCTTCTAGGCCGTGTCCCAGGGGCCGCCCGCGACCGCGGCGATCACGTGATCCGAAGTGTGACGTAGGAGGAAGGAGACGCCATTAGAGGGAGGCGGAGAGGGAGTGCTCTTCGCCTTTCCTCGGGTGCTTGACGTGGTGGCGGGGGCCCTTCATTCTCGGACTTTCTTTTGCCCTTCCAGGCTTCGCCCGGAGGCGGGAGTAGAGACAGCGCTTGGGGTTGGCTGGTCGGTGCGGAGGGCCCTGCGCCGGCCGCGGCTGTGAAGGCGCTGCGGCGGCTGTGGGGTGCTCGGCGCAGTTCTAGGGCTCGGGCGGCCGGGAAACGGGATGGCTGCGGCCGGCAGCGGCGGCGGGGCGGCGGCGGGCAGAGCCTACTCATTCAAGGTGGTACTGCTGGGGGAAGGCTGCGTGGGGAAGACGTCGCTGGTGCTGCGCTACTGCGAGAACAAGTTCAACGACAAGCACATCACCACTCTGCAGGTGCGGGCCCCAGGGAGCGGAAGGTGGAGCCTTGGGGCCCCTGCCCCTCCGGGGCTGTGAGGACTTTGCTACCATGGTCCTCCGGATCTGGGCTTACAGATCTCAGGCCTGTCACCTCCGTCTTCGAATTGCCTTTCTGAATTCGCCCCAGGGACACGCGGGGTCCGGGCATCCTGTAGACATTAGGACAGGCTTTTGGGAAGGGAGTGGAAGGTCTCTCAAAGTCCCCCATGTGGCTGCGCATATCGTGGAGTCCCCCTATATCGCTTGGCTTGTTTTCCCTTTTGATTCACTTCCGCTTGGGCCCTAGGTGCCTTCACCCTACAGTCACCGATTGTCACCCCCTTTTTTTTCTTTCGGAATTAGGAACTTAGCTGCGGATTTGATTTTGCGAACTAGGTAATTTGTAACTTCAGCGCTTACTGATGACTAAGTGTTTACGCAAGTTCCATTTTGTCCTGTCTTCGAGTAACGTGCTGATTGGCAAGCAGTCATTTGTGGAGGGTTTTTGAATTGACCGCTTGCGGGT
Source organism: Procyon lotor (assembly GCA_028646535.1). NCBI lineage: Eukaryota > Metazoa > Chordata > Mammalia > Carnivora > Procyonidae > Procyon > Procyon lotor. The sequence goes on from CM053611.1 coordinate 70,507,246, forward strand.
TATGGGTTACGCAGTTTCATTGCTGCCTGCGTGGGTCTGACTTTACGGGGCAGTCGTTCTGTGAGGTCGGACGATCCACATGCACATGGAAACGTCATGTGACTACTAGCCAACAGTTGGTCCCCCAAACTAACAAGTTTAGTTGCTGCTGCTACTTGTTCTTTTTGCTTGTAGTGTAGGGCCGGCTTTCTTCTGCAGTTATCTTATGGTTAGCCGGAAAGTGTTAAAGTGTAGTCATTGATTGGGAGTGAAGTCAGCCCTTTGAGGCAGGTGTAGTCTCCTCCCTCTCCCAAAGAAATCAGTTTGCACGTGTTAGAAGAAAAATATCCAGCTATCTGACTTGATCAATTTAGTTACAGTTAATATGGAGTGGACTTTTGAGACTGTCGATGTTCATATCCATCTTCATCTATTTAACTAGCTGTGTGATCTTGGGCAAGTTAATTAACCTGTCTGTGCCTAGGTTTCTTTATCTGTTGCAGTGGCCATAATGATAGTTTCTAGCTTATAGATTTGTCAGGACAAGTGTACATAAAATCACCTAGGACCTGGTCTATTGGAAGCTCTCTGTCTTTAATACTGGCCCAAATTGCACAATAGATCTTAGTGACTATTTAATAGAATGCATAATCTCCTCTAATTGTTGTGACATTTGATATTTGATGCTATTACTAAACTACTGAGTCTAGAATTCACAAAGATGTTCTGATTTCATGTTCTATTTTTATTCCTGTTTTTAGTTCTCTTATGTAAAACATAATACCTGAAAAAATGAATGTGAGGAAACTACTTTTTTTCTTACATCCTTGAACAAGAGCACTTACACAATTTTAGTAGTTGTTACTGTTGAGTGTTGCTAGTGAAATCAAGGAAATTGGTAGGGTAAATACGATTATTTGAAATTTAGAAATTCATTAGGTAAAGTAATAGCTAACATTTAGTCAGTTCTTACTGTGCTGAATATTTTATTTTTCTTCGGTCATTCAATTCTTAAAACAGCCTATGAGGCAGATAGCTTTATTAGCCCCATTTTGCAGGCAGGGAAACGATCGGTTAAGTTGAGTAATTTGCCTGCAGTCATATTGTCACAAGTCATGCGTGGTGCCCAAGCTGAAATTTGAATTGCAGGTCTGACTTAAGATTTTGAGCAAGTAAATCACACTGCCTCTGGATATTGGTAAACCACCTCTTTAATGGTTACTTTTGTGCTAGAGATCTAAGATAAAAGAGAAAATCATTGTAATTGAGCCTCCTTTTTTAAGATAATTTAGTCCTTCAACCTAAAAATTATACCTTCATTGTACATCTCAAAGACATTCTTGAAGGTAAAAGCAGGCTAAAGATTTTTAAATATTAGAGAGAAACTACTGCAGCCTACACTGGAGAGGATGAAGTTATGGTAGATTTTCAGTATCAAAAACATAGCAGTCCTGATTTTAGTATTTATATGACTGTCATCACAGTGTCTGGATTATATTACAGAACTGAGGATTTTGTTGCATACCAAAATATGGAAGCATTGTATCTACTCATATATCAATTTGTCTTATTTAATTTTTTAAAGAATTGTGACCCATAAAACATAACCTGGTATGCTTTTAATTTCCAAATGGAGAGGAGATCATGGATCAGAAGATCAGAAAACATGAAGAGTCCCTCTTTTTTTGTAAGAAAAAAAAACCCAACTACCTATTACCTATCTTTGTAACATACTTTATGTTTTGCAAAGTACATTCTCTTGCAATCTTATTTCAAAGAGTTATAAGACTAAGAGAAACCTAAAATAGTTTATGGTTCACTGTTTCAGTCTTGCTTAATTCAGCCAAGTGATTGTCCACTTTTGTCTCATCTCCTCTTAGAGGTAGATGAACTAGATAAACTGGTCTAGAAAGTGGAAAACTCACAGTGCCCTGAGATGGCCCACTTCATTTTGGACAGTTTTAATTTCCAGTAAGTTTTTCTGTGTATAAAGCCAAAATCTGTTTCCTTGTAGTTTCAGATTCCAGTTCTGTCTTCTGAATCTTAGTCACACAGGACATCCCTTCTGATAGTTGAAGATAGCTATCATACTCCTTGGTCTTGTCTATTGGGTGAACAGCTCTGGTTCCTCTAAAGGAATCTCTTATGACATTGTTTTAAATCATTTCACTATTTGGTATCTTTTCTAGATGCTTATTATTTAATCATTGTCCTCTTTCCTTAAAATGTGGTTCTTTGAGATGTAGAAATGATTCCAAGTGTGGTTTGAACTGAGCAAAGCACAGGCTGTCACCTTCCCTATTGAAAATCCTTTTCCAACACTGAAATAGAAAAGATTCTATGGGCATGTGGACAGATGTTAAACTGATTGATATTGGGCTCACTGTCTTAGTCTTGCTTCCAAAAAAAAAAAAAGGCATTGCTTCCCTCAACTTCTTTTTTCTTTGATTTTATGGTTAAGGTTTTTGTCCCTAATATATTTGACCCATTAAAATTGGCTTTGATAGATTTACTCCAGTGGTTAAAGCCTGTTGATGTCCTTTTAAGTTCCATTTTATAATTCAAGAAACATGACCTGTGGGTTCTGGATATGCAAAGAAGAAGAACATATGTTCCTTAATGTCCAGATGAGCTACTCATTTTAACTTTGTCATCTGAAAATTTGCTAAGAATGTCTTCATTGTTCTCATCAGGCATTAATAAAGATTGAAAAAGGGAGACAGAGGGCCAAGTACAAAGCTCTGCAGCAAGTCTCATTGTCTAGTGATGCATGACTGGAGGTGTATTTTTCTTTAGATGTGCAGAATCTTAGGGTGGGGCTTTTTCAAACTATGCATGGGCCTTAGTCTGTCTTCTTGAGTGAGAAACAATGGAGTGTTGTACATATTAATGATAATGAAAGCAAAAAACAACTTAAGATTGACTGCTATTGGCTACTAACTAGTGGACACAAAGCCTTTAATGAAAATGGTTATTCCAGCCTTATAAACCTAGCTTTTTTGCCCTAGCTACATCGGTCTTGCCCACAGGGTATATCATGAGATGCTTTGTCAGGTGCTTGCAGAAGACAAGATAAACTGTGTTTCTGCATTAGGAGGCCATACGATATGGTAAAAAGAGACAGGACTTTGAAGTTAGACTTGGTTTTGCATTTTGGCTCCTACTTCATAGCCATCATGATCTTGGCAGGTTATTCTAATGTTCGTAAGATGGTTCTTGATCTATAAAATGAGAGGTTCTTACTTCTAGGATTTTTTTTAAAGATTTTATTTTTAAGTAATCTCTATACCCAGCATGTGGCTCAAACTTAAAACCTCAGGGATCAAGAATCTATTGAATGAACCAGTGAGGTACCCCTTACTTACTGGATTTTTATTTTTATTTATTTATTTTTTAATTCTATCCATTTATTTGACAGAGATCACAAGTAGGCAGAGAAACAGGCAGAGAGAGGGAGAAGCAGGCCCCCCACCGAGCAGAGAGCCCGCTCGATCCCAGGACCCCGAGATCATGACCCGAGCCGAAGGCAGAGGCTCTAACCCACTGAGCCACCCAGGCGCCCCTACTTACTGGATTTTTATATTGGTTAAATAGAGAACCATCATAGGTAAACCTCCTATCACAGTGCCTGGCACATGTTTGTTTAATAAATGTTTGCTGTTGAAGGAATAGATGGTGCCTGTATTGGTTTCCTTCATGGTAACTCTGTCAAAAAGGTAATGGGATTAAGTTCACATGAATTATTTTGAGAACCTATGCTGTCTCTGAAGGATCACTACATTTTAAAATTGCTTATAATTTTATATATAATTATATATACATATATGTAAATACATTATTTGTATATATAAATTTAATATTACTGTACATATACATATATATGTGCTTATTATCCTTTTTTGAGTTTTGACTGGGATTGACATTATGGGAAATTCTGTGACATTGGCCATGCTTTGGTGGTTTAGTACTGCTCCCTTTTCACAGAGCTTCTCCTAGGTTACTAATAATTATGAAGTTATCTTGTAGGTGAGCTCTCTAAGAACTCAAGATGCTGTACCTAGCACAGGAAACTTGATCTTATATAGAGTCCCCATGCTCTCTTACGAGATTACCTAAGCAATTAAATTCAATGATTGTTTATTTCATACCTGTTAAATATCAAACATTATGATAGTTGGGGAATATAAAGATGAGTAAGGTACCTAACCATTAATTGAAATGTTTGTGCCATTTTGATTGTAACCACCTTTATCTATGATATGTCTCTTTATGTCTGTGCTCTTGAGTGATCATTCCATTTTCTTTAGTTGTATGCCATTTTTCCCCCTTATATGAAGGTATTCTAAGATCATGTACTCTTAAGTGCTTTCTGTCACTTTCCACTAGTTTCTTATATAAAAGTAACATTGTTTATAATCAGAACCTTCAGTCATTTTCCCTTTTAGAATTTTGACTGGAATTTCCACCTATCTTCCTTCTGTAGTCAGGAGTAGGTGGCTGTCATTTGATTAGCAAAACAGTACTTTAAGATTGGCTGGGCAGATATCCTAATAGTTTGGCAATGAGGAAACTAAGATTTGTATTAAATTTACAAGGTCCCACAAATAGTTATGATGTACCATTTTTTCTTAAGCTAAGTCTACAACCCCCCCCCCCCCCGCCCCCATGCACCTTAACCTCCTGAGCAACACTTGGCATTCAGGTTCTAGCAGTTGCTTTTTTATACTTGGCATCTTAGTCTCTGGTCTAGGAATCTTGGTTTCCTTATTTGTGAGATTAGTGTTTTGAATGTCTGGAATATCTTCCAAATAGTTCTGGAAGTCATATCACAGTATGTTTCTAGATACATGTGTGCTATGGAAGGATGAGTAATTTTTTTGTTGTTAAGAAAAGAGGTTTTCTGAATTGTTTTAAATTTCCTTTTTTTAAAAAGATTTCGTCTATTTATTTGACAGAGAGAGATCACAAGTAGGTAGAGAGGCCGGAGGCAGAGAGAGAAGCAGAAGCAGGCTCCCTGCTGAGCAGAGAGCCCGATGCGGGGCTCGATCTCAGGATCCCAAGATCATGACCTGAGCTGAAGGCAGAGGCTTTAACCCACTGAGCCACCCAGGCGCCCCTGTTTTAAATTTCTAATACATAAGTATTCCATGTCTGATCGCCATTTTCTGCTTTGGGTTTTGAGCTACTCCTCAGAAATAACTTTTTGACTCTTATTTTCAAAGTATTGAACTCTAAACTTATAATCCTGGTACTTTATGGAAACTAAGGACAAGAAATGTTGAAGTATTCAAGCACTCAGTTTTCTTTCTTTTTTTATTTGAAATATATTTGACATACAATATTGTGTAAATTTAAGGTATATAATATGTAAATTTGTTATATTTGTATATTGTGATATGATTGCCATTATAGCAATCCGGTTTAGTTTAGACTAATTTATAAATCACCTAACTCCTTTCATGTCTTAGTAAAGTAGTAATAGGTACTTTAAATACTTAAGTCTGAAACAATGTTAGTGATTATAGCAAAAATAATGTCAGTGTTCAGTTGTTATGGATACACCCAGACACACACTTATTAATGAAAGACTGTTAAACTTAAAAGATATTAGATAAAAACAGAAAAGTCTTTGTCTACAATTCATTTACTTTGCTGCTTTAGGTATATTGCTTTGTCAGTGGTTAGCAAGCACAGCAAGTGGATCTGGCTAATAACAACAGATAGAAAAAAAATTGATTCAACAAGTTATGAAAAAACTTTCATTTGGCAGTTATGTTTTTTCTTATTATTTCCTATAATCCTTTTTTTTTAATAGATATTTTTAAAAAGTATCCACTGTGCTTTTGGGTAAGATGTTGAGTAACTAAGCATCACGTGCAAATGACAGATGTTGGCCTCAGGTAATGAGATTATTGATTTGTTAATACCCCTAAAGTTTGGAAGATGAAGTTATTGGAATTATAAGTAGTGGTGCTGTAACTCAGGGTTTAGGGGAATAAGGTGGGAGATCTACCATTGCTCTGATCTTCATTACTTTGTGCCTACCCTGAGAATATATTTTTGGGAGTTGAGTTGGTACCCAGGAACACCTAGGTCTGTGTGGAGGAATGCCAGGTAAGAAGAATGTGTTCTAGAATAAACAGCTTTGTGCAATGGAAAAAGCACTGTGGAGTCAGTCTTCTATCTACTGCAGCACCTGAGTTGTCTGACCTTGAGTGAGTCACTGTCTTTAAATCTCAGGTTCACAACTGTAAAATGGGGCTAATTAGCTACTTCACAGGGTTGTTAGGAAGACTAAATGAGAAAGTCCAGCACAATGTTTGGGGCACAGGATGTACTATTTTTTTTCTTCCTATATTTCTAGAACCTTTTAAATTGATACTGTAATGTCACTTTCCCCTCCCTTTTCTAGACTGGGAATTCTTCACTGAGAGTTGTCAGGGATTTATAAATCCCTTGGGTAAATGTGTGAAATTGTTTTTGTTATGTGCATATGAGCAGTTTTCTTGGGAGTACATCAGTTCATGGCTCTCATCAGATTCTCAAAGAAGTCAATGATGACTTCTCACTCTCATGTAACAAGAGCCCCTGCCCCAGATTAAATATAACGACAAGTAGTATCTCGGTAGTCTACGCAAATTAACTATGCCTCATAGAGGAGGTTAAAAAAGATAAGACAAATGTCATATTACATAAACTCTTTCAGCTTTATTCTAATGTATAATTGTATTTATTTTTAAAACATACTTGTTCTTTAAGAAAATATTTGACATATTAAAGACATAAAATATATATATAATTGGACAATTTATATCACACTAGGAATCTTTCCATATCATGGGACTTAAGTATTTCATTATGAAGGAGAAAAAAAAAGATTTAGTGGGGATTCTTGGATAATATATCAGATATTTGAATTAAAACAATTTGGTTTATAAGGAAACTTTTAGGAGCACATCTCTTACATAAATTGAGTTTTACCTACACAGATTTACCCAGGCACATTGTAGATATGTTTATGTACAGTAACAATATTTGTGTGTCAGCACTGACTCCTCCTGTGTTCTCCATAAGAAAAGTATTATTTCAGATCTCAGTGTGGGAGATATCATAGTGTAGTGGTTATAAGTTGTGTTTGGAGCCAGACTGCTTCGATTTCAAATCCCACCATGTCACTTACTGTGTGACCCTAGGCAAGATACCCTTCCTGTGTCTAGGTTTGCACATCTTTAATATTTGGATAATTGTTTCTTAGTGTACTATGACAGTTAAATGAGTTAATATTGGAAAGCTTTTAGAATACTGCCCGTTTTTTTTTTTTAAAGATTTTATTTATTTGACAGAGCGAGATCACAAGTAGGCAGGGGGGGGGGGGGAAGCAGGCTTCCCGCTGAGCAGAGAACCCGATGCGCGGCTAGATCCCAGGACCCTGAGATCATGAACTGAGCCGAAGGCAGAGGCTTTAACCCACTGAGCCACCCAGGTGCCCCAGAATACTGCCCATTTCATTGTAAATATGAACATGTTAAATAAAAATATGTAATCTAGTTGACAGAAGACTTATGAAAAGATAACAGGATATAAGCAAGGCAGTATATGCTGTTTATTAAAGATTAGGTTCCCTATAATTCTTCAGGATAGAGAAAGTCAGTGTGGGTTGTATGGGTAGTATGAGAAAGCTTAAAAATTCAAAGAAGAAGAGTATGGGTCATGAACTGAACTTGGATAGATGGGATTCAAATAGAGAAAAGAGAATACATCCAAAATAAAGGGAAATCTTATGAACAAGCAGAATTGGAAGTATGTATATAAACCATGTAAATTGGAGAGTAAGTGGAGAGATACTGGAAGCTATCTTAGGAAGATAGTTACAGACAATTGTTTAGGTCCTTGAATACAAAGATAACACTTAGAGATTTTTGCTTTTAGATGAGGGTTCCCTAAATTTTTTTTATAAAGGAGAAGCATGTGAATGATATAAAACGTGCTCAACATGGTACTTGATGGAAGGTAAGGATTCAATAACTGATACCTAGTATAGTAATAGTTGTAGAAATGAAAGTATAGAGTTTCATATATGGATGGGCTATATTTGTGTACCTTTTAAAAATTGCCTATTGAGGGACACTTAGGTTATTTCTTTTTTCTTTATAATCAACACTGATGAGCATCTTTCCATAAGATTGTATATCTATGGTTCTGTAGGAGAGACTAACTCACCACAAGGAAGGTGGTGGTAAGTTTCCAAGGCGATGGTAAAAAAGGAAATGATGGAACTTTATCAGCTGTAGTTCATTCCTCTCTACTGAGAACTCCCCACAAATCTCATGACAAAAAGATTAGCTACCAGCAGAGATGTAGTTTAAGCACTCTTATTAAAAATGATATCTTATTGGAATTCTTCAGTGAGTTATGGTAAGGTTTTTTTTTTCTTAATCATGGTGGCTTTAGTAAGATAATTTGGCATGTTGACTAGAGTGTGAGGTGAGACCAAAGGTATTATAATAATATGAGATTGGTCATCCGAGAACTCCAGAGGAAATGTGAAGACACACCTTGGTAGGTTTTTTTTGGAATGTGGAATGTCAGGAGAGAAAGAATATTCAATGATGATATTTCTAAGATTCTAAACCTCAGTGACTTGGAGAATGTGATCAGAATACTAAAGTTAGAATGGAAGGCCAATTTTGGAAGGAAGATCAGTTTAATTTTAAATATATTTGAGAAAAAAGAGGCATTTAAGTTGACCTACCTATTAAATATATGGATAGGATTCAGATTTTGAGTTTCTTTATATAGCATTGATATTGAAACCATGAAAATGGTTGAGTTTAAGTAGATTATACAACTAATAAGTGGCAAAGTTGAGATTCAAATTCAAAGTCCTGGTTCAAAGTTCATATTCTTTTTTTTTTTTTTTTTTAAGATTTTATTTATTTATTTGATGGAGACACAATGAGAGAGGGAACACAAGCCAGGGGAATGGGAGAAGGAGAAGCAGGTTTCCCGCCGAGCAGGGAGCCCTATGCGGGGCTCAGTCCCAGGACCCTTCAGATCATGACCTGAGCTGAAGGCAGAGGCTTAGCAACTGAGTCACCCAAGCGCCCCAAGAGAGAAAGAATCTTAAGGAGTTTCCACACCCAGTGTGGAGCCGAAAGCCTCTTTACAACCCTGAGATCATGACCTGAGTTGAAATCAAGAGCCAGATGCCCAACAGACTGAGCCACGCAGGCACCCCTCAAAGTTAATATTCTTAGTTCCTGTGCTATAATGAGTGGGAGAGGTCATTTGTTGTCAAAACATGTATTTGGTCTTCTCATTTTCCAAGTTTTCTTTTGTTATTTTGCCATTTATTTTATACCCATTTCTATGTAATCTTTGTTTCATTTAATAAAATATCTTTTTTTAAAGTTTTTATTTATTTGACAGAAACACAGCGAGAGAGGGATCACAAGCAGAGGGAACGGTAGTGGGAGAAGCAGGCTTCCCGCTGAGCAGGGAGCCTGATGCGGGGCTCGATCCCAGGACCCTGGGATCATGACCTGAGCCGAAGGCAGACGCTTAATGACTGAGCCACCCAGGCGCTCCTCATTTAATAAAATATCTTTAGTGTAGTTTGGTTTTGAAGGAAAGCATTCCTGGATTTAATCTCAGCTTTTTTTTTTGTTTTTGTTTTTGTTTGTTTTTTTATCTCAGCTTTGCCATGTGTATCCTATTTGTGGATTCCTTAGTTAATTAATAAATACATTGGCTTTTTTTAATTCTAAATTTCCTTATGTGCTTCCAGCAGAAAGTCCTTCCTGAAATCTAGGCTCCTTCTCTTTCGGTAATAATTCACCATCCTTTTTATCTGTTTTACTGTACTTCTCTGTACTTTCTTTTATATAGATAAACGTAACTGTGACTGCATAGCTTTGGACTTGGCTCTTTATTCCTTTTTTTAGATATGTCAGCTGACTCAATTCTGATTATATTTCCTTTTCAGTTACTCTGGATTTTCTTTTCTCTTTTCTATCTTTGTGGACTGGGTTCAGGCCCTTTCTGTTTTTCTCTCCAACTTTGTAATAGCCTTCTGTCTCCAGGTCTAGGCCTGTCCTTTCCAGTCTAAACTCCTTTCCTATCCCAGAGTCATTCTCTTAAAATATACATCTTATACTTCTCCACTGCTTTAAAATCCTTCAGTGATTCTCCATCATCAACAGTATTATTCTTCTTGACACTTATTCCTTAGGATGAATTAGCATTTCTCTAGTGAAAAAGAGGTCAAATAAGTGGGAAATGGTTGTATAGATGTAGTTAGCTTTTCTTTTGGCAGAATCTTACTGTGCTAATGTGTATTATGAATGTACAAAGGGAATATGGAGCAGTATGCTGCAATATCCCAAATCTGACTGTAGTATACATTTATACATTAAAAAAAAATACATGTGTCTTGGAACAGATTTTATTAAAACCTACAAAGTAAAGCCCATACATCCAGACATGGAACCCTAGCACTTTTTTTGATTGGAATAGTGTTTGCCTATCTTTGTAGTCTCATCTCTGGCATTGACCATACTAACTTGTTGGAGTTTTCCATGGAGAGGGAGTTATGTGTTTGAGGCTTCAGTGGCTTCATCCATCTGTTGGAAAAGTCCCCATTACTCCTAAAGGAGAGATTATCACCTTCTCTCTGAAACTTTTTTTGACTCATCCAGGACAGCTTTATACTTCCTTTCTCAGCACTTTCTTTAGAGTATACTTGGCAAAACCCTCCCATTTTAACAATTGTCCATGATACTGTACTTTACATGTTTATTTCTGCTATAGACTATAAACTCCTGGAAGGCTAGAACCATTTTCTTTCATTTCTGTAACATTGGTATCTGGGATAATTATTAGATATAAGTTTAATAATTGAATTATAAAATAATTACAGAATATTTCAATTAATATTGGTATTCATACAGTTAAGTAAACTACCAGTAAATATATCTTTTATCTCATTTAGAACTCTTTTAGCTCTTTCTATAATGAATGTGTAGGGTGACATCAAATCAAATGCTATAAGAAAAATTTTTATGGGGAAAAATCTAAGAAAATACTTAATTCCTTTATTTTAAAAATCTTTTTATTTGTTTTTATTTTAAGTAGGCTCCATGCCCAATAGAGGTCTCAAACTCATGGCCCTAAGATCAAAAGTCACATGCTCTACCAACTGAGCCAGCCAGGGGCCATGTTTTTCTTTTGTTTTTCATAACTTGTGTTCATAAAGCAAAATACCATTTTTTTAGATTAGAATATGAATAATGTTCTGTCTTCAGTGAATGTTTGGTCATTAATAAGAACTCAATGATTACTTTTTTTCCCAGATAACTTGAGTTTCATATTGAGATTATTCTTCCATCTATAGTTCTTAGAATAAGAAACATTACATTATATGAAATATTGTTTAATGTGTATCTCTTTTCTTAGGCATCATTCTTAACGAAGAAGTTAAATATTGGTGGGAAAAGAGTAAACCTTGCTATATGGGTAAGTTAACTTTTTCAGTTGAGTGAGTGAAGGCTTCTGCTGTTCTTTGTATTCTAGTAACTAATTGGCTCAAGGAATAGGAATTTGAATTTCTGGATTTTTCTTTTAAGTTTAGCCAAAACTGTTTTTTGCTAAACATTTTTTCTAAAATCAGGTTAAGAATTATACAGTTGTATACATGAATATTGCTTATCATAACCTTTGAGCTGGAGGAAGGGTAAACTCAGAGGGATTCCATGTCAGAGAAAGAACAGGGTTGGTGGACAGCCTGACTAGCATTTTCCCCCTGTGTGTTTCCATGTTCCCACTTTACAGGGGAATGGCTAATACAGAGTAGGGCAAGAGTAGTGCATCAGAGGACCTTTTGGCCCATAGTCCTGGTGTGTGCTCTCTTTCCTTGTCTTGTCCCTCTATGGGGAACCTAAATTTAGGGCAAGGCCTATTCCTGGCTTATAATGCCATCGTGGGCATTCTGATCCTCTGGTAATTAAACTGGTTTTTTTTAGTGGGGGGTGGGAAGTTTGCTTGGGAGGGGAGAAGTAACTTTCTTATAACAGTAAAACATTAAATATTGTTCATAACTTCTAAAAATTTTCTGTAATATTCTTTTAACAGTGTTTTGAGGTTATCTGTAATTTCATATCCCACTTTCCAGTTAATCAAAAGTTTATTGTAGTTGCAATAGCAGATGTATTTTTTTCTTATGATCTAACAAGTGTTTGTTGCTTTATTTAGGATACAGCAGGTCAGGAGAGATTCCATGCATTGGGTCCAATTTACTACAGAGATTCAAATGGAGCTATTTTAGTTTATGATATAACAGATGAAGATTCCTTTCAGAAGGTATTCTGTTTACTCTTGGGTAGATGACTTAAATGGAATAACAGCACTAATTTTTCAAGTCTCCATTCATATGCCTTTGTTTACTAATGTGTTTAGCCTTGGTTTTAAAAGTAAAATAAAGTTGTGCATAAATGCTTATCACTTATATTTGTTAATGCAATATTTAATTCATGTTTATATTTTGAATAACAGTTATTAATAAGTTTAATTACATGGCTTTCTAAGATAGTAGGAAATGGAAATGATATAAAATAACACTTTATAAAAATAAGGGGCTTTTTTTCTCCCTATAAAGAGAAATCACATTTCTTGATTCCATATACACTAGGCATGTGAATACTTGGTATGGCTTATGGGCTCCCTAATTGTAAAGAGGGAAAAGAAGCCCTAAATAATGTTTAAGCTCTTTCTTCTCACTAAATGTCCTGAAGGATATAATATAAATTTTAAGGGACAGTCTAATTAGTATTTATTTTAAACCTTCTTCATTATTTTTCACACCTCTTTTTTTTTTTAAGATTTTATTAATTTATTAGAGTATGAGCAGGGGGCGGGACAGAATGAGAAGTGACTTGCTGCTGAGCGCAGAGCCTGAAGCAGGGCTCCATCCCAGGATCCCTGGATCATGACCTGAGCCGAAGGCAGAGGCCCTCACTGAGCCACCCAGGTCCCTTGCTTCCAGGCCTTCATAAGGCTTAAGTCTGGAGCTGGCATAGCATTACTTCTGCCACATTCTCTTGGTCAGAGCAAGTTGCAAGGCTAGCCCAGCTTCAGAGGGAAGGGTAATAGACTCTACCTCTTTTTTTTTTTTTTTCTTTTTTAAGATTTTAATGATTTATTTGAGAGAGAGGTAGAGAGCACAGCAAGGGGAGTGGGAGAGGGAGAGACAGGCTTCCTGCTGAGCAGGAGACCCCTTACCCCCAGACTCTACCTCTTGATGAGAGGATTGGTAAAAAAAATCTGTAACCATCTCTAACTCACCACAGAATGTATGGGGTTAATCAGTAGGATGCCTATAAAAAGGGATCTATTTGTAGATGAATAACACATTTTTTTTAAAAAGTTGGTTAGATTTAGTAGGTTATAATACTTTCTATACAGAGAGTAGAGTAATATGTAATTGGATTCTGGCATGTTTCCTTTGAAATGATGAGGATGTACAGATTATACCAAATTGTCACATTTTTCTTATGTGACATCAGCTAGGGATGGAAGTTCAGTGCTTCTCTAAAAACTTTCTACACACATGTGAATGAAACAAAAAGATAGGGCTGTACTGAGAACACTATGGTTCAGTGCTCTGGGAAAGATAACATGGTGATAATTGATTACCTTTCCTTTTATTAAGGTTTGGGGTTTAATAAAGACAATTCCTCTGCATTCTTGTATAGCACAGGAGTGTGGAACTGTTACATTTGTACTGTAGGACCAGATGTACAGTAAGTGCTTACTTACCATGTATTTAATGTAACTTTTATAATTTAAATATGTGTGTCCATTTTTTAGGAAGATGTATAAATTCTGTATGATTTGATTACTTGGAAATTAAATTCCATTACAAAAAATGAAGGAGGTATTCAAGTTTGTTCTTTATCCTATTTTATTGTAATTAGCATATTTAAAATCATGAGTTCAAAAGATTAATTTACTTAATTTAAATGTACTCAGCTGTGCCTACTGCTGTGCTTCATAATGAAGAATCTCTTTGTTACTGGACTCCTTGTATACCAGTGGTTCTCCACCAAGGGTTAGCAGTGTTTGGAGACATCTTTGGTGCTCACAGCTGGAAGGTGGTCCTGATTATCTAGTGCGTAGGAGGCCAGGGATGCTGCTGCTGCTCAATAGCATACATTGCACAGGGCAGTCCCTCACAACAGCGTTAATCTGAGCCAAAATACCGGTAGTGTTGAAGATGAAAAAAACCCGTTATACACTAAAGGATGAAAATTTATTTTGGTACTCTTTTTGGTGCCCATATACATTTTCCCCCCTAGAAGTGTGTGGCACAGAAGCTTCTATGCCCTCTAACTTAGAATCAATTGGAATACAAAAGGCCTTTAATTTTAAGATGTTCTTAAGTCCAAAGTGACTCTACAGGCACCTGTTATCCGAGGCTGGAGTTTTGCTCTAGTGAATAGTTTAACTTAGATCTGTGGAAGATTTATAAAAATTTATAATTAGAGGTGTTTCTGTCTATATACCTCTATGTAGACATAGAGAGAAATTGTTCCATTAAATGTTTGTATGTTTGTCAATACAGTTTGTCAGTAACTGATCCTATAGGTAACTAAGTATATGGACTGTTAGACAAATTGTGAGGTATTTTAACAATGTGGAATTTGGGATGTTGTAATGATAGTTGTTGCAACAGGATTTGATATTTACTCTTTTGTATACACAGGTAAAAAACTGGGTCAAAGAATTACGGAAAATGTTGGGAAATGAAATCTGTTTATGTATAGTTGGTAAGCATCATTACTTTTTTTTTAAAAAAAGTCCTCTGTTTAAAAAAAAAAGTGCTTTGTTTCCTTAATGTTTTATTAGAGAATAGCAAATAAGTAATTCTTATTTTTAATGTTATATGAGAATGGAAGAAGAGTGATATTTTAATATTTAACATTTTAGAATGATTTTTTTGGTATGGAAGTGATCTTTCAGGAGATTCAGACTTCAGGGAAGACCTTGGGGAGCAAGTGGGAAACTAACAATGTAAACTTTCAACTCCCAGACTTGTTTTAATTTGATCTTTAGTTTTTCTTTTTTTCTCTTTTTTTTTTTTTTTAAGATTTTATTTATTCATTTGACAGAGAGAGACACAGCCAGAGAAGGAACACAAGCATGGGGAGTGGGAGAGGGAGAAGCAGGCCTCCCAGGGAGCAGAGAGCCTGATGTGGGGCTCCATCCCAGGACCCTGGGATCATGACCTGTGCCCAAGGCAGAGGCTAAATGACTGAGCCACCCAGGCACCCCTGATCTTTAGTTTATGATCTTCATCATAAGATTTTCTTTAGAAAAAAAAGAGTTCAGGAACTATTTTAAAATAAAATTAAAACTAATGACTTAGGCTAGTATTCTTGTTTTATACATTTAACTATACACATTTTTGAGTTAAGGACAAATTTGACTCTCAAAGATATGAGCAAATCATGATTACGAGGGTGGAGGAACTCTAGAACTCACTCTTGGACTTCTGCAATTTCTCTCTGGTTCCCTTTTTCTTTAGATTATTATTTCTATGATACAAGAACTAATTATTGAGCAATAAAGTATACTGGACACTGTGCTGTGTTCTTAGTAGACATTATTTCATGTAATCTTCATAATTTTATGAGGGCTTTATAGAGGAAGCTAAGCCCTGGAGATACTTGATAACTTGCACAGTATCAAACAACTATCAGAGATGGGGTATGAATTGAAGTCATTCTGATTCCTATGCTTTGTTACTAATCCTTATGATGAATAGCTTCATGTTGTTTTCTTTCTGTATGACTGGTAGAATAACAATGGCCTAGAAGAAATCAGGGTAGTTTTAGTGGAGGACCTAAAATGGGATGGTCAAGGTGGGCGGCACATTTGACTTTAAAGAATTTTTTTTTTTTTTAACTAAAGTTTTCATTTCTTGTATTGTCTCACCATTAGATTGGCAGACTCTGTAGTTCTAGATCAGGGTGCATGTCTGGGGGAAGAGGCCAAGGAGATTATCTGGCCTACTTTTTGATGCTAGATGTTATGTTAGATGGCAGGAGTATTTCAGAATGGAAAACTAGAGTAGTAGACCACATGGGAGTTTGCGCCAAAGCTCTAGCTAGTCATTAGTGAGTTTGGCCTGGCTTTCTCTAGTATCTGGGACTTAATGGGAATGGAAGTAGCTAGAGTAGGTGAATGACTATTTGATTATTTGGTATTCTGGATATCTGCCAGAAGAGGGAAAGAAATTACTAAATAGAGAAGCCTCAAGTGTTTGTTAATTGACCCAGGTTACAAAGTAACATTTAAAAAAAATAGCCGGACAAATAAAGCTTATGAATAATTAATTTGAACTGTATATTTTTCATGTCATATTATAAGAAGGTTTAGGAATATTCCTGGTAGCTTACTGCCCCAAGTAGGGTCAAATAATCCTCATTTAGTGTTATATAATGTTTAATTAATGATTGGTATAAAGACTAAAAAGTTCTCATTTCTGTTGGCAAGTGTGAAATGGAATTTTTGTTGTAATTCATTGTTGAAAGAATTTTGAGAGTCCATTTACCACAAAAGGAAAACTTTACAAAGTTAACATATCTGTGTAACCAGTAATTTACGGGTCTCACCTGTGTTTCTTTTTCATCTCAGCTGTGTTCCCCTCACCATTGCCCACCTCCAGACACTTGACTTTTTATTGCATGAACTAGTTTTGTTTTGTATTTTATATAAATGAAATTGTATAGTATGAACTCTTGTATCTGTTTTTTTGGCTTTACATTATGTTTGCAGGATTCCTCTATGTTTTATATATAGTTATAGTTCATTTTATTCTCTTTGCTCTCTAATACTTTATCCTATAAATATTCCACAGTTTATCCTTTTGTTATTGATAGGCATTTACATTATTTTTTCTACATACTGATTTTCATTCCGTTTTTTATAGTAGTTCAGTGTTTATTCGTTCTTCTGTTTTATTATGAAATTCAAAATAATAACACTACTTCCCAGAATTCTATGTAACTTAATGAAAATTAAATAATAATTTGGAAAACACTTGGCTTTAGAGAACGCATTTGACAAATATTTGTTCCTTTTCCTCTAAATAAGACAACCTTTTAAACATTTGGATGGTTCACCTGAAATCTTACATTCTTTAGTCTTCAATTATTTTTCATTTGGTCTTACTTGTAGACATTCTTTCCATCCTGATGATTTTTTTCTAGGTTTATTTCAGTGTATAAATGTGTCTTTTACACTTGGACACTAGAATCCAAACATTGTTGAGCCAATGTCTCCTCAAATGGTTCTCTTTTTAAAATTCTCCCATTATCTTTCTACCAACACTGCCCAAGATTGCATACATTTTTTAGCATCCATGTCACACTGTCTCTTTTACATAGATTAGTTAACGAAAATCTGAATCACTTTTTTATAAGTATTGCTTTTCTGTCAAGCTTTTCCCATTTTTTTTTTTTTTTTTTTAGATTTTATTATTTATTTGACAGAGAGAGAGGGAACACAAGCAGGGGGAGTGGGAGAGGGAGAAGCAGGCTTCCCGCAGAGCAGGGAGCCCCATCATGGGGCCGGATTCCAGGACTCTGGGATCATGACCTGAGCTGAAGGCAGACGCTTAACGACCCAGCTACCGAGGCGCTCCCCCCATCTTTTTTTTATATAATTAAGTTATTTAAACTTAAGTGTAGGAATTTCAACTCATAATGTTTCTGAATCTTTGTGTTTGATGGTACCATCTACTGGCATCTTCATGTAGATTAAATACTTAACCTTTTAGGTCCCTATCTAAACCACTTATAATGTGTTAACTGGTAATGGAGAACCTCATACTTTGCTAGCAGAGATTTTTTCCTCTCAGTTTTAGTCCATTTATTAGCACTCTTAGCTGTGGTTGCTTTATTTGATAATATTTTGCTTCTACTCTGTCCTTAACATTTGTATGTTTGTTAAATAGTTATTTTTAATAATAATTACCATTTATTGAGTCCTAGGTACTGTTCTAAGAACTATATGTTTATGCTTTCATTAAGTCTTCTGACAGCACTATAAGAAGGTATTGTTGCCATTTCCATTTCACATATGAGAAGTGGGCTGGGAGCTTGATACTTCCCAAAGTACATAGCTAGTAAAGAAGTAGACCTGGGATTTCAACTTAGGTCTGTCTGCTATATCAAGCCAATATTCTTAACCAGCACCATAGATTGCTTACTATATACCAGCTTTGGGAATAGTGTAGTATAAGAATAAGTGAACAAAATAGATATAGTCTTTGTCTTCCCAGAGCTTATTGTGTAGAGAGAGGGAGAAGAACAAGCTATTATTATATATTACAATAAATGCTATGAAGGGGCAAGTATAGAGTGCTGTGATAGCACTGAAGCAAACCTAACTAAATTTGGGGGAAAGGGAGGTTAAAGAAGGACTTCCTAGAGTGTTCGATTAACCAAATTAGCTAGATGAAGCTAGGCCAGGTGGTAGTAAAATGTGTGTTGCCTATCATGGGCTTAATTTTCTGATAATATTGATTTTCCATTTGATCATTCACTATGATGAATGTAGCTGATATTAATAACTATTTTTATTGAGCATGTACTATATGCTAGGTCTTTTACATTATCATATTTTCATATCAACCATGCTAAGTTTGTTAGCTACATTTGTGTAGGGTGATACTAAGAGAAGTTAGTAATTTTCCCCTAAATTATATAGTTATGAAGTGATCCAGGACATAAAAACAAGCTTTATCAGGTTTAAAGCCTTTGAAAACTTCTATTGACTAGCCCATACACCATCATACAGTCTAAGCAAAATAGGGTTCTAGCCCTTTATTGCCATTAGGCCATCTGCCCTTAGCAATGGGCAGTTCATTGTTCTGCCCTTTGTGTTTCATGTTCTTAATTCAAATGTGTATTTATAAAGAAGATAAAATTTTTACTATTTGTAGCATGGTGGCTTTTCCCGTTCCTCTCCAGTAGCTTCAGCCCATTTTTCCCCCTAATCTTTATAGTACTATACTTTACTTGGTGGTAATCCTTGTTTTTAGGTGTTTCGATTCTATTAGAAAGTTCCCAAGTTCCCTATATAGCTGCATAGTAGCATTGAAATAGATGAGCCTCAAAGCCTTAATCCTTTATATGTCTTGCTTTTAAAAGAACTATAGGCACTAAAAAGGTTTTGAGTTTGGAAAGATATCAGTCACCAAAATGCAGTTTTTTATGACTTAATCTGTGTTATTAATCCTTTTATGGACACTGATTGTTGAAAGAAATAGTGATAAGCAAAATTTTTTTTTAAATAATAATTAACTTACCAAAAAGGTTAGCTATTTTAATGATAACTAGATTTATTAAAGTTAGGTAAATTTAGAATTTGCTATTAGATAAGAAAGCAGTGTCTGAATAATTTCCCCAAATATCCATTTGAGACATTACTCAAATTCTCTTTCTCTGTCCTCATTTTTTATAAAATAGATATTCATAATTCTGGTAGAATTTGAAAGCAGAGGCATTAGAGATTGAGAAAAACAACTCATAGGATTTTAGTTAATTGGAACAAAACTCTCCCGTTTTGCCTTGAGTGGGAGAATCTTGTGCCTCTCTTGGAACCACTGGCCACTAGGTGGTGCTTTTTGCATTCTTCATAGCATAAACAACTTGTTTTTCTTCAGGTGACTGTCAGATAATATTGGCTGTAATATTTAGCAAATTTAAAATTTTATTGACAGATATAATGTAGGAAATCAGAACTAATATGTTCTTCTTGCTGAGTTAAACGGATAACTGTTCAAAGAAGGAACAATTCATTACTGAATTTGTTGGTGATCTCCGAGCTTTAGTATATAGTCTGTTTTCCTTCTCATGCTTTGGCTGTGGTGTCATATAGGTACTGTAGCTGCGCACAGTTGGGGTGCTCAGATTATTTAAGGTCCTCCATATACACAGTCTCTGGGCTTCTACTTCTCAGTTATAAGCATTGGATCTTTCATTGGGTGCTTACTTCAGTCCTTATCTGAAATTATCTTAGATTCTCTAAGGTCCCAAGAAAAGATGACCTTATTTACAAAAATTTCCTCCTCCCCCTTTTAAGTCATAGTAGAAATGAAAATATTTGTTTGAAATATCCTTCCTTAGGGTATTCTCTCCTTTTTCTATCTGTTATTTCCATTACCTTTAATATTCTGTGTGTCTGACCAACTCAGCTTAACTTCTACCTTGCATTTCATAAGGAATCTGCATTTTGCAGTTTCTTCACTTTTATTCTGGTGGATTTTTAGCAGAATCTCAGTTTTGTCCCATAGTTTAAGAAAACTAAACTTATTTTAAGTAATTTTAAATTTGTATGATGTGCATGTATTAAGTTCTCTCATGTTGTTAAACAGTACAATTTCCTCTCCTGTGGTAGTGAAGTGCTAAAAAGACCATATGTTTAAATGCTTTCTTTAACCAGTTCATATCAGTTACGAAACCAAAATACCCTTTAAGTCCAAGAGTCTAGCCTAATACATATCATGAATACTAAGGTAGCCTTGCTTAATTATTGACTGGCTGTATGTTGATTGGAGACCATTTACATTTGGCTAAGAATCATAGTTTATTCCTAGGTTCCTAAGTGACTGTTAGTCTCCATTATATCCTAAAATCGAAGAATAGGGCCTGTCTCTTTGGAAAAGTTATTTTCTCTGACAAAGGCTGCAGCTTCAGGAGGGATATGCATTGAGCCATTTGAGGAAGATTGAGGCATTTGTTGTGACAGTCATGATCAACCCTCCTATCATAGGGTTTAACTTTGTAGTTTTAGGACATGTAGAAGTCTGATAGGGATTTGTATTATTTTTTCCAGGTAATTAAAATGGCAATTGTATATTTAGAATTGGCTCTGTTTTATTATGAAAACAAATCAAGAATTGGCATTTTTACTTTTTCAAACTAGGTAATAAAATAGATCTGGAAAAGGAGAGACATGTTTCCATTCAAGAAGCAGAATCGTAAGTATTCTCCCTTTCTCCCTCCATATAGTCATTCCCTAGTAGAAGTCTTTCTCTTTGCACAATATGCTTTACCATTTAAGTATTACTCAGAACTCTTAATATAAAATGATCTATTGGATTCAGCGAAGCGTTGGTAATTTCTGGACCTTTGACAACACCTAGAAATATTTTCCATTCTCACTTCTCTCTTTGATTTCAATAGAAAATGTGAAGAGTGATACCAAAAAAACCCCCTATATAGTTAAATAGTCAGTGAGTCACAAAAACTTACTCAAGCGTTTGGGTTCCAAATTAACTTTAAAAATTTCAAGTCTTGTTATCCTTATGTTCTCATTTAAAATTTGGTTCAGTGTATCTTAATTTCACTAAATGTGGGTTAATTAGTAATAAGTCACTAAAATTGCTACTTGAAAAAATTCAAAGTTATGACAAAAAGATGAAAAATTTTTTGTATCAGTCACTGATGTTACTTTTTTTTTTAAGGTATGCAGAATCTGTAGGAGCAAAACATTATCATACTTCAGCCAAACAGAACAAAGGAATTGAGGAACTCTTTCTCGACCTTTGTAAAAGTAGGTATATTCAAATTTTATATATTTAGAAGTTGTTCTTTTAAAAATATTGGTAATATTTTTTAAGTGATGTTTTATAGTCTCAATTAATGACCACATTAATGGTTTCTCACATCTACCAGTACTATTACTTCATATTTTTCTTAAAGTCCTTTTTTAAAGCTTAAATACCTACTTTAGCCCTATTTCAAGCAGTAGTTAATGGGTATGAAATCATGAAATCATTGGGTATGATATGTGCAAGTACACATTAAAATAAAAGCATAACCATCAAAAATAAAAATAGAAGGAGAATACACAGATTTAAGAGATGTAACAACCTACTGCAATGGATGAATCTTATTTGGGTCCTTCTTTGACAACCTAGTGAAAAAGAACATGTCAGACAGTGGGGCTATATGACCATTCACTGGATATTTGATATTAAGAAATTATTGAGGGGCGGCTGGCTAGCTCAGTCAGTAGAACATGCAACTCTTGATCTTAGGGTCTTGAGTTCAAGCCCTGCATTGAGCATAGAGCTTACTTAAAGAAAACATAAATAAAATAAATAAAAACAGTAAAGTGAGTCTTTAAAAAAATTATTGAGGTTCTGATTCAAGATGGTCACATCAGAAGATCTTCAACTTATCTTCTCTAGACAGACTAAGTCTAAAGCTATATATGGAACAACTTCCTTTTAAGAAAAATAACCTAAAGGTTGGTTGAATGACAGCTGTACATTGGACTAACAAGAAGAAAACCACATCTAACTGCAGAATAGGCAGTAACACAGTCTTGCCGTAAACCCCATGCCTAGTGTGGTGACCCACAAGCAGAAGGGAACTCAAAACCCATAGCTTCTCCCTAAGGAGTGAAAAGTTTGAACCCCATAGTGGGCATCTTAACTTTTAAGACATAAATGAGAGATGATTCCCCCATCTAACTTTGAAACTTTGGGATGGCTCACATCCCAAGATCTACAAGACGGATACAGTTGAAAAACTGCTCTTGAAGGGCTTGCACTTAGACTTATTTGCCCCGGGTCCCAGCTCAGAAGCAGCTGATCACATCAACTTAAACTGAGGGAGGCTCAGCTGCTTATATTAAAGGCATATAGTTTGGGACGCCTGGGTGGCTCAGTTGGTTAAGCAGCTGCCTTCGGCTCAGGTCTTGATCCCAGAGTCCTGGGATCGAGTCCCACATCGGGCTCCTTGCTCAGCAGGGAGTCTGCTTCACCCTCTGCCTCTGCCTGCCTCTCTCTCTGCCTGCTTGTGTTCTCTGACAAATAAATAAATAAATCTTAAAAAAAAAAATAAATAAAGGCATATAGTTTAATACACACATCTAGGAGCCTGATGATGGAATATTCTCCCAGGATGTAGACTGGCAGGCACCATCTTCATGCTCTCTCTTTGCTGTATTCACCCTTTGCTGTGCTTCAGAGCACCATTATCTTCCAGAGGGAAGCTTTCACACACATCTGGTGCCCCAATTTTTGCAGCTGCTACCTAGAATATACATATTGATCACCTGGCCCAGAGGCCAGGTGTGCTTGTATTCTTGGTCCCATAGGACTGTAATTGATGTTACTCAGAAAGGAGCTCAAATCCCTGTCTGGTACCCCAGTTTTTGTGCCTGCTGCCAGGAAACACCTCCACATTACTTGGCTCTGATGGCCAATGGGCTTATGGTCACGGGTCCCTTGGGACTGTAACCAACAGAGAAAGAGTTCTTAAACAACTACCACCCACAGGGCACAGCAAGAAGCAACAGAGCCACAAGCTCAATTTTTCTGTGAAGGAGGCCTGTTAACTAGTCATCATGACTGTGGCCTGACAGGCAAGTTTCAAGTTTGGGACACATTTAGTGGCCTGTGGAGCTGCTTTTAAGGACAATAGGCTATGAGCACCATCTTGGTGCTCTTCTTCTACCTTGTTCTAGCTTGCTCGTATCACCTAGGAAGAGCTTATCCAATTGTCTAGAGCCCTGATTTTTGTGACTGCTGTCCAGGGGATACCTCCAAATCACCTGGCCCTGGTGACCAGTGGGGCTTATGATTGCAATCCTATAGAACTATGTATTTGCATACTTTTGGTTTGTTTGTTTGTTTGTTTTTAAAAATTTGAGAGGAAAGGACAAGCAGAGGGAGGGCAAAGAGAAAGGAGAGAGAATCCCAAGCAGACTTAGCCTCTGAGCACATAGCCCACACAGGGCTCGATCCCATGATCCTGAGATCATGACCTGAGCTGAAACCAGGAGTTGGAGGCTCTACCAACTGAGCCACACAGGCATCCGTATATTTGCATACTTTTGAAAGCTGATACATAAAGATTGGGCTTCCAGTCACCCTACATCTAGGTGCTGAGGTCCTCCTCTTTGGGACACTGATAGGTCTTAGGACATCCTCAATGATTAATAATAGCTCAACTGGGAGCTATTAAAAATATAGGCTGCTTGTTCCACTTACTGTATAGAAAGCAACATGGAGAGTCACACAAAATGAAGAAACAGAGGAGTATGTTTCAAATTAAAGAACTAGATAAAACTGGGGGAAAAAAACCTTAATTTTTTCCCCTTAATTTACCTGATAAGGAGTTCAAGGTAATGGTGATAAAGATGATCACTGGATTCGGGAGAACAGGGAATTAGGGAGAAGAATCGATGAACACAGAACTTCCAGCAGGAGGTGGAAAACATAAGAAAGTACCAGGTAGAAGTCACAGAGCAGAAGAATATAATAAATGAACTGAAAAATACACTGGTGATATTCAACATCAGACTAGATGAATCAGAAGAAATGATCATTCAACTCAAAGACAAGGCAGTGGCACTCACCCAATTAGAGCAGCAAAAAGAAAAAAGTGAAAGGGATAAAGAAAAAAGAAAAAAGTGAAAAAATTGAAGATAGTTTAAGGGACTTACAGGACCACATGAGACAGCCTAATGCTTGCATTCGAGGGATTCCAGAAGGAGAAGACAGAGGGAAAGAGGCAGAAATCTTATTTGAAGAAATAATGGCTAAAAATTTACCAACCTAGGTAAGGAAACAGATACTCATGCCCAGGAAGCCCAGAGAGTTCCAAATAAGAGGAACCTAAAGAGAGCCACACCAAAGATACATTGTAAGTAAAATGTCAAAAGTGAAAGATAAGGAGAGAATATTACAAGCAGCAAGCTTAAAAAAAAAAAAAAAAAAAAAGCAGCAAGCTAAAAACAACTTGTTATGTTCAAGGGGGACCTCCTACCATTAGATTATCAGCAGATCTTTCAGCAGTAGTTTCACAGGCCAGAGGGAATGACATGATATATATGATATAGTCAAAGTGCTGAAAGAAAAAACTTTCAACCAAGAATTCTCAAATTGGCAAAATCATCATTCAGAAGGGAAGGAAAAATAAAGGAGTTTCCAGACAAGCAAAAGTTCATCATCACCAAACTTGCCCTAAGGATATGTTAAAGGAACTTCTTTGACTCAAAAAGAAAGGGCGCTAATTAGTAACAAGAATATGCTTGAGAGAAGAAATCTCACTGGAAAGCAAATTATTTAGTAAAATCAATATTGATTATAAAGCTAGTATGAAAGAAGACAAAAGTAGTAAAAATAGCCATAATTACAATAATTAGTCGAGGGATGCATAAGATGAAAAGATGTAAAATGTGACATCTAAAACATCAGTGGGGGAGTAATAATGTTGAGCTTTACAATGAGATCAAGCTTAAGATGTTATCAACTTAAGGGGCGCCTGGGTGGCTCAATTGTTAAGCGGCTACCTTTGGCTCAGGCGGGAATCCTGCTTCTTCCTCTCCCACAGCCCCTGCTTGTGTTTCCTCTCACTGTGACTCTGCCAAATAAATAAATAAATAAATAAAATCTTTTAAAAAAAAAAAGATATTATCAACTTAAAATAGATTGATATGTGTTGATATATGTAAGCCTCATTGTAACTACAAAGCAAAAACCTGTAGTAAATACGCAAAAGATAAAGGAATATAAGCATACCAGTGAAGCAAGTCATCAAACTTCAAAGGAAGAGAGCAAGAGAGGAACAGAAAGGAATTACAAAAAGAGCTAGA
Organism: Procyon lotor; assembly: GCA_028646535.1. NCBI lineage: Eukaryota > Metazoa > Chordata > Mammalia > Carnivora > Procyonidae > Procyon > Procyon lotor. Next base: position 70,532,899 of record CM053611.1, read on the forward strand.
AAACAAAATGGCAGTAAACACACACCTATAATTACTTTATATATAAGTGCACCTAACTCTCCAAAAGACAGAGTGACTGAATGGATAAAAAACAAGACCTATCTATATGCTGCCTATAAGAGACTCAGGTGAGGTGTAAGGACACACAAAGACTGAAAATGAAGGGATGGAAGAAGATATTCCATGTGAATGGAAACCAAAAGAAAGTTGGAGTAGCTATTCTTATATCAGTCAAAATAGACTTAAAAACATAGACTGTAATAACAAAAGTGCATTACATAATGATAAAGGTGTCAAGCCAACAAGAAGATAGGACATTTGTAATATTTGTGCACCCAACACAGGAGCACCTAAATAAATTAAGCAAATATTAACAGACCTAAAGGAAGAAATAGACAGCAATACAAATAATGGTAGGGGACTTTAATGCCCTGTTTACATTAATGGATAGATTATGCAGACAGAAAATCAGGAAAGAAACATTGGCTTTAAATGGTGTGTTAAATCAGATGGACTTAACAAGTATTTACAGAACATTTCTATCCAAAAACAACAGAATACACATTTTCCCCAAGTGCACATGGAACATTTTCCAAGATTGTTTGTTAAGCCACAAAACAAGTCTTAATAAAATCAAGAGGATTGAAATCATATAAAGCATCCTTTCTAACCACAATGGCATAAAACGAGAAATTAATTATACAGAACTGAAAATTTCACAAATATGTGGAGATTAAACAACATGCTACTAAACAACAAACAAGTCAAAGAAGAAATCAAGGGGCACCTAGGTGGCTCAGTCGTTGAGCATCTGCCTTCGGCTCGGGTCATGATCCCAGGGTCCTGGGATCAAGCCCCACGTCGGGCTCCCTGCTTGTCAGGAGGCATGCTTCTCCCGCTACCATTCCCTCTGCTTGTGTTCCCTCTCTCGCTGTGTTTCTCTCTGTCAAATAAATAAAATCTTTAAAAAAAAAAAAAAAAAGAAGAAGAAGAAATCAAGAGAAATCAAAATATACCTTGAGACAAACAAAAATGTAAACACAACAAACCAACATTTGTGGGATGCAGGAAAAGCAGTATTAAGAGGGAAATTTAGTGGCGCCTGGCTGGCTCAGTTGGTGGAGCATGAGACTCTTGATCTTAGGGTTGTGAGTTTGATCCCCACGTTCGGTGTAGAGGTTACTTAATGAGATCTTTAAAAAAAAAAAAAAAAAAAAAAGGGAAGTTCATAGTGATGCCTAACTCAGGAATCAAAAAGAGTCTTTAAATAGAGCGACCTGGCTGACTCATTGGAAGAGCATACAACTCTTGATCTCTGGGTCATGAATTCAAGCCCCACATTGGGTGTAGAGTTTACCAAAAAAAGTAATGAAAACTTTTTTTAAAAAAGTCTCAAATAACAGGGGTGCCTGGGTGGCTCAGTCGTTAAGCGTCTGCCTTTGGCTCAGGTCATGATCCCAGGGTCCTGGGATCGAGCCCCGCATCGGGCTCTCTGCTCTGGAGGAAGCCTGCTTCTCCCGCTACCATTCCCTCTGCTTGTGTTCCCTCTCTGGCTGTGTTTCTCTCTGTCAAATAAGAAAAAAAAAAAAAAAAAAAAATTTGCTAAAAAAAGAAAAATAAATTAAGAAAACAATCCCATTTACAGTTACATCAAAAATGATACAATACCTATGAATGAATTTCATGAAAAAGAGGTGAAAGACCTATATATTAAAAATTATAAGACAAAGAAACTGTTTTGTGTTTTCTTCACAAATAAATGGAAAGATTCTCCATGCTATATATTGGATGAATTAGTATTGTTAAAGTGTCCATACTTAGGGGCACCTGGGTGGCTTGGTCATTAAGCATCTGCTTTTGGCTCAGTTCATGATCCCAGAGTCCTGGAATCAAGCCCCACAGTGGGCTCCTTGCTTAGCAGGAAGCCTGCTTCAACCCCCCCCACCCCCCGCCAGAAAAAGTCCATACTACCCAAAGGAGATTCAGCATAGTCCTTATCAAAATTCCAGTGGCATTTTTCACAGAAAGAACATAATCCTAAAATTTGTATAGAACCATAAAAGACCCTGAATAGTCAAAGCAATTTTGAGATGAACAAAGCTAGAGATATCACACTTCCTGATTTCAAACTGTATTACAGAGCTATAGTAAAACTGTGGTACATATAGTAAAACCGTGTGTCCATTGACACACAGATCAGTGGAACAGAATACAGAGCCCAGAAATAAACCCATGCATATATGGTCAGTTAACTTATGAAAATTAACTTAAATGGATTGAAAAATTGAACCTAAGACCTGAAACTATAGAACTCCTAAAAGAAAATATAGGCAGTAAGCTCCTTGACATAGGTCTTAGCAATGATCTTTTTAATCTGACAGTGAAAGCAAAAGCAACAAAAGCAAAAATAAACAAGTACACTACATCAAACTGACTATGCAGCCAAACAACAAATGAGATTTTGCCATTTGTGACAACATGGATGGACCATGAGAGCATTATCCTAAGTGAAATTAAGTCAGAGAAGGATAAATAACATGCAATCCCTCTTATGTGTGAAATCTAAAAATGAATAAATAAAACCAATCTCATAGATACAGAGAATAGATAGGTAGTTGCCAGAAACAGGGTTTGGGGGTGGGAGAAATGGGTGAAATGTTTTGTTTGTTTTTAGTTTAAATACATTGAATTATTCTTTATTTCAAACATTATCATAAACTTTTTGAGATATGATTATGGTGCTGTGGTTATACTTTTTAAAAAGTTATTAAAAAAAGTTCTTATATTTTAGAAATCATATTAGAATTATGAATAAAATTATGTGTCTGCAGTTTGAGTCTCAATAATGCTAGGGATGCTTGCTTAGTATAGATGAAATTGTGTGATGGACATAATGGATTTTCTTTATGTTTTATATATATTTGAAGTTTTTCATAGTAGAAAGTTTTTTAAAAGAGAGGAAAATGTTTATCAACAATAGAACATATACCATACTTAGGAAAACCCTAGTGTATGGAATAATAGATTGAAGTGATTTTGTAAAATTATATTCCTTGAATTTATGGACCTCACACTTTCCTGAGAATTTGATGAAACTGTGGTTTTTATCTCTAGGAAAACGTACATATGCACAAACTTTGAAGTAAATTTCAGTTTTATGAGAACCTGAAGATCATTTATAATTCTTGTAGAGTTTTAATTCTCTAAGTGAGCTCCCCTGATTAGTAGCATCAGCATCACTTGAGAATGTATTAGAAATGCAGATTCTTGTGCCCTTCCCAAACCAACTGAATCAAAACTTCTGGAGGTGGTGTCTAGAATCTATGTTTTAACAATCCTTCCTTATGATTGTGATGCACACTGAAATTTGAGAATTTATTTCTATTTTCACTGCTTATACATACCTATCAGTCACTTGGAGATCTTATAAAAATGTATATTTGATGGAGTAGGTCTGATGTGGCCTTCAGCTTTTCATTTCTAAGAGACATGCATGTGTTGATGATGTTGGTCCTCAGACCATACTTGAGTAACAAAGTTCTAGATCTGTAGCTTAGAAATTTATAAATCTCACATCTTTTTTTTTTTTTTTTAAGATTTTATTTATTTATTATTTGAGAGAGAGTGGGGAGAGAGGGAGAGAGAGAATCTCAAGCAGACTCTGTGCTGAGTGTGGAGCCCAATACAGGGCTCAGTCTTACAACCTGAGATCAAGACCTGAGCCAAAATCAAGAAAGGGACACTTAACTGAGCCACCCAGATGCCCCTAAATCTCACATTTTTATAGAAAAAATCTTGAGTACTTCCCATGTTTAAAAAGTATAGAAAATATACAAATACTAATATATTTTGTACATTTTTATAAAACATAAAAAAGAAATTTTGAAAGATTTAGGAAAAATAAGTAGGAATTAGAATTTGTGATGTTTTCTTATTTCATCTTACTGGATTTTCCTGTACACTTAAATTTGGAAACCATTTTTCAAGAGTAGTCTCTGGACCCAAGTTTAAGAATTACTGTTCTAAAGACTCCCTCTTTTCTTTCTTCATCTTTTCAGATATGCATTTTGTGAATATTTACTCCTAATCTTTGTCTTCTATTTTCACTTTTTAACTGTCTTTCAGAGCAGAAGTTACAAATTTATTTAATAAGGTCTGATTTGTCAGTTTTTCTTTATGATTCATTTTTTTGTGTGCTTTATATGAGAAATCTTTGCCTAATTCTGAGTCACAAAGATTTTTTTTTTTTTTTTTTAATATTTTATTCATTCATTCAAGACAGAGCACAAGCAGGGGGAGAGGCAGAGGGAGCGGGAGAGGCAGACTCTCTGCTGAGTAGGGAGCCTGATGCGGGACTCGATCCCCGGACCCCGGGATCATGACCTGAGCCGAAGGCAGACGCTTAACTGTCTGAGCCACCCAGGCGTCCCACAAAGATTTTTTTTCCTACAGAGATTTCCTTCTATGTTTTCTTCTAATTTCTGGTTGAGTCTATAATTCATTTTTTAATTTTTATATAGCGAGAGATATAGATAGATCAAGGTTTATTTTTTACATATATCCAGTTCTAATACTGTTTCTTGAAAAGATTATTCTTTCTTCATTGAAAAATCTTGGCATATACATCACAAATCAAGTGACCGTATAAATGGGATCTATTCCTGGACTCTGTTCCATTGATCTGTATTTATTTATTTTTTAATTTAAATTCAGTTACTTAATATGTAGTGTATTACTAGTTTCATTGATCTTTAGAGCTCTCCTTTTACCAATATGTCACTCTTAATTGGAGTTAACTCTCTGCTATATCTTTAAGTCACATAGCATGAGTTGAGTCCTGTGGCTTTGTTCTTCCTCTCTCATCTTAAATTCTTTCAAATATTTGCTTAAAAGTATTAGATTACTAGTTGAAGAATATATCTTATTCCCTAAATATTGTACATGGAATAATTTGAACTTCTTTGGCATGTTGCTAAGTATATTTGGAAAATCTTAAGGATTATACTTGTATATAGTCATTTGTTCAAAGCAAAACTTTTCTCTCTATTGATGTCACTGTGGCCATTATGCAACTGGACAAATACAGTCGCTCTTAACTATTTTATTTATTTATTTATTTGTTTGTTTGTTTGTTTGTTTGTCAGAGAGTGAGCGAGAGAGCACAAGCAGGCAGAGTGGCAGACAGAGGCAGAGGGAGAAGCAGGCTCCCTGCCGAGCAAGGAGCCGGATGTGGGACTTGATCCCAGGACCCTGGGATCATGACCTGAGCTGAAGGCAGCTGCTTAACCAACTGAGCCACCCAGGCATCCCACTATTAACTATTTATAACTTTCAGTAAAGGAATTTAGTGAGCTGACCAAATTATTATATTTAGTTTCCTTGTTGGTTGAAAGTCAGAAATGGCTATCATGGTGGTATGCTGAAATTATAGAAAGAGAAAACTCATAGGTTGTGGTCCTAAATAATTTCTGTTTCCTCCCTCTCTTAGGGATGATAGAAACAGCACAAGTGGATGAGAGAGCAAAAGGCAATGGCTCCAGTCAACCAGGATCTGCAAGGCGAGGTGTACAGATTATTGATGATGAACCTCAAGCCCAGAGTGGTGGTGGAGGGTGCTGTTCTTCTGGATAACTGTTCACACTTAAGAAATTAAACAAACTGTGGATCATTGCCCTCAACATGAAGACTGCCATATTCTAAGTCACATTATTTTACCAATGGAATTATAGAATTAACAGTATTTTAAATTACGTTTATAACACTGCAGAGACCTTAAGTGCTAAACTTAGTGGAGTTTGTGACCAGAGAATTGGCATTTTTCTACAAAGGTTAACAAAGCAATTACCAATGGCCTTTTTACATATTTTTTTCTTTAATAAGGAATAATATGCATGTAGAAAAGACCTACTTAAAGGCTTCATTTATATTCTTTTAAATCAGATCTTTATTTAATAACTTATATATGTTGTTGGAATGGTATACATTTTTGCAGCCCTTTGTATTTTGTGGTAGTTTGAATTGTATCACTTCTAAACAGCAAACTGTTGTTTTCTTTTTTTTTTTAATTAGCAGATACCTGAAGTACTATTTTTGCAGGGTTTGCACAGGCCCCTTAACTGTCTACTACTTTGATATAATCTATATACAACCTGTATGCTGAGCTGGTAAAATACATTGTAAAATTAAATATTAAATATTCTATCTGCTTTTACAAGCGCAAGGTGCAAAAATATATACAATAGTCTCATTGATGATTGTAAAGTGAATTAACATTTGGTGATAATGCCTAAGCTTTTTGATTCTCATATAAAGATCATAGCTCCCCTTCACTTTTGTCTTAACTTGAAAGTGGCGTGTTTAAATTTTCACATATACTTTACTTGAATTATTGCTGTTGTCATATTTTTTGCCTCCTCTGTAAGTCTTTCTGATGATTGAACAACAGCATTTGCCTTTTGGTTTGTTGGGGTTTTTTGTTTTTGTTGTTGCTTTGGGGGGGGGAGTTTTTTGGATAAAAGAGATGAATTCTGCTGATTTTGCTTTAGAGTGGTTACCTTAGAAGTATTTGAGTGGAGCATGCTGAGTTTCACTTCTGCAATGACTTTAGTTTTCTCTTAGACTTTATGTGAGATGGGTTCACTGGTGTGAGAAGAGAGGAAGAGTTCCCAGAGAGTTGCCACTGGCCAAGACTCATTCATACAGCATGTTTGTGGGTAGTTTATTATCCTGGGGCAGCACTTTTAAATTCTCTGTGAGCAAATTGTATTTGTTCATTGCTTGTCAGAGATGAACACAGAAAAGTTTGTTCCATTTTATAAGAGTTGTCCTTCTGAGTTTCTGTGAAGGGAAACATTTCATGTAATGTGGTTATAGCGAACACTGGAAAGATTTATTATAAAATTATATTCTTGTATACTTTGTAAATTAGTCTCATTAGGTTTTTTTTTCTTAAGTATAGGACTGAACTTAAATTTGTTAATTTTAATAGAATCAGACACTGCTCACAGAAGGATCACAAATTGTGGAGATTAACATAAGTTGTTCTTGTTCTAATATATATATTTTTCCATTTCTGTCATGCTTGGAAAACTAGTAAATGTTATGTCTAAGATTAAATGGAATGGTCCCTGGATTTACTTCTTATAAGAAGCAGTAGTATGCAATAAAGTTGTTAGCATGAGCTATTAAAAGGATATAAAGAGGATACAGTTACAAAATAAGTACTACCATATTTTTAAGGTTAATAGCTTAAATTTTCCCAAATGGGTTTAAAGTTGAATTGACACCTTGATGTTATGATGTTGGAATTTTAACTTAATACTAAGTGTTCTGTGAGCCCTCACTTTACCTTCTTTAGTATTCTCCTTGCTAAACTCAACACACTGATCTCTGTTGTGTGTGTTTGGGGTCGGTAGAGTGGGAAGAGTCAGGAAGATAAGCTATAAAATTATTCTTATTGTTTTTTTTCCAGATGATTGTACTCTGTCTAATCTCTCAGTGTCCTGGGAAGTTTGTGTTTATGCAGGGCAGCAGGGGAGACAAGGGGAATCATGACTACAAATACAGGAGAAATTTTTTTTGTCCTCCTGGCTCTTCTAAAGATAGTAAAGAAAGCCTTGCCATTTCTACTAAGCTCTTCTCCTTTGGAGTGAAATGATTTTTTTTTTAAAATAGCAATTAGAGATGAAATTGAGCTTTATTCCAAAAAGTAAAGTCATAAAGCCTGATAACTGTAGAGTTGTACTCTTGATTTTTGACCCTATATTAATGATACTAAGTCAGGATAGGAACTTCTGCTCTAGAGTTGCCAGATAATGATTGATGGGATAAAAACCACTCTCCATATTCTTTTTCCTTTGCTCTCCCTTGGTTTCTGTGTATCTTTCTTAACCTCAAGCATTTCTTCTTTTTTTGACCCGTAATTTAAGCTAATTCATTAGCAACAATAAATAATATAGAATACTTGTCCTTGCCCTGAGGCCTGAGAGGTCTATAAGTAGGAATAGGATGAAAGAGGAATGAAAGAGGACCAGCCAATTGCAGTATGTGCATAAAGGAGAGGTAAAGAGACGGTAAACTAAGGCTGAGGAAATTTCTCTGATAACTTTCTTCACCTCTCTAACATATCTTTTGTGTTCCTGTCCTTATAAATTGTGCTATTAGGAAGAAGACACAAGTTACTGTATTGTGTATTAAAAGTAGTAGGTAGGTAGAACCAATATATTTTTCAATTAGTAAGTGTATTCATTTAGTATATATAATTAAAAATTGGTATAAGGTAGTCATTAAAAATACCTGAATATTATGTTAAAAGTATACAATCATTGTTTCTGTAATGATGATGGGTATTCAGCATCTTGTTTTGCTTTGTGATTATAGAGGAAAATACTGTTTTTAAAAATGTATATTGCAACAGTTTTGGGGTAAACAGCAATCTGAAAAAAAGCATCATGTTATTGTATGAAATATGAGTGTTCGAATTTGTTTTGTTCTGGGGATATCTCCTAAAAATACCCTAAAGCTATGGCTGTTACAGCTAAATTGATGTTTTTGGTTTGTTTTTGTTTTTGTATTAGCCATGTATTATTAGTGATTACTTTTTACTTGGCATTAACGTAAGAAAGAAGAATGATAGAGGTTTTCAGTAAGAAAAGATAAAATTTGGGAAATATGAAAGGAGGGTAGTGAGGAGGAGAACGAAAGGCAGATGGATATGAAACTCTACAACCTGACATTTTTATAATCATTTTGAAAGTACATTATCAAGTCATTTCTAAAGGCAAGTTATACATTGTGCCAAATATTTAGTACATATAAAAAATGAATTGTGATACTATGTCTTTTAATATCATTTGCAATTTTCTATATTATAAATGCTACAAGGAGTAGATCATTGATGTTATCTCCAAATAATAGATTTTACCCTTATAAATTACCACTTATTTTAATCTCCAGAAGTGGTTTGATCTGTGCCTTTAACTTTTGAAATTCATCTTTTGACTTCTGTTTGCCATTGTAGTGTTCTTTATCGATGCAGTTTGGCAGAGGGGGAATACATACTCTCTGATGATTGAAGATGTTGAGCTCTGCCAGAAAAGGGTATAGATGGTTGCAACCAGCAGGAGCCTTACAATAATGTCTGGAAATACAGAGACTAAGTAGATCTTTTTTCTTTTCTAAATTACAAAATGTATTACCTCGATTTTAATAACTAAAAGCTGGGATTCATTGAATATATACATTTACTTGATTTCATAATAGGTATTCATTCTAGTATGTTGCTGTTCTGTAATTTTCAGTTAACAAAAACAATAATATATTTGGTGTTGTGGACCAAAATTCATGTTACACATATGTTTGGCTTTGATGGCTTTTCCCTTTTCCAAGGAAACAAATTAGAATTCTGAGCAAATTTCCTAAATGCAAATATTTTACCATTAATCACAGGTAATGACAACAATTTAGAAATACTCTTAAGAGTTTCCAATTTCAAGCAACAATGCTTTTGCTTCTAAACAAATACCACTTAAATTTGATAGACTTGTAGCACTGCTTGTGCTCGATGGGATTTATAGATCATCTCTAAGAAGCCAAATGTGCTTTTTATATGTTAACCTTGCTACCATAACTTTTTCTCTGGAAGAGATAAATGAACATGGCAAGTTGATGTTACATGGCACACTCAGTAGAAAACTTACTCTGAAAGCATCTTGTCCTCTTCAAAGGCCTGCTTATACTTCCAAATGTATCACATTAAAGCCAAAAGATGAAACTGCCTACATTTATTCCCACTGTATCCCACTATATCTCTGTATACTCAAGAAAAAGCTAAAATTGACTTCCTTAAATTTGAGCTTGTGTAGAGCAATGAGAGGAAAGGTGAGGGACAGCAGGGATAAAGTATGGTAATGTTGAAATAAAGACAACAGTGGTATTTTCTAAACTGTATCTTCAGTAGCAAACTATTTTAAGGAAATCATCATATGTAGTACTTCCTAGAAATGTGAAAGTTCTTCACTTTGTATTTAATCATCTGAGATATATTCTAGGAAAAAGAATAAAAAGTACTCCCCTCCCAGATGGAAAATATTGCTCTGTAGTATATATTCTTCAGTTACTTTTTTTGCTGTGCATTTATATAAGTATATATTTACCTATAGAAATACATAGTTTTATGGGTTTTAAATTTTTACATAAATTCTGTCTTACTATGCATATGTTTTGTAACTTGCTTTTTTCTCTTACCATCATGTCTAGGAACTGTTACATACAGTATATGCAGACTTTCTTTTAATCTTCTCCCACATCTGTTTGGGATGTTTGCCTTTCAGAACAACTTCTGACTCTATGAAACCTTCCCAAGAGGAATCTTGTCAAGTAGATGGATTTCACTAGAATCATAGAATTTAAGTGCAAGCCAGTGCTTCTCTCCCTTAAGGATGTGAATTAAAGACATCTGCTCATAATTCATTTGAAGTACATTACTTTTGGCCTACTGTTGACTGATTAATATATAAAATTTAAGAATTTAGCAGATTCTTTATTTAGAATAGGTTTTTATTTGAGGGAAGTAGAAAAAAGGGGAGGAATAGCTGATGGGGAAAGAGTACTGGGTAAATTAAAGTCTTTCTACAACTCCCAGGTGGTTACATAACATAGGACTTCATGCTGCCAAAAATTAAAACTTCTGGTTGGCCAGTGCCTTTAATGAAAATGAAAAGTCCCTTTTCAGATTTCCCTTCCTCCAACATCCCACATCCCTGTTCCTCTTAAGAGATAACCACTGTTAACTGTGTGTCTTTCTCTCTCATATATAAATGTTTTCATGTATATTTGGCCTTTATGAATTTTCAGTGTTCCCTGAAATCAACTTCTACCCTATGTCAAATTCCTACTTCAGTCAGCTGACAAATTTACTAAGAACAAACCAGAATAATACTTCTTTAAAGAAAGTTAAATCAGTGGTGACAGTTCTTTTTTTTTTAAGACTTTATTTATTTGACAGAGAGATCACAAGTAGGCAGAGAGGCAGGCAGAGAGAGAAGGGGAAGCAGGCTCCCTGCTGAGCAGAGAGCCCGCTGCGGGGCTCGATCCCAGGACCCTGAGATCATGACCTGAGCTGAGGGCAGAGGCTTTAACCCACTGAGCCACTCAGGTGCCCCAGTGGTGACATTTCTTGAACTGGAAATTAACTACTTGATTCTTAAAATGTTTTATGTTTATCATAAATTAAGCTTAAAGAGTAACCATCTTTCTGGGAAAGTCAAATCATTGATTTCTATACCCTGTGGAAATAGGGTAGGGAAAGAGGAGTGTGCTAGTACCTGTGTAATTCTGAGTTGGGCTTATTCTCAGCATATTCTCTTACTTGAGCATTGCAATTGTCCCCCACAGTTACTTTACAGTTATTTCTCACTATTAAGGCTGTAGCTTAGCACGTGAGTGCTTTGACACAGAGTTAGCTGTGTGTGTGCCAGAACAACAAATTTGTTTATATTTGGCTTCTAATGAAAATAATTCAGAGAGGAATTTAAGCACAAGTTTACATGATTTTGTTAATTGTTTCTGGATGGTCTTTTAAAAAATTTAAAACACATTTTGCTCATCATGACTATTTATCAATTTCACTCACTTATTGAGTACCTGCTCTGTGCCCAGTGAACATACAGCAGGGGACCAGCTTCCTTCGTAGTTAGAGCTTAGAGATGGGAAACAGATGATCATTGCCTATAGTTGAGGATGTAAGTAGTTTATCTGTATGTATGAGGTTGACTTGAGCACACATGTTCACATTCTATATTTGATCAGATACATACACGTCAGTTTTTGAAGTGAGGGAATTAGAATGATAGTATTTGGAGCTGATCGTGAATTTGAGGTAAAGGTGGATAGTATGATTTTTGAGTCTTGCAAATAATACATTTTCAAACCAAATTAAAATAGAATAACTTGTTTTCTAGCTTCGAGGGGACAATTAAATGTTCCTTAAACCCAGATTGCTTCTCCAGGTTTTGTAGTAGCAGTGAAGAAACATGCTTTTTGCTTATTTAGACAGCTGCTTTTTTTTAACCTAAAAAAAAAATGCATTTTATTTTATTATTATTTTTTTTTTTAGATTTTATTTATTTGACAGAAACACAGCAAGAGAGGGAACACAAGCAGAGGGAATGGGAGAGGGGGAAGCAGGCTTCCTGCCGAGCAGGGAGCCCAATGCGGGGCTCGATCCCAGGACCCTGGAATCGTGACCTGAGCCGAAGGCAGACGCTTAACGACTGAGCCACCCAGGCACCCCAAAAAAAATGCATTTTAAAAAGCAGTGGTATTTTTTGTCTGTCACCAGATAATAACCCAGGACATAATCCATTCCTAAGTCATAGTAGGCTCATTTGGAGAGTGTATCATTGTATAATTTGTGTATTTCTTTCTTTTTTTTTTTTAAAGTAGGCTCTACATGGGGCTTGAACTCAATCTCAAGATGAAGAGGCACATGCTCTACCGACTAGGCCAGCCAGGGCCCCTAATTTGTGTATTTCTAAAAACACTTTTCAAATGGGAAGTAAGTCCCTGTTTTTCTACCTGAAATTGAAGCCATAGACCAGAAAGATTAAGCCAGAAAGCTTAATGAATATCTGAATTTTCTGGTATTTCCAGTGCCCTTTAAGGATATTTTTGATAATACAGTATATTGTCAAACTTAATCAGGTCCCTTCTTAGCCCTTTTTGGGAGAAAATAGAGTGGATCAGTTTTTAAATAACTGTTTCATTAGCCACTTATCGAGAAGTAACATTCAGGAAGCACCTGGGTGGCTCAGTTGGTTAAGCAACTGCCTTTGGCTCAGGTTATGATCCTAGAGTCAGTCCTGGGATGGAGTCCTGCTCAGTGGGGAGCCTGCTTCTCCCTCTGACCCTCCCCTCTCTCATGCTTTCTCACACACACTTTCTCAAATAAATAAAAGAAGTAACAGTCATCTGTATTAATTCACCTGCACTGATTCATAAAAGATGAATTATTTTTTCAAGATTTTATTTATTCATTTGTCAACAAGAGCAGCAGGGGAGTGTCAGGCAGAGGGAGAAGAAGGCTCCCTGCTGAGCAAGGATTCCGATTCAGGAGTCAGTTCCAGGACTCTGGGATCATGACCTGAACTGAAAGCAGATGTTTAACCGACCGAGCTACCAAGGTGACCCAAAAGGTGAACAATTTTAATTATCTGTTGGCAGTTCTTCAAAATGTAAAGACCTGGGGCGCCTGGGTGGCTCAGTCGTTAAGCGTCTGCCTTCGGCTCAGGTCATGATCCCAGCGTCCTGGGATCAAGCCCCGCATCGGGCTCTCTGGCTCTCAGCTCTGCTGGAAGCCTGCTTCTCCTGCTACCATTCCCTCTGCTTGTGTTCCCTCTCTCGCTGTGTTTCTCTCTGTCAAACAAATAAAATTAAAAAAAAAAAAAAATTAAAAAAAAAAATGTAAAGACCTGTGAAAGAAAAACTATATAGCAAGGACAAGATACTTTGAGGACTTTTTGCTGTTTCCTAGGTGACAAAATTACTCATCTTATCCAAAGCTATCCAATAGTAGCTCCCACCACCACAACCAAATCCCATATTAGTATTTAAAAACCTGAAAATGTTTAACTGAAGAAGTGGCATGGGTAGTTTTTCCCCTTCAAAGATTTTAAAGCCAACATTAGTGACACAGGGAATTTATTTATGAAGGATGTAATTTTGGAGGAACCTTATTAAAGATGATCATATAGGGTACTATTAACTCACTGATTATTTATCTTCTGTGTGTCACTTTGAGGCTGACATTTGGCAGTCCTAATTCCCCAACAATTAGTCCACTGCTTTGCTAGAACTAAGGCTGTGCTGCTGCCTCTAACAAACATTTAAAAGATTATTAACTGGTTATAGAATGATTTGCAAAATAATCACCATGTATAAGAAACTCATCTGTGGAATGTTTGACAAAGATATGATTCTAAAAAATTAGGAATTTCCTTAAATGCAGAATGAAGAGCTAAAGCTTAAGCGTGGTGTTGATTGAGAGCTTCATTCAATCTGGTAAGTGACTTATTTGTCCCTTTTTATTGACTGAATCATAGGGATATGGGTGGCTTTAATTAGAGAAAGAAAAATTGGCAAGATTTGTGATTCAGAATATTAAAAGCCAAGAATCCAAAAACAGTCTTTTAAAAATACATTGTTGGGGGGCCACCTGGGTGGCTCAGTTGGTTAAGCATCTGCCTTCAGCTCAGATCATGATCCCAGGGTCCTGGGATTGAGTCCTGCATTGGGCTTCTTGTTCAGTGGGGAGCCTACTTTTCCCTCTGCCTGCTGGCTCTCCCTGCTTGTGCGCTCGCTTTCTCTCTCTTGCAAGTGAATGGATAAAATTACATATATATGATTTTTAGCATTTCTCGGTGAGAAATATATATATATATGTATATGTATATATATATGTATATATGAAGAGAGAGAATGAGTGTGTGTGTGTGTGTGTGTGTGTATGTATGTGTACACACATGTCAGGGCATCTGGGTGGCTCAGTCAGTTGAGCATCTGACTCTCGATCTCTCGATTTTGGCTCAAGTCATGATCTCAGGGTATGGGATCGAGGACACATCCGGCTCTGCCCTCAGCATGGAGTCTGCTTGAGATTCTCTCTCTCCCTCTCTCTCTGCCCCCCATCTCTCAAATAAATCTTTTCAAGACATTCTAGAAAATATATATTGCCAAAGGATCACAGTATTTGAAGTGATGCTTAAAAAGAAGAAGGAAGAAGGAAAGGAAGTGAGAAAGGAAGAAGGGAAGGAAGAAAAAAGAAAAAGAAGCTTTAAGCTAAGCACTGCTTTAAAAAAATGTATTTAATGATTATAGAGAAATTTGGGTATATCTCTAGCCTAATAATGACTTATGCTGACATTTTAAGTCAGGGTTTTAAAAATTATTTTTAGATTGAAGGTACTTGACATGATATTAGTATTTAAGTTCAGTTTTAACATCACTAGGGAACATTGAGATAAGTTCTACAACCTTTATTCACTAAGGTTTATTTTTATTTTTATTTATTCACTAATGTCTTTTCAGTCAGCCCTCACCCAAAATTATGCTTTTCTTTGTGATTAGTAAATTACACAGATTCTTCCAGATACATGGCAATTGTTTGATGAATTCTAAATTTTTCATATGCTACAATTTTTGCTAAAGCTGTTCTTGAATCCCCTTACCATCTTTGCTCTGTTTTTTTTAATCTGACTGGAGCACTGCCTGTTATCTTTTGGGAAAACTTGAACTAGAAAACTTGACCTGTTCACCACCATTTTTGCCTTAGTGTTGAAAACAATATAAGTCACTGTCCCCAAATTTCTTAATCTCTAATAGAAATTTTTAAAATATATATATATTGAGGTTTTAGCTTTAGCTTTTCAAGATGATTTTGACTGTTTTTTTTTTTTTCCTGGCTACTTTGCAATGAAAAATTGCATGTGCCAGTTACTTATTAATTCAATATATTTGATGGGATAGTCTAAGTAAATCATTACACTTATTACCATTTTTTTTAAGATTTTATTTATTTGACAGAGCTCACAAGCAGGAAGAGAGGCAGGCAAAGGGAAAGGGGGAAGCAGGCTCCCTGCTGAGCAGAGAGCCCGATGCGGGGCTTGATCCCAGGACCCTGAGATCATGACCTGAGCCTAAGGCAGAGGCTTTAACCCAATGAGCCACCTAGGCACCCCTACTTCTCACCATACTAACTCACCTGAATTTTTATGCCATCTTTAGTTACATACTCACCGAGAAATGCTAAAAGGAGCCTCTGCATGTGCTTAATGGGGCACCCCAGATGAGAACTAAGCAGTGAATAGGCAGGAAAAGAGACAAAATGTAAAATAACCTTGAGTCATGATCTCAGGTTGTCACACTGATTAGCCGTATAGGTAGACATTTATTTATCTGAATTATAAATAATTGAAACTAATTGCACTTAAGTATTGTGGTCAGGATTCACATGCTGGTGTTGGTTAGATCTTTAATCTCTGTATCTGCCTTTGATGGTCTTTGATGGTAATCTTAAAAACTAGCACACTTGAATATTTATGCCTCAGTTTTTGAAAATTGGGGTGTGGCAAATACAGTCAACATAAGATCCAAGGGATATGAGGTCCAATATAAGGTACAAGGAAGATTTAGTTATTAGAGAAAGAACCTTATCATGATGTTTGAGAAAAGCTTTAGAGTTAGGCTGGGGGGGAGTGTCTCATGGCCCTGTGAGGAAAATCTACAAATATTTATCCATTTTGCTGGGCAGTTTTCAGAGCTGCTATTTATCTGTACTTTCCTGAATTTTCATCTTATTTCGTTGTATTGCACAGTTGTTTTCTGCACCTTATAAAAGTTTAATTAGAACTTAGAATTTTTACCACCTTGAAAATGGCCTGGGGAAGAAACAATTTGCGTTATCAAGTGGAATTTCTGTTCTTTTTTTTTTTTTTTTTAAGATTTTATTTATTTGAGGGAGAGAGAGCTGGGTGAGGAGCAGAGAGAGAGAGAGAAGCAGACTCCACACTGAGGTTGGAGCCCAATGCAGGGCTCAATCTCACGACCCTGAGATCACAACCTGAGCCAAAATCAAGTCAGATGCTTAACCACTGAGCCACTCAGGAGCTTTAGGAACTTCTGTTCTGATGTAGTATTTTTAAGATTCACACATGACTGATTTATTCCTTCTATATAGGCAACTAGTATAGTTTGGAAATATTTTAACATAAGATTCCTACCTATGAAGTAAGAAGACTGATTTTCTTTCTTTTTTTCTTATTTTTTAGATTGTTTATTCAAGAGAGAGAGAGAGAAAGAGAGAGAGACAAAGACCATGGGGAGGAGCAGAGGGAGATGGACAAGCAGGCTCTGTGCTGAGTGCAGAGCCCAATGCAGGGCTTGATTCCAGGACCCCGAGATGATGACCTGACCCTAAGCCAAGAGTCAGATGCTTTACTGACTAAGCCACCCAAGCACTGAAGACTGATTTTCTTGTATAGTGTATAGAATTCGGTCTTCTGTTTCATGCATTTGATTTTAAGCCTTACTGGCCATTCTACCCCTCCTCACATTTCACCTAATATATGTAGTTTTGTTTTTTTTTTAAAGATTTTATTTATTAATTTGAGGCAGAGAGAGTAGGAGTAGGGGGAAGGCCCAGGGAGGAGGGAGAGGAGGAGGGACTAAAATTTTTTGATTTTGCCTGCAATTTCATATGTAAATCCAAGAAAAAAACTTGTAGCTAAAAGGCCTACTTTGCTGCAAAATCTGTATGTGACACTTCAAAAGGTTTTCAGTTTTGGGTTCATTTGGAAGTGGGGACCTGACAAAAGGATATGAATAAATAAGCAGAGTCAGAATTTAGCAGGCACTTTGTGTTTCTGTTTTCCTAACATTCTATGTAAAGCATTTTACTAGTTTCTGAAAGATAAACAAAATGTACTACTATAATTCATGTCCTCAAGGTACTTGAAAACCTAGAGGAGAATTAACTAACAAATGCAACAGAACTTAGACATTAAAGATGGAGGAAGTAAAATTAGTACTTGTAGAAGATAGTGCAAAGCTTAAGAGTCAACCGCAAGTATATTAAAATTAATAAAGTCATTGGGTATAAAATAAGTTATACAAATTAAGAGATTTTACTTATATAAACAACTGCCAATTAGAAGATACAATGGAAGACAAAGCTCCTTTTAAAGCAAGAACAAAGGGGATGCCTGGGTGGCTCAGTTGGGTAAGAGTCTGCTTTTGGCTCAGGTCATGATCCCAGAATTCTGGGATAGAGTCCCATATCGAGCTCCTTGCTCTGCGGGGAGCCTGCTTCTCCCTCTGCTGCTCCCACTGCTTGTGCTCTCTCTCTCTCTCTGACAAGTAAATAAAATCTTACAAGAAAAAAAAGTACAGTAAGAACAAAGGAGGGGCACCTGGGTGGCTCAGGTGGTTAAGTGGTTTGGGCTCGGGTTGGTGATCTCAGGGTCATGGGATCAAGCCCAGCATGGGGCTTCATGCTTCCATGAAGAGTCTTATGAGATTCTCTCTCCCTCTGCCCCTCCCTCTGCTTGCTCTCTCTCCTTTCTCTCTCAAATAAAATAAATAAGATCTTTTAAAAAATAAAGAACAAAGGAGAAAAGAATACCTAGGAATAAACAGTATGCAAGATCACAAAAAATAAAGCTTTGTTTCTCCTGAAAAGAAAGCACAAATACATGGAGAAGCACATCATATTCTTGGATAGGAAGACTTACCAACGTCTACATGCCAGTTCTTTGTAAGTTAATCTATAAATTTGATGTAATCTCAAAAATATCAGGATTTTCTAAAACTAGAAAGCTGATTCCAAAGTTCCTTTGAAAAATAAGACTAGAAAAGCTCTGAAAAAAGTGAGGACAGACTAGTGTTACAAAATGTTAGAAATAGAAAACTGCAGTAATTAAAACAGTTTGGTACTGGCATATGACTAGAGAGATCATTAGGATAAAATAGGTCTTAAATAGACTCAGATACGGGAATTTAGCACAAGATAAAGATGACATTTAATTCAGTGAGGAAAATATGGCTTGTTCATTAAAAGGTGTTAGGACACCTGGGTAGCTATTTGCAGGAAAAAATAAAAGTTGGATTCATACCTCATACCAAAATAAAATCTAGTTTTAAATGTGGAAACTGAAATGTTTAAAGTACTCGAAGAAATCATAGGAGAATCTTAAAAGATTTTAGTGTGGTGAAGACTTTTCTAAATTTGTTATAAAATCCAGAAACAAAAGAGTTATTCAGTATAAATGTATAATAATGTATGATATACATGATAATGTAATTATATATGTGTGTATATATGTATATATAAAATGAATTCATCATCTCAAAAACCATCATAAGCAAAGAGAAATTACAGATTTGGAAAAATATTTGCAAATCATATCATGCATTGCTTAATATATAAGGAAGTCCTAGAATTTAATAAGAAAAAAATTCAATCCAAAAGGAAAAAGATCCAAAACTATAGTTTTCACAGAAAAGGATATAAATGACACAAATTGAAAATAAAATTCAACTTCACTGTTAAGAGAAGTACAAAATAAAAACTATCCTGAGATACAAGTTTTTAACCTATTTGATCAGAAAGAATTTTTTTAAATTTTATAAAACATTGTGTTACATCCTAGATATTATTGATAAGAATTGGGGAACAAGTATTTTTGCTTATAGAGCTGTAAATTAGAACAACCACTGAAAATGGTGTGCTATCTATTCTAGATTTATTCTTTCAACCACCAATTTTCCTTCCTAGTCAGAGAGGTTGGGAAATACATACATTTCCCAGATTTGTTTGTACAGTTACTGTTCTGGAAGCTAATTAGATTTTCCCAGTTATTTGTTCCCCGCATGATTTGAAAACAGAAATGAGGCAGAGGCCATCTTTTTGAGGTTCTCGAATGTTGCAAGATTTTGAGGTTCTCAAATGTTGTAAGATTGTGGGAAACATGTTTTCATGCAGTGGTGATCAAAGGTCTATCCTCCAACTTCCTGTATGTGGAGAAGTAGAGATGGTGGCAGCGGCTTCTTAAAATGACATTTTAATCCCTGGCACGTGGTATCAGATCTTCTTTCTCCAGTTTCCCAGGAGTGAGAGAAGGTGGTGGTGGTCTCTGGCTTCCAGCATGGCTTCACAACAACTCCAGAGGTTGTTGTGAAGTAAGCCAGTTCTGTATCACGTTGCGATTCATTCTGGGAGGTTCAGCCTATATTCCTAATCCCCGTTCTTTCAGCCCTTTCAATGACCTTTTAAGTACCTATAACAAGTGTCTTCCTGTTTAAAATCTCTAGAATGGGGGCGCCTGGGTGGCTCAGTCATTAAGTGTCTGCCTTCAGCTTGGGTCACGATCCCAAGGTCCTGGGATCGAGCCCCACATCGGGCTCCCTGTTCAGTGGGAAGCCTGCTTCACCCTCTCCCACTCCCCCTGCTTGTGTTCCCTCTCTCACGGTCTTTCTCTCTGTCAAAAAAATAAATAAAATCTTTAAAAATAAAAAATAAATATAATCTCTAGAATGGCTGTTTCCTACATTGAAAACTGACTGATCCATTTGGCAATGGCAATCCGAATTGTAAATGTATTTCCTTTTGACCTCGCAGTTTTACTTTTAAGAATATATTCTATAGATATGCTTGTATCTGAAGGTAGTACAGTGCATTTTTCAATGCATTGTAAACTGACATCAGTAGAGGAATCATAAAATCAATTATAGTGCATGTATATAATAGAATCCTAAGTAGGTAAAAAAGAATGAGAAAGCTTTGTATATTTAAAAGAAACAATAAACAAGGCATATCAAGTATTAAAAAAAAAAAAAAAAAAGGCCAGGGAGCAGAACTGTGTATACTACTTTAAAAGAAATTAATTAGCTTTATTGAAGTATAATTGACATAAAATGAAGCACACATATTTAAAGTGTGCAGTTTGACAAGTTTGACCCATGAAACCATCATCACAATCAAAATAATGAATATATTCTTCACCCCAAAAGGTCTTCTTATGCTTCTTTGTAATCCCTTTCTCTCAACCCCGGTTTCCTTTACAGTAGTTTGAATTATCTAGAATTTATATAAATGGACTCAGTGTATATATTTTGAGTCTGGCTTCTTTCATTCTACATAATTATGTTAAGATTCATCCATGTTGTTATGTTTATTAATAGCTCATTCCTTTTTATTGCTATCCCTTTGGATATACTTCTTTTTGTTTATTCATTCACTTGTTAGTGGACATTTGGGTTGTTTTCCATTTGCGGCTATTACAAATAAAGCTGCTTTAGAGGTAGCTGGCTGACTTAGTAGATGGAGAGTGCAACTCTTGATCTTGGGGTTGTGAGTTTGAGCCTCACGTTGGCTGTGGAGATTGCTTAAAAATAAAATATTTAAAAACAAATAAAGCTTTTGTGAACATTTGTATACAACTTTTTATAAAGACAGATGCTTTTATTTCTCTTCCATTGGGTAACTACCTAGGAGTAAAATGGTTGAATTATTTGGTAGGTGTATATTTAACTTTTCAAGAAACTGCCAAGGTGTTTTCCAAACTAGTTGTTCCACTTTATATTCCCACCAGTGTCAGTTCTTCCACATTCTGGCCAACATTTGATATGGGCATTTTTTTAAAGTTATAACCATTCTTTTTTTTTTTTTTTTTAAGATTTTATTTGTTTGACAGAGAGATAACACAAGTAGGCAGAGAGGCTGGCAGAGAGAGAGGGGGAAGCTCCTGCTGAGCAGAGAGCCCGATGTGGGGCTCGATCCCAGGTCCCTGAGATCATGACCTGAGCCGAAGGCAGAGGCTTTAACCCACTGAGCCACTCAGGTGCCCCAAGTTAAAACCATTCTAATAGATGTATATGTCATTGTTTTTTTTTTTTTTTTATCATTGTGGTTTTAATTTGTATTTCCCTAATGACAAATGATGTTGAGCATTTTTTCATGTGCTTATTTGACTTCTGTGTATCTTCTTAGTGACATGTCTATTCAAATAATTTGTCCATATTTGTTGATTTTTTTATTTAGTTTTGAGACTTCTTTATATATATATATATATTTAAAGATTTTATTTATTTATTTGACAGAGAGAGAGATCACAAGTAAGCAGAAAGGCAGGCAGAGAGAGAGGAGGAAGCGGGCTCTCTGCCCAGCAGAGAGATGTGGGGCTCGATCCCAGGACCCTGAGATCATGACCTGAGCTGAAGGCAGAGGCTTTAACCCACTGAGCCACCCAGGCGCCCCTTCTTTATATATTTTGGATGCAAGTTCTTTATCAGATATATGATTTAGAAATATTTCCTCCTGGTCTGACTTATCTTTTCATTCTCTAATGTCTTTAAGAGAGAAATTTTAAATTCTGATGAAATCTGAGAGCTTTTCCTTTATGGATTGTGTTTTGGTGTTGTTTCTAAGAACTCTTTGCTTAGCTCATGGTCACAACAATTTTCTCCTATGTATTCTACCAAAAGCTTTATAGTTTTAGGTCCATGACTCATTTGGAGTTATTTTTTATATGATACAAGGTAAATATTGAAGTAAATTTTTTTTTACATTTTTACAAAATGCTGTAGCACCATTTGTTAAAAAGACTATTTTTTATTGCTTTGTGTTTGCTTCTTTGTTGAAAGTCAGTTGTCTACAGATGAGTGGTCTTACTTTTTCTTTTTTTAAGATTTATTTGAGACAGAGAAAGAATGAGTGAGAGAGCAGGAACAGGGGAGCAGATCTCGGGGCTTGATCCCAGGACTCCAGGATCATGACCTGAGCTGAAGGCAGACACTTAACCGATTGAGGCAACCAGGTGCCCTAGATGAGTGGTTCTATTTCTGAACACCATTTTATTCCATTGATTTGTCTATCTTGATAAAATACCACATTGTACTAATTAGTGCAGTTGCATAGTTGGTCTTGACGTTGTGTTGGTCCTTCACCTCTGTTTTTTTCCAAAATTGTTTTTGGCTATAGACTTATTTGTATATGAATTTTAGAATCAGCTTGTTATGTCTATAACAAGTCTATACAAATAGACTTATTTGTATGTGAATTTTAGAATCAGCTTGTTATGTCGATAAAAATAATTTTTAAAACCCTTGTTAGAATGCTGATTGCAATTGCACTGAATCTATAGATCAGTTGGGAAAAGTTGACTAAACTATTAATCTTTCAACCAATAAAGATAATATAGCTGTCCATTTACTTAGGTCTTCTGTATTTCTTTCAGCAGTGTTTTACAGTGTTTACTGTACAGGTCTTTTGCCAGATGTTTTTCTAATTCATGTTTTTGATGTTATTGTAAATGATGTTTTTAATTTCAATTTCTAATTATTTATTGCTAGCATATAGAAACAAATTATTTCTCTCTTGATCTTGCATCCTATAACTTTGCTAAACTCACTTATCAGTTCTAATAACTTCTTTGTAGATTACATACATATTTTTTTTGTATAATTACATCACCAGTCAGTAAAGACAGAGAAATTTCTTTCTAATTTGGATGTATTTTTCTTTTTCTTG